>CM057154.1:27715768-28026904 GCA_029962745.1 Echinometra lucunter | reverse complement strand
TCTTCTCTCCCTCCTTTGATTTTAAACGAGAGATTAGTTCACATGAACATATACTCAGACATTTGCTCAATGACAATTTGCTACAGGCAAGATTCACTAAAACAAAGAATTAGAGCTCAGGCTTTTAATGTCATTTAGGTTAGGCTCCATCTTCACATTTGGTTAATTCAAAAATTTGGTTAGTATTAGAAAAGGACAGCCAAGCAATCCTTACCAAAGCAGCTGCCATAACAGCACTCAAGCAGTGATCCCTGACAGGTATCCATTTGCTTCACCTGGGTTAAGTTTGGCAAATGTAGATGGAAATTGGTGCTGCAACAGGGATTTGGACCCTGAACCTTGTGGTTCACTGTCTAGAGACTCATCCACCAGACCACAACACCTCTACACTTGCAAGCTGTAACTACTATCTACTTCTGATTTGAATATATACACACAGACCTAGCTCTACCCTACATATATGTTGTCTGCTGAAAGCATGAAAGATGTAGTTACAATGGATGATTTCAAGTTTGGTGTTTACCTTTTGGTGTTTACCTTTTGGTGTTAGTGTTGGGTTGATTTTTACATCAACGCAGCTCAAATTAAAGATAAAACTGGTCTTGGGACAACTGTCACTTTGAGTTGAGCTGTCAATAATGTCATTTGGACCACTTTTGTAAACTCACATTAGGTGTTGGAGCTATGGAAAGCAATCTAAATTGTGTTTCTAAACAAAAACCAGCACCAACACCAAACTTGAAATTACCCATTGTATACATGTAGTTTTACACTGAATTAATGCCATTTAGCATTCAACAAACACTATGATGTTCAAACACCCTTACACCGAACCCCGCGATATTCTAGTGTCAAACTTCATTCAATAAGCTCTGGTATATGATACTATTATATCCCGAAGCATTGAACGAGGGGTTCACTGACATGACCTTTTTATCGTTCAGTGATATGATATTAGAACACAGCCACAAGGCCCATGGTTGAGCTTGTATCAAGGTGAATCTACGATCTAATGCATCATGAGAGAGCTACTGTTACTGATATTGCACCCACTGACTCAGGATCACTCCAAACATACACATAGTGTTCCTTCATCTACTACTGATGTGAACATGTTGTCTACATGCAAGGGGTATCTTACAAATCAAACTAATCAATCCTAAGATTAACAAAAAACAATTGCTTTCACAATCCTTTTATCTGTTTTTCTGCTGAAATAACATCCTCAACTTATGAAATTTAATGGCAAGTGAAATGTTCTCTCCCCTTCAATGTTCTTCTTTCACCACTTCATTCCCGACCTATCCACCAATCCAGTCAGCCATCTATCCATTCATCCATCTATCCATCCACCTGCCCTTCTATCCATCCACCTACCCTTCTATCCATCCATTCACCCTTCTAACCATTCATCTGCATCTACTGATAGTCCATCCATTCATCTACCTATCCATCCATCCATCCATCCATCCATCCATCCATCCATCTATTCAACCATCCACCCACCCGTACCCATCCACTAATCTTATTCCTCTATTCATCCATCCATCCACCTATCGATCAACCTATCAATCTATCCATTAATCCATCCAGTCGTCCATCCCTCTATTTCATCCACCTATCAATCCATCCAATGATCCATCCATCTATACATCCATCTATTAACCTATCCATCCATTCATCCATCTATCCATCTATTTATCCATTTATCCATCCATTCTATCCACCTAATCCATCCATCTATCCATCCATCTATTCATCCATCTAGCCATCACCTATCCATCCATCCATCCATTTATCTATTTCTTTGCCTATTTATCTTTGAATCATTTATCTATCGATCCATCTCATTATGAGATGGGTTCCATGACCTGAAACACTATTTATAGATTCTTTAAATCCACAAGCTCAATAACTAGCAAAGAGGATTATGATTTAATCAATATGGTGATGAGGACTGGAGAGAGAGTGACACAGTAATACTGTCTTTAGACAAATTGTACCTTATCATTCAATTTACCTCCAATACATGTATGAATTATACTTATCACCTCGTGAATTTTATTGATTCTCTATCCCCTCTCTGTCTCTTTCTCTCTCTGTCTCTGTCTCTGTCTCTCTCTCTCTCTCTCTCTCTCTCTCTCTCTCTCTCTCATTTTTTTTAACTTCATGATTACATATATTTCTATCTATGGTATATGCCATGATTCTTCACTCTCTATCTCTTCATTTTCCACATCACTCTCTCTTCCCATTTCTTAGTACTTGTCAAACATGCTTTGTTAAAGACATTCAGTCGTGGGCTTTCATGGGGAGTGGATCATAATTTGCTGACACCAGACTTTGTGAAAAGCACTGGAAATACCTGTAATGAAGCTAAATTTCTGGAGCACAGCAGAACAAGCTGTCCCACCATAAACATTCTTCGGCCTGCTACAGGCATTGTCGGGCCAGAGAAAGTGAGATAATGACTTTGCCAAGGGTGGAATATACATATTACATAAGGTCTGTTGGTCATAAAACTCATGGTGATGGACAACACCTGTTACTGGGTATGGTTTCAAATTCCCCATGGAAGTCCACGGCTAAGTGTCTTTAAAACACTGTATCTTGTCCCTGCTCTCTGTGTTTTCTGCATTTTTCTCTCTTCTCTTTGACATCTTTTTCTTTGTCAATCTTCTTATGCCCCTCTTTCCATTTCCCTCACTTTCTTCAATATCTCTAAAAACTATTACTGCCTTCTGCCGACAAGAGACTGGACAATAACTGTACAGCATTGCCACAATTATTCTTGTATCATTAAGATATGAGCCAGCACATGTGTTACTGAGCGTACATTGATTCTTTACTTCACTCATCACTTTATTCGAGAGTATATTTGAACTCGAAATACTAGTATCTTTGTGTAGACTGTGTTCTCTCTCCACTGCTCTCTGAATCTGATTTCATACTGTACTTACGGAGTTTAGATCAAGAAAGATAAACCATTTTCATAAATTCTGGCCTTAGTTTTGACCACCTATATGCTAGCATGTAGTATTCGAACGGAAAATTTTCTAATAAGATGAGGACATGATAATTAAAGAACTGAACGACTTACTTGTTAGCTTCTAATCTGAGCTCAATTTCCTGGACCTTCTGGAGGACTTCTTGGGCCGGTGGATAGTTCTTCGACAGCTGTTTTAGAAGAGAGTAGGTAGTGTTGTTTCCTTTGAAGAGGCCCACCGCTCTCCGCTTCAGACCTTGAGACAGGCATGCATCTACAGCAGCTGTAAGAAGGAAAAAAGGAGAACATCTAAATTAGACATAATAGAAGATTTCTTGGAAAACGTGGAATCTGCTGGACTTCTATGGCAAGTGGATAATTTTTGGACTACAGCTTCTGGAGAGAGTAGGTAGAGTTGTTTCCTTTGAAAAGAGACACTTTTTGCCACTTCAGCCCTTTAACAAGCACACATCTACAGTAACTTTAAGAAAGAAAAGGAGAAAAGAAAATTTCTTGGAGATTCTGGCATCTGGGACAGTTGGACAGTTCTTGGACAGCTGCTTCAGGAGAAAGTAGGTAGTGGTGTTTCCTATGAAAAGACCAGACACTCTCTGCTTCAGCCAAAGAAAAGCACATATTAATAGCAGGTGTAAGAAAGAAAAGGGAGAACATTTACACAAACACTTGTAAAAGTGGTAATACATATAAATTCCAGCAGATATGCCTTCTATGCCCTATAATTCCAGGTATTTCCAAATTCTTTTAGAGTCTTCACCTTCAAGCGGTATGCCCCTTTACCATTTGCAGCATGTATCCCAATACCCTTTCCACTACACAGTGAATCATTTATGAGCTTCTTTCCTTCAGACAATTTCTCTTTAAATGATAGTTCCCCTAATTTTGAAAGAGCTAAGGACCTAGATCTGTCAGTGGCTTCTTTCTTACTCATTAATCAAACACCACTGAAATCATGACACAGAATGAAGAATAATCACTCCTGCAGACAAGGGCCACTCAAATCAATTCTCAGCACACATTTGTTGAGATTTGCTTCAGTGGGTGTTTATCATCTCGTTGGATTTTTTGTCATTGGTGATTGATTGATCCTTCTACCACATTGCTTGTCCTTATTACAACGTATATTACTTTGGCATGCAAATTTTTTTCCCTTTCTAATCATTTTATAAGTACCGCAAAAAACACCATCAGGCGTTTCCTACTGCTCTTTGTATGCTCTTTGTATGCTCTTTATGTTTGTCTTTTTTTTCTTCAAAATCTGTCACTCAAGTTATCCGAAAAAGTACATTTTAGATTCTTATTTCATCACATATACCTGCCACTACATAACTGTGGAAAAGAAAATCAATGCACAACATAACAGGGTTAATATTCAAAGGAACTTCCTTGGTAGTTTAAGGTGCCTGAAGCTCTGAATGCTGTTGCAAGCCTCGAAATAATTGACGGCCATCGACGGCCATGGCCGCCGATGCCCTCATATTACTGGCCATGATGCCCTTCTTCCCTTTGCTTCAAGTTACGGCCACTAAAATTGTGCCCTTTTTCATTTGGCCGAGGTGCCCTTTTTCCTCATAAATATGCCCTTTTCTTATATATATGCCCTTTTTCAAAGTCTACACTTTTTCTTGGTGAGTGAAACTGTCTCCAATCTCATAAAACTAAAAATGATAACGTTTTTGCAAAGCATCGCATCCGATGCGATGAGCTAGTGTTTGTGCATGCGCATGCAGCCAGCCGGTCAGAGCCAAGCCTGCCTGGCAGGCCGGCCTGGGCGGCATTGCACTGCTGCTTACATTGGTGTAGCTAGCTGTGTGCTGCTGCGCACAGACACAGCATACACACTCATACACAAAATATGCACAAGCTGTCTGCAACAGTCCTGGATTTCGAAGTTAGAAATCACAGCCCTGAATATCTGCTTCTGGCCTTCAAAAAGTATTTGTGGCTTGCAGAAATAAGTTTTAACAAAGTTTATTGCCATTTTCCATGATTCAGGTGATAACAAAATTGGCTTTTTCCTCATCCAATCGATTGTTAAAGTTCCTGCTGATTCACAATCACAGCAGTTACTTTAGCAGCAAAAGCAACACTTCTTCCCCAGCACTAGCGGCCCAGCTCTTCTTCATTACTGGTGTGTGGCGATGCAAGCTTGTGCTTCAAACGACTGACTTTCCCCTTGACATCATACGTGGATGCAAGCAAAGAGGAGAACACTTTCTGATAGGCAACATCAGATTCTGACAAGCCACTTCAATGGATGGATGGACACAGTCTCATGACTTTCGACTGATTGCATAAAGGGATTTGAGCTTGGATGACCTAGGTCATATCTCCAATAAAAGCCTTTGAATCATCAACAAGAATATCTGTATCACCTATCATATATCCTTCTAAAGACCACTGGACATGTGTGGCACACCATATTTAAACATTTCTAAGGATTCTTGTGATATCCTTCAAACTACATTATGCTGATGGATGAACCCCCTAGTGCAGTCTAGTTGCACTTTGTAAATAATCAGAATCTGACATCTAAAGCCTCCCCCCTAAAAGAATGGATTTCTTTTGTAAACTCCTTCTTTCAACTCACCATATCCCTTTGGATTTATATAAATGATTCTGAGAGGACCATTTCACACCTAGATACAATTGCTATCAAATGCTAATTTTATGATTCATGTGCAAACCTCACTCATGTAGTATGCTTGTGACCTGTCCATTTACTGGACATGTATAACCAATGGGACCCACTGCATACAGCCTATACATTGTACCAACCAAAATAGCCATACAGCAGATGGAGCATTTTATGAAGAGTCTTGCCGGTGAAAATCACCGACGGATTTGCTCTCAGCCAATCAGATGCAAGGATTTTCAGTAGCTTATAACAGTTGTCAGTGAAAATCACTGACAAAACTCTTCATGAAATGCTCCCCTGGGCAACGTTTCATGAAAGTTGTCAGCACTGACAAGTTGTCATTCTCTGACAATTTCAGTAAAATCCTTGAGTTTGATTGGCTGAGAAGCACTGGTCATCGACTGTTACTATGGTAATTGCCCGAGAACTTGTCAGTGCTGACAACTTTCATGAAATGGTGCCCAGATCAAGCACATTTGTCAGACTGGGCAAATATTGCAAAGAAAAGACAAAATCAACAGTGACTTGCCTAAACTGTTTATACTTTTCATTTCAAAGCATACCACGGGACAGGCAGACTCAACTTTCAAACAGTAGCATTTTGCCCTGTAATACATGTATATTTGTCATTAGAAGCAAGAGAGAAGGGACTAAATACGTAGTAAAATTAGATTCCTGTATCAACTTGTATTCAGGCTATCTGATATCAATTCATCTTTCAGAAAGCCACAGGCATCATTGCAGAATGAAATGAGGAAAAAATGATAGGGAAGGTGACAAGAGCCAATGAAAATCTGGAAGGCATAAATGGTGAGAAAGGTTTCAAATGAAAAGAAAAGAAAAGAGAAAAATATGACTTCAAAGCATCAATGTGATCATTCAGGATGTCCCATAGGACATCATCCCATTGGAACATCAGGAGATCAGCGGTTAAGGTAGTAACAATATCATGCATGTCAGCCCTCTATGTGTACGTCCATAAAAACCTCATTAGAATGTCAAGCAGACATATGCCCTGGGTTTGTCCACGCCAGCAGTCTCCACGACAACCAGACCAGTTGCCATGGCAACTCGAGGACGGAGGACAGAGGAAGGGAATAGGATACCAGATGAGGTTTCATCCCCTCGGCGGCAGGGCTGTAAGGAGGCATGGTGAAGGGTGTGATGCAGGCGGACTAATCTATCTGCAAGTCATAGATTATTCAAGATTAAGAGGGCAATCAATTTCCAATCAGTTGCCCGGACTGTCAGATGCAGTATCCCGTAGACTATCATTATAGCTGTAGAACTATATCCCTACTCCCTGAGGTACAATGCGACCTGATACGTCATGTTTTAGTAAGATGATATAATATCTTATCTTGCTACTGTCTCAATCATCTCATACTTTATTCAAGATTCGTTGGAAAATCATTTTCCTCGAAAGATCTGTTTTGTAATAAATCACTGCCTATCCCAATGAAACAAAATGCTAAAAGGCAAATACTCATCTCATACGTCACAGAGTTCAAAGTAACACTCAATATACATGAATCTGTATCCCATTTTTAAATTTCTGCTTTATTTCTATATTCATGATTGTTTTATGATTATTTGTATATTTATGATTGCATACTTTGACCTGTATCCTGTATATTATGATTTCGAATTCTCTGTAAAAGATTTACAATACTACCATTAGCTGCGATGAATTTCTTTCATAGAAATAGACAGTTTCAATTCTATTCAATTTAATTACAGAATATCCATCAATAGTGAGAAGAGTAGAATTATTTTATCAATATTGCAATTGTGTATTTACATCTAAATGCTCCCAAGCCATTCACATGGCATATATCCATCAATAGTGAGAAGAGTAGAATTATTTTATCAATATTGCAATTGTGTATTTACATCTAAATGCTCCCAAGCCATTCACATGGCATATACCATGGAGGTAAATCCTCCATGCATATACTTTCAATGCTTAGATACTCTATTAGAACTACAGCTGAGAAATTATTTCATCTCTCCTTACAAAATATACCCAATGTTTACTTACTTCAATATAAATTCTTTGCAACAAAATATCTTGCCACCATCTTTTTCTTCATTTTCTTTCCATAAACATGACCTTTTATCATCCACCATCACCAATCCACTTGAAACAAAATCAATTCCCATTCTCCTGCACTTGCTGCGAAAATGGTGCCGTCAACAACTTATTTCGCGGTTTCTGCACAAAAGCTGAAAATCAATGCAAAAGTTTCACCCGAGGCAAGGCAATCCCTATTAAGCATCTACTAATTTCATTTTCTCTTTTTAAGTGCTATATATTTTCTCATATTCTCCAAATCTTCTAAGAGAGAGAGAGAGAGAGAGATAGAGAGCATAACAGTGAGGACATGACATCGATAGAAAGGGGAGAGGGATGGGGTGGGGTACTGTTTCGTATCAAATATCAGGGCCCCCGTTTCATAAAACTTGTTATCAATAACAAGTTGCAATAACTGTTATAAGCTACTGAAATCCTTGCATCTGATTGGCTGAGAGCAAATTTGTCACAGAAATATGGCAGTTGTTACTGATAACAAGTTTTATGAAACAGGGCCCAGAAATAGATAGCCAAAAGCGACCCATGTTCTAAAAACTGTGACAGGTTAACATGTTGGATACGATTTACTTTTGTATAACACCAAAGACTCCAAAACGAGTTATCTCGGGCTTCATGTATATTATTACTCAAAGGAGTTCAATACCTACACAATGTAGTCATTTCAATTTCATCATTCACATGACTATTCCAAATCTAAATCAGAAAGAATGAATTTTTTTAGATCTTGATATGAATGCAATTTCTTCAGATGTTTAGCAGAAGGATCTCTAATTGCATGGTAATGCAATGTCATTACCTTTAAAAATGGCAGGTTCAGGTACATTTAATAATTACATACCTACACAATAGTCATGTATGTGGGACTACACATGGAATACAAAAAAAATGCCTCAGAAAATTTTCACTTTGGTGTATTTGCTCAACAAACAGTCAAGGAATGCCATTAAGGTGAACAGACTTGCTACATACTGTTGTTTACATAGTAGATTAAGTGCTCAGCAATATGTAGTTCCGTCAATAGTGACTAACCTATTGAAGAAATTTATATGCTCCAGTAATTTGTAAAGTCTCATAGAAACAGGAAATAACAGATCATAATTCAGTGTGTAGGGAAAAAATATATCACAGATAAACTGATACAAAGTAATATCATGGTCTAATGAATGTTTTTCATTCTTCTAATTCTTTGTGGCGAATCAAAGTCTAACAGAAGTCCTCCCCCCCAAAAAAAAAAAAAAATAAATAAATAAATAAATAAATTAATTAATTAAAAAAATAAATGAATAAATAAAATAAAACAAAATAAAAAATAGTGGAATATGAAAAAAAAATCTACCTACATTCTTATCCTAAATCCATTTAAAATAATGAATTATACATTTGATACAGTGATGATGCTACAGTGTACACTGCATCTGATCCAAGTCAGTCAAACTGAATTCAATCAAATTAAATTAAATTAACAACAGCAAAGGCATACACTTTACACTGAAAAACGCAATTTTTTATGATACATAGTGGTTTGTTACATTTTAATCATCCAATACTTACTTACTATAAACCTGTTTGAAAGTAATTTTTCACATAAACCTTTAATTCTGTAAACTATTGAGAAAATTATATCATTTAAAATGGTTTCTCTTTTTCAGTATATGAGATAAGATGTAATACTTTGATGGGATAATGAATAATTCATTTATTGTAAAAGTCAATAACCAAGAAAAACCAGTAAAATTTCCAGGAGATGGAGTGTTCTGTTTCATTCCTTCTTTGCAGTATTATGAAGTAACGCATTTATTTAAATTTTAAACACATTTGGACTTTTCCTTTCATTCAAGCAAGTTCAAGCCCTCTCAAAGTCAGTCCGCATCCTGAAAGATCTCCATCACTCCATCAAAAAGATGTAACTCAATTCGTTATTCTCCCCAAATAGTGGACTCAAACTGTCCGATTTCCGCTCCATCAAACGATTGCCACTTTACTACCGTTAAGACAACAGTTGATGCATCCTCTTCACCAGAGAATCGAATGCCTCCTGCTTCCTCAATCCTCAGCGTCAAACAGAAGCCTGCATCACTCCCCATTTCCATGGCCTGTGACGTAAGGGGGAGGGAAAATGTGACTGTATGCTTGCTCTCACTGGGCTTCTAGGCCCATTGCATTTTCTGATCGTCATTCCATAGGTTGGAAGGTAAAGTGGTGCAGAATTAGAGCGAGCGGTGAATGGGCAAGACTGCACTCTCATTATCTACCAGCTGACATCACTGCTACCATGGTAACACGCATCTCTCCTCCTCCTCCTCTGCTGGAAGGCCCTGACCAGGACAATTTTCCTCTTTCTGTTTCTCTTTCTCTTTCTCCTCCCCCTCCCCTTCACTTTTGCCTACCCCACTTCCAATCTCTCTCTTTCTCACTTTAGTCTGTCTGTCTGTCTGTCTGTCTGTCTGTCTCTGTCTCTGTCTCTCTCTCTCTCTCTCTCTCTCTCTCAATATATCTCCCATGCTTCCTAAATTTTATCTCTTTCTTTCTCTTTTATTTCACTCCCTCTCTCTATAATCACATACATGTGTATATACTTCTCTGTCTCATCTCTCTCTCTCTCTCTCTCTTTCCGTATCTCTGTCATATTTCTTCCCTGCCCTTTGAAATGGGAGCTGTTTCTTATTTAGATGTTTTGATGCTAAGAACTGAAGAAAATGACCCTTCATGATACTCTTGCCCCATTTGCTTCTCAGTGTTCCTCTGTATATTCCTTTTCGATATTTACACTAAAAATTCATAGGAAATCATGGATTGAATACCAAATGATCTCACACAAGTATCTTTTGATACAGGGACAAACACTGTGAGACAATATCTAACATGTCTTTTCCAATTTCCTTGCTGCTACAAAAACTGTACATAACCTTCATAATTCTTAAAAAGAATTAAGATTCAATCAGTGCCAGCATACTGCCCAACCCTTGCACACCCACCTCCCTTTCTCTGCCTGTCTGAGATGACTGATTGTAGATAATATGCTAAAAGTTCAGGGAAATCGGATGAACACTTTCCTCGCAATAATCTCCGCATTACCAGCTCAATTTGCTGGGTATCGGATGGCCTTAATCCTGTATTAGCCATTTCTGATGGCTGAATAGTGTCTCCAGTAAACCAAGACGTGTTTGATAAGATATTTGATTGCAATGGGGTGAAGTGATAGTAGTAATATTGGATATTTATATAGTGCACATATCCACCAGAGAAGGTGCTCAAGGCGCTCCAACATAAACCCGGCTCAGCTAGGCTACCAATTTCAGTGCTCAAGGAATTCCTTCCTGAGGGTATCCATTTACACCTGGGTAGAGAGTGGCAAATGTAGATTCATATCTTGCCAAAGGACCTTAGTGCCATGGCGGTACTCGAATTCAGATCACGAGTGTATATGTCACTGGACTGTGGATCTCATGGTCCGAGTTTGAGTCCCATATGGCACTAATGACCTTTGGCAAAATGTGAATCTATTTGCCAATCTCCACAAAGGTGTTAAGTGGGTACCCTTTAGGATGCTAAAGTCACTGTTGCTTGTTTAGCGATGTGAACGTCTGCAAAAAGCGTTTGGTTGAAATGCTCCTCATGAGATGGAGAAGGTGCATACATTGTGTACTGGCAACATATGGCTGGAAAGCCTAAATCTGATGAACAGGGAGACAATATTTCTGTAAAGCAATGAGAGACATTAAAGATTAGGCACTTTCAAAATCCAGAATATAAATACCATGATTGAAAACCGAGGATATAGTTCAATCCACAAGATCTGCAACGTACTGACCAACCCCCTTCAAACTTCATTTGGAGGGGGTATAATAAATTGACAGAAACTTGTTGCGAAAATTAAAATAATTGCCACTTGGCTTAAACAGTGATTTTGAACATTTCAGCACATCGCCAATTTGAGGATTTTACAGTGCTTATTTTCAAAAATTTTCAGCATCAAACAACAAATACTGATGCAACCAAAACAGGCACAATATGTGCAAAATTGTTTGCTCTTTGTGCTCATATGTACATGTACTTGGTATGTTGTTAGGGCTCTGCACCTACATGTAGAGTTGGGCCAACCACACAATTTGGACGCTTTGTCACAAATCGATCAGCTACATGCAGGTCTCATACCTCAACTTTGCACATAATTTCATTCATTTCCAATATTTCTGTTTCTTCCTAAATAATCCAACTAATATGCTGCCTCATAATTGCAGTAGGTCAAATGCCCTCTCCGTTGCAAGCTTTCTTTATCAGTGGATATTGTCTCACATTCATCCATCTTTAATCAGGATCAATTCATCATCGCAAATTTGCAATTTTTATCAGGTGGTGGGGGAGTATTTCCAGGGTTGCATGTTCCCTTTGTTTCTCTCGATCAAATGTCAATACATGAATGATAGAGTGTGACATTTTGTAGAGGAAGGTCATCCTGGGCACCATGTTCATGCATTATTTGCTTTTCTTTGAGCTTTTTAGTCACAATGCAAACATGTCCTAAATATAGTTTGCTAACATGAAGGCATGTTTACCTCTATGTACTGGCTATGCAAGCAAACATTACTCCAGCTATATAATCAATCATTAAAGCTTTTACTGGGTGCACCTCATGAATCGATAATATACACTAAGAAATGTAGAAACAATTTGTCCCTGTTTTCACGAAGTGACGGATATGAGGAAAATCGTAAATTTTTCAATTTTGAGCTTTTTGCATTTTTGGACATCTTTCACTAATGTCTTGAAGCTCAGAGTTTTAGAGCGTAATATGTCTAATTATGTAACTATGGCGATGATGTCAAGAAAATACCTAGTAAAAGGATTTTCTGTTTTCACGAAGTGATGGCTTTCAGCCATCCCATATGTTTTACGGGCACGGCTGTGATCCATCACTTCGTGAAAAAAAATAAGAGCGCGTCCTCGACTTGAACACGTGATCATGCACAATTACGTCAAATGCACGCTCATCAAGTCCCATTTGTTTTACATACGGCTGAGATCTGTCACTTCGTGAAAACAAAATCATAGTGGGTCCTTGAATTTTGTGTTTTCACAAAATGACAGCAATGTTTACAGCTCATTTTCTTCTAAAATATAAAATGAATAAGCAAATGATTGATAATGAACATTGTCCAGAATATGCCCTATACCAGGATATAAAATTTATTCACTCTTCATACATGTACATTAAAGAGGTTGAGATTGAGGTTTGAAACTTTGAAAGCGATTTACTCAAAACTAATTTTTTTTAAGTTGTGCGATCATCCATTACTTCGTGAAAACAGGGACGAAGTAAGTAAGTTATTCATCATGGGTCTTTATCTAAAGGATCCTCAACACTAAGCAAGCAAAACTGTGTGGTGCGAAATAATGCGTTAAGAATGCAAAATGCATACTGTTATTTGTATTGTCTGTTTTCCAGACGCATCTTGTTAAACTCAGCTCCATTTTGCTTTATGAGCTACATGTATCTAACTAAATGTGCTCTGTTTAGTTTTTTTTTTTGGCAGACTCTCATATAAGAGCAAAAATGCAGTATCCAACAAAAGTGAGTACACCCTTGAGGGTGTGCTTAACTTTTTTTGCCACAAATTTAAACAAAATCCTGCAGCTATTACATTATTGTTCTGGAAGAGATAATTCCTATCAATACACCAGTCACAGAACTTTGTTCTTCTCTATCACAGTTCTAATGCATTCATGTAAGAGTTTACATTTCCAAGAACTTCCAAGGACTGGAAGAACCTTCCACAGGACCCAGCCCAATTTCCCTCTCTCGATGCCTTCAGGCTCTTCTTGAGTGGGATGCAGAAGTAAAGCCTACTACATTATGTTTCTTACTTACACATGTATATACGCACCTGCACAAAAGGGAATGAAGTTTTACAAATAAAACATGACATAATTAGGACACCATGTGTGAAGCTCCACATGCACACACATCTACAGTGCATTATCTTCAGCATCTTGAAGCAGTACTTTTAATGGAAGAAGAAGAAGAATTTTAACATTTTGTAAAGGGTGTACTGTTGGATACTGTATGTACCTAATTCAGAAGGCATGATGAGGGATCACTATGATTTGAACAGAAATCTGCATTCAAAACAGTTTAATCTACTCTTGAAAGAGTGATTAAAGGAGAATGCAACCCAGGCATCAGTCTGCTTTTAGTGAACAGAGATGAACTAGACAGATAAACACTGAAAGTTTGAGCAAAATCGGACAATCTCTTCAAGAGTTATGAATTTTGAAAGTTTAAGTAAATCCCTATTATAGGGATCCTTGAGTTGGCAACTTTTTTGCCAGCATCTGTGATGTCATTGTGGACAACTCTCCATTCATTTTGAACATAGAATTTAACATTTTCTTCATTTTCCAGAAAAATAAAGATTCTTTTGATTTACTGCTTGAGTATGACATGGCTACATCAATTCTGCAAGCATTTTGGGAAGAATTATATTGATTCCTGACTCGAAATTTCATATAAACCAATTTTTTTGAAAAATCATATACAAAATGAATAGAGAGTTGTCCATGATGACATCACAGATGCTGGCAAAGTTGCCAACTCAAGGATCCCTATAATAGGGATTTACTTAAGCTTTAAAAATTCATAACTCTTGAACACATTGTCCGATTCTGCTCAAACTTTCACTGTTTATTCTTTCTTGTTCATCTCTATTCACTAAAAGCCCACTAATGCCTGGGTTCCATTCTCCTTTAAAATGGCAACTTATTCCCGTATCATAATTCACCTACAAAACAAAATGAGGTAAATATACATGCAAGTTTTTAAAAAAAGTGACTTTATACTCATGTTTATGCAGAGAGTACACAAGGAAAATCTTAAGCAAATTGAATCATTCAATGTTCAAGTTCATTTAGCTTTACACTGGAGAATCGATTGGATGGTCCTACATAGCAGAATAGCCTAGTGGACAGGCAGCACAAATTGCTGGTCCATTATGTTTTTGAACCACCTGAATATGGCTGATGATGATTATTATTAACACACAGTTTCCATACTTTTTACACGTAAAACCCAGCCTGAATTATCAGCTAATGTCTTCGGCAGATTAATACTTCATCACAGGCTTTGATATGATTAAATTCATCATCATGAATTGAAGGAACAACTCGGCAAATCATTCCCGGAAATTCCATCATTTCTATTCAATAAATCAATAATAGAATCACCGTCTGTTTTTCTAACAGCAAACCGTGTCCTAATGGGGATAATCATTATGCTCAGGCCTTGAGGAAGATGATGTATACCTCAATGGAACTAGACACCCCATTATCTATCTATCACAGATCATGGTCACAATACATTTAGTTGAGTGCTCATTATACAACTACATGCACATTATTATCATGAATCACAATATAATTTAATATATCGGGAGTGACAGGTAATTATCACTGAAAATTGAGATATACATGTACATACATGTATATTGCAAGTGAGAGCTGACGTTATTTTGACTGCAATGTATACTGCAATGTCTATTACTACACACGCACACACACACACATGAGCACCCACTCCAAAATAAACATTCAATAGAAATACTGTACATGCCCTAATAAATGGTTTGTCCGACAATATGGCATCCTATGTTTTACAGTAGACCAAAAGGGTACTGTACCCAATTTTTAAACAATTAAACGTCCTCACAATTTTCCATTTTTGAGAGAGTAAACTCATCGTAAAGAGCTACAAATGAAGAGTAAAACCTCTTTATAAGCCAAAAGTTAAGCTGTGGTCAGCTTCGAAATTCATCTGTTTGTGACCATTATGATGGTTCAGCCATATCAATACAACTCACGTCATTTTCATTTTTAATGAAATTGATCATACTGTCCGAGCCTTACCCTTTTTAAGCATGATGATAAGGCACTAACAAAACTGACATTCTTTCAAGTACATATTCTCAAGTCAAGCTAAAATCACACAGAGGAAAATATATAATTACATGTAGACTCCACAAAAAAAAAAATATGATAAATTCCACCCCCTTTTTTTTTTACTTAATTTTTCTTTACTTTTTCTTTCAATATCTTTTAACAAAGAAAATTATAGTAGCTTTCATAGCCTTTCCAGGACAAATCACTGAGCAGTTCTCAGAATAAACTCTAGCTGCACTACACATTCAAAATTTAAGAAGCACATCTCCGCAGGCGCTAAGAAAAGCCAAACTTTCACCATCCTGTACAGTGAGAAAGCAATGACGTCATAGCATGGAAAAGAACATGCCTGAATGATGTGTTAACACAGCTTTGTGTAGTGGATCTACATGGTAATTCTTTCTAGATTTCTTTACATCCTTGTATGGGACATGCAGTATGCAGGAGAAAAAAACAACTTCCAATAACCAATCACCAATGACACAAATATGCGTTCTGAATGGAATGGTATACAGTGTTCAATGCAAATGCATAGACGCTTTACAAAGTGGAGTTTATTTATAATGAATAACAGTAACAATTACTGGTATACATTTTTGTTTATTTATCTAACCCCTGGAGTATTTTTTTTCCTTTATCAAATTTTCATGAAAAGGGTGCAACAAGCTGTTTGCTATGACAAATTACTGGCATGGTAGATGTTACAACTGCCTGACATATATATTTACATGTATACTCCGAGTCCATCTTCGCAAATTACCTACACGTAATTATATCAAAGCTTGAACAGGTTTTTCACAACTAATGTACACATTTTCAAACAAGAAATAACACCCAACAATGCATATACCGGTACATCACAAATGGATATCTTTTCATCTTTCATTTCCATTTTTAAAATCTATTTTTGATCTAAACTATGTTTTTACCTTTAGAAAAATTAATAATTGCTTGGAAAATAAATGGAAGCATGACTCTGACAAAAGCAAATTCATCAGTCATAATTGCTTTGTACCAGTTTTATCTGGTGGATCCATGCATGCAGAAGAAAGTGTCTAATAGTTTGATCCTACATGCATTACAAAACATGAGAGTAAATTATCAATTATCTGTACAGCACCCCTGCTCTCACTCTTTCTCTCTCGCTCTTTCTCTGTCTCTTTCTCTTCTTCTTCTTCATTTCCATCTTGCATCTTTGCCTTTCATTCTTTTTTCTCTTCAAACTTTTGCAATCCATGTATAGTTTTTTTTTCAGCTTATATCATAATATTGTGCATCTGTTTTAATTCAATTTTTAACTTCTCTTTCTTTTTCCCATTTTCCTACAAGCATGCAATTTAAAAAGCATCTTCTGAAGCATTCACATGGTGCACATGTATTAAAAAAACATACCACATAAACCACCATGTAGATTCACCCATACACAGGAACACACTCACACACAGGTAAATGAGCAGGCCGTACATGGTGGTGGTAGCGTTTAGTATGTATTGAGACTACACCATTGGAAAGCTACAGAGGGGAATGTGTGAGTGTGTTTGTGTGGGTGGCAATTTAGAGGGGAAGGATCCAGAGGGCTTTGAGATAGAGAGAGAGAGAGAGAGAGAGTAAGTGAGAGAAGGAAAAAAACAGAAGCTATGACATGTTTATGCACAGGGCATGTGTGTAAACTAT
Organism: Echinometra lucunter; assembly: GCA_029962745.1. Taxonomy (NCBI): domain Eukaryota; kingdom Metazoa; phylum Echinodermata; class Echinoidea; order Camarodonta; family Echinometridae; genus Echinometra; species Echinometra lucunter. The sequence goes on along the minus strand of CM057154.1, from coordinate 28,009,561 downwards.
ACCATATGGCACCATCAAAATACTATAAAACACTTCCTATAACATATCATCTGCTTACAAATGATATTACAAATGGTGATTTAGTTGGATCATTTTGAATAGATTGGATAATCATACACCAGATTTTGTTATTGCTTTGTAAATATGCACTAATGTTGTTAATATATGGAGTAAATGAGGTAGCTATTTGTGGAAGAGAAAGGAGGCAAGCTGGTTATTAAGCCTACTAGGTGTACACAGCCTACCGGTACTCAGAAATTCGCAAAACCTCTGACCATGAATAAATAATAAAACACATTAGCTCCATTGGCCAAGATTGCATATTTACGAGGCTAATTTTTTGTGCCTGAGCCCGGCATACAAGCAGTAAAAACAATCTATCATTCCAAATTAAAACTGATGAAATATAGTAAGATGACATTCTGTGCCATTGACTCATTGTGGTCCTTAAAAAAAAAATAAATAAATAAAATAGTGATGATACTTATAGTGTCCAACAATTAATTCACTTCTCAGATACAATTCCTATTCCAAAAGCCAATTAATTTTAAAAATGAAATACTAATGTTCCCAAGCAAATCAACAAAGTTTTTAAAAAAATACTGCTGTACAAGGGATATTATTTCTGAAGCATGAATGCAACTGGTCGTGTACTTAATAAACAAAGCAGATTGCTGTTGCCAGTTTGAAGAAAACAGCTGATCAACGAAGCTTTAACCCGTTGAGCCCTATGCCCGAGATAACTCGGGCTAGGGTCTATGGAAAATGTGTATTATTCTGAAATCAAAATTGTGTTCAACGGGTTAAAATAATAGTAACTTGTTTTGAATGAATAATTAATTGAAGAAATATTACTTGCAGGAAGCACTTCCAATGAACAAAGCATGTTGGGCTATCTCCTTTAGATGTGAACATGTAAGAGGATTCGATCTCCTGACAGAAAAACTTTTTAAAAATCTAAGAAATGAAAGTTTAGTTGAAGATCAATCAGGTATGACCCTTACAGTGCCACACATCAATATGGGACTTTCACAAACAGGTGCTTGAATGTCCTTTTCTGTGCTATGCACTGATTGCCCTGAATTCCAAGAAATAAGAAAGGAAAAGAAAAGAATAAGAAAATTTCAAGAGGATTCAATGTCCTGACTGAAAAATAAAGTCAATTCAATGAAAAGGAAAGTTTAGTTGAAGATCAATCAGGTATATGGACTTGACTCATGTTTCCACACATCAAATACACAACATCAACATGCACATATGATGGGACTTTCACAAACAAGTGCTTAAATGTCATTTTCTGTGCTATGCACTGATTCCCCTGGATTCCAAGAAATAAGTATTTTATATTCGCGATATAATCTGGTTATTATTACCATCCATAATGTAATGTAATGTAATGTAATGCAATATTGAGGCTATTTTTCATTTCAAGATTTTCGCTTACAAAATGTTTTTCAGCTTTTGCTCTGTATGTGGTCCCATCTTTCAGATGATTCAACATATTTACAATAAAAGAAACAAAACAAAACAATCCTTACATACCACAGCATGCAGGGTATCACCAGTGCAGAGTAAGCGAAATGTGCTCTATTATTATTCTTGAATCTTACCATTTGCTGATCTGTAGGTGATTACGCACAAGACCTTTACATCTAGTATTGTACCTTTTTTCAATCCCCACTTGTTTTTCATTTGCACATCAAGAGTGACATTATATCCAATTAGTACCTGCATATTCTTACCTTAATCAATGATCACTTCAACATCACAATGACATCTGGTATTCAGATTCTTCCAAAAGCAGTGATGATTAATAACCATCAAGAACAAGCGGGGAAAAAAACACTTCATACATCTAATTGCCAAAAGCTATTTCCCCCCATTTTGCCCCATTTTGTCCCATATTGAAATATGATAAAAATCGATGATCTTCTTAGTATTTGCTTTAGTTGGACATAGCAATACTGTGTCAACAAAAAGAACCTCATATCATGGAGTTGTTTTGAGCAAAAGCTGGGATACACTTTTGCCTGGCACAGGCAAAAAGTGTTATTGCTAATAAAGTTGGGTTCTATGAGTTGTTGAGATTTCATTTGCTAGGTTTTATAGGTTTCATAATTCCCATGACACCAAATACTGGGGATCAGGCTTTCATAAGATGCAATCATAAATTATGGAACATCTTCAGTCTCTTGTTTCCTAAGTATGCCACTTCACTTAATATCTTCAGGACTTTTGTAGCTCTAGACTCAAATTACATGCATGTTTTTGTTTCTATAAACCTTTCCCAAGTCCAATTATTTCAATGTTCTGTACTCTAATACCATAATCTATTGAAAGGACTGTGCAGATGTTAAAACATGAATTTATTTATGGAAATCTGCTTCTTATGTTATATGAAGGAATATACACAAAAACATGCATCGATTATTCATCTCAATTTTACAACAAAACAATATATGCTTTGTTCGAGAACCTCTTGAGAAGATGTGCATAGCTTTGATATTTGATTTTGTTTTTTATTCTATAGCCTCAGCATTTAACCTAATCAAATGTAAACTTAATTTGTGTGAGCTCACTCAAACAATGATGCCCCCCCCCCCCAAAAAAAAAAAAAAAAAAAAAAAAAAAAAAAATCTTGGTAAAAAAAGGAAAATTATCAATATGATTCTAAATTTATTCTTTCAGTATGAATGCACACAAAAGGACTGCCAGCAATCATTCTAATGAGAATTGAGATTTCCAACATTTTTCACTCTGATATCCCCGAGCATATCATGTGATTTTTTTACAAATGAAAATATAATATGGCTTAGACATCATCTGTTATCATAAAACTTCTCCAGAATGGAATGAGATGGTGAGCAATGTTCCGTAATGCTTTGTTCCAGCCACCAACCAAGCGCAACAAAAGCTGATTTCTTGGTCCGGAAAGCGCGATTGATTCATCGGACCAGGATGAAAGTCATGCAGCTCGATTGCTTGTCATCACTGTCTCCAGTGCTGACATACATACTGGCTAAAGCCTGGGAGACTTGTGATTACAACATGTGAATCTTAAAGGGTACTCAAAAAAACAATACAGGCTTTTAGAAATGAAATTGAATATATAGCAGCAAGTTGTGGGATAAATTTTATGGTACTTTTCATAATATGTTACACATTGCAATAAACCACCATGTATTGAGGTCAAATCACTGCAGAAAGAAAAGAAAAGTGAAGGGATGTTACATTCAGATAGAGTAGTGTATTTCAACCTTGACCTAGACTGTTCTGTAAATACTGGGTGCTGCAAAATGACAACTTGGCATGGCAAAAGAATGAATGTATAAAGCTGAAAAAAAAGAAGACTGTAATAGTTCTGTTTCAGGGCCGAGGAAAAATATGAAACTTGAACTACATGCATATGTGTAGTAGTCTAATTGGGATGAAAACAGAACATAAGACACAGGTGAGAGGATGTGAAGAGTGAGTGAAAAATGTCGATGTAAGATATTTAAAAATACACATCATGAGAAAACAAAAGAAAAAGGGATTAGAAAATAATGAAAGAGACCCTAGGAGGGCATATGTAGCAGACTTCAAGAGAGGGGGGGGGGGGAGATGTGGAAAGAAACAGAGACAGAAAGAGTGAGATTTAGAAGAAAAAAAAATAGAGGCAGAAATAAATAAAAAGAGAGGGAGAGTGGGGCAAGAGAGAGAGAGGGAGAGAGAGAGAGAGAGAGAGGGAGAGGGAGAGAGGAAGAGGGAGAGAGGAAGTTGCTTCAAGGAAAATGTTGAAGATAGAGAGAAGGGGGAGAAGGGGGTAGAAGGGGGAGAGAGAAAGAGAGAAAGAGAGAAAGAGAAAGAAGAGCATGATGTACATGAAAGATGATAATCACGTAACACAAATGTCAGAACAGGAGTACATTAGAATTCAGAAGGCAGACAGGGTGACAAGTGATCTTGGCATGATAAGGCAAACTGCTCCCACAGGATGAGAACATGAGTGGCTCACAAAAATAGAGTTTGCCTCTCCCGACAGCCATCGATTTTACCTTCTTCTACCATATGGTGAGGTTTATCTTTCTCTCCCCCCTTCCATCTACATGTACTCTCTCAATCTATCTGTTCTTTCACTTTTTCTTCTTCTTCTTCCACTTTCTCTTCCTCCTCCACCCCCTTTTTCTTCGATTCTCTTCTTCCTTCTCTCTTCTCCCTCCTCCTCCTCCTTCTTCAGCTTCCTCTTTTTCTTCTTCTCCTCATCTTGCTCTTCCTCCTCTTCCCCCTCCTCTTCCTCCTCTTCCTCCTCCTCCTTCTTCAGCTTCCTCTTTTTCTTCTTCTCCTCATCTTGCTCTTGCTCCTCCTCCTCCTCCTCCTCCTCCTCCTCCTCCTCCTCCTCCTCCTCCTCCTCCTCCTCCTCCTTCTTCTTCTTCTTCTTCTTCTTCTTCTTCTTCTTCTTCTTCTTCTTCTTCTTCTTCTTCTTCTTTCTTCCTCTCCCCTCTGTAAGAAAACACACACATACATGCACACCCACATTTACCCAAGGGAACAAGTATTAATCAGGCCTGATATCCTTACTGTCATACACTTACATCAAAAGTGTACATGTACACGAGATTATTGCAGATCAATTAAATCAATGCATACAACAGACCCATTGTGACATCACAATAAAGGTCCCTTCAGTGCATTCTAAGAGCCTAATTTTAGCTGTATGGGATGTTGTAGAAGAATGAAAGGGCATTTTGCAATAGCCTTGGCAAAACTGACCTCATGTACATGACGAGTACATGTAACCAACCTACAGATTACTACACGATATACGGAATATAATCCATATACAACAGAATTTTCTTTGTATTTGAATGAGGAATGAAAAATGCTTTGAACGAATCACAAGTTTGCTGTACAATTAGTTTTACAAAATACAAGAATACCACACTCTTACCCACTTCCACAAAAATTACATACACAAAGTGGCAAAAACTATTGGACAAATTTCCGAAAAAATCTTACTCTGTCTTTGAAATAAAGCGAACTCTCTATTTCTATATTTGGGGGGGAAAATAAAATAACCACCCCCCCCCCCCCCACAGAGTGGTAAACTGAGGAAGTGGTGGCAATAATACTATTCCACTTCATAAGCTTAAACTAGGGCACATGTACATTATATGAATGAAGATCCATTTGTGGCAAAGTAAATGAATCATGTTGATATCTAATAATCCTTTGTAAAGATATTAACAGTCTGTTTTTCTGAAAAAAGCAACAAAAAAAAAACCAACCACCATTACAAGTGGACCATCTCCCCTTGAAACTCTGATCATAACCCCTGCAATGTGATCAATGATGGACAAGCCAAAATGATGATTTTCAGACTAATTACCGGGTACATCATTTGATAGATTCTCCTTTCAGTAGACCACTAAAGCTGATGTTGTTGTTGAATTGGGTTTTTACAGATGTGTATCAATCAGATATGATTATTTACGTCTTGGACCGACCTTTTACATCACCATCCAAAAGACGTGATTCAGACTCGAACCTGGGTCCGCTGAATTAGTTAATAACTTCCACTGTTAGCTGGATTACGAGTGCACGTCACAATGCCCAGTTGTCCATATTTTCTAATATGCTTAAAGACATTGGTTAACATTGTTATGATTTTTTAAAAATCTTGTTTTGTTACTTGAAAATGGGATAAACATAAGGGTTATTGAGTAAAAATACCAGTCTGAAAGTTTCAAAGTATAATATCCACAGGAAGTATTTTTAAATATCAAAAATGTGAACCAATGTTTGAAAAATATACGAGGGTCGGTTGCACAGAATAGACATAAGGAGTGCGCATGCGCGTATGACTCACCTTACCGTGCTGTGTGTATTGGCGTATCACATGGTGGGAGACACATAACGGCATTTTCAAATTCAAGCAAAGCGGCCCTCTTAGTGATTGTCTCGTGAGACGAAGGACAATAAAATCGCCGTTTGCGTCTAACTTAAACTTTTTCATTCCAAATTATAGTCAGTACGGTATCAGGGTTTTTGAGTACAAATACAAGTACTCATACACATGTTTCATCTTAGTTTGAGAATTTTTTTAATCAGCTACTCACACAGTTAGCCAATGCCTTTAATATGAAGGAGTGTCTGTCTGTATCAGGGACACCATTAACTTCCATAAAAAAATAATAAAAATTTCACCCGACACCATAGGGCCTGTCATATGTAAATTAGCGACAGCAATTACGATAAAGATAACAAGGGTCTTTGCAGAAGAGGTAATAAGTTATCAAAAGGCTTGTTTGCATATATGCAGCAGTAACCAGCTATTTAATATGTGAGTTAAAAGCGTACTGCCCGTCATCTTTCGGTATCTCATGCACAGGAAGTGAGTGAGTGTGAGAAAAGTACCTTTGTTGCATCAGTCATAACCACTATACGTTCATGATGCAGTGTACCACTTTATATCTGAATGAGCTTTAGACATAATTATGTTCCTCAGCATACACTGGTGAACATTGCTGACACCTCTATATAGGACTGACGTAATCCTCATCATTAACAGTGACACTGTTAGATGACTAACCCTTTGGGATGCTCTCGATACGGACTCATTCTGATGGAATCAAATGAGTATTAATGCATCAGCAATAGTTCACGTTCAAATAAAAGAGAGTGTTGGCCAAAAGTTGCCCAGACAAAGGTATGACATCATATTTTATGCTAACTTTATGAAAATTTGATTGATCCTCACCTTTTTGCCACCAGGAGGCATGCCATGGCAGGATTTTTTTTTTTTTTGCCCCTCATATCCAATTCATTCGTGAAAAAAAAATGTAGGGAGGGGGCAGTGCAGGGGTTTTCTGCTTCACACGAGAACATGCCTTAAATCAGCAATTACACAACCCATGATGACCATCATCCATCTACCTGAATAGAGTTGTCAGTTTCCATGGAAACTGGAGACTTACCACACAGCGAGATGATGCTCCCACTCTCCTCATGGACAAACTTCCTTGTGACAGCTTCCTCCATTATCTGCTTCACCTGGGAGATGATGATGAAAGAAAAGAAGGATTGGTTGGAAGAAATAGTGTCACTGGGTAAAAAATGTCAAGGTTTCCTGGACAAGGGTGTGTGAAGTCTAGACCACCAGTGACTTGACATTGAGCCAAGTAGCGGGCCATCTTATTCTATTCAATTGTAGAGAAAGATGCAAAAATAAACAGAATAAACACACACACAAAAAAAAATGAAAACCATAAGATATATGCTCATTCTGGAGAAGGTCATGAAAAGGAAACAGAAGTCACTGTTAAACAAAAGAGCAATAATATATAAACATCATGTGTGTTTGTGTGTGTTTGTGAGTATCTGTATTGTTGTTGTTGTTGTTGTTGTTGTTGTGGGTATGTGTATTTGAGGCTGTGTTTTGTTGGTGGTGTTATTGTTTTACAGGACAATGTTTTTTTTTCACCACCAATTGCTTTCCATCTAGATCTAACAGGCAGGGTTGGGGTAGATTATCATTTACACCTTTTTTACAATATGTATGGAAGATTATTTGGCAAATCAAAATGGTCCACAACAACATTCATTTCTATTAATCTTAGGAAATTGCAAGTTTCATTTATTTCTTATCACAAGTATCATTTTTTTGTATAGTTTGTACTGTGAATTCATGGCTGCGCAGGTGATACCTACATTTAGACTTAAATATCAACATAAAGGTTACAGTTAGAAGGTTTTGGGGGTCTACATACATATTACCAAAAATTCTTGTTTCAAATCAAATATGAGTTTATAGATCTATAAATATAAATCCTCAATTTTACAGATTCATCAAGTGCAGACCTCATATGCAGTATATTGTGCATTTCTCCTGTAAACACCATCTTTTATCATGCCAATTAAGGTCATAATGCAAACAATCTTAAGCCCAAAGAATACAAACAATCTACCTGGTTGCTTGGATACAAGTTGTAACCAGAGTTTAGTAGACAATATTTTACATATCACAAAGAAGGTAAAACATAATAAAACACAAAGATATCGTATCCATAATCATGTAATGTAAAACATGTTCTACTTGTAAATGTGCATGTATTTCTCCCAAATAGCACCCATTTGTTATCAAACCAAACAAAAAATGAAACAAAACACATGTATGGTACTGTTGGTACATTTCTAGAATCAATTGTTGGAATCATTCTAATTTGATAGATGAAACCGGCACGCCCGTTGTCATGAAGCCCTCTTAGAAGCAACATGGGCATTAGGTATTTTAATTATCATGCTTATGATTACCAGTCCACTGACTACAATAAAAGAAAGTACATGTACATTGTATTTAAAGTAAACTCATCCAGTGGAAAGTTGAATCCCAGTCTGAAATGTTTATATAGGCTACAAAATAAGTATAAAATTACAGACATTTTGAAATCAACAATGGTATTTCAGCCCATTGATGTTTAACTCTCTGCCTTAGGTAATCTAAAATTAAGGTTGCTTTTGAGAGCAGAAAATCTAAGGGAACCGGGAAACAAGCCTTCAAGTCTTCAAGCCTCCTTGAAATTATGAAATAGTACATGTATTCCAAAACACAGGTCCCCCTGAAAAAATTTGGAAAAAACAGAAAAAAAGGAAAATTTTGCAATTGCAGTCCAAAGTTTCGTTGTTTTCACATTTATAAGCATGGGGAGAGGGGGGGGGGGGGGCTGAAACATGGAACTATCATACATGTATGTACACCTTCTCTGTACATCATAGTGACATCATCTGAGTCTTTTATCTCAAACTGCAATATGTGCCACATTTACCTAAGAAATAATTCCTGGGGGGGGTGTTTCATAAAGCTGTTCGTTAGTTACGGTCGACTTTAAGCACGACTGATGATGTTCTTGTGCTACATGTACATGTAAATGATTGAGAATCAGATTAACACCCAAGAACACGTTCCAGTCGTGCGTAAAGTCGTGCATAACTTACGAACAGCTTTGTGGAACACCCCCTGGTATGAAAAAATATTGCAATTAAGCCTGAGTCATATCTATTTTTTCAGAAACCGGTGTTCGACGGCTTTGCGCCGATCGAACATCGATGCATCGACGGGTGCATGGCCGGTGAATCTGAAGCTCTCGCGCCGCTGAAAATTTGCCGCAATTTGATGGTTATTTAGCCAAGATAACGCCCTGTTTACAAGTCTGCAATCGCCGCAGTCCTCTTTCCCTTATTATTAATTTTTAACTATCCTAAGAAAATATACTCGAGCGTTTTGTGTTTTATTTCAAAACAACTTTTGTCAACTTACATCGTTTTTTTTTTCAAGTTAAATGCAAACACATCCAAGACATCCCATCCAGAATCACATCACATGTATGTCGTACGTAGAGTTAACCCATTCGCGACAATGGGTCCACGTTTTGTGGTTTGCCGTGTTTACAAGAAAACTAGAAAGTTTGGTGACCCCAAACTTCGCCTGCCGTTGCAGAAAAAAATTGGCCAATCAGAGCACTCGTTACTTCGTCTCAGGACCAACCCATTTAGAGTTATGAATTTTAGAAGACCCTTTATTGGACATTTCATCTCAAAACCGTACGAGCCTGCGATGAATATTTATATATGCTTGTCTCGCGCCAATACTGCCTAGTAACAAGGGCATTCGCGCGCTTGGGCAATATCGATATAGCGGCTATCGATAGCAACACGTAACTTGTAACTGTCTTCGTACTTAGAATCCAGCTATCTCAGCTCGCCAATTTCCCATCTATTTTATCTCTTTATATTTTTCTGTTCGCTTCTTCCTGTATATTTTCCCTTTGTTTGGAAAGGTTTTGTGATATATTTTATTCTTGTGGACGCGTAATTCGTGATTGTAATTAATTTTGGTGAGAATCTGGTGAGTTATGTTGACTTCAGTGAATCATTCGCACAGCGGTTGTTCGTGTAGTATACGTATGGCGTGTGGACTGCCTTTGTGGTGTACGTATTTGCATGCAGTGCAGAGTGCGAGTGCAGTGATTTTGTAGACGTTGCGTTTGTTTCAGCCCTGTCATTTGAGCTTTGAATTTATGCATTCCTCAAATTTGGTGTGTGTATTCGAGTGAATATAGCCGTGGTTGTTAATTTTTACGGATATCTATGTGGATTTGCTTGTTTTGATTGAATTTATTTGACTTTTATAGGCTCTCCTATCTGATTCTAACTCCCGAGCGCATGCTTTTGTTGTGACGCGTGTGTGCGATTGCGTATTGTTGATGTGACTGAGTGATCAACTTCGTACCTCTCCTTCAGTCAAGGTCGATTATTTTGATAAAGCATTGAAGTTGAGTTTGGTTAGAATATAATGGTCCGATCACTCCGATCCTTTTTTTTTACACTAAATTGAATGAAATAATTTTAGTGCTGTGCCAAGTGGCAGGTAGGTCTACTAACACTTTTTCTTCTTTCTTTTGCTTTTTTTCTGAAAGACATTTGCCCTCTTAGTCTTGGGCTTGCCTTGGCCCCGATGTAAAACATAAAAATATCTATGTAAAGGAAGGACATGAATACATTTACTAACAATGAAAACAATAAATACAAATTACATTTCCCCCTAAATCTAATTTAGGGGGTGGAGGGGTGTTTTTTTGGGAAGGGTTGTTTGAAAAGTAAATATAATTGTGTACAGTAACATGGCAGTCAAGAATTCAAAGGGAAAAGGCATAGTTTCTGAATCCACCTGAAAATGAAAATCAAAATTAAAACATTTGATAGATAAAATTAAAAAAAAAGAAAGGATAACAGTATTTTTCTCAAGGGTGGCATTTTTATTTCCAAGTTCAAATTTATTTGCAAAAAATGGATCTGGTAAAATGCGTAGAGAGGACATGTGCTTCCTAGGACCCCCCCCCCCCCCCCCCCAAAGGCTCTTGCGATTAGATTGATTTGACAAACCTACAAACAAAACACTGTTTACTTGAATTTATACACAACAGGGGAAGCTATTTGTCCTGAAATATATTGTGAATTATAGATATAAATGTAAAACCTAAATAAAAATCCAAGGGATAAAAGTAAATCCCTTGCCTTTTAGAGAACTACGAACTCATTTACTTGTATTTATGCACTTCAACAATAATGGGTTTATGGGTACTATACAAGCAAAAATAACATTTGAATGTTCATCAACATAAAGGGAAATGATACTCGAACTCATAGCCATAATTCCCACCAGTGTTATTGCATGAAGCTCCTTTGATCATGTTTACATTTTCGAAGAGACGGGGAGAGAGCTAGCTGGGTGCAGCGCAGGTGTCCTTCAGTCATGAACTGGACTACATTCCTGGCCTGGTCACTAGGCAACGTCAACGAGTCGTCTAGTATTTTACCAGACCTTGATAAAGCTATATTTATTTTGTTATGTTCTTTCACGAAATGACCTCATCAGACATAGATCAAAAATTCAATAATTGTAATTTCTTTATATGTGAGACCATTTATAATCCACTTTGCTTCGTTCAATTTGGTAATCGAAGAACTATTTCCAAAATTATTCAAATTCATGACTGAATGACGAAACTATGGTGTGCAGTGCTAGTGCAAGGAGAGATGATGACTCATCGAGCATGCAAGCCTTTCCCATGCTAGGCCTGGCTATCGCGATAGCACAGGTCTTTCGTTTTCGCGTACATAACCATTTTGGGACAGGGTGAATGATAAATCTGAAGCTCGATCATCGAGCGACCAGTTCGTTCTCTTGATGCGTTTCCTGCAAAACTCACAAAAGAGAGTAGGATACAAGTAAGCAAATTAAAGTTTTGAAAATATGAAGATAAATTGTGTTTAACAGGACTATCAAACAAAAGATTCTGTGTTTTCTAGTCAATTTGGTAATTTCGTCGATGCATCGAATTCATCAAAACGAAATCGGAGTTCGACGTCTTCGATCGAACACCGGCTTAAAAATCAATTCGACTCAGGCTTAATTGCAATGCAATTTACATGTATGTGTAGCCAGAAAGCCACAGTACAATGGTTGAAGCTGAGCCAAATTTGGTCCCCTGGTACTTCTTTTCAAAACATTTCAATGTACACTTTACACACAAAGTTGGGTTCAATCATGCATCAAAGATGACACCATTATAAATGGAGGTCATGCTCAATAACAAGGAGCAATCTATTGGAAGAAAAACTGAAGTCTGAAATCAGATTATTTGGTAGTGAACCATTGAATAGAGAATTTATATTCCTCCAGAGATATTATTACGAATTAATGTATATTTTATAAGTTCCTTGTTTCCCTAAACCAATGTGATCATGGTGAATACAAAATTGCTGTCCGCTAGGCTGTACTACTGATTATAACAATAAAAATGCAGATTTCCCTGTTCCCTGTAGTGGGTACATGGTGCATGTCCAGGGGGTGGGGGAGGGGGGTTATGATATTTGACAATGGGTCATCAGGTCGAGGTGCTGTGGTCGAGTGGTCTAAGGCGCTTGACTGGAGATGCGAAAGTCGGGGGTTCGATCCCCGCAGTACGGCACTAATGCCCTTGAGCAAGGCATTTTATCTACATTGCTCTTTTATCGTACATCAAATAAATGAAAATGCTATGGGCATTATCGATACCAATGTGTGCACGTGTTAAAAAAAAAAAATTAAAAATCAGGATTACATTATGCAGTGAGCAGCCTAGACTATCATTTCCCCCCCCCCCCCCAATGTCATGCACCAGCAATGCAAATAAAATTAAATCAAATTTTATTGATATCAAATCCACAATTTTGGATTATCATCAAAATGAACAATACAAAACAAACAAAGGATATGCATAACTATAAACATAATTAAGGCAAAAGTATACATACATGTATATTTGGCAAAATCACTGAATAAGTGGAACCAAAATCAAACAAAAAAAAAAGTGTAAAAGTATACAAAAATAATATAATCGTGTTGTATTTTCTATAACTGCAAGACATAATATTTATACATAAACACGTGCGGCTCCTGCCGTATTCCTCCCTTATTCTACAAAATTAAAAAAAAAAAAAAAATACAACAAAAATTTAAAAGTCTAAATATTATGGTCCAACCTGCTCAATCTTTCCCTATACATATTACTAATGGAGGATACACAAATTTTTGTTATATCATAAATCGTTAGATTTTAGTAAATATATGAATTTTTCTTGTTCATTTTTATCCTTCAAGGTGGGCACTACATTGTTTATGTTTTGGAATAGGGTTTCTCTTTCTTTTTTAAGGTATGGACAGCACATAATAAAATGGAATCCTGTTTCTACATCTATTTGGCACATGGGACATATAAAGCGTTTATTTATTTCCAAGTTTTTGTGTCTTCCCTCTTCTATCATTAATTTACTGTTACTAATTTTAATTTGCATGAAGTTTTTTATGTGTGATTTATCTATGTCTAATAACAGATATTTTTCAAAATCGTATGTATGTTTTTAGGTCCTTATAAGTTCTAAGTTTGCTACAATACAATGCACGTTCTTTCAGTCATTGCGCTACCCTTGCTTTTCATATCTGTATACCCAGCCGATATACCCAACCCCTACACCGTTCCCACAGACCTTCCCCCGGCAGTTTGTATGAAGGGAACTCCCATACTGGTACAGGTGCAGCAAGACACTTGTGTGCGCAAACAATCGAAGGACCAAAAAAGAAGTTTCAGAGACACACTTACCGGTAATTTTTGAAAAAATAAATTCTCATCCCACTGACGGTCCTTTTTTTTCAAAAGCTAGTTCTGGAGCCCCTCAATTTGAACTTAGCAATGGCACAAACCTATCACAATCTGGGTCAGAGGGTAGAAATCAAGATTTGCATATGCCATGTGTCATGAACTCGCCCCCCCCCCCCAAAAAAAAAGGGTGGTGCCATTACATTTTGTGCTTTCAAACTGAAGGATTTCTTGATTTTTATCATAACCATTGAGGCTACCATAGTAAGTTTGATGTCGTATTAAAGCTGTATAATATGCCATTACTTTGCAAAAATTCATAGGTATAGGTAATACATGTTTATAACTTGAGTTACAGCATTTTGAATTTGGTAGGCCATGGGTGGTGCCAGAAGCAGCGTGACATGCACAAAATGAATGGGAAAAATCAGTTTTTAGCTCACTTCACTTAGAAAAAAAAGGTATACATATTTATATGTGCGTAGCTTGAGGACACCTTCATTTTGCCAAAAAAAAAAATATTGTCATTGGCACTGTTATATTGACTTGAAAATATGCACAGCTGATATTCATCCATCATGACTTTTTCAACAATTTAACTTCAGAAAATTGAGAATCATTTAATGTCCCCCACCAAGAAGAAGTTATTATTTGATATACAGGTTAGATTTAAGGTTTCTTTGCTTTTAGCTGCTCAGTAGCAAGATGCTGTAAAAAAAATTTTTCTCTTCATGTCAAACCTAAGCAAATAAATGTTGGAGGCAAAAAAAAAATTTGATCGTGGCACGTGACTTTAAGTTCCAACATTGTGTGATGTGCATCACATTCTGATTCACACAATGCCTTAACACATGTCTTTGTCTTTCCATTGATGCCCACAATCAATGAGTTGATTATTATGGCAAGATTTGTGTAGATCAGGCCTAACCTACAAGTATGTTTCCTGTGTTAACCCACTGTACTACCATAAAACGTTATTCCTTTTTTTTTTCTAAAACAAGGTTGTGGTTGGCGCTTACTTGCTGACCCCTGACACAAATGTGTCAAGAGTTGCAGCATCCACTACCTCTGTTGGGAGGTCATTCCCGGTGGGGTCACATATCATTGCAAATGTGTATGCATGCTTGTTCTAAATTTCGAGGAAAAGGGGTATTTTCCCCACCCTGTTCGCGAACATTCGGTGTCCACGAAATTCAGAAATAGAGGGGTTTTCAGAGGACACTGTCCTCGAAATGAAAAAGTAGGGTATATTTCAACAACCTACCAACATTTTTGAGCCGTGAATTTTTATGTTTCCCCCCTATTTTTTCCCCAATTGGTAGGGAACTAGCCACCGGAGATTGGGAGATATTTGAGATTTTGCTGGAATATGCTGTTATGGTATAAATGAAATGCAGTTACATGACATAATACCACAACTTTAATTATCTTTCCATGCGTGTTCAATTTTGTTGTGAGGGAGTGATTTTACGATCAAATATAAGTATGGGACAGCTTATAAGTTTAAAATTGTCCCTGAACAAATGTCCTTGTTTTGCGCAAATACGGGTATTTTTAAAAGTGAAAATGTTTGTTTTTCCGCAAAATAGGGGTCTTTTTGAATTCTCAGAACGAGCATGCGTTACGCCTTTGTATACAGGGTGATGCCACCGGGAGGTCATTCCAATCTCTCACAGTCCGTGGCAGGAATGACGATCCTCTGTATTGGGTCCTACTACAGGTGACCAATTGATTTGACATTTGACACCTGATTTGACAAGGATGAAGGACGACCATTGAGAGTTCTATTGTGCAAAGCATAATGTAGCATAATGCACATCAGTGGTGCTAAAGCCGTTGAATCTGGCAAGGTTAAATGAAAGCGCTGTGATCGGGTGTGTGCACACTGTGCAGCAAATGGTCAGTATGCAGAGGTTCTAACGTACATGTAGCTACATAGGGCATAGTGTAACCATTTAATTACTTTTTTTTTCAGATAAAAATTCAGCAGAAATTATGAGTAGAATACCACACCATCTCATATCTTTTCATGCAAGATGGACAATGTGAGTTTATATCCAACATTAATCAGTTTCATGCAAATTGTAGTCTTAAGAGGCCTGTTTTAATACAGTTATTATGAGGGGAGAATTAGGAACCACATGGTTTTTCTGAGATGGTTTTTCTGAGGGGGTTTTAAGCACATTTGGTAACATGCAAGTGAATGAGTGCGAAATATTTTATCCTTTGTTACGTCCTTGCCATTCATTTTTACACAAAAAATATATTTTTTATAAAACCCCACAATTTCCCCCTCATTATCTGAAAAAGCCTACTGACGAGTAGGGTTGTTTTTTGGGGTTTTTTTTGTATTTATGTTTTTATCGAAAATAGAACTCAATATCATAATATAATTATAATAACATCATATCAATATAATAGATGGAACTATACAAAACACGGTACAACACAAGACAAAACAACACACAAAAAAAACACAACACAAAGACAATGCCTCATTTCTGCCAGTAAAGGATCACCCTGACATGCAACAAAGTATAATGTGAGAAAAAAGATGGACTAGTCAAGGTGAGGCTCCACTGAAATACAGTGATATTAGCAATATAGAATAACATAAATGACAATAAGCATACAATTTAACGAGTAGGGTTAAGTTAACCATCAGATTAACCTCTTACATAATGTCTAACTTAGTTAGTGCTTACATTACTATGAAAAAGTGATTGTTATAAACAGATGATTAGAGTAATAAAGATATCTCACCTCCTTTTTCACTGTCTTCAGGAGCTTGTCCCGAGATTCCTCATCTGTCGTGCAAGAAAATATAGAAACAATATTACCGTACCGGTAATTTCTTATCGTCGCGTTATATAAAATCTAGAGTCTGATTATTCACAATAGACATCTAATAGGCCTAATAATTGTTAACAAGTCATCTACATTATATAATGATAACCATTATTTCAGTACAAATCATCACACTTACCGCTCATATTCGACATTTTGAGCCGAGGAAGTGACTAGTCCAAATTATTTAAACCAACATCCAAAGCCCACTAGCAGCTAGCTGGCGTATGCGAGTGCGACAAGAAGTCGCCTGCCCAATGCTCCGGGGCGATGTGGGTGAGAGGTACGTAGGGCAGTGTCTGAAGCTAGCTGTAAGTAGCACAGCTGATACATTCAGATCCGTGTGTTATTACGAAGCCAAATAAATGACGTTTGGAGAAAATCTTCATAAAACTGTGATAAAGGGCACCAAGAGATGGCGTTAGACAATTACCTTTTACAGTGTATTCCAGTGTCATTCATGATGTTTTTATCTACAGAGAGAGAAAGAGAGAGAGAAAAAACGTTTCTTTTCTTGCACAATCTTCTTTTTTTTTCAAATATTTGCCTCGTTTTTTTTTCTTGAGATATTCCTCAAATTACCGTAATGATTTTCTTTGATTTTCTTTTAGAAATCACATTGAATGATAATTTGTGAATTATAAGTTATACATTCAATTAAATAGAACACATATAAGCAGAGAGCCGGAGTTCCCCCCCCCCTTTCTCTTTCGGGGGGGGGGGGGATGCATCGGCACACAATAAAGGGGTACATCAGCAAAAGATTGGCACCTGCAAGCGATTAATGTGATGTGAAAGTTGAAAAAATTTGAAGCTATTGCATATGTCATGCATCTTCCAAATCAGAATTTTATCATTCTATTCAAGCCTCCTTTAAACAAACAAACAAACAAACAAACAAAGATTATTGCATCGATGTACAGTGTAAACCCATGATTATTTCAGGATGAAATGAATTACAATTACACGTTCAATATTTAAAATGTTTTCTTCCCCAACTTTGCCCTGGTAAGAGATGATCGGATGGTCTATTCATGCGAAGCACGATTATTTCACGTTCGTTCACCTAAACCGGCGTGGACTGCCGCTATGTTTTGTTGTATGTTGTTGGTAACTTGGTGTATTTGTTTGTTTGTATTTTTAGGACTATAGTGACTTTTTAATAAGTCCCCCTTTTCTTTCTAACAAGTGTCATCTCTCCTTTTGATATATATCTTTTTTCGCCTCTGATACTTGTCTTGTATCAGTGTAATGTCTTGTCAAGGGAGCGAGTTGGCTCAGTCGGTAAAGCGTCTGCATTTCGAACCAAAAGACCGTGGGTTCGAGTCCAGCCAAGGCGGATGACTGATGCCCACGTTGCGTGTGTTATCATGCCCCTCCCCTGTTTCATAGACGCAGGCTATGCTAAAGTGGAAAACACTCCGTCCCTCGGATAGGATGTTAAATGGGTTACAGCTCGTTATTCCGAAGGTTCGTTATTCCGAAGGTCTGTTATTCCGAAGGTTCGTTATTCCGAAACACGCAAATTGCGTATACCTAGATGTTCGTTAGTCCGAAAATGAAAAAGGGTTCGTTAATCCGAACATTTGTGGAGTTATTCCGAAGGTTCGTTAGTCCGAAGGTTCGTTAGTCCGAAAACGAAATAAAGTTCGTTATTCCGAAGGTTCGTTAATCCGAAAATGAAATAAGGTTCGTTATTCCGAAGGTTCGTAAATCCGAAAATGAAATAATGTTCGTTATTCCGAAGGTTCGTTTATCCGAAAATAAAATAAGGTTCGTTATTCCGAAGGTTCGATAGTCCGAAAATGATTTAAGGTTCGTTAATCCGAAAATGATTTAAGGTTCGTTATTCCGAAAATGAAATAAGGTTCGTAAGTCCGAAAATGAAATAAGGTTCGTTAATCCAAAAATGAAATAAGGTTCGTTAGTCCGAAAATAGAGTAATCTGTGGCGAAGTCGGGACGGACGTTGGGAGAATCACCCTTTCTGTTCAATAGTTATGGGGGAGGGGCTGATCTATCGTGACCAGGGGCATATACGTACGCAGGATTCTTTCAAAGGGGGTGATCATAGGCTTATGGGACTAGTTCATTTTCAGTCCTGAATCCATGCAAGAATCGATGTTATGTTTACCGCTCTTCGCCAGTCCTGCTGATGTCGGGGGGGGGGGGGGGTCATGCATTTTTTCATTGTTTTGTCCATGTTCGAAGATCCATTCTCGATTAGATGTTTACCACTTGTAAACCTTAAAAATGTCGCTCTGCGGGGGCCGGAGGGGGCTTGTTTGGACCAGAATAGAAGGAGTGTTAAATAACACCCCAATCAGGGGCGTCGATCCCCCCTTTTTTGATGGGGGAGGGGAGGGGGGGGGGGGGTCACAGCCATCCGTAGCTAGCGTGGTCAACTTTTTGGAAGGGGGGGGGGGAATATACAGTAATTTCGCAAGTATAAAATAAACAATGCTCGCTGTGTATGTGGAGGAAACCTTTAATAGCAAAGCTTGTAAATCAGGTTCTCATGGAGAGTAGTAGTATTATTTTCGATTACAACTACTTTTTATTCATCTGTTAGTAATTAGGATCTGGAGGGGCATTGTTAAGCATAACTTTCACTTTTTATTAATGTCACTTTTCTCTTCTGTATGTATATGTACCCCCCCCCCCCCCATCCCCGTCCCCCTCTGACTAGGCTAATGTCAAAGGCTCAAAGAGTCAGTATCGTGAATGGAATAGCTATAATTATCTAAAACTATTGATATTATTGCTTTGTCTAGTACCTCACCATTGTAACGAAATGAACTCAAACTTTTTTTTCCTTGGGAAGGGGGGGGGTGAGATTGGCATGCATCGAAACAAGGATTTTAGGGGTTCTATGTACAAACCTAACCCCATCGCCTCAGTACACACATTTGTTTTTTGTAAAAAAATATGCACACGTTGGTATCAATATGCATATAGCACATCACTTTATTTGAAATACGATAAAACAGCAATGTAGATAAAATGCCTTGTTCCAGGGCATAAGTGCTGTGCCGGGGTTCGAACCCCGGACCTTCGCGTCTACAGTCAAGCGCCTTAAACCATACGACACCTCTACATACACATACACACTTTTTTTAAACAAGTGCACTGTAGCATTTTCATTTATTTGATGTATACGATAAAAGAGCAATGTAGATGAAATGCCTTGCTCAAGGGCATAAGTGCCGTGCCGGGAATCGAACCCCCGACTTTCGCCTCTCCAGTCAAGCGCCTTAGACCACTCGACCACGGCACCTCCACGGCACACACAACACACACACACCCGCACACAATGCTGTTCCGGGGAAATGAACTGGAATACAATACCTCTTCAAATCCCACATGATAATGATAATGAAATAAAAACAATAATTATAATTGCTTTTATCATTTTTACCATGATTAATAGTATTATCACCATTACTACCATCATTATCATTCTTATTCATATTCATATTTTTGTTTTATCATCGTTATTATTACTAATATCATCAGTGTTATCGTCATTATCATTATTATTAGCAGCAGAAGCTGTTAAAATAAATAATGACCCCCCCCCCTCGAAAAAAAACAGAATAAACCACACCCCGTCACCCCCCAAAAATCCCTCTTGCCTGGAGGTAAGTTACGGATGACCCACAAACAGCCCCCAACACTCTAAATCCATTCGCTCAGGCGGCAATTGCTCAGATAAAATCAAAATCAAAATTCTTGATCTACGCCACTTTTTGATGCAACATATGCTCTGCCGAAAAATATACAAATGTTCATCCTCCGCTGAGACTGTACCAATATTTTCATTGCGTAATATCCTATTATTTTTTAATCAAAACACCGTACTTGTTACTTAAGGAGTTTATTTCATTTTCGGAATAACGAACCTTATTTCATTTTCGGAATAACGAACCTCATTTCATTTTCGGACTAACGAACCTTATTTCATTTTCGGACTAACGAACCTTATTTCATTTTCGGACTAACGAACCTTATTTCATTTTCGGATTAAAGAACCTTCGGAAAAACGAACCTTTTTTCATTTTCGGACTCACGAACCTTCGGAATAACGAACCTTATTCCATTTTCGGACTAACGAACCTTCGGAATAAGGAACCTTATTTCATTTTCGAAATAACGAACCTTCGGAACAACGAACCTTCGGAATTGCGAACCTTCGGAATAACGAACCTTCGGAGTATTCGAACCTTCGGAATAACGAACCTTCGGAATAACGAACATCACCCGTTAAATGGAGGTCCCGTGTAAAGGAGAGTCACCATCTTTGGCACGTTAAAGATCCCACTGCACTATTCGTTTAAGAGTAGGGGGAAACCCCGGTGTATGTGGTCCACCTGCACACCCCCAATCAGTGATATCGGGAGGAGAGACCTCAGGGTTACAGGGATTCGATTCGCTTTTTTCCCTCCCAGGCACAGATGACGCCAAACCAATAATAATAATAATAATAATTATGATAAGTGCCCCTTATATAATGGTCAATACCATATATGCTCTAAAAATAGGCACCGGAACAGTGAGAGAGGACATGGGGGGGGGGGGGGGGGCTTATTTTTGTGCACAGTTTTAAGGTTCCACTATCAATACCATCACCATGCAAGGCAGGAAGCAGTAAGGGCCGAACCCTCCCAAATCAATGATCACAAGCTATGCCCTTAAATTAAAGCAACTGGAGACATGCGCACATTTTTCACCATAAGCTCATTCGCGTGCACAGAGTATAATCTTCTCATCATATCAAACAGAGCATCAATGGTGTAACCTTTAAGATCTTATCGATTCTTCTACGGTGAGACTAAGCGTATATGAAATTTTAAAAAAAATGAACATTCAGTTTAATAACTTTCCGGAAGGAAAAACGACATGGTTAATCCATGAAAATAACAAAAAGTGACATGCATGAAAGAGCCCTAAAATGCATTTTCGGTTGGCATTATGATTTCATCAGTGTAAAAAGTGTAAAGATCATTGCATTCAGTATCAGAATTTTAAAAAAAATGCCAGATTGCTTCGCTCGCTCGCGAATGAATAATCAGACTATTACATGCAAATACAAATTAGTTGTTGTCTGTATAACAAAGTTGAGATAAAAACAAAGTATGCTTGTATTTAAAAAATGATCCTTAATATAGCACATTAATTTAAAAAATAGGGGTATATAAATAAATCAAAATGGTATTTTTCGTATCGTGTTCACCCTTATAAGTGCCCTTTTCCCAAGAATGCCCCCTTATGCTGGTGCCCCTCCACTTTTAAAAACGCTCCGGTGCCCCTGGTTCGTCGAAAATATGAGTGGGTGATCGGAAGGAATACATGACTGTGCAAAGGTTAAACTTCACATTTCCTGTAGTGAGAGGGTGTGGAAATTCCCATTTGCCAAGAAAATCTTTGCTATATAAATTATGCTGAAACTGGCCCGTTTTTTCCTGACGCTAAGGGCTGGTGAATCATCCTACATGCGGAACTGTTCATGGCTTTCCACTGTTATAGATCTAGAAAGTTTTTAACGCAAGATTAACGTAAGTGATCAAGGTAATAGTTGATATGTTTATTTCGAGTATTTTAATGCTACGCCTTATCAAATGTGGTATACTTTTTGGTGAAATAAGCTTAATATGACCTATCGTAAAGTGTTCAGTCGTTGTTCACGAATTACTTATAATTCGGTATTGTGGATTTCTTTTTTTTCCCCAGAGTTCTGTGATTGAGTTGGGGGAAATGGCTACTTCCTTACAGCAGACTGCCCATCAGAACCTAGAGTGCCCTGTCTGTCTGAGCTTCTTCAAGAATCCCAAGATCCTGACCTGCTCTCATACATTCTGCAAGGGTTGTCTGAAGACTCTCCTTGGATCTCATCCGGACAAGGAAAATGTGTCGTGCCCTACTTGCAGGAAGGAGACGTCTGTTCCCGGTGGAGACGTAGATAGACTGCAAACAAATATCACAGTCAGATCCTTGGTTGAAGACTTGGAGACTCAGAGTCGAGTCTGTTCCAACTGCGATCCGGGAGACAAAAAGATGGCAGTAGTCTTCTGCAGTGAGTGTGGTGACTATCTCTGCGATTTTTGTAGGATAGTTCATTCAAAGTGGACGAGATATTCCGGTCATTCCATCGTAGGTATCAGCGATACCTCATCAGGTGAGATTCTTCAGAGAAGATGGAGCAAATGTGGGAAACATCCGACTGACGATGAAGAATGCTTTTGTCTTGACTGTAGCAAGTACGTCTGCTACAAGTGTGGCATATTAGAGCATGGGAACGAGGCACACAAGATTTTGATAGCAGACATTCATGAAACTGAGCAAAAGAATAATGTCGAAAAACTTGTATCAAAGGCAGAAGCAAAGATATGCGATGTCAACAGGTATGTAGCATTTATTGCAGACCAAAGAAGGAGGTTGCAGAATGTAGAGAGGCAACTCAATGACAAGATCGACGAAACTTTTGAGAAAGCGGCTAGCAAACTACAGGAGAGAAAAGAGGTGTTGAAAAAAGAAGTTGGGCATCAGATAAAGGAACTTGAGAATGCGTTAGAAGACATGAAAATGTCAGGCCGTGACCAGATGGTCAACGTCGATAAACTTTGTGGATTGGTTCAGAACGGCCTACAATTTCCTCTACAGAAAGAGGCTCTGACTTCACACAAAGGGAGGTGCCAACAGCTGGAATTGCTTCTGAGCCAGATTGAGCCTGATGATGAATTGCCCAGAAAAACGGTCGAAAAAGGTGAACGACTTGGCTTCGAGAGTCAGGAACTGGATGGACTGAAACTGGGCCATTTACGACAAAAAGTGTCTAAATGGATATTGCATCGGGAAGAACAGCTACCTCTTGCAAATGGTAT
Organism: Echinometra lucunter; assembly: GCA_029962745.1. Lineage (NCBI taxonomy): Eukaryota > Metazoa > Echinodermata > Echinoidea > Camarodonta > Echinometridae > Echinometra > Echinometra lucunter. The sequence goes on along the minus strand of CM057154.1, from coordinate 27,986,158 downwards.
GGATGGAATGGCAATATCATCCCTAAATAAGATAGCCATTGGTTGCTACAAGGGAGGAATATTCACATTTTCTGTTGAGGGTATGCTACAGGAAATAGTCCTGAAAACTCTCCGGGTTCGTGCCTTGCACTTTATGCCTGATGGTAAATACATCATACGCGACAATAATAACAGACTTTTCATGTACACAGAGCTATGTGAAAAGCTTGATGTAGCTTTCGAGACACTGCGTGATACAGAAGGGGGCCTTGGCGGTCTCACAGTAGACTTGGATGGACTAATTTTAACAAGTTACAATAAATGCGAGACAATACACGTTTTGAAGCCAGAAGGCGGGAAAGCTGTCAAAGAGATACCGTCCAAAGGATTTAAACCAATGCAGATTTTTGCGATGAGATCTAGGCAGGCGGTTGTCGTTGCGAACGGTTCGAAGAGCATACGCGTGATCGATCGTGTGTCTGGCGCCACCATTCACAGTATCACCAAGGACGGGGTGCTCGCCTTCCCTACTGTGTGCAAGGCTGATTCAGTCATCATTGCATGGGTGAAACATGACCGTGGTCTGGTGAGCATTGACCAGTACACAAGAGAGCTGAAACATATCAAAAACATTCTCACCGATTTCAAGATAACAACACCATCAAGACGCTGGTACTACCTCCAGCAATGCAAGACTGGAGAAATAGCACTCTGCACTCCAGATAAACTGTACATCTTTCGTGAGACATTTGAGTAATCACTGTAGCAAACAATGACAAAATGATAAAGACCAAGATCTGAAATGTCGTTTTCAATTTACTGGTCGTTGCCCGACAGGATTAAGAAAACATCAACAAGTCTTTATCAGGTACTCTTATAATTTGTCCTTTTTTCCCTTGGCATTACTTATAGTTATATTTCATCATGCCATAAAGGACAAAGTGACCTGTTCATAATTCGGTTCATCTATGCATCATAGCTTTCAGGCCTATAATGATGACAATCATTAGGCGTATAATAACTTAACCTTTTCTTGTCTTAATTTTTGTGGCAATGTCATTTCTGCGTGTGATTCGGAGTTCTGTTTCTATGCCTATAAACTTTGAAAGAATATTTTTTATAAACAGCAATCGATCAAGATCTACATGTATATCACTTAAAATTTTTGTCAATTTAGTTTCCTTTGAATAGATGGAATCTATACCGTGAAAATAAGAACTCACAACGAGAAGCTGATCCTCCAATTTTTCGCAGTGAGCTATCCGTGATTATATATATCTACAACTTTATAGGAAAGAATATGTTAATCTGGTCATGAATCAGTTGCGATTAAACGCAACTCAAAAAATTAAGCGCAACTTGATTTTCAACCAATCAGAATTGAGTTTTGGGGAATTTTGTTCAATTTTTTTTGAGTTGCGTTTATTAAATGCAACTCATAAAAAGTTACGATTAATAATCGTAAATTTTTATACAAGAGGGCCCAGAACTGTGTTTGAATACTTTATTCAGCGGTTGAATTAATCGGTGAATGTTCTTTTTTAATTAAGTACTCGTACTGATGCATTGCAATCGATGCAAAAGAAATATGATACTTTTCTGTATTGAAATGATATCGTAAATGTGATGTCGGTATAATTGTTATTGTACTGTTCTCAAATATTGTTCACGCAAGCAACTTTATACAGTCGTGTCAGTATTATTTATTGTACTAACTGGCGTGTACAATCAAACCATTGGGTTTCAATTATTTGGAAGTGCATGCAAACATTTTTGTCGAAAGTATACATTGCACACAAAATCTGTTTAAAGTATTGAGGGGCATATACTCCAGTGCCTTGAAGCTATAATCTGCTGAACATTATATTATATCACCTAAAATTATACTCCTTATGAAATTTGTCAGCTGTATTATAATATTTCCCTCCAATATCTGATATTGCAATAAATGGTTAAATGGTTAAATGGTTGGTTAATTTACCTGACTGCTAAGAAAGCATGTGTGTAAGCAACCAGGGACCGACGGCTTTAAGTCCCCTCCGAAGGACTGATAATGAGGATTAATACCTTACCAAAGGGCATTAGTGCATCCACTTGGTTTCGAGCCTGGGTACTCCCGGTTACGAGACCACTGCTCTATCCATTGAGCCACACTGGTATGTATCCATGATCAAAGGTATAGCCAAAATCAGCAAATGTTTCTCACATGCAAAATGTAGGCGTACTCGTACGTTGGCCTGTAATACATATTTTTAAGCATACAGATTCCGGGACTGGAGTTGCCATTAGAAAGATGAAAAATAACTTCAAATATGGAGCAAAGAATACATGTATTGAGAATGAGTTCGGGAAGAAATTAATCATTCATACTGGCCATGACTAGCCACATCAGGGAAGACAAGGATGGGGGTATTAAGTATACAGACATGCAGCTAGTCCTTGGGATCTAGGAAGAATTGAAGATAGATGGAACTAGCTAGCTTATATAAGTGTTGGACTTCGAGTTCACAGATCATAATGCATGGGTGACCACTCACAGATGATCATGAATTCATGATGATAGCTATTCTTTCATTCTATAGTAGAGCAAATACATGTATAGCTCACTCGGTGGCGGAAGGAGGAAGTGGCGGTAGAAGATGCAGGGCGATGCAACTTTTCTCCAAATGGGAAGATGCCAGGCTTTTGCGGATCAAAAGTAGGATGATATCTTCCCTCTGTATACACGCATCTAGGAGCTTCAGAGCTGTGATGCCTGCAGATCCGCATCTGAGAAGCATTATATTCTATGAGGGAAACGGATAAAGGCCTTGTTATACACGCTTGAAGAGGGAGCGGGTTTCTGATGCGTTCATGCTTTTGAGGCCTTTGATGGCATGGAGTTCACGTTCGTGCGCTGATAATGACGACACATCAGAGACGGAGAGTAATAATATGTGTAGGTTTCAGCTCTTTCTTCATTAGATAAAGAAAGGGGTGTTATTTATCTATTTTTATTATTATTTTTTTATAGTTTAGTTCGGTAAAAGGATAGTGCTAAATAAAGCACTATTTTGTTTAGCTGAAAAAAATTGGATTAAATATTCTCATATACACGAGGACATTATACGATTCTGTGTATGTTTTGTTTGTTTTAGTTTTGTTTGTTTGTTTTTGGCTGTAAAATAGAGCATTAGATAAACTTCCTATAATGACTCCAACCATGCCAACCATCAAATATGTAGGGCCTGCAGGTACTTGGTGAAGAATCTTTTTGTCTTTTTGTTTCATATACATTAACTGGATTTGCTGTTATCTTTATAGTTATGGTATAACGATCTATGCTTGTTATGCATTTCATATTATATATCAGAGAATAAATGGATAAACCTGAATTATGAATATGATAATCCAGAAAATGGTTCTTTGTCCATCGTCAAAATGTGTTCTCTTTCGAGAGAAGTTGATTTATAAGACCTGGGTCCATGGAGTCTTGGAGAACATACATGAATCTATACAACACTTTAAAAAGAAAATCATTTATCCAATGATAATGCATGCATGTACCATGGTTGAACCCCAAAGGGGGGGGGGGTGGGGAGATAATGTCCCTTATGGTTTTGAAACAATTTCGATTCACTCCCCCAACCGATGTGTAACTCCAGAGAGGAGATTTTAGAATTAAGGGTGCAAAGGAAGTAGCCGATAAACGTTTTTCGTGCTTGGTTTTTGTCGTTTTTCTTTGTTTTGTTTTTTAGAAGTGAAATACATAGGGGAATCCGGTGACCCTTCTTCTTCTTCTTCTTCTTCTTCTTCTTCTTCTTCTTCTTCTTCTTCTTCTTCTTTTTCTTCTTCTTCTTCTTCTTTTTCTTCTTCTTCTTCCTCTTCTTTTCCTTGTTTTTCAAAGTCGTCAGGGAATTTTGGATACGTTATCGCCAACTTTTTTTTAAATCGAGATTTCCCTTCATGCCATGTCCGAAACACACTAACAATATTCTCAAGCACGGAAGCTGCACAACGTTGCAGCCATGCAGACACTTCCGCACACTCATTTTAAAGTTTATTTTCAAAATGATATCTAACCTCCTGACATGTCATTGTATTTTTGGTCATTAACAATATCGAAGAAAGTATCGAAAAATGCAATGAAATCCTTTTTTGTTCATTCTTTCTTTGCTGCATAATGGGCAAAAAATTTGGAGGTGCAGGAAGTACAAGTGCAAGTCCCCTTTGGTTTCTAAACACGATTTCCGCCCGTGACCACTATATTTCATCCAACCATTATTATTTTACCCATTTCCTCAGTTGGACGGATTGCCCTTTCAAAGGGAGTTAACTGAATTTTAATGCCGGTGTCCACAAGCTTATATTCTGACCATGGCATATAGGCCTCCTAAAGAGTTGATAGGTCTAATGTCCGATCTCGACTTTGACCTCGACCATCGCACTATGTAAATACCATAATAATACAAACTTTTGATACCTACCTGGCAATGGCTATACTGACATTCTAGAATCTATCTTTCGCATTGATCTAGTACTTTTTTGATGTAGGGATATTGTAGGCATAGCGAGAGAAAAAGAGGGACCCCCCCCCCACTTATTTACCTTGCAGGACACTCATGGCAGTGGCGTAGCTAGGATTCCATTTAGGGGGCGATAATGAGCACACTAAGCGCGCTCCCTTGGGGAGGGTGCAGGGGGGGGGGGGGTGCTCCGACGTTGTTTTTTAATTTTTTTTTTCATCTTTCCCGTGCTCCTCTCTTCCTACGTTCTCTTATACCTTTTTCTCTTCTCGCTCGCGCCTCTTTTTTCCTTTTTTTTTCGTTGGGGAGGGGGGGGGCGCCCCACTGCCCCCTGGCTAGGCGGGTAATATGGAAACCTTACATGCAGGCAAGAAGAAGAAGAAGAAGAAGAAGAAGAGAGGTACACTGTAGAAGCAGCAAGTAAGCAAGCAAGAAAAAAAAAAGAAAAAAAAATCAAACACGAATTAATGGATTGATCAGAATTAAGTCACTGAAGGGTAATCATCTATCATATGTGAATGGAACCGAAACACGGGCTGAAGCATTGGGCCGAAACATACCGTTTTTGGTCACCCCAGACGGGAAACTGGGTCATCGGGTTGTAGACCTATAGCTAGCTCTCATGCATGATAAGCCTTATGTTTGGTTCATTATCTTTCGTATAAAAGCTCGTAAACCTGACCGACTCCATCATTACCAGAGTGTGGGACTTTATAAAGACCGTAGTTTGCACCAAATCATCTTGATGCTAGCCGTCGGTAAGTATAATAAATCCTATCACATTTTTTGACTTGCATGCACATGGGTAAACCAATCATTGGTCAATGATGTGCGATTATAATACTGGCGGTCAGGCATATAAACATGGTAATAATACGGGGAAGGAGGTAGCCTTTATACAACAAGCAGCCGCCAAAAGGCAGGGATTCGTAATTGTAGTGTGCAAAGCGTATTTATTTGTTTTATTATTTTTTTTATATTTATTATGTTCCACTGAATCAAATATCCCTCAAGTTCACACTGAAGCCATTAAGTTGAGGACCAACAATCAGCTAACAATAACATATAGCTCGCCAGGTAAGAGATATGACAGAGACTCAAAGAACACTGTCGAATATAATTATCTTAGGGATATATGACGTTTTTACAGATAGGAGCATGAGTGTTCAGAATAAACTATGACGTATTTTTCATTTAGATTAAACCGCCCGTGGAATTTTTAAATTAAAAAAAAGTTTTATTGGGTTTTCATGATTTTCTGATAACAAATCACAAATAACTCAAAACGAACAATTCAAAAAAAAAGAAGAAAAAAAAGGAAAAAAGTAAATGAAATAAAGCAGCATTACACATTATTAGTATAGATCGGAAACAATACAGCATATCGACAAGTAATTAACAAGTAATTAAGGCGGTCACTTTGGCTCTTCTACATACTCATCCCCTATAATAAAGGCAAGTGTGTAGTAGCAGAGGGATAAAATGGGCCCCCTTGGAATTTCTTTTGAAGCAAGACAGGCTTCCATGATATGGGTTGTTTTTTAATTCGTATAGAGGTTCTTTCATATTCTCTCCCCCCGATCCATCAAAATATTAATGTGTAGGGTGAGGATTGTATGGGGAATATAATTTACCTCATGAGTTCACCACCCATGCAGGCATAATCAGGGAAGTACGCAGAATTTTTTTCGGGGGGGGGGGCAAGACACGTTAAAATTTTTGAAGGTCAAAAGCGAGGGAGAGAAGCGACCGAGCTGGTCAAGAGGGCCCTTTTTTCCATTTTAAAAAGTGGAATTGAACGATTTGGTGCACACTTTTCGTGAATTTTGTGAAAATTTCAGTCAAATAATGTAAGTTTTCAAAATTTCTGAAGGGGGGGGGGGGCAACTACCCCCTGCCCCCCCCCCTCCCCCCGCTGCGTACGGCCATGGGTATGTTGGAAAGGCCATTTAGGGTTTCCAGAAATTATTGTAGCCGAAAATCTGGGCAAAAATAACTAAATGAAATTAAACAGATCAAAGGTACACGAAGGAGAGATTGAAAAGGGCAGAATTTAGAATCACAAAATTGTGTTAGTTTGAAATATAAATGCCGGGGATGAAATAGGCCACGATTAAGCTGTTATTTATTCAACGATGTTTGTGCACGCAGAGAAAGGAGACTGTTATTTCCCAGGCGCCTGCAGCTTGATTTGCTAACAATGAATAATGTTGACGGAATGGATTTTTTTTCTTCAAAAAGACACGGTTGGCTAGCTTCTCCAAATCATTAAAAATGCCTTTTGAAATTGGAATATACGACCAAGAAACGTGTTTAACCTTTTCGCACTCCCCCCCCCCCCCCCCTTTGTGGAAGAAGACGGTTATGAACTCTTATGAACTGTGAAAGCAGGGGCGGCGCCAGGGTATTTTGATAGGGGCAAGATGACCCATAGGTGACTTTAATTTACGTTTTACATGAAAAATAGGGGTATATAGTTGCAGGACCCATTCCTCTCTTTCCCCATGCGCTTCTTTGTACTTTCTCCTCATTTTTCTTCTTTTTCCCCTCTTTTTAATTTTTTTTATCACTTGAAAAATCATAGGGGGCGGTCACCCCCCACCCCCCCCCCCCCCTGTAGTGCCGCCCCTGTGTGAGAGTGTGAATTGTTATAAAATCCATGCGAATCCGAACCAACCTATACTAGAATGGAAGGGGAGGGGGTACTCAGATTTGGTCCAGACGGGGGTATGCAGCTGAAGCTATCATACCCGTACCCTTTATAAGGGTCATTTTGGCAAAAAAGGGTACCCATTATCAGGGATTTGCATCTCGGGTGTGTACTTTAGCGACAATTGGGCGAGAATATTATTCTGAACAGTCTCATCATGATTATCTAAAAGTGGGGCATGTTTAGGGATTTTCCGGCATAAAACCATACCCAATGATTAGAAATTCTTGCGAGAAAGCGACCCATCGGAGCAGCACATCCCCGTATAGTGGGCGAGTACCCCCCCCCCCCCTACTAGCCATTCTCCTAAAAAAATGACCTTTTTTATATTTTGCCTTAAAGGTAATGTCGCTAATAATTTCGTTATGGTGGTTTAACTAATTCTCTTTGGAAAATGGACGTCACCAAACTCTCTTGCACCACAGTCGAAAGCACCAAGCACCAAGTCGGGAATAGGCGTAGCATGAAAGGAAAAACATTCGGCCAATCAGCAAACCCGATAGACGGCAGGTGGGCGGTTGTAGTAGTAGTCGCCGCGTTCATTGGACAAGCAATCGTAGCGCTTCAACCTTGTGCCATACCAATACTGACCGTGGAATGGGAAAAGAGAATGGGGGTTACGCCCTCCCAGGTGTCTTGGGCAACAACTCTGGTCACCGCCCTGGGATTTTGCACAGGTACGTATACTGGACTTAAAAAGAAATATGGGTTTGAAAATAAAATAGGGCATGCAATATAGATGTATCCGGCAGGAAGTATAGAACCAAATTTGAACGTATTTTAAGGTCTACTGTTACAAAATCATCATGAAACTTACAGTGTATCTATCACACAAGGTTGGCAAGCGGTACATTGGAGGATTCTGAGATTTGGGGCTGGGCGGAAGGGGGGGGGGGGCTAGAGTTTCTTAATTATCGGACAAGCAAGAAAAAAAAGTATACTTTCGACTCCACCTTTTCAAATCTAGAAAAGAAAGGAGTGTGTAGTATGATAGGGTGCTGCTCGTTATTCCGAAGGTTCGTTATTCTGAACGCATAAATTTTCGTGGAAACCTTCGGAATAACGAGCTGCCATAACCCATACACTGAGCTGAAGAGTTACCATGTTCTCACTTCCTTCCCAGCTCCAGTCATTGGCGCCTTGAATACCCAATTTGGCTGTCGTCCAGTGGTGTTTGCAGGTGGTATCCTGGCCCTGGTATCTACGCTTCTGCTGTCTCTTGCCAAGGAACTCTGGCAAATCAACCTCTGTTCTGCAGGAATCGGTATGTCCCGCTGATCCCACATAAATTTTAATTCCTGGCTTTATTTCGTCAAAGGTGTAACCTTGCGTTTAGGGTTAAGGTTGGGTTTCAAGGTAGGATTAGGATTATGTGGTAAGATGTAATGTTTCGTCCACGCAGGTTTGAAGTCAGAATTCGGTTAGTCAGTTGCAGTAAATGTATACTGGTTTTTGTTTTTGTTTTCAACCGACTTTTATAGGTGCAAACTGTGTTCTTGACGGCTGGGTGATTCGTCTGTTTGATGTCAATTTATAGGGCCTACTTGATATTAATCAAGACTGTTTGTTGTTGATTTTTTGGAGGAATTAATGTTCTTGGTAATTCAGAGGTTTTTAGGGATTCGTTTTTGCGAGGATTGATTTAGCTAATTTACATGTTGATGGGTAATTATAGTCGGCCTGCTCCTATGCGCTAGGCCTACATGTAATAAGTTATCTTGGCATTATTTTCTAACATCGAATTGCCTCCGAGACTGGTCCCTCACATCGCCGGAAACCCCAATTTTAAATTGACTTCATGCGTTGTTATCATTTTTAAAGCATGTGTTGTTATCATGGTTATTGAACTACATATTCTTTTTTTTTTTTAAAACAGGAACTGCAATTGGATTGGCATATCAAGGAACAATCATCATCGTCAATGTGTACTGCGACAAGTGGTTGGGTAGGGCTAATGGATTTGCACAAAGCGGAACTGGAATAGGGTACATGGTAGGGTCACCGCTGATGGCGCTGCTCATTAGTTTCTACACATGGAGAGGGGCAATACTCATTCTGGCAGGTATATCAGCGAATATCAGCGTTGCTGCAGCTGTGTATCGGCCGTTGACCTGGTGGTCATATGAACTAACACTCTCAAAACACAACTCAAGGTCCAATTCACCGAAGAAAGTTTTCAATGAGAAAACAGACCCGTCTGATGAAGGTGCCGTAATGCTTCAAGAAACTACGGTCGATAACTGTGAGAAGCTAGGAGTTGTCAAGGTGGACAGTAATATAGATATGAATGATAAAGAAAAAGAAAAAGAAATTAGCGTAGAGCACGACTGTCACGAAGTTAAAACCCAAATACCGCCAATATTACAGACAAAGAGGCTACGGGATACAACAGGGGATAACTGCCACGAACAGTACCAAAGCTGCAGTGCACAACAATCAACAGAGAACCTCAGAATTTGTAAAGATGGGCGCAAACGTTCATTTATCCATTACATTCTCCATCTGTTTGGTTTCTCTCACTTATGGACAAGCTTAAACGTTTCTCTTCTCTGTCTCGTAGCAGTTTTCCGAGGAATTGGTTATTTCCCCTCCTTCATATATTTGTCCAGTTACATCGTATCAACTGGAGTTAACGAGTTGAGGGCATCTTTCATTTTCACTATCTTCGGTATATGCAGCCTCTTGGGACGTCTTACCCACGGGTTCCTAATCGATTTCAGAATCATCACTCCCGTCAATCTCCTCGGCCTTACCTCAATTGTCGCAGGGGGAAGTGCCTATATAATTGTATTGTTGAGCTCCTATCCAGCCTTTGCCATCTATGCTGTGGTCTTTGGATTATCATCGGGAGCGATGAATGCCTTGACGCCAGTCGTCACCAAAAAGTGCACAGCGCCCTCTCAGCTGGCCAGTGCATACGCCTTGCAGAACTTTTTCTTGGGAGTTTTCCAGCTCGTAGGAACTTATTTTCTAGGTAGGAATCATAGAATTTTTACTATCATTCGAAACAAAATGTAAACAATAAATTTCTTTTATTTGCATTTAAGAATAAATCATGATAGACAACTATATACACACAGCGCGGAAGGAATTTTTTCTATAGTTAATGCTCTCTCCACATTCATCATCATCACCATCATCATCATCATCATCATCATCATCATCATCATCATCATCAATTTCTTATCATCGTCACACTTTAAAAAAGAAATTTCCTCCCCCATCCCGAGGCATTGAAACTGCAATGAAGTTGCCTTCTTTAAAGGCTTTTTAAAATCGTGTTCAAAATGCTGTTATTCGTAGAAATCATGGCTTCAACTCGGAGTTGAATGGAATTCAAAATTTCACATACATCTTTTTTTTTTCTAAAAAGTTCGACCTTTCTTTAGATTCTTCTTGGTCACATAACTCTCCATTTCCTCAGTAATTTCTTTTTAATCTTGAACTTTTATAATGTTTATGGGCAAGTCCATATAGTACATAACCGACCAAACCAACGACAATCATGAATCTTCATCATCAAGAAAATAGCCGTAATACTAGAGCGGGAATCTTTATGAATATGAATTAAAATGCCAGTTTTCTTCATTTACTATCAATTTATATTCATTATTCCATGATACCCGATTCACGTTACCAAACATCTTAAATTTGCCTTTAAATGGTATTTATTCACTTTTCGTTTTATATACAGGCTTGCTTTTTGATCGCACCAAAAAGTATGGATCATGTTTCTCCTTCACGGGTGCCTTCCTGTTTACCAGTGGAGTCATTTCCCTGGCGATCGAGCCTCTGAACAGACGATTAAATCGATATCGATCTGGAAATCAGTACATTCAGCGTGATCAAGGCGCGAGAGATCTAGAAACTCTGGAACAACTTTAGAAGTGCCAAGCACCCACGGGCCTTACATCAACCGAGCAATATGGATATAATACTAGTAGTGTGTTTCTTAAAAACAAACAAACAAAAACAGAAAAAACAACAACAATGAAACCAGATGTTTCCCCGTCAATTACTCGAGGAATATGTCCGAAATTTATATGGCATTATGACTTGTGTCACAGTTAAGTAATTATCCTCTTTCACGGTACCAAATAATTATGTATTATCGTATGTGTAGCTATATTGGCTAAGGTATTGATGTTGAAAATGGCTGGGTTTCTCATTTTGAGGAACACACTGTACAATGGGGCCATGGGCTTAATGATGTTGATCTTCCTGATGTGTGATTAATGTAGAAAACTATATTTCCATAAAAGATGTCTATCGTTAGCCTCGTTTTGCTATGCCAACGGTTGTTCTGAAAGGCAAAATGAATATCCTCCAGCTTTTTTGACGTGAGAGAGAGGGGGAGAGAGTGAGAGGAAGAGAGAGAGAGAGAGAGAGAGAGAGAGAGAGAGAGAGAGAGAGAGAGGGAGGGAGGGAGGGAGGGAGAGGTAAACGAAAAAATGGAGGATGTTTTGAAAGTGTGACGCAAACTGAGAAAGGGGATGGAGGACCGTAACCCGTATACGCTTTTATACAGCGTTGAGGCTCCCTGTTCTGTTTCTCCACAGACGAACTGATGTTGGGAATCCATAATTCTTCCTAAAATTTTATTCCCAAAAAAGGAATGACCTTGCAAATGAAAATGGAAACCATTTGCACTACTGTGATAACTGAGAATGTGAAAATAATTGGATGCTTCCATTACTAATTGTCACTTGCCAATATTCACATCGCAATGCTCCATTCAATTCTTATTGATTCTTAGTAGGGGGGTATTTGACTCGGATGGAGGTTTAATATTTCTAATCATTTAATTAACCGCAACAATGTGCGGATTGGCTCTGTCAAACAATGTTATTTTTTTTATTCTCCTTGATATCGACCATGATGTACATTATGTGCGGAGATTCAAAACAATAGGAAGTTACATGAACCTATTGTTTTGCAGGCCTGAAAGTATCATTAATATATGTTGAATAATTTTGAATTTTCCATATTCATCTTCAAAGCTTCAATAATAATTGTAATAAATTGCAAGAAAATTAACGAAAAGGAGGGTAGAGAAAGAGAGAAAGAGAATGAGCGGCAAAAAGTAGACAACATTACTGGACATAGAGAGAGAGAAAGAAAGAGAGAGAGAGAGAGAGAGAGAGAGAGAAATGGAGAAGGGAAATGAAAAAAGGAAAACGAGGAATTAAAGGAATAGGGGAGAGAATTTTATTTGTGAAAGAGATGTTGAGGGGGAAAGTGAGAGAAAGAGGGGGATAGAAAAGAGTGAAAAGCTAGGGGAGAGAGAGAGAGAGAGAGAGAGAGAGAGAGAGATGAGTCAGGAGATACATAGTCGTAATCCAAAGGCGTGACGTACAGAGTACTGTATACTGAAGGTTCTGCGACATTCATTTTTAAAACCATGGCACTGTATTTATCATCAGAAACTAAAATAGATCATTCAAGACGCTTAAAGTGTTTTCCTTTCTCTATTTGAAGACGACTTTATGAAGCATCATTATGATGCAGGGCATGGGTAGCCCATTTTCTTCTTTCTTTTATCTATCTTCCTTTATCTTTTCTTTTCCATTGACGCACATCCAGGACGTGATCAACACCAATTATAGTTCGGATTAAAAGTTCCATTCACAAAATGTTGACTGCTTCACAGATGATCGATGAACATGGCTTTTCATTTTGTTTATCTATTCATGCTGTGGCCTTTCAAGTTTGGGCCAAGGCTGATCTTTGGTTTGCGAATCGATACACCACCCGGTCCCAGCTATTGATTCTTTTTTTGTGTGTGTGTATCGGTTGGGTGCATTCTAGAGAGCGCACGTCTGGAGAACTCTTCAGCGCCTTCAGCAAATCTTCAAGACATTGATTCATGTGAGTGTTGCATAGCTTGCCGCTTCTTTTGAAAGAGAAATGATGACACCCCCACTGCTACTGGAGAAGAACTGGCACACTCTGAATGAGTGTTGATCAGAATTTACCGAAGCGAGTGATTTGGAATGATTATGCGCTAGAGTCTTGAGGTTGATGACGTACTTAAGTTCACACCATCCTGAGCATGATTTTGTAAATTTATATCGCCGAGATCGCCTCTTGAAAAGAAGTTGCCCATTGTATGGGCTGAAATATATAGAGTTATAACAATTATCCCTATTTCATGCATGGCAGACTAGTGGGTACGTCATAATTGTTTTTAAATATTGCATACAAATTTCAACGATTTTGAAACTCATGAATGCATGGACAATGTTATTTTCGTCTAAGACGCTAAATCACTTCAGTAATACTGAAATGCCGTTCGGACGCCGAATCGTTGCAGTATAGTGCATCGAGCTAATTTGATGATTATACGTCCACCGCTTCTATTTCAACGTAAATTCTTCTATTTTACTCGATTCCAAAGAAATGTGTCACAATATTGCAAGCAAACAACCTAGGAACCTACGGTTTACCGTCATATATAAGGCTTTATCATTAGTGAGTTGAGGGTTAATTGTCTCATCTGAAGAGCATTAATAATTGTTTCAAAACAAGGATATATCGGTTCCAAGACCTCTGCTACAAACATCAGCCAGGCCGCTCATGGAATGATAGCCGAGTATTATCTGAGTGATGCTGCTTCGGGGGGAAAACGTTCTTTGCATTTATCATCGCCCGTGGTATTGTCTCAAAGATAAGTTTTAAGATTTATAATTTAAGCACACAGAAGAAACCAAGCAGACGATTCAAAGCTCAGCAGCTACTGAAATTTAATAATAAATCACAGACTAGTCAGTAGAACGATGTATTTTTGAAAGCGCTATAGCCGCTGTCGTGCAACTATCACCGTGCAGCGTACGCCAAAATTGAGAAAGCGGCGCCAGTTTGGATCTCAACAATCTAACAGATTTTATTTGGTCGTCTGCTGTTCGCGTTCCTGTACGTCTGTGATGACCACTGCTCGTCCCGTGCGTGCGGTTGCTTTTGAAGCTAGGCTCTACTGTTCATTAAGGCTTGTAACTGCAAGTAGCTCATTTACGGCAGGTAGTTGGAAGTGGAGATGGTTACGGTATTAAAAACCTTAATTAGCAGGCGTTGTTATTCGAGATAAGTTCGGTACAGCACACCACAAGCATGACAAGCTACGAAAGGTAATTAAATGAGAGGGGTGTCTCAATATTATGAGGCGTGAATATGCAACATCGTAATTGCTTCATCTATACTAATTTGTCGTCATATTTGCTTGAGACATATAGTCATTAACATTTTGAACGACTGCTTGGTTTTGCTCCTTCTTCTTTGTGATCACCGATTCGTCATGTGTGAGGATAAGGACGAGTGTTCATCGGCCAAATTTTGTTTCATCTACTGAAATCATGCCTTTAATGTCGATAAGCATCACACTGTTGGCACACGTCTCGAAAATAGTGGCATACGTCTCGAAAATAGTGGCATAATTTTATTTTGATTGACACGTTCAATAATATAAGGATTTTCTAAAGTGCACTTCGGTTTCAGCGAAGGACAAAAATGAATACAGACATTTTATCCATGCCACGATCATCGTCACCTTCATTCTGATCGTCATCGTCGTCATCGTGGGCAAATTGATCACACACGTGATCATGCCCCTGGTCGGAAAGCATGTCTACCGATGCTTCAAGAGTTGCTCCTTTGTTCCCTACTTTGATTCCGAGCCCCTGGAACAGCACAACGACCACTGCATCTGTGCACAGCATCATCTACCAACCCACCAGCAACCGTCGTCGTCGTCGACTTCGAAGAGACGACCGACGTCGTCTTCGTCTACGAAAAGACCACCGCGAGGGAAATCGGGAGGCAGCAAAATGAAAGGAATAAGGTTGGTATTTAACGGTTGTGTCTTACTGAATTCCAACGTCTTAATGTTAGCTCATTAAAGTAAATCATTCTTTGTTATCGTACACTGTTTGTTAACTTGAAGCAATTATGAAGCTAATTTGTGTGCAGTTTTCACAACAAAATGATATTGAAGTTCGCACTCCTATAAAGGAAAGGTTGTTGGCATTATGTTGCACTAATGAAAATGCTTTAATATCTGTTGGTATTGATTAAAAGTATATTATGCAAGTATTGTTCGATTTTTGTATTAAAATTATAAAAAAAAAAAAATCATCTTCAGAGAGCCAGGCCTGTAAAATTGTCATTACAGCCAAGTACATAAAGAAAACCGGGCAACTATAAAATGATCTCATTATTATTTTCATCCTTCGTTCAACTTCCAGCAGACACACTGGTGTATATACGATAATCAATTATTGTTGTAACACTGAATGACCCGACAGGTGTCGGATCAATAGGGTCACGTGACACCCCTTTTGTTTCACGTTAAATGAATCCACCTTGCATTTCATTTCAGTTTTATTATTGAATATTGATACACGAGACTCTTGTCAGAATGCATTTAGGCCTACAGCTATAATACGTCTTGTTGATATAATTACTTATCAGTGCTATATAGAGTTGACCATTTGAATTGTTGACAATGTTGACAAAACGTAAATCGTAGCTTAATGGACGTTAACTTCATGAAATAAAATGTACAAACTCGACCCGGATCACACCGAAATTCTCCTACCGAATTTTAGTCCCAGCCCCCCCCCCACCCCACTCCCCAAAGCATACAAAAATGCCACGGATAATGAAATCTTAAAATAGGTGCTAATTCTTGATGACTAACAGGTTGGCATCAATAGCTAGCCTTCTCGACGCCGGATTCAACGAGTGGTCTCCTCATGGCGATCACGGCGCCTCTAAGAAGCAGAACGGGCGGACAACGAACCGGGGAGCGACAAGGAGAAAGTCAGACCGCAATGCCCCAAATTTTCAGGGAGAATGCGCTACAGAGAGGTTTGTGGACTGACGTGTCTTTGATAAGTTGATGACAGGAGTATTAGTAAAATCAAAGGAATTGAAAAAAACCACCCCCCCCCCAAAAAAAGCCAACCACGTCACGACGAAAACATATAACGCATTGTGACGAAAATGTTATACCAGTGGTATAATACAAGCTGAACACCGTCTTCCTATTACAAAAACAACCGAATATTGTATCGGAAAAACATACAGGGGCGTAGAAAGCGGGGGGGGGGGGGGGGGGGGATGCATCCCCACTTTTTGAAGTGGATGTATATACGTGTGTGTATAATTATGTATCAATGGGGGAATCACCCCCCCCCCCCCCCCAGTATGAGGACCTGTCTATGCTAATGGGAGAATTATAATTATTCAGAACTTTGATCACTGAGATCTTAATACTATGCATGACAAATCTTAAATCAAATCGCAGATAGGTCGTACATTGTGCGGCCGGTTCAAAACTTTGTTCAGTCTGTTTTTTGCTGTCCGTCAGTATTGGTGTATATTGAAGTCTGTGACTTTATTTTAATTATTAGTATAAAACAATAATTGTTTTATTTGTAACATAAAGCAATAGATTAGACTATGGACCAAACTATCAATTTACTTTTTAATCAAAGTAACAAACAAGGGCATAAGGAGTGCGAGCCGTTTCGTTTCTACGAGGATACGGGTCGTTACATGGCAGAGTATCGTGCAAGGCACGTCCAGAGATTGGTCGGGTTTGACGGAAGCAGTGACCCGGAAGATCTTACATTTGGAGAAAACCTCCCTGATCCGTACGTCTTTAAAACGGCACCGTTCAAGTGAGTGAAAAACCCCCAAATTTTACGTTTTTTGTTTGTATTTCTAAAGCAAAGGCGAATATTATAAAGTGTATATCTTATCGCAATCTTGAAAACAGTCTATAAGGTGAAGTCAGATCCGCCCCTCCCCCCTCTGCGGTTTGATTACCCAGAATAATAAAATCATAAAAGTTACTTTCGTTCTATGTCTAGAGGAAGACACGTGTATGCATTTTGTTCGCCGTTTTGGGAAGATCCCACCCCATCGCCATTTATTTATGTCTGGATATACCAAGTACATCAGTGAAACCGTATGCACTAGTGCTTTAATAACCATGATAACGTGTTTTTAAACGATGAAGCACTTTTAGAAGCAAAGCGAACCCATAGATCAACCATCTTTTTCTTTCATCGGCATACTTCACTTTGTAAAATGCCTCATACTTCTAAGGTAAGGTAGGTGTACTTTGTCAACCATGTAAGCTGCGGAACGATTGCTGGGAAGGGGTTTCTAAAAATGCGAATCCTTTTCAGAGTGGAGATTATTTCGGGAAGGGTAACAATTACACGGAGAATCGGTAGACAATGGACCCCATGTTTACTGAGAGATGACAACAGATTGATGGCGAAACTACATAATACAGTAATGTTAAAGGTCGCCCACAATCAGACATAATACATTTCAAAAACTTTTTTTTTTTAGTTTTGAAACCTTTTGAATTCGATTCGAATACCTTACTTCCAGCAAGATATACCCAGCGAACGTCTCAGTGAACGATGAACCACTGAAGGTAAATTCTATTAGATTTTTGCAATTTGTGTTGAAAGGGAATTGATGTAATTCATTTGATTTTAATTTCTTGCTTGAGAGTAAGATGTATTTTCTTGATGATGGTAAAAGAGATTAAGTTAAAGAGTTAACCTTGTGCCTTGTTTAAGTTACATTAATAACCACTGAGTTATTGACATTTAAGCTTAAATTTTAAGATCCCGGTTTAAAACTCTCTCCAAGCACTTTATTTCGTCGCTAAACCAAAATTTTCAAAGGAAATAATCTCTTCTACCTTGTCAACCAAGTCTTATTCTGCACTTGAAGGGATTCTTGTCTTGTATTGCAAAGCACTGATAGAGCATCTATTCACAGCTGATACTCGCCGTTGAAAGGCAGATAAATCCCCATTCGAGATGCGTGTAGCCACAGCAAATGCTTAAAAATATACATGCAGGATTTCCAGTCGCTGAGTTTGTCATACAAGATGTTTCGCTTGTAAATGTATGAGTGGCTATTTATCACCAAAAGTGTTAGTGTTATTTGACGTAGCAACAATGACAGTTTTTAGCTCCCGAATATTTGTCAGGGAAATTAATATAGCATTCCGTCATTTAATTAAATAGATCACGATACATGTAGTTGCATAATTATGAACTGAGGATGTCAAAATTATAATAACTTATAATAGAATGTCATATCCATATAAAAAAACTTATAACAGAATGCAGGAAACAGTAATTATGCCAAAAAGTCCATTATAAAGCATCTGCATGTATGGGAAAAAAGCGCCATTTGCAGCCATAAAATAAACGGATATCAAGTGTTTATCTGTGCCCCTTTTTTATGAATACGCAGCAACACATACTGTCAGTGGAGAGCTCCTTCGTTATGCCCTAGAACAAACAAGGAAATCGATCGCGATTTTGTTACAGGTCTGCATTGTATTTGGACAAGCCTCTATTAATGGAGAATCAGAAATAAGAAAAGGTGAAACGTAGGCTCTCTGTTTGATCAGAATAGTTAACGCATCCTTTCTAATTGTACATTTTCGTCTGTATATAATTATATCACCGGTTTGTGACAGAATGAATCTTCGAAAGAATAAACTGCTCTCCTAAAGTCGCTTTGCAGTACGGGAAAAGCCCTTACGCTGGGTATTTACTAGTAAGCAAGACAGGTATACAGCTGTCATGAGCGTTCGATGAATAGAGACGATTCTTTATTAGTACGTTTGGGTTGTGAATATAATATAGCAACTGAACTTAAAATAGAGAACTACTACCAAATGAGAATTAATATTCCATTTATAAAGAAATAAGATCGAGAAAGGAGAGAGAAGGGAGGGGGAGGGTTTGATTCATTAACCACCGATATAGGAGCCTTATGATTTGATTTTAAGTGAATTTCGCACGTTCCCCACGAAACATGATCACGAAGTCAAATTATTTTCGGCCCCCTCCTTCATTATCATCACGCAGGCAGCCGTCACTATGACAACGTTAATCAACCTGTGTTAGTAATCACGTGTTAAATGTTAGCTTTGCCCAGAACTATACCCGTTCGATTTTATTCCCTGTTTTGGACTTCCAAGGTATTTATATCTAGCCGCACTGTGGTTGTCTGATCTAAACTTCGCCGTATATAAGCAGACGATAACAAAAGATTTCCGTTGGCGGGAATACTTAACAGGTTGTTGATATATCCGGCCCATGGCGAATATGGCGGAATCACCTGCCCAAATTTCCGAAACCTGACCGAACGAGTATATATTGATCGATATCATGAGTTGTCATGAGTTTTTATGTACGTTATCATATCACTGTATCTCTGTCTGCGTGTTGAAGTAATTATACATCATCTTTTGCTGGCAGTGATTATGCACTCTGACATATTATATCAAGAAGACATACATGTCCGCTTTCTCGACATCACTTTTGTTTTTGTGATCGATAGGTACAGATTGCAGACTGGGTGACCCAAAATAAGAATGATGTCATCCTATTGTAAAGTATAGCTAAATGTATTATTTTGTTCACAATGTGATAATGCTGATGGTGTCGCGAGAAAAATGAGTAAACATTTTCACAGTCATGCTTTACTTTTTATTTTAGTGATTAAGCGATTTAGACGCGCTAAATAAGTTTATTTACACCTAGACTCCTGGAGAAATGTATTCTGAGGTTATTCATCAAAATTTAATTATTTTGTTTAAAGTATAGACAAATCGTAAGGCCATGACGGCACTGTTGCAGAAAATAGAAATAGTCCCACTGATGATTTCTAAAAGATGAAATGTATTTTTTTTTTTTTTTACAGGTTACATGATTAACAATGCCTTTATCAAAGACAAAAGATATTACCTTATTTTTGATAGAGGAAGCAAATAAACTTGAAATGAAAGAAAAAAATTGTTTGATCATCTTCCTCAATTATTAATACACTCATATACTATTTTCTCCACGAACATACCATGTTGAATGCATTCACAATATTGAACATACTTTAATTTTATATATGTTCTTTCCGTTGTTCGTTACTGTAGGCGAGCTTTCGAGGCCATCCAAAGTGCAATAGCGGCCGAACGAAATCAGGGGTCGAACGGAGCGCAGAAAGGGTAAATATCATAAACTGAGGTCTTCTCTGAGTTATGATAGTCTGATATGACTTTTGTACTCTTCATTATATCTTGACCAACTTCTGTCTTGCTCTCCCCCTTTCTTTCTCTCGCGTTCAATCTCTCTCCTTTTTCTGTTTCTTTCTGCTGCTCATGTTATACTCTCTCTGATTTACATGGACTGATTCATTGACAAGCCATCGGGTGATCTTGATTACCAATAATTCGGGAGTTCAGAACAATCCTGTATTTCTATTATTCCATATTTCTTATTTTTATATATATTTTGATTTTAAAGTTCTATGACATTAATTTTTGCAACTGGAAAAGTTGTTCAAGTCTTAGGAAAGTAAGAAGGCATCTTTTGGAGAAAATTTTATGGAAAACAGACATTCACAAACTCAATAGACAAGATCCTACAAGCACATGATTTGTAAGTCTAATAGGAGAGACGATTTTAGAATATAAAGGTTGTCAATAATCATAGTGCTCTGATGTGTCTAAGTTCCAGCTGCAAACGTTTCTTTGTAACCCCCAAGATATAAAGGTTGTCAATAATCATAGTGCTCTGATGTGTCTAAGTTCCAGCTGCAAACGTTTCTTTGTACCCCCCCCCCCCCAGGTCTCGGCATAACAAGGCGTGTCCAAATCTTTGCCCAACCAGCAACGAACGTCAGTGGCGACCTTCAGAGGTCAAACATCTTCCTGGTCTGACAACACAGCCAATTTTCGCCACCAGCGTCGACGCTGTATGCGCTGGCATGCGACATGTCGGGCAAGACGTGTTCAAACCTTCACCACTCCCCAAGAAGCGCCGTTCCGAAAACTCTACATCATCTAGCAGACGATCGCTAGTTTCCCGCCAAAGCAAGAGGGAAGAAAATACTGCCGCCGGGGAAAAGCTTGAAATGGCACTTGCACAAAGCCGTCTGGCGATGCGTGATCGTCTGGGGGTTAACGAAGAGACGTCCAACCCGTCCCGTCAGTCATCATCATCGTCATCGCGCAGCCCGGATAATCTGTCGACAAAAACGAACACGCTCTCCACTAGCACGTCATCCACGACGAAATCGAAGGCGGAATGGATGACGATGTCGGTGGACCAGGGAGAAGCGACGCGGACGATGCTGCTATTCTTGCAAAAGGTGAGAGGAGATGTGGACAGATCGCGAGAGAAACGAACGCGCCGGACGCTGCCGAATGGGAAGTCTCAAGGCATTTCCGACATCCCAGCACCGACAACGGATAAGCAAAGATTTACTGCTATGTTGTGCAGAGAAAGTGAAAAGGCTACGCGCAGACTCCAACCAACTGAAATAGAAAGTGAATCATCTCAACCTGCCACAGGACAACTCAAGAATGGACGCTTGAAGGTCAAGGTTTTTCGACCCAGCGGTACGGGGGATATCAAACTTGAGGAAGCTCTAAAAGCAGGGAGATTGCACGTCGCCGTGGGACAAGGAACGTAAAAACTCTTTCCAAGAACTAGCTATTCAACATGGTGTTTGTCAGCAGTCGCTTTTCTTTAACGACGCAGGAGAAAGCGGCTCAGATGAAGGTCGAACATGGTGCAGTAAATAACTTGACTTTGATGTTAATGCTTCAGAGAAGAAAAGAAAGTAATACATGAAATTTGAGAGAATAGTTCTGCATGGTATTTCTAGGTATGAAAGATGCTAAACATTTTCTATCTACCCAAAGCATCGCCTTGGCCTGCACGGGAAGAATCTGTCTGCTAAACTAATTTTGGCTGCACCTGAACATCACGGCCACGTTGCATCAAACTTACCTTTACAGGAGACTGTGCCATCAGGGGTAACTTCCATGGAAACCTTGAATTTGATTGACTGTTGAGCAATGTTACCATAGTTACCATTAATGGTTAAGTTTTATCTAACATGACCCAGAGCAATCATATATAAATCCTGAAAATATAAATCATGACAACACAGACTTACAGAGAATACATTCACTTTTAAAATACTGAATAGACATCTGATCATAGTTGTCTAATAAACATAATGAAGTTTAGTTGTGATTCACTTTGGATAAGTTAACATCAGGCAAATTTCCATCCAATGCACTCAAACTCACAATTGTATTTTCACGATGTCATGAATGCATTACTTATTTTGGAAATATTATCCTAATTATGCTTTATTTCAATCAACTAAACAGGATAGAGTGTAGAGTACCATTTCTCGTTTTATTGCCATGTTTTCATGGTATCATGCCTTATATTGAAGTTTGTACCTTCAGCTTGGTGTCAACTGTTACCAGAGCACTGTTGGGTCACTAAAATTATTCTCTAGATCTTGACTGAGTTGAACCTAAACAATTGGTATATTCATTCCTGTAACCAGCTCTCTATAATATTACTAATGAAATGTGTGCAATAGTTCCATTTAGAAATATGTTTTCTACTATTTTTCCCCATTTTATTTTCCATCTCAAATGTATCCTTTTTTTAATACTCTGCTTATTTCTTTTGTTTTAACTTGTACAGTGCAAATCTTGCAATCTTTCTTTTTTAATACTCAAGTGTATCCTGTTTTTTTTAATACTTTGTTTATTTTATGTTTAGTGAAATGTTTGAACTTGTATTGTGCTTCTGCATATGTGTAATGCACAAGAAGTTGGCTACAAATTAAAAGAACTATATAAAACCTCTGATAAAATGCAAGGTCTGGTGTTGTTTAGAATACTTTCCCAGATAACATGGAATGTACTAGTGGGCAATTCCACGGTAAGGGTGTAATTCCGTTACCAACATTTTTAGACTTTCTGTGCCTCTTTTGTACTCTGCCTCCCTTCTCACCATTTGATACTCTGTAAATATGCCCATTCTTTCATGTGAGCTCTTTCATTCCAACAATTTTATTCTTACATTCGTGATATTGTGGTATAACACCTCAGTAACGGAATTACCAGAAAAAAGCGGCAATTTTAAACTTCAAACATGTCTTTAAAATCAAACATGCATTATACCAACACAGGCTAAGATTGTGGAATTCTTTATTGTTTCAGCTTTTTTTAATTCAAAGATTTGGCTATTCAGGGCTATCAAAATTATTTTTTTTTTTACTATAAATGTGAAGTAAGGCGACTGTTTTTCTATCGCAGAATTGCCCTAGCACATTATTTTCTCAAGGAATGTACGAAGTTGAATGGATCTCTAAGTTTATTTAATCGTTTGAATATAGGCTATCACAGTTACTGAATTATGCATAAGGGATTAAATTGAATTCGACTGAATTTGACAAAATAAAAAAACTTCTTTGGCAGGGGTATAAAAAGGTGATGCACCTGTATGTAGATAGTACTTTAATCTAAATGATGCCAACTTGATGTGCACTGCATGTTTTCATTATACATTTATTTCTTAAACAGATATTAAAATGCCAGTCTACAGACTAAACAAACCCACAAACTTTTCTCTGTTCTCTGCATTTTTCTTAGTCTTCCATGGGGTTTTTCACATGGCAGTATAAATGCAAAGATTTTTTAACTGTACTTTGCATGACATGGAATTGTATTTTGTGTACAAAATCGTACAATGCCACTCATATCCATTATGTCGAAACAAATAATGAGAACACGCAATTGTTTCTATCAAATTATGATTTTAATAGTTTCATGTCCATATTAGGCACAACTGGTTTGATAAATGCTACTTTTAATCTATATTGATCAATCTACATATTCACATAAATATATAAAATTGTATATACACTAGTTAATACCATACTGTTATTTTGAATCAATATTCAAGGATTTCTTAGTGGAGAGATTTCAGTTAAAAATACAGATCTAATTGATTAGAGCCCATTTACAGCAAATTCTATTATTAGATGTTTTTATCTTGTGGAAGAAAATATTCACCGATTATTATTATTATGATTATTATTATGATTATTACATTAGCAGATACATGTAGCTGTTAGACCCCCACCTGATATCCCTGATTATCCTAGCTAGCCATGATACATGTACATGTTAAATATGGTGAAGAATGAGTCATCAAATCATGCAAGTATCAAGCATACAGGGAGTAAAGATTTATCCAGAATTAATCTTAACATCATAGAACAAATTTGACCATAACTTCATAGATAACACAACAACAGACTTTGATAAAATTTTAAAAACTCCCCCGCCCCCTCTCCATAAGTATCTACTCTCTAGTGGACCTAGACATGGTACATGTATTTACTTTGAGATTCAAAGTAAATATCATGACAACAGGTTGCAAACATTTATCTGAGCCTAAGTGAAAAGTTTGGACAACTTATTTATAGATAAAGCCACAAACTACTTTGATAACCATCAGAACTGACCCCCCAAAATATGTATTTGCTCTCTACTGGACCTAAACATGACCTCATTTCAACAGAGCAACACCCCTTTCAAACAAAATGTATACATGGGAAATTAAATGTGTTTGTACAATTCAAAGCACAAATATACTTGGAGCTTGCATTACTTTTCGTTTTGTACTTCTCACTGTCAGTGAAATATTATCCTTCTACAGGCTTGTACACATATGCTACAGCAAACCCCTGCAGGTTTTCTTGCACATAAATGAATGGTATTTGAGGAGGTGAATGAAAAATATGCCTAGGCAAAAAAAAAAAAAGAAAGAAAATATTAGGGCTTAACCGATATGGAATTTTGCTGCCGATCCGATCCCTGATGTTTTTACATCCGCATCGGCCCGATTCCGATTCCGATACCGTTGCAGCGCAGAGTGCGGCTAAAGTAGAGATGAGTAATACAATAACAAAAATTTAATCCCGTCTGCTACACCCGCAGTGCAAAACAACATAGGGTCTAAGTGTGTTTGTAACCGCCAAACATCTGTTGCTTGCATCGGTTCTGCATCGGCTCACCATCAAAATATTTACCAATTCCGATGTTTAGCTGATACAGCCAAGAATCGGCAGTCACCGATCTCCGATGCGAATATCGGTTAAGCCCTAGAAAATATTTGTTTGCAACCAGGCAGCAAAAAAGTGTCGACTAATCAAATTTTTGTAAGGTTCAAGCATGATATGACATCACTGGTACAGTCTGTGCAAGGTTTGGCAAAACTCTCCTTCAGCTGAGCTTGAATTCATAGAGATGTGTACTGTGCATTTCACCAACGTAAAGTGACATGGTTTGTTGTGCCCATGGTTCTCGCCAATACATAACACCCATAGTTCCAATACCATGCGTAAAGGATTTCAGACAAGGAAGAACCATGTGTGAAATTGCTGCACCATGCGTGGCAACAAGGGTAAAAACATATTGGAGTATATATTCCTAACAATAATGATAAATTCCACAGATTGTTTTGCTTTTTGGCAATGCATTTTTACTATAATGCCATTAGTAAACAACTCCTGCTTACCAAGAAGTATTTTTCCATCCTTTTGCTATAGCATATACTGCCGCCACACCTAACTTTACATGTTATTCCGTAAAACTTCCGAAACTTCCGCGCTTTGCGCAGAGTGGGAACCGTGTGTGGATTTTTTTCTAGTGAGAACCCTGGTTGTGCCATATGTGAACACTCAAAAAAACCTTCTGGGCTTGCTGCTAGATATGTGCATGAGCCTTACTACTGTTTACACAAATATGTGGATTTCTTAATCACTTCTGTCTTGGAAAGACAATTCATTTCTCAACTCACATCTAACTTCGTGCTGATTGCTACAAACATCATTCTGCTTTAGAGATCATTCAGCTCCAAATCTTCATGAATACAAAAACAGAGGTAGGCTAAATATGTACTACAATGACTAATACTCTACAATCAAATTTGTACTGTGTTTTCTACAGGTGCATGCAAAAGATTTCAGTCTAATGGGAGTGAAGGAAGTAGTTTTACATGAACAAGGTTTGGAATCTTAGCCCTTTGCCAACTACTGTCAACTGTCCTCACAATCATAATAATATAGACATATAATAAATTTATTAGACGAAAAGCAGCATGCGAGGATATCATTACGTGAACGGCATTAGGCCCCGCCTCTTTCGGATCATTTGAAGAGGCCGATAAGCACTCGTTATTGCCACGATATCAATAACACTGTTGCATTATTCATGTCTATTGCGTGTAATTTTATTGTGACACTTTGATTTAATGCGCATTTGTTGCACATTAGTTGCGCATATGTTGAGCATTTATTGCGCATGCGGTAAGCTGACGGGCATGTTTTAAAACGTGTACAAACGCATGCTACTGTTGGAAGCATCTTACAAAATGAATTATTCATTTTCGATTATGAATATTGATGGATGCTTAGGTCGGCCTTCTAATGGATCTGGACAAAATGGCGGAGCTTTAGGGGCCTGCATAATAATTAGCTTTCTCCTTCACAAGTGCATCAGGGAACATGAAAACTGCAGGGATACTTGAGCAATATCTATAGAATGTTTATCATCATCAATGACAGCACAAAGAATATCAGAATTTAAAGAAAATATCAAAAGAAGAATTGTCATTATTTTTCTCCAAAGATTAATTCAGCACGCAAAGGTTAAAGGCATTGGCTAACTTTGTGAGTAGCTGATTTAAAAAATTCTCAAACTAAGATGAAACATGTGTATGAGTACTTGTATTTGTACTCAAAAACCTTGAAACCAACCATAATTTGGAATGAAAAAGTGTAAGTTAGACGCAAACGGCGATTTTATTATCCTTCGTCTCACGAGACAATCACTAAGAGGACCACTTTGCTTGAATTTGAAAATGCCGTTATGTGCCTCCCGCCGCGTGATACGCCAATACACACAGTCCGGTAAGGTGAGTCATACGCGCATGCGCACTCCTTATGTCTATTCTATGCAACCGACCCTCGTTTATTTTTCAAACATTGGTTCACATTTTTGATATTTAAAAATACTTCCTGTGGATATTATACTTTGAAACTTTCAGACCGGTATTTTTACACTATAACCCTTATGTTTATCCCATTTTCAAGTAACAAAACAAGATTTTTAAAAATCATAACAATGTTAACCAATGTCTTTAAGGTTTACCTTACATATTTCACTTCCATTCCTGGAACCGTCCAGAACTGGTTAAACATAATAATAATAAGCATTATGCCTTCAAATCCGTTTGGGTAGGAGAAAAACAGGAGAAACACTTCACTACACACTTACCCTAAGGCACTGGCCAAAAGATGATGTACAAACAGCACGGTAGTTCAATAAATACAATTAATCTGAGAAATACTGACAGTAAATCATAAGAACCACAATCAGAGCTTTTCTACAAACTGCACTCCGCAATTGGCAAGAAAAAGAGAGAATCTGACACGGCAAAATTACGAGCAACAATTAACATACCAAAGCATTGGCCATAGGGTTTAGAAGAAAACATGTTTAACATGTTCGAAAGCCTGAAAAGCTGGAATCAAAATAAAGAGGTGCCGTTGCATAAAAACTTACTATTATAGTAACTTTGCCATCAATGGTAACTACCATGGTAACATTGCTCAACAGCCAATCAAAATCCAGTATTCCATGAAAGTTACCATTGATGGCAAAGTTACTATAATAGCAAGTTTTATGCAACAGCACCTAGACTGAAATTAGCACTTTGTCTTCTTAAACAGACAGGCACATGCACTGTGAGGGCTACTCACATGGAAATATTTAGAGCCAAACTAAACCCTGAAACAACGATATAAAACCCTAAACTTGACTTGTGAATGTCGCTTATAATATTTATCATAAACTAAGAGCCTAGAACAGGTTAGCAGGTAACAATCGCTACAAAATATATTTTGCTTTGTACGTTAGGGGTCCCATGTCACAATATGAGCTTCATTGAGAACCTGTAGAATACTAAAGCCGAGACCACTCAGGCTAGGGTGTATGGAAAATACCTGTTATACTGATACCCTTTTGTGCTCGGCAGGCTAATTCTATACAGCAATATTACAAATTTTATTATATTTTATAATTTTATCAGTTACTTTTGAGTAAACAAATTGACACACTTGTATGTCCTCACATAGAATAGGACCTACTCAAACTCAAGTTTGGGTCAGGTTGCGTGCCTTTCATGCTATCCTTTCTTTTCTTCAAACACTTTTGCTGTTCACCTCTTGAATACAAGTACATTTATTTTTAGGATGGGTTTTACACCTAGCAGTACGCAAATTATTTTTTCAGGTGATTAGCCCACTTTAGATTCTTACAAAGCTCAAGGTGATGCCTCATCCCTTTCTATCCACGACGATGTTGCCAGTCTTGTCTTTTATTCTGATCCTCCCACTGGAGTACCTGGTTTCCTGTCGTCCATCGGGGTATACCGTCTTCACTGTGCCGTCAGGGTATTCTCTCCTCTGCAAGGAAAAGGAGACCACACAAATTACCAGGCTGCATATTCTTAATCAAATTTGAAAGCAGACTAAAGCTAGAGGGGAGAGAAATTTGTTTTCTTCATTTCTTTACTGCCAAAATGACCTATGTTGGTGATGATGCATTTGAATATGACTAATAATAAACTAATGAAGCAGGCATATGCTTGCAGGTGAGCAACCAGGCTAAAAGTCCTATCTGAGAGGCTTCGTAAAGTCAGCAGAAGGGTGTTAGCATACACGGGACATGAACCAGCCGACTGGCAAAGGGCCTTAACTTGAGCACGACATTGTTCTTTTTGGATAGCACGCAATCGAGTTAACGCCTTTCTGCCAGCCGCAAAAGCTGCGCAAGACTTGAAAGAAAAAAGTCACGAAACGTCGCGGTGTGAACTATTCATGTTACAGATATATCGCAAAAGATGTCGAGGGGGGCCTTTTTTAGCCCCCCCCCCCCATTACACCCATTACACTGGTCATAGCTAAGCAGTCAAATATAACAGTCTATCGTGTCTACATATACAGCTGGGTGGAGAGTGGCAAACATGGATTAGTGTCTAGCTATAACATGTTTGCACCACGGTGGAATTCAAATCCTTGAACCTAAGATCAAGAGTCATGAGAGAGAACCTCTATATATTATCACAATACCTCCACATAAATTCTGCTAAAAAAAAACAACAACAATCCAATGATGAGTGTCTGATTATTCATCATGTATTCTTTAAGGCCGCATTATATCTGTACCTTGTACTGGTCAGTGTGGATCTCCCGCTGACCATTGGGGAACTCCATGACCCGCTGACCAGTGGGGTCCACTCTCAGCACGGTTCCATCAGGAAACACGCTCTCCTCTCCACCGTTGGGGAAGAGATACTTGATGGTCTGATCGGGAAAGGTGATCTCCTTTGTTCCATCAGGATAATGCTTTTCAGTCTGGTTACTGTGGAGATGACAAAATAAACAATGATAACAATAACAAAAATAATTATAAAAATAATCACTATAATGATGATGATGGTTCTTAACAACAATAGTAATGAGAACAGTGATTACATAATCATAATGAGAAGCAAGAGGATGGTGATGAGATGGTAACGATGATGATGGTAATGATGAAGATGATTATTTAGCATAAGATGGAAAAATAATGCATAAGAATATCAATAAAAAAATCAAAATCATGCATATTAAAAATTAACAAAAGACAGGGGATAGGGGATAAAAGAAAACAATAACAAAGGGGGGGGGGGGGGTGGTGTAAATTTGATTTTCAACTTACTTTGAGAATTGAAGGATCTCCAAGCCATCTTGGTAAGTTGTATGAGTAGTCTTTGTCTCAGAATAGTAGTATACCTGATGGTGAAATGAGAAGAGAATATTTCTTCAAATGTTTTGTATGACACTTGAGGGGAATATCTGCATAGCCTTGTTGACTTTTATCAAAGTTGGATTTCTGAATTCCTGAAGAAAATCTCAGATAATATTCTACTTCACAGGCCTGGGTCAATGATTTAGATTTATATTTTGGATTTATTCATTTCAGGACAGGTCTGAAAAGAAAGTACAAAAAAACAAAGGTTACAAAAGGTCCAAGTTCCTATATTATTGATCATCTAATTTTTATATGTCCTTTTATGTACATATGTCACAGCAAACGCAGAGGCTTTTGAAACATACTGAAAATTTCATTTCTGCATCTTATAACACACAAATAGGACCCGATTGTTGCATCATCCATCCCAACTAGCCTTTCATTCAAAACACACACATTCGTACAAAATACCAAAAAAAAAAACAACAAAAAACATACTGAAAATTTCATTTCTGCATCTTATAACACACAAATAGGACTCGATTGTTGCATCATCCATCCCAACTAGCCTTTCATTCAAAACACACACATTCGTACAAAAAACCCAAAAAACAAAAACCTATCCCTGTTTACACTGCCGTCCAATGACAAAAGTCAACAACTGATTTTTTTTTTTTTCTTCAAAATTGACCTTTTCTTGGTTTGGGATACTTTTTAGGATGCTCTATACGGTGATGAAGAAATTAAAGGTCACATGACCCCCAATTTCCGAAATATAGACATATCAAAAGGAAGCAACTCCATAGATTTCCACATGGAAAAGTAGAGAATTGCTTCCTTTATGCATTGGAAGGCAGTTCTGTGTTGAAAAAGCCTTCATGGATAGATTATGCCAAAGGAAAATATCAATGATATGTACTGTGACCAGGGTTCTCACTAGAAAAAAATCTACACACGGTTCCCACTCTGCGCAAAGCGTGGACATTTCGGAAGTTTACGGAATAATACCTAAAGTTAGGTGTGGCGGCAGTAGGTGCTATAGTAAAAGGATGAAAAATACTTCTTGGTAAGCAGGAGTTGTCTACTAATGGCATAAAAGTAAAAATACATTGCCAAAAAGCAAAACAATATGTGGCATTTATCATTATTGTTAGGAATACATACTCCAATATTTTTTTACCCTTGTTGCCACGCATGGTGCAGCAATTTCACACATGGCTCTTCCTTGTCTGAAACCCTTTACGCATGGTATTGGAACCATGGGTGTTATGTACTGGCGAGAACCATGACTGTGACTGCTAGAGATAATGAATATTTCACTCACCACACGCTGATCTGGTAGGATTTGCTTGACATCACCATTGAAGAAAGAGATAATGATGGTCTGTCCGTCGGCACTTATCTCTTTCCTCGTTCCGTTAGCGAAGGTCAGAGTTCGCGACCCATCTGGCTTGACCTGTTCGACCTGTAATATGAAGGGGAATTGCTATCTCTAATCTAATAGCTCCCATTTAGGTTTTGCTCCTACCATTTGCGGAGCATGAAAATTCATGAAGAGTGATCTTAAAAGTTTTTTTTCTTTGAAATATGGGGTGAATCTCATTCACATTTTTATAAATATCTCATCTTGAAAGTTAACAAAAAGGATCTCCAAAGTTTGGAGAGCATCAGAAATTCAGGATTACTGATGAGGAACTGTGGATGTATAGAAATGCTATGCAGAAGGATATTCAGATTGGCAACACATGATTAACTGATGACATTCATGGAGACTTCTTTAGCCATAGTTCATATTATTTTCTTCAATATAACATATATATTTTTTTCAAGTATGTTTTCTCTTACTTCATTTCTTCAATGTAAACTGATCTCAGACAGCCAAAGTGATAGGTTTGACTCTTTCGTCTAAAGAAAAATGACTTTTTTGATTAAAAAAAAGAAAAAAAAAGAAAAATGACAAAAGACATGAAAGCTAAATACCTTTCCATCTCCATGTATGACATCTTCATAAGCATCCTCCTCCTCTTCCCCTCCATCGTGGTGTAGGTTGACCACCCCTTTCTCTAGAACACCATGGTTGGACCCAAGCCCATCCTGTAAGCTTCTATGTGGTGAGCCTCTTGGTCTGGGATGAGGTAGGTGCTGTGGACTTCTGTTTAAAGGGGTGGGCTGATTGGTAGACGGTGAGGAGGGGGAGAGGGACGAGGGTTTCGTTCGAACAGGGGGTGGGGTCCTCTCGTTGGGTACCGGGATGGGAAGTCGCTCCCGGTCTGAGGGTGATCGACTCCGCCTGGGGTTGGCTATTTGGCTCTCATATATTCTACAATCATCAAGGGTAAAACATAGATCTGTTGTTACCATTCTACCAAATAAAGGAAAGGAACAAATAATTACATTTGTAAATGCCAAAGAATCAAAAGAATTTTTGGTAATTACTTCATTCAATAATTTATGCCAAATTCATGGCCTACTACTGCTCCACTAGCAATCATACTCCATGTGTACATGTATTTAATGTACACATGGAGCAAGTTGAAGCCACCAGTTACTGGGTAATCAGATTTCTGCCAATGACTATGCATGTACAAATACTGCAGTGTAAATTTTTGGGTCATAGTCTTCCTATCAGTATCAGTGCATGCAACAAAAGCCAATCAACATAAATGATCTGCATGCAATACCCTTCAACAGAATAGTTTCTTTAAATGCATGTCTGAAAAAGATGTCTTTGCACACACTTTGATGAAAATACATGCAAAGTGATAACAGTTTTCCATACACAATTAAAAAAAGGGAAGGTGATAACTTCATGTCAAAGCATTATGTTGAAGAACTGTGTGGAAAATGGGCACAGACAAAACTGCAAGTACGTCACTAATTTAAATACACGATTCACCAAGTAGGAACACCAAAATGCAGATCAAGAAGAAAGGAAATGTATCAGAACTTCACACTTAAAATATTCATGCAACAAAGTCTAAAATGCAGATTCGAATCAAACATCAGCTGGATAACATTTCAGACCTGCTAACTACAGTAAAGCTACAATACAGTGCCAGGTTGAAGAAAACTATGTACACAGAAGTGACAGAACCACCTACAGCAAAAAGGGTGGTCTTACATGTACATACAAGTTCATACTTACTCCATGAAACTATATTCCTGATGAATTAGGCATGTATTAAACAGGAGATATTATACCGATAGTTGAAATAATGATTTTGAGGGTAAAAGCTTGTTCATATATATAAAGTGAAATTCCTGCAATAAACCCTCACTTTTTTTTTAAGTGAATGAATGGGATGTAAGAAAAAGCAAAAAAGAAAAAAAAAGAAGAAGAAGAAGAAAAAAAAAAACACGCCCTCCTGGCGGCAAAGTGTGGACTAATCAAATTATTTACAGATAGAGCAACACGTGACGTCACAAGTTCGTCGATGCAATTTTTGGCAAAACTCAATTTCATCTGAGCATGAACTACTTTCAAAGTGCTAATGTGCATCTCATTATGATAAGTGACAATGAAAAAAAAAACCCCACCCCCAAACCAGGGGGGGGGGGGGTTTCCCCCTGGGGTCTGCCCCTGCATATCTAATCAGAATGAGCCTTTACTAGCAAATAATGATGTGAAGAAAAAAAAACTTAACTAATACAACTGACAAATATAGCTGAAACATTGAAGTCAAACTATAAATGTTCTGAAATGAAGATGGATACCAGTAAGATCAATCAAACAAAATTATGCCATATTCCAGGATTGCACTGAAATTCACTCAGGAAAACTTCTTACTTAAACTCCACAATTCATAACAGAAGTAATCCAAAGAAAACACACCAGGATGTGGTTTTTAGGGCACGCAAAAAAAAAAAAAAAGTTTTAACAAGCTTAGACAGTGCCCAAGATGTTACAGGCTAGGGTCTATGTAAAATGCATTTGATACCACATTCGACCCATTATTCAATGAGTCCACTAAAACCTCCAGTCATCAAAACATGCAGAACCAATGCATGATTCTTGTTTACTGTCTGGGAATTTGCATGGAAAAGCAGTGATTTTGAACTTCCCATCTGGTAGCCAATTAGGGGATTTAAGTGCTTGTTTTCCTTATAAAAATTTCAACATTAAACAACAAATACTGTGCCCAACAAAAATGGGTACAGTACATTCAGGTTTTCTTTTTTATCTTCCTGCTCATGTATTTGGTATTTTTTTATAGGGCTCTGCATCAAAAGTTGATGGGCCAAACCATACAATGTGGATCCTCTGTTATGAATGAGTTAACCTAGTGGCTACAAAAACAGAATGGCCCATGTAATAACAATATGGGAAGAAGGAGAATCGGGTACTAAATGGGTTAACAAGCCAGTCAAGGTAAATGTGTGGAAACCATTTCTTCTGAACTTTACCTGTACAGATGAACATTCATAATGTGGAACAGAGCAATAATAATTAAGAAGAAGAAGAAAAAAAAAAAGACTTACACTGAATCATCCTGCTTGGACGGTTCCATTCTGGGAGCAGGGAAGGCTTGGAGGTATTCATTATCACTATCATCATCAGAGCTCTCTGACATTGTCCTAGACTTCCCACTCCCTCGGTGATGTTGACCATCCCCGTTTCGAAGAATAGGTCGGTCCGC
Organism: Echinometra lucunter; assembly: GCA_029962745.1. NCBI lineage: Eukaryota > Metazoa > Echinodermata > Echinoidea > Camarodonta > Echinometridae > Echinometra > Echinometra lucunter. The sequence continues at coordinate 27,951,613 of CM057154.1, read as the reverse complement.
ACTTCCTGGCCTCTTCTTATTGATGTTATTGTTGTTGGACTGTTCCACTGCTTGATTGTCGGTATGTGTGGGAGGTCTGGGTTTCGCATAAAAAGGTTTTCCCTACAAGAAATCAAGAAATTAACAAACGAAAGGAAACAAAACTGAAAGAATCAAAACACTAGTTTCCAGGTCACTAATAGCCAAAGTTGAGTGGTATCAGAACTGCTATATCATATACCCAAAACCAGGAAATGAAATATCATGCCATATGCTGCAGAAAATCTACAGACACACAGCCATAGAGTTAATAGGGTCCATTGAATAAGTGACTAATTGGAAGTGATATGGGTGGATTTAAAATGTACCTATCACCTAAAAGGACAAGTTGTGTAAAGGTGGAATGTATAAATCAAGCACATAAAACTTTACCTGGCTATTCATGATGTAGCAGTAATGGAGTACAGTATACAGAAAATAAAGCAAATAATTATAAACTCTCTCATAACTGGATGTTGTGGCATGTGTCTGTAATCCAGCTTACAGTGGAAATTATAAACTGATTCAGAGGACCAAGGTTCGAGTCGGAGTCACTCTTTTGGATGGTGACGTAAAAGGTCGGTCCCAGACGTAAATAATCATATCTGATTATTACAACATCTGTAAAAACCCAATACAACAACAACAACAACAACCCAGGTCTGTTCTGCGCAACGTCCTTTCCTATGCATGCATGTGTAGGTGTGTTAATCATTCTAACTACAAGGTGATGCAATGTATATCAAAGTGTATCTAAACTTGCAACATCTCTTTATGGAGTTAATATTTGAATCTCATATGTTGGATATAGTACAGTGACATGGAACCCCTAGTGTACAGAGCAAAATGTCTTGAGTGAGTGATACACTTTAACCCATTCGTGACAGAATTATTTAAAGCCTAATTTGATCAGCTTTTATTCTTCAAATTGGCAACACCAACATTTTTATTTTATTGCTACATTTTTCTTATAAAACGTCATGTATCTGAAATGAATATAAATTGACAGAAATTATGATGAGAGGTCAAAAAGTTACCAATTTGCAGGGGAAAATGGTGATTTTAAACCTTCTATCACATTGCCAATTTAAGGATTTTAATGCTTATTTTCCTTTACAAAATTTTCAGCATCAAACAACGAATATTGATGCAACCAAAATTGGCACAGTTTGTGTAGAATTTTTTGCTCTTTCTGCTCATGTATTTGGTATGATTTTTAGGGCTTTGCATCAAAAGATATTAGGCCAAACCACAAAATGTGGACCTCTGTAACAAATGGGTTAAATAGGTGACTATGAATTTAAGAAAACCAGCAGGATATAACTATCTTTACTATCTACATGTCGCTAGGGCCCTACATGTACCTTATTATTTTCTTCCTTCTTCCATGCGGCCAGTCTCCTCTGTTCAAGTAGTCTGATCTCCTCTCGAAGCTCTGTGTTCTCCGTTTCTAAGGCAACGGTCCTATCTTTGAGCCTGCGGGTTGATGCGGTCCATCGGGACTCACGCTGCTTGAGCTCTATTTGAAGCTCACTCAACTAGAATAAGAGAGGAGAGGAAGAGAAAGAGTGGTCAAGACAAAGAAAAGAGAGACAGAGAGAATGATGGAGAAATAAAGGGAGGGGGAGAGAGAGGATGAGAAAGTGAAAGAGAAAGAGCCAGAATGAGGAAGAAATGTGGAGGGGATGAAAATAGATAGATAGAGAGAGAGAGAGAGAGTGTGGGCGAGCAAGACTGAATTTTAATTGGCATACTGGTAGATCTACATATGTGTGCTTTATGGCATCCACACTTTATACAAGCCATAAGCACATGCATGCAAATTAATAATAATAATGATAATAATGATAATAATAATATTAATAATAATAACAACTCAAGCTATGTGTTATCACTTTTCAACAAACAATTTTTTTTAGCACAGTAAAGGGATAATAATACAATGTCACATGATCTCATATGATTGAAAGAATTTCCAAGACAAACATGTACGGTACACTGTGAATCTTACCTGTTGTTTAAGCATCTCGATCTCTTCCCTGTCTCTTTTATCTGGCATGGCTCTTAATGTCTTCTGGTGTTTCTCAAACATCTTCTTCTCTCGTCTGTTTAAAGACACAAAATGATATCATTCATTAGCAAGTAAAGCAAATATTACTCTGATTGGCAAGCAGTGTAGGAAATCACTATTGCTGGTCAAGGCAGTCTCCTTAAGGGGTGTTCAGAAGAACTTCAGATATGAGACGACAGTGTGGTGCCACAAATTTTTAATGTTCAGATACGGCGCAACACTATGGCACCACTTAAGGAACGGACATTAGCGTGTCAACTCTCGAATAAAAGAGAACTTTGTCAAAACCTGCGCAGACAATCTCATGACAACATATTTTTTGCTAACTTTTTAGGAATTTGATTGGTGCGCTTTTTTTTGCAGCCAAGCAGCAAAAAAAATGTGTCCTGCCTCGGCGACATTTTTTAGTTGCCTCGTACCTCATTGACTTGTACACCAAAATGTTGCGGGGATTTTGTGGCGCCACAATGTCGCCTCACATCTGAACACCAGTGCTGTGTCCGAGTCCGAGTTGTAAAACCCAAGTCTGAGTCCGAGTCTGAGTCATCAAAAACTGGACTCGAGTTCGAGTCATAAAAAATTGGACTCGAGTCCGAGTCCATACTCGAGTCACACAGCACTGCTGAACAACCCTTTACGAAGTAACATCCACTTTACTCTGTGTGTAATATTAATTATCAAATATTTGAGTGCCACGTTTTCTCCATTTTTTTTTTCCCCAGTGAGCATCTTCAATTCTTACTTTCACTATGCAAGAATCACATTCAAACAGAGAGATATTGATACATTTAATAGGTATTTTGACTATGCCCACCACAAGCTTTTCTTTCAGGATTTTGCCTCTTCTACTTCACAATGTTAACTCCACTCATAACTGCATTAAACACACTGGGTGGTATTCTGATAGCACATACTAAGTTAAGCCTGGCTTAACTTAGTCCACACTTTTATGGAGTGCCTGTTGCCAACTCATTTACCCTGTACAGATTATTTTAATCCTGCAATGAAAAGTGTCCATACAATTAATTTTGCCATGAAATGGGAAGAAAAAGATAATATGAGTATGACCTGAATTTCAAAAAAAGTCTTTGGTAAATCATATTTGTCATGAATATTGAAGGAGGAAGATGAAAAACAGCATTCCGTAGAAGTGTGAACTAAAATTCTTGTTTAGTCTGGACTTAGTCCTGGTTTAACTTATGAGAATACCACCCATTGTTTGTGTTTCTGGTTTGACAGGAAAAAAGAAAGAATAATTTCTGAAAAGTAGAGTTGAAGAAATGTTCACATATACATGTATATGCATGCACAGAATGTAGCAATAAAGAACATCAAAAATATTAAAGCTTACCGGCATTATAAATATCAGAAACAGAGGAGCAGCAGCTATCGTTATCCCTAAAATTCCACACCCAGAAATGCTTCTGTACCTGCCCTCATAACATTACTAAAATCTATTTCTTCCTCGTCAACAACTTTCTCAGTCAATGCTTAACATCATATTAGCATCCCATGTCTATCACTGTAGACCTCAATACATTAACCCAGCAATTGCTACAGACAATGCTACACACCACACTACTACATGAAACACAGTGGAGAAGGAGGGGGAAAAGGTTAATCAAGGAAACAGATTAGCCTTATAGCTTTACAAGTCACAACAACTCGTTAACATCCCTGGGCAGGTCGCTGTTCCAATAATTCAAAATATCCTGACGAGGGTAACCTCGCACTTCAGCGGGATATAGGTGTGCATTTCAGGGGAAATCTATGAGTCAAGGCCTTTAATGGAATTGTTTTCATTCTTGCATAAACTGGGATTAGTTTCAATATTGATGAGGTAAAAGATGGACATAGATTTTTTCCTCAAGTTTGACTTAAATGTGCCACTGTTGTGTTTGTAGACTATGAAGGGCATTATGAGATGGTCAACTTACAAACTGATTAATTAAACATTAGCTATACAAAACAAGTACAAGAAAAGATCCTAAAACCTTAAAAACAACAAATGAATTTTATCTTCTTCTGAGCCTTTCAAAGAAAATGACTGAATTGTAGAAAGAAAAATTTTCCTTCTTACGTAGAGTTATGCCTAGTATGTGTTTGATAGACATGCACAGATATTTAGAATTCACTTTGTAATCTTTTAACATTAAATGACGATATCATCTTTAGCATTTTCCTTTTCTTGGAGGAAGGGGAGGGTGCTTTAATTTTCATTTCTTGGTAGACTTGTTATCTTACTACAATGTATGACTTTTGCTGCATAGCCTATAAAAATCTTCCACTTACGGTCAATGAAGGATTCTGCTCATGGTTTCTCGGTGAAAAGGATACGCAAACTTTATAATTTTTCAAATAATGAATTGGTAATTGAGAGAGAATACCTTAGAGGGAAAGTGAAAGTAGAATGATTTAATTGTTATTTCCTTTCTGTGTTTTCTTCAAAATGGAGACGACTGTAACATATCCTGGAAGACATAAATAAAAAAGTACAAAGTCACATCGTTGGTGGGGCGACAAAACCTTGTATCTCAAAAAAATCAAATGTTCAGGAAAGTGAAAAAACATGGCTGCCAAAGCATTATAAGCAATGGGATTGTCTTTCCTTTGACATGCCCTGGTGGCTTCGTTTTTGTTGTAAGAGAGCTTGGATTTGGACAGGATATTACTTGACGATAATCTGGAGTTTAATACAAAAAAGTAATTTTCACTAAAATTTGAGATACAAGGTCTTATCACCCCACCAATGACATACCTTCAGGTGTAAATACACATCTCAAAAGTTTTTAAAGGAGAATAAAACCCTGGTTAAAAATCAGTTTTAATGAAAAGAGAGGATATAGAGAGAAGAAATTCAAAAATAGTTCCATGAAAAACAGTTACAAAATGAGAAAGTTATGAAAGTTTGAAAAGTCTCAATCTACTTTCTAAATGGCAATCCTCAAATTGGCAATGTTGCTTTAAAATGGCAGGTTTAGGACAACTCTCAATATGTTTTGTACACAAAGTCAACATTGTCTTCATTATCTCTACAGATGCTGCTTTTATCTTTGTGAACTCAACATCTTGTGTCAAATACATTTTCCCATGATATATCTTGAGCTAAGAAGGAGACAAGCTGCACCTTCAGAGATAATGGAGAAAATATGAAGAAGACCTTTAGCTTTGAGAATAATGACCAAGTAGACACTGAAAGGTCAACAACCACGCTATGGCTTGCTGCCCGACAACTCCCTGACATCACGATTGAAGCAGTCAAGCGCAAACATGATACACTCTCTGTGGAGACAACTAAACTCCGAAGCGAACTGAGGGAATGAAGCACAAGTGAGATGTACCACCGAACAATAAACCAAATCAACCGTGACTGCGCGATGAAGGAAAGAGTGCTTACTGCACTGAAAGAGAAGAAACTTGCAAAGGATGAAGCGAACTGTAAACAGCAACTAATCATAGAACATATTACTTCAAATCACCAGGTCCTTAGCCCTCAGGAACGAAAGTACCCTTTTCCTAATAACTTAACATTAACTGTGCAGCAACCTGCATTGTGCACTATCATTCAATCCCATGAGAGTGCACCATAATTATGATAGTAAGCCCCTGATTAGGTTAACGCATAGATCTAACCCCAAACTTCACCATTATTCCATTCAAATACTGGAACCAGTGAGCCTTGTATATGTCACTTACGTACATTATGGTGCCCCCACCATGTATCTCGTTTCGCAATCACACGGCTCAGTGACTTTTGCTTGTGTGACGGACCATGCCATGTGATCTACTACACAAGCAAGCATCCTCACAGCCCACAACCATTTGATTTTATTCTGAGTACATATTGGTTATCATATATTGTTTACTGTATCCCTAAGTCTTTTGCCGTTTATTTATGCTTGTTCTTCCCTTTACTTGTTTTGTTGTACAGCCCTTGGAAAAGGCTATTCCAGCCGAAAGCATGGGGAAATAAAAGAGGTATCCAGCGACTTCAAATTGTCTTTAGAATTTTCATTTATATTTTCCTTCATATATACATTCAGGGCATGTACTTTAAATTCAAGGAAATAAATGATAAAAAAAAAAAAGAAATGAAAAGCACTTATGGTCAATAAAAATTTCTGTTTATGGTTTCTCGGTAAAAAGGATACACAAACTTTATCATGTTTCAAATAATTAATGGGTAACTGAGAGAGAATACTTTAGAGGGAAAGTGAAAGTAGAGTGATTTCAGTGTAATTTCCTTTCTGTGTTTTCTTCAAAGCTGTGATAGAATGTAACATCATATCCGGGGCACATAAAAGAAAGAGTACAAACTGATGTACCTTCAAGTGTAAAGATGCATCTTGAAAAGTTGTTTAGAAAGTTTCACTTCTACTTCGACCTATAAAGACCTAATCTAGACTTTAAGTTTTTCAAGGACTATAGTAACTTTAAGTTCCACTTGACCTTGAAAATATAAAGTGCTTGCGAGCAGGGATCTCACAAGTGCACAACAGAACTGGTGCCAATAATGATTGCAGAGATTTCCAAAAATAAAATCATATAGGGTACATTCTCACTCACAGGGCAACCTGACATGAGTAATTAATATGTCAAAGCATAATGCCAATCTGCAAAATTGCTTTCTTCTTTATATTAATTATTTTCTTTGTTTCCATGATGGTAACCAGATAAAGCTACATGCCATGTAGAGTGAACAGTAACCAATTATCACTCTTCCTCATCTTCACATAAACCACCTTCACCACACAAATTTCTAAAAGATATCATCATGATCATTACCATAATCATCATCATAACCATGATATCATCATCATCATCACCATCATAAAACATCAACATCATCATCATCATCATCATCACCATCATCATCATGATGATGGGTACTGACTTTATCATTTGCAGACCAGATCAAGAGCAACTTCACTGTGATACCCTAGTGACATCAACCAGACTAATACCAAAACCAACAACAGAAAATATAGTTGTACAACACATGCCCCGGCAACAATTGCTTCACATCCATTGGTACAATAACCTAGTACTGAACATCAACCCTGACCCTAAGCCTAACCTTAAGCCTGACCTAAAACCCTTATGCAACCCTGACCCTAACCAAGTAACTTTAAAGAAACAAAGCCTGGAGCAATTGTAGAGGGAGCATATGTCTGGCCATTGAAAATACATTCCTCTGAGTGGCTAAGAATTGATCGGTAAATGTAAAGAGTCTGTCTGGGGTGGGGTTCATTTGACATAGCGATTGAGGTCGCGACCTTTCATAACCTACCTGTACTGGCCGCACAGAAACGTTGTTAGCGCTAACAGCGCACTAACAGTACCGGTAGCGATGGTTTGGCCGCACAGAAGCGTAATGTTAGTCGAATTCACTAACAGCGCTGTTAGCCTAACATTTCAAGGCCGCACAGAAGCTAACAGTAGTGGTAATGTTTTAACAACTCACTAACGGTGCTAGGGGCGCCTATAGTGGCAATGTTAGTGAATAATTTCTTGTCGTGCGCTATAACTTGTCTCCCACTTTTTGTACCAAGTACTTCAAAATGGTTCAAAATAGACCTAGACCTAATTAAGAATGTGGCGGGTATAGGGGACGACATAGATTTAGCTGATAAAGCCACGAGGAGCAGTGGCGGCACCACTATAAAGTGGGGGGGGGGGGGGAATGGAGGGCAAAAGAAAATGTTGGGGGCAGGGGCAGCCGATTTTTTTTTTTTTTTTTTTTTTGCGTGTATGGAAAAATCGAGTGTGAAGCTCGAGTTTTAGTCGCCGGCGTAAATCCACTTTGAGTTTGAGGAGTGGGGGGTGGGTGTAATTGAATTTTTGGACGATTTTTTTCCCCTCTTGCACAAATTTTAATGTCAATGTTGCGAGCTAGCGAACAAAAAATAACCGCTTGTTTGGTTTTAATTGCATTTTCGAATAAATATTCTGAAATATGACGAGCGAGCGAAGCGAGCCAGCCAAAAATGGCCACTTTTTTTGTTTTCATTTTAGAAAAGAAATTATAAAATATGATGCGCGAGAGAAGTGAGCGAGCCAAAAATAACCACTTTTTCTGGTTTTCAATCGCATTTTCAAATAGAAATTCTAAAATAATGATGGTCGTTTATGATAGATATTCAAATTTTTACTAACTGATAAATCAAAATATATTTTCCTCCTTAAAAAGTGAGGGGGATATTTGTAAATGCCATATATCCCCCCTCTCCAAATAGTGGGGGGATATATCCCCATCCCCACCCCCCATCCCCCACCCCGGGATTTACGCCAATGCTTTTAGTGGCCCCAATACATTTTTCTGTTACACTTGATATAGAGAGAAATCTTTGTAAAATCAGGTAATGCTTAATGGAGCAAAGATATTGATTAAAACTAGATCATGAAGTGAACATTTACATTACAAACTAATAGTGTGCTAGGAAGCCAACAGCGACTGAGTGAGAAAATTTTCAAGTTTTGAAGAGCGGAAAATGGTAATTTAGAGCACTTCACAGCTTAAATATGATGCTTTCAAGAAGAAAATGAAAATGACTTTTTCAGGAAATATTGGCTTTCCAAATCAGTGTTTGAAGACCTTTTTGACATGAGGCCCTGCAATGGAAAGAACACTACGGTGAGTAACCAGGCGCGCCGGAAGGGTCCCAGCTTTCTCTCATCATATGTACTTGAAACATGATTATTTTCACCGCTTCTAGCATGTTAGGATGGCGTAAGAGACTCAGGAGATCGGGCATGGCAATGGGAGGATTATGCATGGCATACTGTTAAATTTTGGCGTTGGGGCTGACACCCTCTGCCCAAAAATCAACTATTCAGTTTCACAACTTTCTCGCGAGCGAAACGAGCGCGCAATTTTTTTACAATTTTGGTGGTGAAAATTTACAGAAATTTCATATTCCGGCATTGCCCAAATATGAAAAAAGGCCCCCTTATGCCAATATATGAGGATAGTGAGGAGGAAGGGGGGGGGGGGGGGATAATCCCCCGAATAAAGCAAGCATCTGCCCCTTTTTCACAGAAGATAGAAAGAATTTCTAAATACTGAGAAACGTTGCTTCTAATTACTATGCGAGGTTGCGTAGTGACCAAGTAAGAAAATTTTGATTTTTGAATGAAAGTTTCCATTTTAGAGCACTAATCATGCCAGTATGCCCATTTTACATGGTTGTGATCCCATTTTATTTTCCTTTTTCTTCCGAGGGGGCCCTTTGAGGGCAAAAATCGACCCCCCCCTTTCGAATGATGGGAGGCAATTGCCTCCCCCCCCCCCCCCGCTTCTGACGCCTACGTTAGTAACCGTGTACCTTTGAGTACAGTCAATGTAACTTAATAGTGTAATAGGCTACATAATAAGCATTAAAGCCAGTGATGATGAAAATCATCATTGGCAAATACTCTATCATGAGTGAAGAGCCCGGGGAAGAGCCCTTTCCAACTAAAAAAAAAAATGAGAAGTGGGCTTGCAAAATTGTTTTGTGTATCTTAATCTTAATATAATGATAATTTTCTTGTTCTTCTTCATGCTTATTGGATAAATTGTTGAAATTAGGAAATTTATCATTACTAGACCTATAATCTATGAAAAGTGATAGGATTTAGCACAAAATATACCGACATACTTGCATGCCATGTTATTTCTTACAACGTAATATGAATATTGTTCATGAAATCATATTCCGTTGTATATATTCATAAATTACATTCCTCTAACTTACACTAGATATATGATTTTAAACTCGTATATGAAGTGAAAATAAACCCAACTTAATAGATCTAAAGTTAAACTTGATTTAACATCGAATTGGATTTCTTTGAATCTTATTAGTCTAGCTCTAATTTGAAAGTATCTATCTAAGTTCATCTGACTTGAATAGAAACTTTCTGCCACTGGGGCGGAGAGTGTTGGACCTCCGCGACAGCGGGACGTGGTGCATGTTGTCTACGACCCCTCTTACACAAACCGACCACGGCCGACACAAGTGGGATTAATTACGGGTGACGAACTATACTTCAGGGGGGGGGGGTCAAACTACAATGTATCATACTTCATATAGATTCTAGAGCATGCCTATATTTTCTTAGATACAAATTATTTTGATTTAACTTTTTAAATCTAATATAATTATTTTAATGTCTCCATATTCAACAATATTTTTTCTAAATTTCCAGAGGATATAACGGGGGTCGGTGACTTGTAATGCATGATCACAATACCCCCCCCCCCACCTCCCATCCTCTACTTTATGTAGGTTACAGCTCGTTATTCCGAAGGTTCGCTATTCCGAAGATTCGTTAATCCGTCACTCACGAAGACAACAATGCACTGTGTAGTGCTGTATCAACAAGATTCATCAATCTATAAATAGATTACTACGCACAAATCATGATTTTACCCAACGAACGTAGAGGGCGTCAACACTTTGATTTTGCCTAACTCTATGGCTCAAATCCAATAACAGCACTCTAACAGCACGGGTCTCTAACAGCGCTCTAACAGCGCTTTCTGTGCGGTCATTTTACCCGTGCTGTTAGTGGCTGATTTGTTAGTGACTTGTTAGCGCTAACAAACCTGCTAACAGCAGCGTTTCTGTGCGGCCGGTACTGGGCAAGAGTGAAAAAGGCTTTCTAACCAAAGTTAAACTCATCAAATCCAATCCAATTCAAAATGTATTTGAAATAGTGCCTTTTCCTTGAGGTTACTAAGCACTGCACACACAACTCCCACATGTTTGAGCCACTTAAACAATAATTTATCCCTTCACAGAGCTAACAGACGTACTTGAGTTTCTTGGTTTCCTCATCCTTGAATTCTTGGAGTCTCTGCAAATCGTCTGCTTTCTGTTTCTGGAACTCCTCCATCTCCCTCTTCAAGGATTCTAATCCCTGCATAATGAGAATACAGGATAATTACAATAATAGTACATGTAATAATAGAAACAATATTCAGGATGATGATAATGAAGATAACGATGACATTGATGATGACGATGATGATGATGATGATGATGACAATTATAATTATGATGATTATGATGTTGATGATTGAGAGATGATGATGATTATGATAATGATGATTGAGATGATAATGATGATGATGTTGGAAATGGTAATGATCACTATGATCACGATGATGATTACATTAAAGATGATTGTGACAGTGATGAAGATGACAATGATGATGGTGATGATTTTTTTGATGATTACAACAACAATGATGATGATAATGCTGATGATTATGACGACGATGATTATGATTCAGGATGATGAGAAGGATGTTAGAGAATGTGATAGACGATTTTAATCCCTTGAAATTTTGGTGCTTGGTATGTTTCAGTTTCCATACAGGTGTATACTACCTTCAAAATACCGATTTCAAACATTATATCTGAAAATATATATTGCAAGTGTGAATACATGTATAATAAAAAATAAAAGTGCTTTAACTCACCTTCTCTCTTTCTTCCCTGAGTTTAGCTAGGAGCAGGTTCTCCTTTCTGAATCTCTCAATCTCATTTTCCAGCTGAGTGAGTCTGTCTCTCAGAAGCCTTGCCTGGGAGCCGTCTCCAGCAGGTCTCTCAGCCTTGTCATGCAGAATCTTCTCTTCATGCTCCTGGTAAGAGAATAATTAATAATTAATAATTAATAATAATAATAATAATAATAATAATAATAATAATAATAATAATAATAATAATAATAATAATAACAATAACAATAATAACAATAATACTACTACTAATAATAATAACAATAACAATAATAACAATAATACTAATAATAATAACAATAATAATGCAGTGAAACCTGTATATAAAGACCACCCAAGGGAGACAAGAAAAGCGGTCTTTATGAGCAGGTGGTCTTTATGGACAGGTTCCTTTAATACATGTTTCAATGGGAAAAACGATTCAAGGGAAACAAAATTTGTGGTCTTTATAGACAGGTGGTCGCTAAAGCAGGTTTCACTGTATAATAACAATAACAATAATAATAATAATAATAATAATAACAATAACAATAACAATAACAATCACAATCACAATAATAACAACAACAATAATAATAATAATAATAATAATAATAATAATAATAATAATAATAATGATAATAATAACAACTAATAAACAGGAGAGAAGTCCACACACACACACACACATCCACAAATCAAGACTCTACATGTAACTTTTTCTCTTTCTGGGGTCTAGGGTAAAATTTAAGCGATCCCTTTTCACCAATACCATCAGAGTCATGTCTAGAGAGATTTCTAGATCATTGGAATCAAGAAGTTGTCAGGTATATCTTCCAACTCTTCCAAAACAAACAAACAAACAATAATAACAACAACAACAGAGCAATGCAAACAAGCTAAACTGAAGGAAGATAAATGCATTTTTAAAGAACATGATGGGAGAGTTCTGCCACTTACAATTTGTTGTTTTTGTTTCACATCTGGCTGTCTGAGCTTAGGGAAGAGTTTGGCGACGAGAGCTGAGGTTGGTGGAGGAGACAGATGGACTTGATCAAGAGCAGATGTCTCACTCTTCTTTCTTTTCATCCACTGTTTTTCTTCACCTGAGGATAAATCATCATTATATTACTCAATTCTTGTTAAGCTAATATCACCTACATTCTTCATTTGTCTCTGCCATATTTCAACTACTAGCATTTATTTTCATCCTCATTTCAACTAAGTACAATAAGAATCATAATCATCAATCACTTCTTAGTGATTTTGATGGCTAACGCTTGCAAATTGTAACAAACATTGAAAAGAGTATATGAAAAAAATCCACTTTATCCTGAACTGACCCTTTTCTGGAGTTGATTTGAGGTTGGGTGCCATGGCCACAATGCTATCTTCATCACTGCTGTCACTCAGCTGGGCAGTGAAGTCCCCCCATGTTTCTTCGTCCTCAAACTCGACTTGATCAACAGCCTCAGGAGACGCTGAGGTCTTTCTTGGTGTTCCCTCAAAATCTTCTCCAAATTCATCGGAAGTGTTGTGCACTCCTGCAAAATGATGAAAGACGTCTCCATTCTGCTTTAAATCTGATCTTTCAGCAGCTGAATCATTGGAAGTTCTTTGAAATTGGCTCGCTATGCCCTTGTTTTGTGTTTGCAATATATTGTTTCTAATGTTGATATTGCTATTATTGTTTTTGTTTTCATTCATTCCTGCCCTGTATATGTCTAAATCCTCCTCCTCTTTCTCCTCCTCACTTTCATCTCCATCAGGTAATCTTTCCTGATGTTTTCTGTTTTCTTTTTCAACCCTTTCCACAATCTCATCATCAAAGTGCTGTGATTCCAACCGATAGTCCTCCGCAGGCATTCTTTTTGAAACTTTCCTCATCAACGTCCTCCCCATCCCGACATCACGAACATCCTTTATGACATCTTCCCTGGCATTCTCTTCCTCTGACTCCTCATCTGATGAGTAGAAGTCATCTTTTATCTCTGCCGTGTCACCCTCCCTCAAGGAAAGTCCTCCTTTCGGAACCATTTCCCTATGCAATGCTAATGATGGTCTGCTATTAGAAACTACCTTTGTATCACCCTCCTCCTGGGTTTCTTCCACAGAATACCCATTCACTTTCTCAACTCCTATTTGCATGTTTTCAACAGAGTCTCCATTTACAAGGGTAGAGTCATGTGATTGGTCAGGTGATGCATCATGTGAAGCATGATCCTGTTCCTCTGTGGCATCCACCGACTGCAAGGTTGCCAGAGGGGCCTTTTTGATCAGTGGAGACATGCCAAGGAGCTCCTGAAATGGAGGAAGAAACAAGAATCTGCAATTAGAATGGTAAGCACTATATAGGCACCAATCCTGCAGACGCAAGCTCATAAATATTCTTAAATATTCATAGGATTAGGATTAGGATTAGGATTAGGGTTAGGATTAGGGTTAGGGTTAGGGTTATGGTTAGGATTAGAGTTAGGATTAGGGTTAGGGTTTCAGCTTGCGTCTGCAGGATTGGTACCTATATAGTGCTTACCAATTAGAACATGTTACACAAAGTGTGCAATGAATAACAGACACTAGGAGTGAAAGTAAGATAGTGATGAAATATAAAGAGAGAAAAAGAGAGAGATAGAGAGAGAGAAAGAAAGAGAGAAAGAGAGAGAGAGAGATGGTGGGATACACATGTCTGAAGAAAATTTTGATATAATCAGTAAGATCAATACTGTAAGATACAAACTGAGCAAAGTAGACACATCAATGGAGAGAAAAGGAGAGGGTGAGGTTTCTATAGAAAAGGAAACAAGCAGTGACAGTAACAACCAAGTACATAATGCTGTAATGCATGTATCCTTTGCTTGATGGACCCCACGACTGTGATCTGGAAGAACTGCGTATCTCAATTTTTTTACCTTTTAGTTTTCTGGTCTATGATAATCTAAAATCCACAAATTTCCACCGCTTTGGGAAAAAGTGACGTCATTTAGCAGGTAGAACTACATAACTCGAGTTTTTTGATCTGAAATGGACTATCGTTGTCTATTTTTCAGGTAAAGGGACGTAAGTAAAGTTACGTTGTTTAGGCAGATCATTTTCCTCCACATGAGGCAGGTCGTGTGGCTGGCAGAACTACGTATCTCATACGCGCATGCTACACTAACGGGATTCTTATGATCTAGCAAAACTACGTATCTCCTGCTTGAAACCGCATGTGCCGAATTTAAAACACACTATCTATGTGCACTAGGAAGATATGCTGTTTTGCCAGATCCCAGCGCACGCGTCACATGCGGCAACGATCGGGTGTAATCTGGTAAAACTGTGTATCTCAAAGTTACGTAGTTTTGCCAGATCATTATGCTGGTGAGTATGCTGCATTGATCTGGTAGAACTATGTATCTTTTAAAAACTGCAAAATATTCATAAATAGTTGATGAAGAATTCGTATTTTGAGTTAAGTAAGAAAAATATGTTTCCCTCTTATTATAGAACATAATTCCAAGTTGTAAAAATAAATACATGAAAAAGGCAAACATTTAAACTTCAAATGTGAATATCTCGAAATCGCTAAAAAAAAGAGATACGTAGTTCTGCCAGATCACGGCCGCCCAAAGACACACACTAGATCACTGGTCATCCCTTAACTCTATGGGATGACAACATAGAAGAAATAAATCAAAAACAGATAGAAAGTGATGGTCAGAAGGAGGAAGACACAGTAAAGAGATCTAAACACAAAAAAATGGAGAAAAAAGAATAATAATAAAACCAAAAACAACTACAACAACAATAATAAAAATGATAACAATAACAATGAGTACATTGATAAGAAAAAGAAGAAGAAGAACAACAACAATCAGGGCGCGACAAGCCCGAAACTGCCGTTTTTTTTTCTTAAACGGTTTTTAAACATTTTGCAAAAAATCTTAATGACTAAGCCCTATTTAAAATGATATTTGCTACTGGAAAAAAATTAGATAAGAACAAAGGAAATAAAAAGAATTTGGGCAAGTTGTTTTTCCTTCCGGGCAACCAAATTTTTTTTTCACTTGCCCTGATAATAATAATAATAATTATTATAATAACAATGATAATTATTATTATTAACAATAATAATAATCATCAACATAATAACAGCAATATAGCAACAACAACCACAACAAGAAAATTATAACATAGCACATCATAATGTTGCTATCTCTAGGAGAAGACGACACTCATTGCTCAACTCCATGAGAAGAATTGATAAGTCAATATTGAGACAAACCTGTTTCCTCCTCTGGGCTCTCTGTAGGACATTGATAACCAGGGAAGCCTCACTGCAGAATGATACATTATCATCAGCAGCCTCTTCCAACATCTCAAACTCATCCAGATCTTCTTGCTCTAGCTACATGAAAAAGGGGAAAGAAAAGAAAAAAAAATGATTGAAAGAGATATGTGCATAAAACCAAATATAATTCATATATCAATGATAGAAATTCTTTCAAATCACTTTTTTTTTTTTTAGAAATGACATACATTCCAAAGAAATTTGCTCTTTTGCACTATGTAAGTTATATTTATCATTATTATCATTATTATTATCATAATAATAATAGTAGTAGTAATAATAATAATAATAATAATAATAATAATGATAATAACAATAATAATGATAATAATAATAATGATAATAATAACAATAATAATGATAATAATAATGATAATAATGATGATAATAATAATAATATAATAATGATATGTGCTACATGTACCATTCACATAAATGCACTAACTCTATTTATGCGCACAACTTTTTAATGATCGGCATAATTAATGGGAATTACTTGCCAACAAATCAAGGATAAGAAGCAAACAAGTTTGCTGACCAGGTTTTCTTAGATTTATAGCAAGCTTGCAACTTTTCTTGCCGAAAAGTGGCCACTACATGTAGGTGAAAACTGGCCACTTTTCCTGGAAGCATTCTGCAAGCTTACCGTACGCTTGCAGCAGGCTTGTTACTTTTCAAATGATTCAATAACCATGAACTAGGGAATGAATAGTCTGCATGAAAGAAGACTAGAAATAACAAAATACAGTTTTTCTTCCCCCCCCCAAAAAAAAATTACGATGAGCCCATAATCAATAATGAAAGAAATAAGTTTGCAATATGAAAAGTCATTGTAGTTAATGAAACCATTCATTTCTCTAACAGTCAGTGAAGACTGTCTGATTCAGTCCGGTAGTCACAAAGAAATAGGGATTTTTGTAAACGTCATAAGTCCCTATTGTCAAAGTTTGATCAAAAGGGACCCTCAAATCACTATGGACAAATCACACTCCTTTTTGAGTTGTTTGCAAAGGAAATCAGTATTTTGTTTTTATTTGTGCTTTGGTTGTGATGAAAACAATTTATTTCTTGTCACAGTTATCATCATTCTTGATGTTGTTGTTCGTGTTGATGCAAATGAAGGGAATGTGGATATGTTTTTTCCAGAACAAAATAAATCATGAATGAGAAAAGATGAGCAGTTTTCAGAGTTTGTAAGATTTTGGTCATTTCCAGTCTGCGAACAACATTTTGTGGATACCATGGACATTACTGACAAAAAAAGATGGAGTAAAGTGACCTATGAGGCACTTTACTAAACTCCCTGGTCTTTTGACTATTGGACTGCAGAAGGAATAATTACCTATGATGATACACCACTGCAATAACAATCATAGCAAATCAAAACAAAACAGCCATTTCTTTGTAAACCATTCAAAAGGATATGGGAATTGTCCAGTGTGTTTTGAGTTCTCCATCTGTCTAAACTTGGATGGGATGGACCTATGAGGTCCGTTTCAAAAATCTGTATTTCCTCGTGCCTACAGGACCGAATCAGACAGGGTCTTCACTTACTGGCAAAGGAATAAAATATAGTTTCATAATCTAACATGACTTTTCATATTGCAAAATGATATATTTCATTATCGATACTTATAAGTACATCACAATTTTTTTTGGACAAATTGTTCATGTATCCTAAATGAAGACTAGATAGTTTCCAATGTCAATTACAAGTTTCTCAGCATTCCTCATTAGCGTGGTTTTCTGATTCAGGCATTTTCTTTCAAGAGTCCTTTCCAGTACATCCTACTTCAAATTAATTGCTGTCGCATGACCTGCACTTAACACAACCATCATACCTCTTCCCTCATAAATATATATAACTGTGAGCTCTTAAGTATACTCTAACTCAAAGGTACTTATGTCAACTTCAGAAATCAAACAATCAAAGGAAATCACTTGAGAAATCACATGAAGTGCGATTATGTCTGTGAAAAGGCCTTTATTGCTCATATTCTTTTGGATACTAAAGCAAATGTAAAGTCTGTGCTTATTACATCAATTAAGAAAAGTATTCTGTGAAGTTATTTACAATATATCCACTGATTTGAGACACATTTCAGGGTCTATTTCATATAAGCACAAAATAACATAACCTTGATTTTTATATGAAAAAAGAAAAAAAGAGGATTAAATACAGAAGAAAACAAAAATGTAAAAGATCAGTTTCAATGAAGTTTTGCAAGAAATGGAGAACAGTATTCTGAAGATCAATTTTCTTTACCAGCATGGAACCTAAGTCTACTAAATATCTCTACAATAAAACAAACAAATAACAATAATATTAATAAAAATCAATAACATCAATAATAATAATAATAATAACAATGAAAACAACAGTAAAGATGATAAGGAATTAAAAAGGGAGATTTTCTTCTCACTCTCGTTCAACTTGGGATTTTGGGGGATTTTCTTCTCACTATCATTCATTTGTTTTTGAAATTTTCAAATACTGTCTCCATACTGAAGATTCATGCAAAAGATCAAGAAGAAAGAAAAAAACTTTCTTCAGAAGTGTCAGTATCTTTAAAAAATCATTTTCATTGACCCATTTATAAAAGGTAAACCCTTTGCCTAACTGATCAATCTGTATCTTCAAGAGATCGAGTACAGACCATGAACAGTAGTTTTGCTACAATATATATAAAAAAGGAGACATTTTCCTTATTACTAAACTGCAAAAGAAATACAGCTTGGAATGTTGCTAAATAGCCACATGTTTTCCTATATTACATGAATTTGTTTTGCTCCTTTGATAAGAAACCCCTGAAGACAATGGTTGAGGGCTAACTTGGACCACTATTAAACAAATATACACAGAATAGATAACTCTCTAGAGGTATTACCTCTTTCTTATGGTGACAGATTAATGAAGACAGATAAATTCCTTATATATACAATACTTAAACAAGTCGTCGCTCTCACCACGAACGGTCCTCTCTGGCCAAAGAGTTCCTTCCGCTTCCATTCAATTTGTACACTATCCGGTTGCGCGCGATGAGAGCAGATGGTTCGTGGTGAAATCGCGAAGCGCCATCGTGCGTTTCATCTTTTCCACGAACCGTCCTTTCTGTTTTTGAGTCAATAGAGACAAAAGTATTCCATGGAACAGTGATGTCTTTAAAATCACGATTCGCCGAAAGAGTCTCTTCTGCTTCCATTCAATGTGTACACTTTTGGGTTGCGCGCATTTAGAGGGAACGGTTTGTGGTGAAATCGCGAAGCACAATTGCGCATTTCATCTTTCCCACGAACTGTCCTCTCTGTTTACAAAACGATTGTAGCTAAAATACCCACAATGAAGAAGTATAATGCATACTGTATAGTACCTTAAAACATATGCTAACTGGCAATTCCATTTTTATTCAATATTGCCCATTTTAACATGCCGAAATTTCCATTCCAAAAAGTCCTTTCCTTTAAACGCGTTTTCTGCAAAATCAAGTTTTGCCTCAAAACATGCAGAGAGGACAGTTCGTGATGCGAGCGATGAAATGATTACCATTACAGTGTGCTGTGCTGTACATTAAAGAGGTGTTCAGATATGAGGCGACATGTCCCCGCAACAAATCCCAGCAGCATTTTAGTCTACAAGTCAATGGGGTATGAAGTAACCCAAAAATATGTTGCCGAAGGCAGGATATTTTTTTGCTGCCTGGCTGCAAAAAATGAGCACAATCAAATTCCTAAAAAGTTATTGCAAAATATGATTTCATGAGTTTGGCTGCACAAGTTTTGACAAAGTTCTCTTTTATTTGAGCATTGATGCATAATGCACGTTCATTAACATAAGTGGTGCCACAATGTCGCACTATATCTTTCATTTGATGCAGTGTTTGTTACCCTGGGGTATCAAGAAAAAATTCACTTTTTTTTCCCCACTCTGTAACTTGGGTACCAAAAAACATGTGAAATTAATTTCTCAGTGTTTTACGCAATAAATTTTAAACTAATTTAAGAAATTTATTGTCATACATCATCAAAGCCGTCAAAAAAAGAAGGAAAATCAGCATTGGGATCATTATCGGCTCACTAGCTTAAAGATCGTGACGTAAAAGTCGCCATGATTACACTGCATAACTGTATTCTGATGGACATGAGATTGAGCTACACAACACTCTACCCTGGGTTATGAAGGTGGCCTGGATTATGGTGTGCTGAATCACTTAAATTCTAAAATATATAATTATTGTTACTCCCCCCAGAGACTCAAATAACTTCCATATTCCAACCATGAGATTGTCTATATATGAGAATTTCAATCAATAAAATGCCGTTTCAGAATTTTTTGGGTTTTTTTTTTGCTGGTATGCACTGTATACATTCTTTTTCAATGGGCATTAAAATGATAGTTTGAGTTATTGCAAATTCAAAACTTTACTGTTTTGTACAAAGAAGGACCAAGAATACAACAAAGTGCAACATCAGCAAATGTTATCAATTGCATTAATACACTTTTGTAAATCTTTGACAATCCTTTCCCCATAATGCTTATATCTTATGTGGGAATAACACTATTGATTGCTCTGTTTGCCCTCATTTCCTTTTCAAACTGAGCCCAAAACAGATCCTGTCCATCTTCATCATTTGTCACCAACAAATACGGTTTGTTCCTACTCAACAACAGTCTCACAAGGTATGGTAAGTTAGCTTCCTGGATATCCTCTAGAAATATCAAGATAATCTTGTCTAGTTTGGTGTCATTTACATGTTCCACAGCCATTCGAAGCTTGGTCATAAACCATGTATCATCCACTGACTGGTTACTGATCAACAATGCTGTCTTGAAGCTGTTTTCAATATTATCATATAAAGCATTGAGATAGTACATCCCTAGGTTGAGATCATCATCTCCAAAGGCCACTCTTCCCAGATGAGGCATCCTCTCTTCCAGTGCAGGTTTCATATAATTATCAACCCAATCTTTATCAGCTTCATGGAACATGAGGTTGAGCTGATATTCATAGTCATCTGGATCTACATCCTCTGTTATTTCTATGTAGCCACAGACAGCTAGTTTCAGAAGAAATATCTTGTGATTGAACCACCATCTCTTGTAATAAACCACAATACAAAGAAATAGCACAGTAACAAGTGCAATAGTAACCCCTGTAGCAAGGATAACATTGATGCCGCAGTATTCTTCAGGATCAAATGACGAAACTGGTTGGTTTACAAGAGCCTTGAATGAAGTAGTTGAACATAAAATTTTGTTCAGAGGTTCCAAATCAACACTGGTAGTACGGAGCCAATGAGTAAACCAGGCCAGCTGGCAAGTGCAAGTGAATGGGTTTTCTGCAATATTTAGACGAATCAAGCTATTGGGTATTACGGTATCAGGTCTCATCGTTGAAATTTTGTTATGTTGGAGGTAAAGACGTTTCAGGTTGACTGTGCCACTAAATACGTGTTTTTCAAGTGATTTTATTTCATTAAATTGGAGAAGCAGGTCTTGTAAATGGTATGAATTTTGAAATGCAAGTTCAGAAATGCTCACAATCTTGTTGTTATCAAGCCGTAGTTCCTTTAGTTTTGTCAAATTTTTAAACACTTCTGATGGAACCACGTTCAAATGACAGTCAGTTAGATCAAGTAATTCCATTTTTATTAGAGGAGAGAATATCCAAGAAACATTAGGCAAATACGTCAGGACATTGCCTTTCAGTCGAAGAGTATGTAAGGATATCAGTCCCAGGAAAAGTGATTCCTTCGTAATCCCATTCCACAGACTGTCAGCATCAATACTGGAATAAGACATGTTAAGAGTTTGTAATGCTGATGTGTGTGTAAACTGGTGAACAGATACAAAGCGTAGGCCAACCCTAATGAATGAACAGTCAAGGCGAACCAGCTTTCCCATCTCAGCAAATGAACTATTCAAAATAAACCTACTTATATCGTTCATTTCAAGAACTTCTAGAGCTGTCAGGTCCCTGAAGGCACTGCTGTCAAAGTTGTATAGTTGTTCATTTCCTGATAATCTCAAAATTTTTAATTGAGGTAAACCAGTAAAAGTTAATCTGCTGATATGAGTCAGCTTATTAGACGATAGGTTTATTATCTGCAAATTGGTTGTGTTCCAAGAACCGTCTTTAATGGAATTGATGTTGCAACGAAACAAATCCAAATTTCTAAGAGATAAGGCACCAGCAAACCAAACTGGTTTCAAGGTATAGATGGAATTTAATGCCAAGTTGACATATTCCAGATTTGGAAGACATGCAAAAGTCCCATAGGAAAGGGATTGGATTTTATTTTGCGATAAATTTAATACCACCAGGTTTCTCAATTCACAAAAAGATTTGTTTGATATGGCATTTATTCTATTCTGACCCAAATCAAGAATTTCAAGGAATTCAAATCCAAATAGGGCATAGTCAGGAATTTGTTCTATTTCATTCCATTTCAACTGTAATACTCCAATTTGGGGGAATTGTTCTCTTGAGTTATAAGTGGAGTCGTTTAAAGGAATAATGATGTGTATTTTTGAATGTTCCAATGAAATCTCTTTCATTCCTTTGATGCCAAAGAAGGAGCGAACTTCAAACTTTTCAAGATGTATATGACTCATGTCAAGCTTGCCAACCTTAGAGAATTCAGAGAAAATTTTCTCAGGAAAACTAGTCAAATTGTTATACCCCAGTACAAATTTATAAATGGAGCAGTTAATGAAAGGTACAAAGTCTTCCTCCTCAATCCATGTCAAACTGTTGTTTGAGAAATCAATTAATTTTACATTTCTCAGCTGTGAAACTGTTGTATTCCCATGCAACTCCTTGTCTGAACAGAGTCCATGCAAATGTGGAATCCTCCAAAATTTGTTTCCTGAGAGAATCAAAGTAGAAAGAATGGTATTGTTTACAAACAGAGTTGATGGTATTTCAGTTATGAAGTTGTTCTCCAAATTTAGCATCTCAAGCTGAAGAAGATTTCCAAAAGTGCCACTCTCCAGAACTTGGATGAAATTATGAGCGATATTCAAGATTTTAATGAGGTTGTACTTGGTAAATGATGCATTGTGAAGCACAGTGAGGTTGTTGTATGACAGGTCGAATACCTCCAGGGTGTTAGGTAACGACTGAGGTACGGATCTGAGTTGCAGATGAGAGCATTTGACTCTAGTCTGTGAGATGAATGTACACTGTTGATGTGGAGGTGTTGTGGTGTCTCCTGAAGCATCATCTAGAACACAAACTCCCCAGAGAACAAGCCAAGTGAACAAGCAGATGTTAATGACAGCCATTGTTAATGTAGATTAAATCTTCAAAATGAGCACCTTAATGATCAGTTTTATCTTGGTAATGAAGCTTTGTCAGTTGAAACGATAGAGTCTATTTATCTGAAAAGGACAACATACGGTCAGTAATCTGATGAAATTTTTCAATCCTCCATCCATTTAAATAATCAATTCTTTTCTTTGAGTTTCAAATACATGTAGGTTCAAGTGCCAGTAATAGTAGTAGGTTCATTAACAAAGAACTGAAAATGGCAGCCTGAAGGCTGAAATACAAATAGTTTACAAATGCAAGAAGTCGAAACAATCATGATATATAATACCTATTAAAACTAGACTTACAGAAATATACATTTATACATACAGTAACAGATTTTATCCAAAGCTTTTCATCATCTTTGATGTATTGTATCATATCAAAATGTAATTAGAACTAGAATTAGCAATTCACTCTGGTTAATTACTGTGTGAAAATTACCCCATGCTTTGAATCTGTGTATATTGTAAAAAGCAATATCACTTTGAAGAGAAAATAGGGTATTGATACCAGATATGAATCAAATAGAAAATAAAACCGAGACAGTACATTAGGTTAATGTCTTTTTTTTTTAGTGGCTAAAACAAAGATGAATGCTCAAACTAAAAACAGAGATGCTTAAAGCCTTAAATATTTAAATGTACATCAAATAAAAACCTACCATTCTGTAGGCATTAGTATCCACATTATTCTATTCCTACTCAATAGACGGACCCACTATTTACAGAGGGGGTAGAGTTCTACGATGTGTGGACAAAAACAATCTGAGCTTTCTCCTTGTAACATCAGTTAGGAAGAAAATCATAATAAAATTACTCCTGAAAAGGATTGCTCGTGAGTTGGTAATAAGATGAGACATAGCTGATGTGTTCAGAAAAATTCCTGCCACATTTAAGTCCCATACACTCACTTCTGTGTGTAGTGCATGTAAATTTTTGTGATTTTCAGAAAATTTCTTAACATTTAGATGATTCCCACAACTCATGGTATATGCCAGTTTCCGTGCAGTGCATACTTTCCCAGGTGCTTCAAAACAAGATTCAAGATTCAAGATTCAAGATTTTCCTAATCATTAAAAAGTTGAATCAAATAACATTTTGAATACATTTCAGGAAAAAAGGGTAACTACAAAAAAAAAAAAACATAATTCCCTTGTAAATTCTCCTTGTGATTTAAATGTGTGAATAGGAAGAGCAAACAAAAGTAAATTCACATGTATAGTACATTGTACAGGATGATAACACTCTACACACCAGAAAACATACACTCAGTCATGGGGGGGGGGGGGGGGGGATGAAGTAAAACAACCAGTTTCTTTTTCTCAGTGTAATCACCTGACCACATCTTAACTTCCTTCTTAAATCTTCAAAGCATTACTGAAAGAAAACTTAAGTACAGAATCTAGTATTCATATCAACTGAAATTGACAGGGAAAGCATACATGCACAACAGAAAAATTATAAGTGGCAACTCAGAAGTGTCACTGACATGTATTCACTTACAACTCGCAAACAATCTGAATGACCAGTACATATTACTGTATAGAATGATTGTGAATAGTATGTTTTTTTTTTTTATAGGACTTACACATATAACAAATGTATACATCTCTAGTCCAGCCACAAAGAGAGAACTAAAAATTCACTGTATATCTTCATGTACGATAAATTCCAAAGTGTTCCCAATAATATATGGTGGCCCTGAAGTACGCTCGACAACAGGTCATGTGCGACATGAATTTCAGGCCAAACTTTGAATCTCAGTCATGAAATTCGCAACCTGTGATGCGAACTTTGTGTCCCAGTCGTGAAATTCATGACCTGTGGCGTGAAATTCACGACCCTGGATGCAAAATTCATGACTCACATGACTTGTTGACCAGTGATTTCAGGGCCACCATGATAATATCACAGCAAAATTACTAATCTGTCAATTTAACTATATTTCTTTGAAAAGCAAAAACAAAACAAAAACAATAGCATAAATGATATGTGATTTTGAGGGGAATCCCTGACCTTGAATTCAATGCATAATTCTACTGAAATACAATTTTCTCTATGCCAGCACCTCCAGGAAGCAGAGTTTCCCCCCCCCCCCCCCACTTTACCTCTAAATTCAAGTATCTGCAGGTTATAAAAGGCTTTCTCAAGCAAGAGTTCCTTACAATCTCTAATAGGGACTGCTAATAGGCTCTTATATATTCTAAAATATCCTTTACCTAATCAAAATCACTTCACCCGATTTTCAAAAAAGATATCCTTTTAATGAAATTCAAAAGAATCCAGACTACTTCTCTCAGTTTTATTTTCACAAGTTTTTAAATAGAAACAAACTAGATGAATCTTCGACCATGCATGGTCGAACTTTATGCCTCCGCCATTACCAAATCTGAAATAAATGGCACTTCATGTCGATTTATTTTCATTTATACAATGATATCTTTGACCTTGACCTTTGACCTCGTGACCCCCAAATGTAATGAGAGCATTGTCCTTTCCATATGCATACATGAGCCAAGTTTGTTGAACTGTCAAATGGTTACTGAGTTATCACAAGAACAAACCATTTCTATGTACATAATGACCTCTATGACCTTTGAACTTTGACCTTGAGACCCCAAAATCTAATCAGATCATTGTCCCTCCCATATGCATACCTGTGCCAAGTTTGAGGTTGATCGGTCAAATGTTTGTTGAGTTATGGTGAAAACGAACCATTTCTATGTACATAATGACCTCTGACCTTTGACCTTGTGACCCCAAATCTAATCAGATCATTGTCCCTTCCATATGCATACATGAGCCAAGTTTGAAGACAATCTGTCAAATGGTTCTTAAGTTATCACGAGAACGTACATGTACCATTTTTATATGTATTATTACCTCTATGACCGTGACCTTTGACCTTGAGACTCCAAAATCTAATCAGATCATTGCCCCTCCCATATGCATACACGAGCCAAGTTTAAAGTTGATCTGTCAAACGGTTCTTAAGTTATCGCGAGAACGAAAACGGGACGGACGGACAGACGTACGTACGTGCGGACGGACAACCCGAAAACATAATGCCTCCGGCAACCACCTACAGTGGACGGAGGCATAAAAATTATTGCCTTAAAATGCATGACTATCATCCCTATTATGTTTAAAAAAAAACCTACTCCACAGAAGAAGTTAGGGTATGCTGGAAAATAAAATTTTTTCCTGCAATGTACAATATTATGTATGGAAATGTACATTGATGAACTGCCTATTAGGAGTCAGGCCAACACATACATATCACCACACACATACACTGGGCATATTTACAATAAACCTCTTGAAATAAGTGAAGTTAATGCTTGGGGTTTGATTTCCTTAACTTCTGGAAGGAAACTGCAATTGAGTTGATCTAGTCATGTGACCATCTTCATAAATCAAAAGCCAAATATTAACTGTCTGATTAAAGTAGAAATTTCAATGTTCAGATTAAATGGTCACAGAGAGAATCATTCCAAAGAATTGTTTGAAACTGAAAATGGCAGTGAGAAATTGTTGCTTGTTCACTTGGCTTGTTCTCTGGGGAGTTTGTGTTCTAGGTGATGCACCAACACCTCCACATCAGCGGTGTACTATCATCTCACAGACTAGGGTCAAATGCTCTCATCTGCAACTCAGATCCATACCTCAGTCGTTACCTAACACCCTGGAGGTATTCGACCTGTCATACAACAACCTCACCGTGCTTCACAATGCATCATTCACCAAGTACAATCTCATTAAAATCTTGAATATCGCTCATAATTTCATCCAAGTTCTGGAGAGTGGCACTTTTGGAAATCTTCTACAGCTTGAGATGCTAAATTTGGAGAACAACTTCATAACTGAAATACCATCAACTGTTTTCATTAACAATACCATTATTTCAACTTTGATTCTCTCAAGAAAAAAATTTTGGAGGATACATTTGCATGGACTTTGTTCTAGCAACAAGCAGCAAGGAAATATAACAGTTTCAGATTGGAGAAATGTAAAATTAATTGATTTCTCACACAACAATTTGACACGGATTGAAGAGGAAGATTTTGCACCTTTCCACAACTGCTCCATTTTCAAATTTCTATTGAAAAACAACAATGTGACTACTTTTTCGGAGAATGTTTTCTCTTTATTCTCAGATGTAGACACCATTGATGCCAGTTCAATATGCCTCACAAATTTCACTGTGAGCTCCTTCTTAGGAAGCAAAAGGATCAGAGTAATTTCACTGGTGAAATCAAAAATACATGTCATCAATCCTTTGAACAAATCAAGGCATATCCCAAGGGAACAATTTCCGGAAATTGAAATACTGAAGTTATCATTAAATATTGTAAATGTTATACCAGACTATGCTTTGTTTGGGTTTAAAAATCTACAAATTCTTGATCTGGAATCAAATAGGATAGATGCTATTTCAAACAAATCTTTTTGTGAATTGAACAACTTACTTGTATTGAATTTATCCAATAACAAAATTAAATACCTGCCTTATGGTGCTTTTGCATGCCTAGCTAATTTAGAATATATCAATGTAGCTTTAAATAAATACATGACCACATTAGATCCAGGTTGGTTTGCTGGAAGCTCCTCTTTAAAAAATCTGAATCTTTATCATGGCAGTGTAGAATTTATCAGAGAGGGCTCTTGGAACACTACCAGTTTGCAGAAGATTGATTTATCTTTTAATGAATTGACTTATCTTAGAAAATTCATGTTCGCGGGACTCTATCAATTACGGAGTCTTAACTTCAGAGGAAATAGGCAATTGAAGACAATATACCGGGACACTTTCCATGACATGAAATCTCTAGAAAACCTAACAATAACTGACTTGAAAACATTTAACATCAACAGCTCTCTAGTTGATATGGAAAGCCTGGTTTTCTTGGATTGTACTTATCTTCAACTAAATCTTACATCTATTCATCAGTTTACTAACATGTCATCTTTACTCAAACTTAATAAGACACAAACAAAACTTCAAGCTGGTGACATGGTGAATGAAACAACAAAGGAGTCCCTGTTCTCAGGGCTCAAGTCTCTGCGCACACTCCGATTAAAAGGCAATGATCTTGTAAATCTGGAAAATGTTCCTTGGATATTCTCTCCTCTAGTCAATCTGCGATCTCTTGATCTTACTGACTGTAAATTGCAGGTGATTTCAGCACAAATATTTGCAAACCTGACTTCTCTCAAAGAACTAATTCTGCAGCAAAACCGAATTATGAATATTTCTGAACTTGCCTTCCAGAATTTGTACTGTTTACAAGTCCTCCTCCTCCAGTACAACAAAATAACCTTAATTGAAAAAAAATTATTGAATGGCACAACTAATCTGAAGCGTTTGTACCTACAAGATAACCACATCTCAACAATAGCACCAAATACCATTATACCACCTCACTTGTATCGTCTCAACATTGCAGAAAATCCATTCACTTGTACTTGCCAACTTACCTGGTTTATTTATTGGTTCCGTACAACTAACATTAACTTGGAACCACAGAACAAAATTTTGTGTTCCACTACTTCATTCAAGGCTCTCGTCAACCAACCAGTTTTTTCATTTGATCCTGAAGAATACTGCGGCATCAATGTCGTCCTTGCTACAGGGGTTACTATTGCACTTGTTGTTGTGTTACTTCTTTGCATTCTGGTTTATTACAAGAGGTGGTGGTTCAATCACAAGATATTTCTTCTGAAACTAGCTGTCTGGGGCTACAAAGAAATAACAGAGGATGTAGATCCAGGGGACTATGAATACCAGCTCAACCTCATGTTCCATGAAGCTGATAAAGATTGGGTTTATGAATGCCTGAAACCTGCACTGGAAGAGATGATGCCTCATCTTGGAAGAGTGGCCTTTGGAGATGATGATCTCAACCTAGGGATGTACTATCTTGATGCTTTGTATGATAACATTGAAAACAGCTTCAAGACAGCATTGTTGATTAGCAACCAGTCAGTGGATGATTCATGGTTTATGACCAAGCTTCGAATGGCTGTGGAACATGTGAATGACACCAAACTAGACAAGATTATCTTGATATTTCTAGAGGACATCCAGGAAGCTAACTTACCATACCTTGTCAGACTGCTGCTGAGTAGGAACAAACCGTATTTGTTGGTGACAAATGATGAAGATGGACAGGATCTGTTTTGGGCTCAGTTTGAGAAGGAAATGAGGGCAAACAGGGCAATAAACAGTGTTATTCCCACATAAAAAATAACCCTCTTTTATTTTGTATGTTGCAAATAAAGTGTAGATTCACAGTAATCAGAAGATATTGCGTTTAAGTCCTGGAAGTGAAACAAAAATATAAAAATAAAAATTATAAATGAAAAAGTAGTTACAGGATGAGGAAAAATCCATGTTATAAAATCCATGAAGTTAAAAGTACACGTAAAATCAAGGGGTAAATTAGTGTATGGTTTTGTTCTACTTTTTCAACAAAAGCATTAAAATCACACCAAGTTAACCCATTCATGACAGAGGTCCACATTTTGTGGTTTAGCCTAATATCTTTTGATGCAAAGCCCTAAAAATCATACCAAACACATGAGCAGAAAGAGCAAAAAATTCTACACAAACTGGGCCCATTTTGGTTGTGTTAATATTCGTTGTTTGATGCTGAAAATTTTTTAAAGGAAAATAAGCATGAAAATCCTTAAATTGGCAATGTGATAGAAAGTTTAAAATCACCATTTTCCCCTGCAAATTGGCAACTTTTTGACTTCTCATCATAATTTCTGTCAATTTATATTCATTTCAGATACATGATGTTTTATGAGAAAATGAGAAAAATGTAACAATAAAATAAAAATGTTGGTGTTGCCAATTTGAAGAAAAAAAGCTGATCAAATTAGGCTTTAAATAATTCCTGTCACGAATGGAATAAGAGTCACTGAATATGAAAATGATGCTCAAAATTGCTGACTGGCCTCAGTTTTGCAGATATGCTATTTTTTTTTCAAACTCTGTTTATGACATGTGCAGGTCCTTGTTATGTAATACATGTACCTATAACCTGAAACTTGAAAATGTCATGCCCTACTAAATTTAGCACAATGTAAAGATGAAGAATGTCATACTTAGGAGAAGAAAGCTTTATACACTTCTTTTAAATACTTTTTTTTTTTTTTACTGTAAAGCTCTGAACTTACTATTTCAATTTTGATTATTTCACTTTTAGACAAAGCTACGCAAAGAGAGCCTGGTATTGAACATAATTGTACATTGCATTTAAATATTCAAAGAACCAGGTGAACTTCAAACCATTGGTAATTCAGGATGGTGGTGCAGGAAATTGTACCAGTTGCCATGGAAACAAATCTTAAGAAAGTACCATTGGCAGTTGTACCTGCATGTTCCATGGAAGTACATGTATGTGATATATATATGTATCCTATGGCTATGCAAACCAACTGGTTGTTTTAAGGTCCACTGCACACCATAGCTATAACTTGATTTTGGAAGGAACTGCAATATGATATCAAAGATTATGAAAATGTAGAAGTCAAATGATTGAGATCCTTAAGTGCATTTAATGAATAGTTATAAGAATATTGCAGGGAAATGCAAGCTTTCTATTTAGAAAAAGAGGCAAAGTTGGATGCAAATCACTGTGACCTTTGATAAGTTGCAGGACAGTACATGATTTTAATAGTATACTAATCATATGAAAAACAAATATTTATGAGCGTAATGTAAAGATGAATCGTAATCATGACGAAAAATGAACAGAAGCTATACAAAAGTATGACTCTGGACAAGATATTTTTGAAGAAAGAAATAAATGAAAACGAATTAAAAAATAAACATTCATACTTGCAAGCAAGAGCTTTTTCTTGAGTGCCCTTCCGACTAAATTTTGTGGTGGGAATGAAATCATTCAGGCCAAGTTTGATTTTGAATCATGACTGTATGCTCCGCGCCACACTTCATACGGTAATCATAATGTCAATGTTTTTGAACGTAGATTGACCATGAATAAATAGAATTTGTGTACTACATCCATACACTTGCGGGTTTTAGGGCTTCAGGCTTTAGCGCCACCTTTCGGCGACTGATTTATTCCCGAAGTAATGAATTCGTGACAGCATATGACGTGAAAAGTTATCGGAGAATAGCAATCAAATTGGGATTACTTTCACTTTATTTGACCTGGATTTTTGTTCTGTCCTCACAGAAAGAGGTGGGAGGAGGGAATGATTTGGAATCATATCAGCTATACAATCGATATACCGTTCTTTTACTTGCTTTATCGTTGAGTTTTTAATGGAAATACATGCATATATATCAGTGTTAAATAAAATAAAGACAGAAAAAGTCGCTCATCTGTAAAGTGCAAACAATTATTGTATATGTGTCTTTTTAATGGTCTTTGTGTGTGTTTAGACTTCTATGTGATTTTAAGCTTTGAAATGTTTAGGGGGATTTTTTTTCGGGCAAGTCAAATTTATTTTCGGGCAAGTGTTTTTCAACTATTCCAAAATTTGCTTACCTGACTGGGCAAGTGCCTCAAAAAAGTTATGTCGCACCCTGCAAACTATATATGATCTTTTTAAATACTAGTATGCTGATTATTATTTTGATGAATGTTTCATTTTTCTGTTTTCTTGGACAAATGTATATAAATTCATTCACTCATTCATCGGTTAAATAATTTTCTTAGTATTATGGTGATTGTTTCATTTTTCTGTTTTTTTTTGACAAAATGTGTATAAGTAGTTTTAATGTTTACTATCATGGTGATTGTTTTATTTTTGTTTTCTTGGAAAAAATGTATACAAGTAGTTTTAATTTTTACTATTATGGTGATTGGTTTATTTTTCTGTTTTCTTTGAAAAAATGTATGGAAATCGAATTCAATGTTAGCACTGATTTTTTTTTTGTTTGTTGTATAAATGATAAAACCTGAATAAAATAGCATAAGCATGTCTGCAGTTCCCAGATTTCATAACAGAATTTTTAGTTTCAAAAGATGAGGAATGATGCAAATAGAAATGATCAGAGTCAACAAGAGAGAGAATGAGAGAAAGAGAGTGGGAGAGAGAGAGAGTGCGTGGGAAGACGGAGAAAAAGAAGAGTGATAGATTGATCCAAATGATAGATATATGGAGAGAAAAAAAATCACAAACTGAAGGATAGTTATAAATTCACTTAACATAGAAAACTGACAGAACAGCATTTATATCTGAAGCACTTGTACAACCATCTTTGTTTTCATTTTTTTTTCCTTTGGAAAAAAGAGTAAGATATAAACATGGCATGTTTAGAGTTTAGAAAAACTGGTCAATTTTTAGGGAAGAGAAAAATCAAGGCGAGGATAATGTAGAAAGAGATACAGAAATAGAGTAATCCACGTCAGATGGAAAGGGAATTCGTCAGGAAAGGCAGAAGGAGTTGGAGAAAAAGAGAGAGAGAGACAGAGAGAGAGAGAGAGACAGATAGAGAGAGACAGACCATTAGACCTTTCAGGACCTCTATAAGGAGGTTTATATGATGGTTCAAGATGGGCAACAGTCTACATGTAGACATGTGTTACATTCATATTTACTGATTATTATGACATGGTAACAGAGCACTATTAGCTATTTTGTGTTTTTCTAGCATTCAGTCATAAAACTGGTTAAAAATATCAAATTTATTTCTACTTCATCATACAAACTATATATAATTTTTTATATACTATTATGCTGGTTATCATTATGATGATTGTTTCATTTTTAATTTATTTTTTTTCCTTGGACGAAATGTATATAGTTTAATTAATACTATTGAGATGATTGCTCTATTTTTTTGTTTTCCTGGAAAAAATGTAATTATACATGGTGGCCCAGAAAGAACGGAATCCCTGAGATCTTAAATTGCAGCGAGATAAATGACAACCAGTGATAATTGTTGACTTGGTTCAAAAGAGAATTCTTTTTCCAATAATATGACACCAAGATCACCCATTTTTTCTCATGCGTTCAGATATTAGGACTCATTCCGTGAGGCAATGTGATTTTCAAAATTTGCTACTTTTCCAGCCAAATTCAAGTTTGATGAAGAGAAAACCTTACACAGTGTTTCATAGAATAAGCTCCATGCCTATTGATAAACGCGTGTCCGATTTTCCTTTCACTCGAAAATGGCATTCAGTGTTTCCATCATGTCCATTGTGGATGGGAGGACAGCAGGTTGCTAATCGCCTAATCGCCATAATCATGTTGATGAGTTGACGGTGAGGGTTGTTGAATGGCCACTGGGAAACTAGTAATTTGGATGTTAATGATAGTGTATTGAAGATGTTGAGTAGTGTGCTTGTAAGGGTGTTTGTACGCAGGGGTGTCTCGACCTGAAACATAAATTTCAGAGATATGGATCTTGAGTTGTGAAATACACCTTTAATGATAAAGAAAAACACTCCTTGTCTCATCAATCCTATCTCACCAGTAAAATCTAAAAAGAAATAATTAAGAAAAAAACTATGCCAATGCCGAGAACATAAATTCTTTCACTCCATAATAGGAAAGAGGACATGAAATATCAATTTTTCTCTGTTCTGTGTTCAGAGGCCGCGAACTAGGACGATGAAAGCCAGGCCCGGATCCAGGGGGCGAGCGGGCTTTGCCCCCTCCCCCTACCCCCCCAGCCTATAAAGAGGGAGAGAGAGAAGGAAAAGAAGGGGAAGGGAAAGAGGAGGGAAAGGGACAAGAAGAAAAAGAGGAATAAAACAGAAAAGGAGGAGGAGGAGGCTGGGGACCGGGAGCCGAAAGTGCATTGCCCCTCCCCCTCAAAAAAAAAAAAAAAAGAGGGAAGGAGGGGAAATGGAAAGAAGAATGAAGAAAGATAAGGGGGAAGCAAGGAAATGGGGGGGGGGGGGGGAAGGGCCTTGCGTTCCAGCTGTTCGTTTCCCCCCCCCCCCCCCCACAGGAAATCTCCTTGAATACGATTGTGCCCACCCCGAACTACAAGAATATTATTAGTAGTATTATTATTTGGTTTGGCGAACTGAATCACTGTAACCCTCAGGTCTCTCCTCCCGATATCACTGATTGGGGGTGTGCAGGTGGACCACATACACCGGGGTTTCCCCCTTCTCTTATACGAGTAGTGCAGTGGGATCGTTAATGTGCAAAGGTGGTGACTCTCCTTTACACTGGACCTCCATTTAACGTCCTATTCGAGGGATGGAGTGTTTTCCACTGTAGCATAGCCTGCATCTATGAAACAGGAGAGGGGCACGACAATACACAACGTAGGCTTCGGTCATCCGCCTGGGTTGGACTTGAACCCACGATCTTTGGTTCAACAGGCAGACGCTTTACCGACTGAGCCAACTCCCTCCCTTAAATAAAACCAAGTTTATGTACCAATGATCGTTAGAAATTTGTTTTTAATTATTACTATTTTTGCGAGCTCGCCAAAATGGAATTAACATAGCTTTAAACACATGTGCCTGCCCCGATCTGCAACAATAAAACCAGTTTATTTACCAGTTACCAATAAAAAGAAAGTGTATTTTTCCGCTCCCTTGCTACACTCGTTTGACAAAATGGAATTAACATTGCTTCAAACACGAATGTGCCTCCCACTTGCATTAATCATGTCAATCAAACCCAGTGTATGGTACCAAACATTATCAAAAGAGTTTTTTTTAAAATGCTCTCTCGACAAAGGGGATTTAATATCGCCCTAAACACGATTGCGCACGTCCCGATCAGATGGTGCAACAACTTTTTTTTGATGGGAGGGGGAAGACACTTACGGCCCCGGCTTCCTCCTTCTCATTTTCTTTTTTTTCTCTTTTTTTCTTCTTTTCCCTTTCTCTCCTCTTCTCCCCCTTCTTTTCATTCTCTCTCTCTCCTTTTGTCGGCAAATTACAAGTTTCCCATTGGCCATTCAACAACCCTCACGGTCAACTCATCAACATGACAATGGCGATTAGACTGCTCCTCCCATCCACGTTGGAAACAATGGCCCCTCCTGAGTGAAAAGAAAATCGGGCATATGCGTTTTATGAATAGGCATGAAACCTATTCTACGGAACGCAGTCAGTGTAATGTAAGGTTTTCTCTTCATCGAACTTGAATTTGGCCAGAAAAGTCGCAAATTTTGAAAATGACATTGCCTCACGGAAAGAGCCCTAGCATCTGAACGCGTAAGCCAAAATGGGCGATGTAGGTGTCATATAATTGGAAAAAGAATCCCCTTTTGAACCAAGTCAACAATTATCACTGGTTGTCATTTACCTTGCTGCAATTCAAGATCTCAGGGGTTCCATTCTTTCTGGGCCACCCTGTATAAATCAAATTCAATGCTAGCAGTGATTCTTATTTCTTTGTTATAGAAATGACTAAAATCTGAGTAACATAGCATAAGCATGTCTCAAGTTCCAACTTCCTTGATTTCATAACAAAATTTCTAGAGTTTCCAAAGGTGAGGAATGATGCAAAATAGAAATGATCAGAGTTAACGAGAGAAAGAGAGAGAATGAGAGAGACACAGAGTGGGAGAGACGTAGTGGGGGGGGGGGGGGGGAGAAGGAAGAAGAGCGATAGCCTGATCCAAATGATAAATAGATGGAGAGAAAAAAATCATAAACTGGAGGAAAATTATAAATTCACTTAACATAGAAACTGACAGAACAGCATTTATCTCTAAAGCATTTGTTGTACAAACATCTTCATTTTCTTGCTTATGTTATTTTGGAAGTGTGTGATATCAAGATGGCATATTTAGAGTTTAGAAAAAAAAGGATATTTTTAAGGAAAAAGGGGAAAATCAAGGAAATGATAATGTAGAAAGTGATACAGAAATAGAGTAGTCCACGTCAGATGGAAAGGGAATTAGTGAGGAAAGGCGGGGCGGAAGGAGTTGGAAAGAGTGAGAGAGAGAGAGAGAGAGAGAGAGAGACAGGCAGAGTGAGAAGTTTGCTGAAGGCTGCGTCAAAGTTCATAGTAGCATATAATGCAATTTAGCTGATGAAAGAGTCTCTGGACTCTACAGTTATAATGGCTATTCATCAGCTCAGGAATCTGTATCTGCCATTCTGACACTATTTCAAATTTGTCAACAGAGGGCTTTGTGCATCAGAACAAAGGAAAGTGGATTTACACATTCCCCATACAAGAGAATGGTTTGCAGACTGTGTACTTCATGCAGAGTAGAATGGCACTAAAAAAAAACAGGATTTTTGTGCATGTGTCTCATATAAATTGCTTAGGGACTAAGGGTAATATTTCTCAACAACCTAATAATTCTCAAAATCTGTTCTTACAGTGTACATTTTGGTGCATGATAATAATAGTATTTTCAAAGTCAAATAACATCATTGCTTGACAGAGCCCGAAGGGTGAAAGCACGTAAACAATTCCCTGAGCCTTCTCTCCTCGGTCCTTTTCAGGAATTCCCTCATTCTCAAGAAAGATACTCTCCACTTTCTCTTACTCTCATCTTGCCTCTGCATTTCTCCTCTCCCTCAACTTTCTCCACCTTTCCTCTAAATCAACAGTCCTTTTCAGGATTAACTGACATGAACACATGGTGATCCATACACCTAATCCACACAATTTCTTCATATACAGAGCTTTATTTATTGTTATTTTCAAGGAATACTTGGACGGATGATGTTCGTTATTCTAAAGATTTGTTATTCCGAAGGTACGATATTCCGAAG
Source organism: Echinometra lucunter (assembly GCA_029962745.1). Classification (NCBI taxonomy): domain Eukaryota; kingdom Metazoa; phylum Echinodermata; class Echinoidea; order Camarodonta; family Echinometridae; genus Echinometra; species Echinometra lucunter. The sequence goes on along the minus strand of CM057154.1, from coordinate 27,914,707 downwards.
GTCTGTTATTCTGAAACAAGCGAATTGCGTGTACCTAGATGTTCGTTAGTCCGAAAATGAAAAAGGATTTGTTAATCCGAACATCTGTGACCTTATTCTGAAGGTTCATTAGTCCGAGGGTTCTTTAGTCCGAAAATGAAATAAGGTTCGTTATTCCAAAGGTACGTTAATCCGAAAACGAAATGAGGTTCGTTATTCCGAAAGTTCATTAATCCCAAAATGAAACAAGGTTCACTGTTCCGAAGGTTCGCTAGTCCGAAACTAAGGAACTAACGAACCTTATTTCATTTTCGGATTAACAAACCTTCGGAATAACAAACCTAATTTCGTTTCTGGATGAAGGAACCTTCGGAATAATGAACCTTTTTTCATTTTCGTACTGACGAACCTTTGGAATAATGAACCTTATTTCATTTTTGGAATAACGAACCTTTGAAACAACGAACTTTCAGAATAATGAACCTTTGCATTATTCTAACATTCGGAATAACAAACCTTCGGAATAACGAGCTGTAACCACTTGGACTATGATTATGTATAGAGAAATGATAGCTCTCTACATGTATAACTCTTTCTGATAGTGATATATGAATGAAAAAACAAAACTATTTACCAATGATCTGGTCGACATGAGGTTTGTCGACATTAATGTCGACAAACAAAATATGTCGACATGTTGACATGGATTCTTTTTATGTCGACAAAAAAACCAACCTACAAGAGGTCTGTTTAATTCATGATTAACGTCGATCATTCGAAACAGACAGACGGTGACGCCGACACTTATTTACAATGTAGTGCTTACGACTAACGGTAACGCGGCGGACTTGTCTATAGCTAGCGCATGCTAGCTATAGCTCTCTGCAGATTTCCATCATGGAATGGATGTTTGAAAATATACACAATGATCTTAGATCATTTTGCCCTTTGCAAAACAGATATCGTAACCAGGGCGGTGCCACGTGCACAGCACGGGAGGTGATCGTGTACGGGAGGCCGATCGCTAGGCGTTAGGTTCTGTCAAATACGTTTGTCTATTATAGTTTGAATTAGTCTACTAGTATTCATTCGCCTACTTACAAAACGGACATACAGCAATCACAAACAACCTGCGCTTAGTGCGCTATATATATCACGCATGCTAGATCGAGGAGAGAGAGATATTATCGGTCTAAATGTCGGACTCATTTGCATGGATGACACAAAACCAAAAGTTACACTTACGCAGGAGGTAAATTTGTCCAGATATTTTTACTCATCGACTACTTTTTGAGTTCAATGTATGAATGGGTACATTAAATGAATAATACGGACATGTAGGGCATGATTTCATCATTAGATAAGGTGTGATTATGGCAGCTGTCCCAGCAGCTGTCACAGTCTTCTACGGCACAGGGCAGGCCACTGCGGCAACCCCAGTGCACCCAGACAGTCGGGCACAGTTAGATACCGCGATTTCAGCTAGTGAGAAAAAAAATCTTACTTATGTCGACACGTATGTCGACATCTAGATTTTTTTCTACCGACATGTTGACAGTAAAAATTCCTGTCGACCAGACCACTACTACTTACGTATATATACCTTGCTTGGACAAATTATTATGATTTCAGTTGTGCTGTACATTACTGACAGAAGCAAATTGTGATGAAAATGGGTGATTTCACGTTCGGTGTTCGTGTTAGTGTTTATTTCAGCCCAAAATTACGATCTAACACGGACTATGAAATGAAAACAAGGCATAAGCTCTGTTGTATCTCGCCCACTTGTGAAAATAACAACTCCAAGTCCATCTATCACCCAAGTTTGGTTGCCATTGCAGCAACAGTTGCCAAGTTATGCATCATAAGAGAGTCTTGCAGGTAAACTTTAACATATGACCTCAAATGACTGACCTTATCACGTGACCTCTGACAGCACCATTACATGCAGGTCCCCTTACTGCATCTATAACCCAACGTTGTTTGAAAAGTGACAGTTGCAAAGTTATCTGTCATAAGAGAGTCTGGCAGGTAGATTTTAATGTTTGACCTGAAATGACCTTTGACTTTACCATGTGACCTCTGAAGTCACCATAACATGAATGTACCGCAAGTGCATCTATCACCCAAGTTTGGTTGCCACTGCAGCAACATGTGCAGAGTTATGTGTCATAAGAGAGTCTTGCAGGTAAACTTTAACATATGACCTCAAATGACCTTTGACCTTATCACATGACCTCCGACAGCATCATTACATGCAGGTCCCCTTACTGCATCTATAACCCAAGTTTGGTTGAAAAGTGAGGGATGGTTTCAAAGTTATCTGCCATAAGAGAGTCCTGCAGATAAACTTTAACATTTGACCTGAAATGACCTTTGACTTTACCATGTGACCTCCAAAGGTGTCATAACATGAATGTACCCCAAGTGCATCTATCACCCAAGTTTGGTTGCCATTGCAGCAGCAGTTGCCTAGTTATGCGTCATAAGAGACGACACACAGATGACAGACGAATGACGGACGGACGGACGGACGCCATTTGGATCCCTAAGTCTCGCCTTCATCTCCGGTGGGCGAGACAAAAAATTGGTCAATTTTAGTGTTGACCTCTGATTTTTTTGATGTAGTTCCGGTTGTTGGTTTTTAATTTTTGTTGAATGTTGTCTGCTGAACTGAGCTCGGCAGTTGGTGTTTAATTTCATGTACAAATTCCCACTGACTAACACTAAACCCCTAGGGATTATAAGAAGTATTCACTTCACGGTCGGTGGTGGTGGTGGTGTCGGGGTACGTGCTTTGGAGACTTGTAAGAGATTTCTTAGCAGTTATGCGAATTTTGTTTTAACAGAAGGGAACTCTTTTCACCTTAGTCTAAATGTGGAGCTATATAGACCAATGTTTGGTCTAAGTAGTCTAGTCTATGGACTGATCTACTGGACGGACCTATTTTTAATACCTTTTCCAGTAGTAAATGGGTACCCGGTAGGAAGAAATTCCTTGAATGCTCAAGCGCCTGATCAGGGTAGCCGTGCTAAAGCCAAGGTAATGATATGCAGCGCTTAGAAGCATTTGTATTAAGCGCTATATAAATGTTGCATATTATTATTATTATTATTCCAGAGCACTTAGAGAGTGAATGGAAAATCTTTTCTTGCCACTATTTTAGAGATCTGATACATTTGAAAGTAGATTTTCTGTAGTAAAGGACTCAAGGAATCCAAATTATTGATCAGGAAGAGTTCTTAATCAACATTTACAGTGCAAAAGTCATGAAACTTTACAGCTTAATCTAAGGTGATGCACAACTTTGGCAGTTTGCCATGCACGCGCTGCACCGTCCAACCTGGCATCTAGCTGCAGGAGCCACCGAAGCATTTTCTGCTGCAAGTGAAAAACTCAAGACAAGTTAACCCTTAACTTAATGTTGCTATCAAGATCACCCATTTCTGTGAAGTTTCTTGCCACACTATAGATCAAAGGATTGCTTTTAGAATTTCTGTAATGCTCGTGTAATTGTAGGAAATTTCACACTCATAATTTAATAGTTAAAACCAACTTTCTTTTCCTTCGTCGATCCATGGTGTTAGGATATCGGTATCAGCTCCTTGATCTGAGCAGCGGTGTTAGAGCCCGATTTTAGCAGAAATTTGTTTCTTAACACCAACACCAACCACTAACACCAAAGATGAAATCACCCAATGATTGAAATATTCTAATTAATCAGTATGAATGCTAATTAAATGTGTATCATGTGTATTCTTGAAAATGTGGAAACTCCACAATTTACTTTTAGTAACATATTAATTGTGCTTACAGAGTGGTTTAAAACATATAAATTCATCATGATAAACAATATCAATTTTAAGATTTTTCCTAATAAGACATGTAATTTTGATAGTGTACATCTAACTATGAATAATACCAATGTGAGGTAGGTTTTGACACTGGTATTTCTAGGTGTAACCACTGATAATAAACTCTACTGGCAGAACCACATTGGTGATGTCTGCAATACCATATAAAAAGTATCTTGAAAATGCTATTAGTATTCACCTACAGGTACATGATTGTATATCTTTAGTTTTTCTATACAAATGTTGCTTCCACACCCAGGGCTAATTTCAAAGATCATTGAGACACTTATTTAAACCACCGCCACCAAAAAAAAAAAAGAGTTATAAGATTTGTAAATAGGGTGTCCTTTCATGCACATACTCAGAAGAACTTATTTGCTGATTTGAAAATACTGAGCCTGCGCAATGTAAACATCTTTAATTTTGCATTTTCATAGATACACATTCCTTTAGAATTTCATTTGATGTGATGGTTGGTACCCTGGGGTACCAACTAAAAATGTCCCATTTTGTTGATTTTTTTTTTCAGTTCTGTACCCTTGGTTCCGAAAAACAAGTGAAATTAAACTTCTATGGTTTTACGAAAGAAGATTTTCATGGAATTGAGAAACTTGTTGTCATATGTCATCAAAGTCTTCATAAAAGATGAAAAATCTTACCCTGGGTTATGGCTTGCTGAATCATTTTAATTTTACATTATACATAATGACTGTTACTCCATCTGAAACTCTGGTAACTTCCATATTCCAACCATAAGAATGTCAGTTTGTGAGAATTTTAACCCATATCTGCCCAGTGCCATTCACTATAAGAAGTCACTAAATGTCCAAGAACTTTCTATGCATTCACAAATTTGGAGCACAAATCTGACAAATTTCTCTCAAAGTACAATTATAAAGAATATAAGAAAAAAGATATGTACATCATTTAAAAAGGCATAAAATGGGCTCTGTTATATCATATACATATATCTTGAAAGGGTATAGTATTTCTGTGAAGACGAATTATGTTACAAATGTTGTTGAATTGTAATTGAAAAGTACAAACAAATGTTGATTTTACATATTCATGTGATTATGAAAAATCAGAGTCTCTTTTATAATTATGAGCATAATATTGAGGAATAGTACACATTTTAGTTTTGCACTCATATATCATACGTTTAATGAATGAGTGCAAATATAAAACAGAAAACATAAAATAGTCATCTCCATATCACCAGAATAATGACTGTCCCTGACCATACTATTATCATATTGTAATATATCTCTGAGACAAAAATAAAATCAACAGTCAGATTTTATTGTTACCAGTACATGAAAACAAATGGGTGGTACCTTGACAAGGTTAAAAACTCATCCAAAATGGAAGATTTTAGGGTGCAAAATTAGCGAAAAGTGTCTGAAAATGGGGCCGCAAAGGTCCGGACAATATGCAGTAATGCATTGTAATGCTCCCAATGAAAACACATGAACAAATCCAACAAAAAATCAAGCAAACATGATGAAAATATGGCCGAAATGTCAAGATAAAGCAGATTTTGAATGCTATCAGAGGTAAACTGTAGACTCGGGAAGTATTGCAATGAATATTGGGATACAATGCCAAAGGTTGCATGACAAAATAACATCATTTTACATATTGATTCTTCAACTCTGCTTCAACTGCGGTTAAATCCGTAGTTGGGCTTTTGCAGCGTTTTCGCAAACTATGGGAAAATCCGTAGTTAGGAAGATATGGGTTAAACAATAAAACTGTGTTTTAGGGTTTTGTTATTTTCTTTCCTGGCATGCACAGTATACTCTTTTCCAATAGAAATTGCACATTCAAAACTCTACTGTTTTGTACAAATGAAGAAGGACCGAGAATACACCCATGTGCAACACCAGCAAATGTTATCAATTGCATTAATACACTTTTGTAAATCTTTGACAGTCCTTTCCCCGAACTTTTAACATTTTATGTGGGAATAACACTGTTAATAGCTCTGTTCACTCTCATTTCTTTTTCAAACTGAGCCCAAAACAGATCCTGTCCATCTTCATCATTTGTCACCAACAAATACGGTTTGTTCCTACTCAACAACAGTCTCACAAGGTATGGTAAATTAGCTTCCTGGATATCCTCTAGAAATATCAAGATAATTTTGTCTAGTTTGGTGTCATTCACATGTTCCACAGCCATTCGAAGCTTGGTTATAAACCATGTATCATGCACTGACTGGTTATTGATCAACAATGCTGTCTTGAAGCTGTTTTCAATATTATCATATAAAGCATTTAGATAGTACATCCCTAGGTTGAGATCATCATCTCCAAAGGCCACTCTTCCCAGATGAGGCATCCTCTCTTCCAGTGCAGGTTTCATGTAATTATCAACCCAATCTTTATCAGCTTCATGGAACATGAGGTTGAGCTGATATTCATAGTCACCTGGATCTACATCCTCTGTTATTTCTATGTAGCCACAGACAGCTAGTTTTAGAAGAAATAACTTGTGATTGAACCACCATCTTTTGTAATAAACCACAATACAAAGAAATAGCACAGTAACAAGTGCAATAGTAACCCCTGTAGCAAGGATAACATTGATGCCGCAGTATTCTTCAGGATCAAATGACGAAACTGGTTGGTTTACAAGAGCCTTGAATGAAGTAGTTGAACATAAAGTTTTGTTCAGAGGTTCCAAGTTAACATTGGTAGTACGGAGCCAATGAGTAAACCAGGCCAGCTGGCAAGTGCAAGTGAATGGGTTTTCTGCAATATTTAGATGAATCAAGCTATTGGGTATTACGGTATCAGGTCTCATCGTTGAAATTTTGTTATGTTGGAGGTAAAGACGTTTCAGGTTGACTGTGCCACTAAATACGTTTTTTTCAAGTGATTTTATTTCATTAAATTTGAGAAGCAGGTCTTGTAAGTGGAATGAATTTCGAAATGCAAATTCAGAAATGCTCACAATCCTGTTATCAAGACGTAGTTCTTTGAGTTCTGTCAAATTTTTAAATAATTCTGATGGAACCACGAGCAATTGACAGTTGGTTAGATCAAGTAATGCCATTTTTATTAGAGGAGAGAATATCCAAGAAACATTAGGCAAATACGTCAGGTCATTGCCTGACAGTCGAAGAGTATGTAAGGATGTCAGTCCCAGGAAAAGTGATTCCTTCGTAATCCCATTCCACAGACTGTCAGCATCAATTCTGGAATGAGACATGTTAAGAGTTTGTAATGCTGATGTGTGTGTAAACTGGTGAACAGATACAAAGCGTAGGCCAATGCTAATATACGAAGAGTCAAGGCAGACCAGCTTTCTCATCTCTGCAAATGAACCATTGAGAATGAACCTGCTTATGTCATACATTTCAAGTACTTTTAGAGCTGCCAGGTCCCAAAAAACATTGCTGTCAATATTGTACAGTTGTCTATTTCCCGATAATCTCAAAATTTGTAATCGAGATAAACCAGTAAACATGCTTCTGCTGATATGAGTTAGCTTATTATATGATAGGTTTATTACCTGCAAATTGGTTGCATTCCAAGAACCATCTTTAATGGAATTGATGTTGCAACGAAACAAATCCAAATTTCTAAGAGATAAGGTGCCAGCAAACCAACCTTTTTCCAAGGTGTAGATGGAATTTAAAGCCAAGTTGATATATTCCAGATTTGGGAGACATGCAAAAGTGCCATAGGAAAGGGATTGGATTTTATTTAGTGATAAATTTAATACCACCAGGTTTCTCAATTCACAAAAAAGATTTGTTTGATATGGCATTTATTCTATTCTGACTCAAATCAAGAATTTTAAGGAATTCAAATCCAAATAGGGCATAGTCAGGAATTTGTTCTATTTCATTCCATTTCAACTGTAATATTCCAATTTGGGGGAATTGTTCTCCTGAGTTATAAGTGGAGTCGTTTAAAGGAATAATGATGTGTATTTTTGAATGTTCCAATGAAATCTTTTTCATTCCTTTGATGCCAAAGAAGGAGCGAACTTCAAACTTTTCAAGATGAATGTAACTTGCATCAAGCATGCCAACCTTAGAGAATTCAGAGAAAACTTTCTTGGGAAAACTAGTCAGCTTGTTATACCCCAGTACAAATTTGTAAATGGAGCAGTTAATGAAAGGTACAAAGTCTTCCTCCTCAATCCATGTCAAACTGTTGTTTGAGAAATCAATTAATGTTACATTTCTCAGCTGTGAAACTGTTGTATTCCCATGCAACTCCTTGTTTGAACAGAGTCCATGCAAATGTGGAATCCTCCAAAATTTGTTTCTTGAGAGAATCAAAGTAGAAAGAATGGTATTGTTTACAAACAGAGTTGATGGTATTTCAGTTATGGTGTTGTTTTCCAATATAAGCCCCTCAAGTCCTAGAAGATTTCCAAAAGTGCCACTCTCCAGAACTTGGATGAAATTATGAGAAACATTTAAGAACTTGATGAGGTTGTATCTGGTGAATGATGCATTATGAACTACAGTGAGGTTGTTGTATGACAGGTCAAGTACCTCTAGAGTGTTAGGTAACGACTGAGGTACGGATCTGAGTTGCAGACGAGAGCAATTGACTCTAGTCTGTGAGATGATAGAACATCGTTGATGTGGAGGTGATGTGGAGGTGTTGTGGTGTCTCCTGAAGCATCAACTAGACCACAAACTCCCCAGAGAACAAGCCAAGTGAACAAGCAGATGTCAATGACAGCCATTGTTAATGTAGATTAAATCTTCAAAATGAGCACCTTAATGATAAGTTTTATCTTGATATTAAGTTTTGCCTGTTGTAACAATTTACAGTTAATATCTGGAAAGGACAACATACGGTCAGTAATCTGAAGAAATTTTTCAATCTTCCATCCATTTAAATAAATGTGGGTTTCATAATCTTTGATCCATCATATCACATTAAAGTGTAATTAGAACAGAATTAGCAATTAACTGCAATTACTGTGTGAAAATTACCCCATGCTCCGAATCGGTGTATTTTGTAAAAACAATATATCAGTTTGAAGAGAAAATGGGGTATTGATATCAGATATGCATCAAACAGAAAATAAAACTGAGATAGTACATTACGTTAATGTCTTTTTCTTTTCCGGTAGCTAAAACAAAGATGAATGCTCAAACTATAAACAGAAATGCTTAAAGCTTAAATGTTTAAATGTACATCAAATAAAACCCTATCATTCTCTAGGCATTAGCAGTTTCCACATTATTTTATTCCTACTCAATATGGATGGACCCACTATTCACGAAGGGGGTCGAGTTCTGGGAAGTGCTTACTAAAAATTCTGAGCTTTCTCCTTCTTGTTACATCAGTTAGGAAGAAAATCATAATACAGTGTGTCCCAGAAAAAATTAAACTAAGATGTATCGATGTTTAATCATATCTTAATCACAATTACATCTATGATTAATAACCAATACATATTTGTAAAGCTTAGACCCTTGCCTTTTATCGGTTACCACTCATATGATACATACTTTGGAAGCAGGGCTACCAAAAAGTCCTTTGCACAATGATACCTAAAATTCAAAGAGAATGATTTTTTAAAGTATTTTTATTATTGTAATATGAAAATAAATAATACTTCTCAACAGTTCATTTTCTACTCTTTAATATGACTCCTCAATGCAACAAAATTAGCCCAGGATGACTAAGCTCTGTTTGTGTAAAGTGATGCTTACATTTGCATGATTTATTGAATGAATCCATTTGCACTAGCTGTCTGTACTAGCAGTGAACAATGAAGACAAAAGACTTCATGCATGGTTGATCATCATCATCAAAATGGAGTAGTGAGCAAAAAAACAAAAACAAAAACGCAACAAAATTACAAAAACTGCTTGATAAAGAAGTAGGTTTTCATTAAATCACTTGACCATGCAGTTAACAACGAATCGATGAGTGTTTCTAGCAACAGAAATGGGGACGTTCTGAGAGCCTTCAGGAAGTTGCCGAGGCTTTCCAGCTTCACTTCCCTGATCACAAGGTTCCAGCCAAATCAACTATCTGGTGGAGCATTAGAAAGTATCAACAAGATCGAGGGTACCAGCCTGAATTTGAACAAAGGCAGATCGGGATGTAGGAAGACAGTGAGAAGCTCGGACAACATCACCAACTTGAAGACAAGGCACTAGCAATATTGTGTCTCGCCCACTTGTGAAAATAACTAGAAATATCGCAATCTCCGTTGCCATGTAACAGAATTGTATCCAAAGCTTATTGTGAAATATTTACCATAGAATGCAACATCCCATAAAATTTGAGAAGGGCTATTTCATGAAATGCTACTCCCTATCATCTGCTTCCCCTGCACCTACTCCCATCCCCTTTGATATGAGTAACATTATTGCATTGCTATTTTACATGTGTGAAGGTAAAATGTGGTTGTGGTTGCAGTCTAGCTGAGGGCTCTAGATGATTTGTACAATGTAGTGTCATAATGACAGGCCTCGAAATAATCGACGGCCATCGACGGCCATGGCCGCCGATGCCCTCATTACTGGCCGTGATGCCCTTCTTCCCTTTGCTTCAAGTTACAGCCACTAAAATTGTGCCCTTTTTCATTTGGCCGAGGTGCCCTTTTTTCTCATAAATATGCCCTTTTCTTATATGTAATATGCCCTTTTTTAAAGTCTACACTTTATCTTGGTGAGTAAAACTGTCTCCAATCTCATAAAACTAAAAATGATAATGTTTTTGCAAAGCATCGCATCTGATGCTATGAGCTAGTGTTTGTGCATACGCATGCAGCCAGCCGGTCAGAGCCAAGCCTGCCTGGGCGGCATTGCACTGCTGCTTACATTGGTGTAGCTAGCTGTGTGCTGCTGCGCACACACACAGCATACACACTAATACACAAAATATGCACAAGCTGTCTGCAACGGTCCTGGATTTCGAAGTCAGAAATCACAACCCTGAATATCTGCTTCTGGCCTTCAAAAAGTATTTGTGGCTTGCAGAAATAAGTTTTAACAAAGTTTATTGCCATTTTCCATGATTCAGGTGATATCAAAATTGGCTTTTTCCTCATCCAATCGATTGTTAAAGTTCCTGCTGATTTATAGCAGTTACTTTAGCAGGCAAAAGCAACACTTCTTCCCCAGCACTAGCGGCCTAGCTCTTCTTGATTACTGGTGGTGTGGCGATGCAGGCTTTGTGCTTCAAGGAGACATTACCGAGGCTATATTTTTGTTTTTTACCCTTCAACTACATTGAGAGATGTATCTAAATCTATCTGTGATTAGCTGTATCTGGTCAGTATTATTGATTTCTGCATGAAAGATTTTACAAAAATGATGGCATGCCTTAATGTAGGCCTAACAGTTAGATCTAGAGTCTACATCATTTTCACTTTCAAATGATGGGCAGGTAATAAAATGGTTGCACATGAATGAACATTACAACAAAAATTTCTGAGATTTGTGTTTTGATATATCATTCAAAGGTTGCATTCAGACTTGTGCATTGTGAATAATTTGTTGTTTCTTTTGTAATTTGTACCGGTTTAATAATGAAATGAACATAGGCCTACACTGTATTACAGAAACCCCCCCCCCCCCCTCGAAAAAAAAAAAAACACCAACGAATAATTTATTATATGCCCCCTAGAAAGTGGCTGTGGTGCCCCTCTATTTGGCCTTGGTGCCCTCTGCCACCTGGCCTCTGTGAAAAAGTGCCCCTCACCAAAGTGGCCTTGCCCCCCAAAAATCCTATTTCGAGGCCTGTAATGAGCTCATTATTTAGAGAAAACATTCAAGAGAACAGAGTTTCTTAAAGAAGAAGAGTTAGTGAGTAAAATCTTTCATGGCAAATTGAATACTGTATATAACAGGAACAATAAAAAGCATGCACAAAATTGAAGAGAACACAAAAGACTGTAATCCTTCAGCTACCTCTAATGGCAGCATTACATGCAAGTCCCCAAAGTTCAACTACAACCCAAGTTTAGTTAAAAAGTGAGTAATGGTTGCAAAGTTATCGGTCATAAGAGGATCTTGCAGGTAATAACGTTTGACCTGAAATGACCTTTGATTTCACTATGTGACCTCTGAAGGCACCATAACATGAATATACCCCAAGTGCATCTATTTCTCAAGTTTGGTAGCTATTGCAGCAACATGTGCAGAGTTATCTGTCATAAGAGTCTAGCAGGTAAACTTTAATATATGACCTCAAATGACCTTTGACCTTATCACGTGACCTCTGACGACACCATAACATGCAGATCCCCTTAGTACATCTACAACCCAACTTTGTTTGGAAAGTGAGAAACAGTTGCAAAGTTATCTGTTATTAGAGAGTCTTGCAGGTAAACTTTAACATTTGACCTGAAATGACCTTTGACCTTACCATGTGACCTCAAAAGGCATCAAAAATTCAAAATGTACCCCAAGTGCATCTATCACCCAAGTTCGGTTGCCATTGCAGCAACAGTTGCCAAGTTATGCATCATATAATAGTCTTGCAGGTAAACTTTTAACATATGACCTCGAATGACCTTTGACATTATCACGTGACCTCTGATGACACCATAACATGCAGATCCCCTTAGTACATCTACAACCCAAGTTTGGTTGAAAAGTGAGAGACAGTTGTAAAGTTATCTGTCATAAGAGTCTTGCCCGTAAACTTTAACGTTTGACCTGAAATGACCTTTGACCTTACCATGTGACCTCCAAAGGCATCATAACATGAATGTACCACAAGTGCATCTGTCACCAAAGTTTGGTTGCCATTGCAGCAATAGTTGCCAAGTTATGTGTCATAAGAAAATCTTGCAGGTAAACTTTAACATTTGTGACGGACGGACCCCATTTGGATCCTGAGGATGTCTGCCAGAATGAATGGCATGCATGGGGATACTGGTCATCAAGGGGATGAAAGGAGGATGGGAGGGATGGGTTTCAATCATGGAGATCCTATATATTGACAATAGAGGGCAGGGCATGACAAACCTTCTTGCCCGTTTGCTCCAAGCAAGTAAAAATCATAGGCGGGCAAGCAAATGTCAAATGTCATGATTTCTACTACAAAAAATACAAAATCAAAACAGCATACATAAAGGTTGAAAAATCACAATTTTCCTCATAATCTCAAACCTGGCAAAAACTGGAGAAACTCAAGTAAGATTGTCATGAGTTATCGCTCATTTTATGTTCACTTATTGTCTGAAATCGGTCTGTAGACGCTGCCATGCTGAAAATGGGTAACCGTTAAAAAAAAAGATGTGTAGAAAAATCCATCCACACAAATTGCAAAATATTGGTAACATTCACATCTCGCACCTATGAAATGCCCTTGCAATTTCTGCTTTAATTTGGTTATTTCCTTATTTCATTACTCGTATTTGTTGATTGTATGACCTGCCATGATTTTGGCATATAGGAACATGGACCTGGTTTTGAATGTTAAAATGTATTTTCTTGAAATAAAGGCATGATATATCTACAGTAAATTCTAAATAGTTAATAGAATCTGTCGTTTCTTTTTTAAACGGTTTTTTAAAGTTTTGCAAAAAACCCTAGTGACTAGCCCTATTTCAAATGATATTTACTACTGGAAAAGAGTAGATAAAAACAAAGGAAATAAAAATTTGGGCAAGTCTTTCTTCCTTCTGGGCAACCAAATTTTTGCATTATTCATATCTATTGCACATATCAGTTTTATTGTGACACTTAGATTTAAAGGTGACATTCAAAGAAAATCACAGAATAGGGTTAATTATATATGAATGGAAACGGGGAAGTATGTAGAAGACAGTGGTGTTCATTATTGCTCCTGTAAATTCCAAGAAATTATCTAAAAACGCATTTTCCAAAAACGCCCCTCTGATTCTCAGAACCCGGAAGTGGCTGCAAGCGAAATGGGTCCCCAATGATGACGTAGGCCTATGAGCGATCTGCGGCGAGCTAGGCGCTTGCACGTAATTTTGCAATTTTGATGGATTTTAGCTGTTATAATTATAAGAGAGCAGGCAAAACTGCAGTGGCTTATTATTTGAATTACCTCATTGATGACTCGATTTTCTTTTCTTTTTTTGGTCAAAGCAGAATATAAAGTAGGAAATTGACATCAAAATGACAAAGAAAACCAAGCCAGGCCGGGATGCAAATGTCAAACTACGTCCCAAAACGACGTTGCATCAAATTCTCAGAGACAGAACTGATTAAGAGACCCGCTTGTCAAATCATGATTGTATGTAAAAGTTACCTAGATAATATTGTTGTCTAAGGAAAATTGATGCTTCTTGTAGAAACTATCTTGATCTACAACATTCCTCTTCACTAAAATCTTGTATTTATTATGATATATAATGGCTAGCTAGCGTACAGAGGCAGAGACTGGACGTCACCACTGATCTCAGATAGTGTAGAGCTGGGGTGTAGAGATGAACATCATACATGTATTGCATTATAGCATAGCTTCAAGTCTATATCAAGGGATTTTTTCCCTGTAATACTCTGATTAAACCTGATTTCGATAACGAATTTCATTCGAAAATTTTTTTTTCGAGGAATTTATTTTTTATTGCAGGTTATGATGATTTTCAAGCAAATAAACAGTGAAAATAACCCAGATACGAAATTATAACTGATCAAAGACTATCACCAAAGGCCTAATTGAATTACAAGCCAAATTACTCTCACCTTCGCCTCAGATCACCTACTTTACCTCACCTACCTACTACATACAACTGACTACTGAAATGCCGAGTATGGAAAAGTTAACATGAGCTTATAAGCACATGTAAATATAAGTTGCTACTTAATAGAAAAGAAAGAAAAAAAATTAGCAGTAAGGTGATTACCATTTCTATATTTTCTTTACACAAGTTCAAACTATTCGCCAAGAAAACAATTTTAAATTCAAGAAAAAAAAGTATTCCGTCTATCCCTCCGTCTTTCGTGAATTATAACACCCCTAAAATTAAAATGGTATGCTCCACAACGGTTACATAGCATGTACAAGGGAGACTGTTCTATTATATTATGGGATTTTTTCCCCTTTCTAATTGCTAAAAGTCAATTAAATTGTAGAATTTCTCCGACATTATTATATAAATAATGTTAAATAGAATGGTTGAAACGTACTTTGAAAACATTCACAGAATAATGAATTCATACAAACAATGCAGAAACGTCGTTTTAATCACTCCCTCGGACACGACACATCACATTCACCACAATCACAACACACTACATCACTGGCTATTGCCCATACGATGACGTCACAGATCTCGCATCGAGTTGGGCAACGTATGCACAGGCAACATTGGGGGTCCGTTTTATCGATTTGTGACAGGCAATATTTGTTTCCCACTTACTTTTCAAAAGTTTCAATCGGTTTCATAGTGATTTGTGCACCATAAACTTTATTTTGATATGAAATTCAAGCATATTCAAAACCTTTGAATAGCAGCTTTAATGCACATTTCTTGCGGATTTGTTCAGCATTTACTGTACATGCTATCAGCTAATGGGGTAATGTTTCAAAATGTACAAATGCACGCTAATCATCTTACAAAATGAATGATTCATTTTCGATCATGAATATTGATGGATGCTTAGGTCGGCCTTCTAATGAATTTGGAGAAAATGACAGGGCTTTAGGGGCCTGAAGGCATACCTTCCTTGAACAAATCATTATGATTTCAGTTGTGCTGTACATTACCGCTGCAAATATGTGAGGAAAATGATTGAATATATTCTGGCTATAATCATAAATGCTGATTAAGTGTGTGCGTGTGTATTTCACCTCTTTAAAATTTGGGAACTCCACAACTTACTTCTAGGACCACATTACATTATTAGAGTGGTTAAAACATATAAATTCCTCATGAATATATACAATATCAATTTTTATAAATTTTCTTTTAATAAGACATAATTTTTTGATAGTGTGTCTAACTATAAACAATACCAATGTGTGTAGTGATATTACTATTATAAAGGTCTGAAGACAAGACTATCACTTCATAGTGTGCCTAGTCAAGACATGTCGTCATCGTCATCGCGTCAATTCATCCTCCTAATAAATGGCCAAGTTAAGCCTCCATAGTTATAAAAGACCTGTGTCATGAGTATTGTATTTGCATCGGCCTACCAATAAACCGATATATGGTGTCAGGATCATCGAATCCAGTGGTAAGGAAGAATAGGAGGATAATTTTAAGGTACGGACCGGGAGAAGTCGATGACGTCGTATCAATTCAGCGTACGTGATAGATTGCGCAATAGTGAATTGAGCGTGAATTGCATGCATATGTGTGTGTACTAACGTGAACGTGAAGTGATAAACAGCTGATTGTTGTGATCAATGCAATGCAGTTGTGATTGCCTCGGTGAAGGAACTGTGAATGCTGGTTACGCTATGATCTAAAGGATATAGGTAACTCGAGCATTGCATAGTTGCCTAAATAAACTGAACTAAATAGTGTAAATAAGTGCTATAGCCACTAGGGCAGCAACTAAACTAGTGATTAGTTTAATTGTAGGGATCGGCTCTAACATTGATACACTAATAACCCCACACCATACATAATATCTGTACACATCCTTCATGGCTATTAGTCTTAGTCAACCAGCACCGCTAGATTTGTTGACCGGAAATATCGCGGAAAATTGGAAAAAGTTCCGACAGCGATTTGAGTTGTACAATGTAGCCAGTGGAATGGCTGAGAAAGAGGATAAGTCCCAATGCTCATTATTCTTGCATTGTATAGGTGATGCAGCCTTGCAAGTGTATAACACATTTGTCTTTACAAATGATGATGACAAGATGAAGTTGAAAGTTGTCATGAAGAAATTTGAAGAATATTGCATGCCTAAAAGAAATGTCACATATGAAAGACACAAGTTCTTCACATGCTCACAAAACACACATGAAACAATTGATCAGTATGCAACAGATTTGAGAAACAAGGCACAGTCGTGTGAATTTGGAGAGCTAACTGAGAGTTTGATACAAGATCGCATTATCTGTGGAATGACTGATAATAGCGTGAGAGAGAGATTGTTGAGACAAGAAGACTTGAATCTTGAAAAAACTTTGCAGTTGTGTCGTGCTGCTGAAACTATACGAGCTCAGGCCAAAGAGCTGTGTTCCCAGGATGAGAATTTGTCAGTAGATGCTCTCGGTAGTAAGAGAAAATCCTTTCCAGGTACAAAACACAAACAAAATTCCAGACAAACTCAAGGTACTAGTCAATATGTGAGACCGAAACAGGGTCAAGGTCAGAAATCCACTCAGAAATCCAGGAATGCCTGTACCAGGTGTGGTAATTTCCATGGTAAAAGTAATTGTCCGGCTCAAGGTCAGATTTGTCGAAAGTGCGGACTACGTAATCACTTTGCCAAGTGTTGTAAGACACCAATACACAAAGCAGTCAATGAATTGCGAGAAGATACGGGATTTGTTACCAAAACCCCTACTGAATTCCTTGTTGATGCTATCGATAGAGATGGGTCAAAGGACGAGTGGAAAGCTGAGATTGAGGTCAATGAAACTCTAGTAAACTTCAAGCTTGATACAGGAGCGCAAACAAGTACAATTTCTGAATCAGTCTACCAGAAATTGAAACCGAAACCAAAATTGCATTCGGTGACAACACAGTTGTCAGGATATGGCGGAACGCGTATTCCTGCAAAAGGTCGCTGCTATACGCAAGTCCGATACAAGGGTATTTCCCACAATATGGCATTTTTCGTAGTGCCTGGCAATAGTCAACCATTACTTGGCTTACAAGATTGCGAAAGACTGAAACTTGTGAAGCGCGTCCATGTCGTTGAAAAGAACTCAGACAATGAAATTGTTGATGAATACTCAGATGTGTTCGAAGGCCTAGGATGTTTGCCAGGAAAACATCATATTGTGTTGGTAGAAAACGCACAGCCAGTGAAACACGCATGTCGCAAAGTTCCATTTCCAATTCGTGACAAACTAAAGCAAGAATTAGACAAAATGGAGCGCATGAATGTCATTCAATCAGTGGATGAGCCAACAGATTGGGTCTCATCATTAGTTGTCGTGACTAAAAAGAATGGAAAGCTTAGGGTATGCTTAGACCCGCGAGACCTAAACAAAGTGATCAAACGAGAACACTATCAGTTACCATCACGTGATGAAATCACAGCAGAATTTGCCAATGCAAAGTACTTCAGCAAACTAGATGCTTCCAGTGGATTTTGGCAAATTGAGTTGGATGAACAAAGTTCAAAACTATGTACGTTCATAACACCCTTTGGTAGATATAGATTTCTCAGGTTACCATTTGGTATTTGTAGTGCACCAGAAGTATTTCACAAGATAATACACAACATGTTCGTACATGTACCAGGTGTCAATACTATGATGGATGACATTGTGGTATATGATAGCACTCAGGACGAACATGATGATCGTCTGAGGCAAGTCTTAGAAATTGCACGCAAATCAAACCTAAAACTCAATCGAGACAAGTGTGAGTTCAGTGTGAACCAGTTAACCTTCATTGGTGACATGATCAGTCAAAATGTAATCAGTCCAGATCCAAAAAAGGTTACAGCCATCAGAAACATGGCAAGACCAGCCTGCAAACAAGACATACAACGTTTCTTGGGAATGATAAATTACCAAAGCAAGTTCATTCCAAACCTATCTACAAGGTCAGCTCCCCTCAGAGTCCTACTGGACAAGAATACAGAGTGGATGTGGGAAGATGAACAAGAAAAGGCATGGCACGAGTTGAAAGAAACTCTGATGAAGCAGCCAGTGCTACACTTCTATGATTCCACAAAGCCCACGAAGATATCAGCTGACGCTTCCAAGAATGGCCTAGGAGCAGTTCTCCTACAGCAACATGAACAGAATTGGCATCTGATAGCGTATGCATCTAGAGCTATGACTGATGCAGAGACACGTTACGCTCAGATAGAAAAAGAATTGCTAGCTATCACATATGGTTGTGAAAGATTCCACCAGTATATCTACGGTCAAGTGATAGAAGTAGAGACAGATCATAAGCCACTCATTCCATTGTTTACCAAGCCATTGAGTGACTGTCCACTAAGGATCCAACGTCTTCTGATCAGGGTGCAGAGATACGACTTGAAAGTCTCCTACACGCCTGGCAAATTCATGTATACTGCAGATGCATTGTCAAGAGCAGTAGATCCTGAAGCTGAACAGAATCAAGAATGAGAAGAAGACATCAAAGTCTATGTAGATGCTATCATCGAAACACTACCTGTGACTACAAACAGAAAAACACAATTTGTTGAAGAGACAAAGAAAGATGAAACACTGCAGCAGCTCAGTCAAGTCATCAACACAGGATGGCCAGCTGCAAAACACCAATGTCCAATGATTCTTAGACCGTACTGGAATGTCAAAAATGAGCTTTCAGAAGCCAATGGCTTAATCCTAAAAGGTAGCAGAATTGTAGTTCCAGTATCAATGAGAAAGCAAATGCTCAACAAGATACATGAAGGACATTTGGGAATAGAGAAGTGCAAGAGAAGGGCACGTGAAGTTCTCTTTTGGCCGCAGATGAACCATGATATCACTGAAATGGTTCAAAATTGTACAGCATGTATGATGTACAAACCCCAGCAACAGCAAGAAAGTCTGCAACATCACCAGACTCCAGAGAGACCATGGCAAAAAGTCGCATCCGACTTGTTCACATTCAATGGTAAAGACTACTTAGTTGTCATAGACTACTACTCTCAGTTCATCGAGCTACGTACTATGACAACAACAAGCAGCCAAGCCGTGATCACACAGTTGAAGGAGATATTCTCTAGACACGGTACACCTTGTGAACTAGTATCAGACAATGGTCCTCAGTATGCAAGTCGTGAGTTCAAAGCCTTTGCAACTGACTGGGATTTTGTCCACACAACAACCAGTCCATACTATCCCCAGTCCAATGGTCGCGCAGAGGGAGCAGTCAAGATAGCCAAAAATCTACTGCGCAAGGGCCAGCAGAGTGGTCAAGACATCTACCGAGCTCTTCAAATCTACAGAAGCTCACCACTCGACTGTGGCAAATCCCCTGCAGAACTCCTCTACAATCGCCGCTTGAGATCTAACCTGCCTATGATGGACAACCTTCTTAATCCACAGAACATTGATCCTCATCAGGTGAAGGAAAGGAAGGAAAGGCAGAAGGCGAAACAGAAACAACGCTATGACCAACATGCTCGTGATCTTCCAAAGCTTCACATTGGTCAGCATGTCAGACTCCTTGATACGCAAACCAACAGATGGTCACAGCAAGGCGTTGTCAAGGCCGAACTACCACATCGGTCTTATCTGATAGAAACTGAATATGGTGTGACACGTCGAAGGAACCGCCGTCACATCAGGCCAGCCCCACGTACAGATCAGTATCCATCGCATGATATCGACGACGATGATGCACATCCAAGAGATGATGATGCTAGCCCCCCAGCAGTAGATGCACCATCAACATCTGCGCCATCAACTGCTACATATACAACCAGGAGTGGACGCAACGTGAAGCCACCAGCTCGCTTAATTGAACAGTGAATTGAAGGAACGCTAACTTGAAAGAAACTGTAAACCTTCAAAGAAATCAAAATCAAACCTGAACTGAACTTATAATTTCACAGGATTTGGAAACATTAATTATCAACGAAATTGCCAAGGACTGAAGAATGATTATCTTGAAACGACTCTAATTACAAAGACTCTCTCTCAGAAGTTTTCGGGCAACATAATTATTTCAGCACCACATGATTATGCACATTGTATGTTTATCGTATTGAAGGCTGTTTACAGAAACCAAGGTAAAACAGGCTTCAAAGAAAATGTTATCATGTCTTTAAATGTAAAGGCACAAGATGAAAAATACTTGTTGTACTTGTCTAAAACAAAAAGTAAAAAAAAGTTCGTTTTTAAAGAAAGGGAGGTGTAGTGATATTACTATTATAAAGGTCTGAAGACAAGACTATCACTTCATAGTGTGCCTAGTCAAGACATGTCGTCATCGTCATCGCGTCAATTCATCCTCCTAATAAATGGCCAAGTTAAGCCTCCATAGTTATAAAAGACCTGTGTCATGAGTATTGTATTTGCATCGGCCTACCAATAAACCGATATAATGTGCAGTAGGTTTTGACACTGAAATATATAGGTGTTACCATTAACAATAAACTCTATTGACAAAACCACAGTGGTGATGTTTGCAATATGGTATAAAAAACAGGTATTCATAAGTAAGTTTAAATATTTTCAACCAGTATCTTGAAAATCCTATACTATTCACCTAATTAGTAACATGTATATCTTAAATTTTTCTTACAAATGTTGCTTCCACACCAAAGGCTAATTTCAAAGATCATTGAGACACTTATTCAAATAACAAAAATGAATAAGGTGACCTTTCATGCACATACTCAGAAGAACTTAATTGGTGATTTGAAAAAAAATGAACCTGCACAATGTAAACATCTATAATTCTGCATTTTTAAAGATACATATTCCTTTAGAATTTCATTTGATGAGATGGTTGGTACCCTGGGGTACCAACTAAAAAATGTACCATTTTGTTGAATTTTTTTTTTCACTTCTGTACACTTGGTACCGAAAAACAAGTGAAATTAAAATTTTATGGTTTTACAAAAGAAATTTTCATGAAATTAAGAAACTTGTCATACCATCATCAAAGTCTTCATAAAAGATGAAAAATCTGCATATGGAACATTATCGCCGATGGGACATAAAAGTCGACACGACAACATTGCTGATGGGTATATGAGGTAGTGCTACACAAAACCTTACCCTGGGTTATGAAGGTGCCCTGGGTAATGGTGTGCCAAATCACTTGAATTCTACAATACATAATTACTGTTATTCCATCTTAAACTCTGGTAACTTCCATATTCCAGTGATAAGAATGTCAGTACAATTTTAAAAAATAACACTGTGTTTTAGGGTTTTTGTTATTTTTTTTCCTGGCATGCACGGTACACTCTTTCCCAACAGGCATTAAAGTGATAGACTTTAGTTATCGCAAATTCAAAACTTTACCGTTTTGTACAAAGAATGTACCAAGAATACACCCTTGTGCTACACCAGCAAATGTTATCAATTGCATTAATACACTTTTGTAAATCTTTGACAGTCCTTTCCCTGAATTTTACATTTTATGTGGGAATAACACTGTTAATAGCTCTGTTCACTCTCATTTCTTTTTCAAACTGAGCCCAAAACAGATCCTGTCCATCTTCATCATTTGTCACCAACAAATATGGTTTGTTCCTACTCAACAACAGTCTCACAAGGTATGGTAAATTAGCTTCCTGGATATCCTCTAGAAATATCAAGATAATTTTGTCTAGTTTAGTGTCATTTACATGTTCCACAGCCATTCGAAGCTTGGTCATAAACCATGTATCATCCACTGACTGGTTACTGATCAACAATGCTGTCTTGAAGCTGTTTTCAATGTTATCATATAAAGCATTGAGATAGTACATCCCTAGGTTGAGATCATCATCTCCAAAGGCCACTCTTCCCAGATGAGGCATCCTCTCTTGCAGTGCAGGTTTCATGTAATTACCAACCCATTCTTTATCAGCTTCATGGAACATGAAGTTAAGCTGGTACTCATAGTCCCCTGGATCTACATCCTCTGTTATTTCTGTGTAGCCACAGACAGCTAGTTTTAGAAGAAATATCTTGTGATTGAACCACCACCTCTTGTAATAAACCACAATACACAGAAATAGCACAGTAACAAGTGCAATAGTAACCCCTGTAGTAAGGACAACATTGATGCCGCAGTATTCTTCAGGATCAAATGACGAAACTGGTTGGTTTATGAGAGCCTTGAATGAAGTAGTGGAACATAAAATTTTGTTCTGAGGTTCCAAGTCAACATTGGTAGTACGGAGCCAATGAGTAAACCAGGCTAGCTGGCAAGTACAAGTGAATGGGTTTTCTGCAATATCAAGACGAATCAAGCTAGTGGGTATTACAGTATCAGGTCTCATTGTTGACATTTTGTTATTTTGGAGATAAAGACGTTTCAGGTTGACTGTGCCACTAAATACGTTTTTTTCCAGCAATTTTATTTCATTGAATTGGAGAAGCAGGTCTTGTAGGTGGTATGAATTTTGAAATGCAAGTTCAGAAATGCTCACAATGTTGTTGTTATCAAGCCGTAGTTCCTTAAGTTTTGTCAAATTTTTAAACACTTCTGATGGAACCACGTTCAAATGACAGTCAGTCACTTGCAATTGACACTTGGTTAGATCAAGTAATGTCATATTCCTGAGAGGAGAAAATATCCAGGAAAAATTAGGCAAATCACTTAGGCGATTGCCTTTCAATCGAAGAGTGTGTAAGGATGTCAGTCCCAGGAAAAGTGATTCCTTTGTAATCCCATTCCACAGAGTGTCAGCATCAATACTGGAATAGGACATGTTAAGAGTTTGTAATGCTGATGTGTGTGTAAACTGGTGAACAGATACAAAGCGTAGGCCAATTTCAATATACGAAAAGTCAAGGTGGACCAGCTTTCCCATCTCTGCAAAAGAACCGTTCACAATAAACCTACCTACATTGTTCATTTCAAGAACTTCTAGAGCTGTCAGGTCCAAAAAAACATTACTGTCAATATTGTACAGTTGTCCATTTCCTGATAATCTCAAAATTTGTAAATGAGATAAACCAGTAAACATGAGTCTGCTGATATGAGTTAGCTTATTATATGATAGGTTTATGATCTGCAAGTTGGTTGTGTTCCAAGAACCGTCTTTAATGGCATTGATGTTGCAACGAAACAAATCCAAATTTCTAAGAGATAAGGCACTAGCGAACCAACCTGGTTCCAAGGTATAGATGGAATTTAATGCCAAGTTGACATATTCCAGATTTGGAAGACATGCAAAAGTACCATAGGAAAGGGATTGGATTTTATTTTGTGATAAATTTAATACCACCAGGTTTCTCAATTCACAAAAAGATTTGTTTGATATGGCATTTATTCTATTCTGACCCAAATCAAGAATTTCAAGGAATTCAAATCCAAATAGGGCATAGTCAGGAATTTGTTCTATTTCATTCCATTTCAACTGTAATATTCCAATTTGGGGGAATTGTTCTCCTGAGTTATAAGTGGAGTCGTTTAAAGGAATAATGATGTGTATTTTTGAATGTTCCAATGAAATCTCTTTCATTCCTTGGATGCCAAAGAAGGAGCGAACTTCAAACTTTTCAAGATGAATATGACTCATGTCAAGCTTGCCAACCTTAGAGAATTCAGAGAAAATTTTCTCAGGAAAACTAGTCAAATTGTTATACCCCAGTACAAATTTATAAATGGAGCAGTTAATGAAAGGTACAAAGTCTTCCTCCTCAATCCATGTCAAACTGTTGCTTGAGAAATCAATTAATTTTACATTTCTCAGCTGTGAAACTGTTGTATTCCCATGCAACTCCTTGTTTGAACAGAGTCCATGCAAATGTGGAATCCTCCAAAATTTGTTTCTTGAGAGAATCAAAGTAGAAAGAATGGTATTGTTTACAAACAGAGTTGATGGTATTTCAGTTATGGTGTTGTTTTCCAATATAAGCCCCTCAAGTCCTAGAAGATTTCCGAAAGTGCCACTCTCCAGAACTTGGATGAAATTATGACCAACATTTAAGAACTTGATGAGGTTGTATCTGGTGAATGATGCATTATGAAGTACAGTTAGGTTGTTGTATGACAGGTCAAATACCTCTAGAGTGTTAGGTAACGAATGAGGTACGGATCTGAGTTGCAGATGAGAGCAATTGACTCTAGTCTGTGAGATGATAGAACACTGTTGATGTGGAGGTGTTGTGGTATCTCCTGAAGCATCATCTAGAACAGAAACTCCCCAGAGAACAAGCCAAGTGAACAAGCAGATGTTAATGACAGCCATTGTTAATGTAGATTAAATCTTTAAAATGAGCACCTTAATGATAAGTTTTATCTTGATATTAAGTTTTGCCTGTTGTAATAATTTACAGTTCGTATCTGGAAAGGACAACATCAGTAATCTGAAGAAATTTTTCAATCCTCCATCCATTTAAATAATTGATTCTTTTCTCTGAGTTTCAAATACATGTAGGTTTCATAATCTTTGATCCATCATATCACATTAAAGTGTAATTAGAACTAGAATTAGCAATTAACTGCAATTACTGTGTGAAAATTACCCCATGCTCCGAATCGGTGTATTTTGTAAAAACAATATATCAGTTTGAAGAGAAAATGGGGTATTGATATCAGATATGCATCAAACAGAAAATAAAACTGAGACAGTACATTACGTTAATGTCTTTTTCTTTTCCGGTACCTAAAACAAAGATGAATGCTCAAACTATAAACAGAAATGCTTAAAGCTTAAATGTTTAAATGTACATCAAATAAAACCCTATCATTCTCTAGGCATTAGCAGTTTCCACATTATTTTATTCCTACTCAATATGGATGGACCCACTATTCACGAAGGGGGTCGAGTTCTGGGAAGTGCTTACTAAAAATTCTGAGCTTTCTCCTTCTTGTTACATCAGTTAGGAAGAAAATCACAATACAGTGTGTCCCAGAAAAAATGAAACTAAGATGTATCGATGTTTAATCATATCTTAATCACAATTACATATATGATTAATAACCAATACATATTTGTAAAGCTTAGACCCTTGCCTTTTATCAGATACCACTCATATGATACATACTTTGGAAGCAGGGCTACCAAAAAGTCCTTTGCACAATGATACCTAAAATTCAAAGAGAATGATTTTTAAAGTATTTTTATTATTGTGATATGAAAATAAATAATACTTCTCAACAGTTCATTTTCTGCTCTTTAATATGACTCCTCAATGCAACAAAATTAGCCCAGGATGACTAAGCTCTGTTTGTGTAAAGTGATGCTTACATTTGCATGATTTATTGAATGAATCCATTTGCACTAGCTGTCTGTACTAGCAGTGAACAATGACGACAAAAGACTTCATGCATGGTTGATCATCATCATCAAAATGGAGTAGTGAGCAAAAAAACAAAAACAAAAATGCAACAAAATTACAAAAACTGCTTGATAAAGAAGTAGGTTTTCATTAACTCACTTCACCATGCAGTTAACAACGAATTGATGAGTGTTTCTAGCAACAGAAATGGGGACGTTCTGAGAGCCTTCAGGAAGTTGCCAAGGCTTTCCAGCTTCAATTCCCTGATCACAAGGTTCCAGCCAAATCAACTATCTGGCGGAGCATTCGAAAGTATCAACAAGATCGAGGGTACCAGCCTGAATTTGAACAAAGGCAGATCGGGATGTAGGAGGACAGTGAGAAGCTCCGACAACATCACCAACTTGAAGACAAGGCACTAGCAATATTGTGTCTCGCCCACTTGTGAAAATAACTAGAAATATCGCAATCTCTGTTGCCATGCAACAGAATTGTATCCAAAGCTCATTGTGAAATATCTACCATAGAATGCAACATCCCATAAAATTTGAGAAGGGCTATTTCATGAAATGCTACTCCCTATCATCTGCTTCCCCTGCACCTACTCCCATCCCCTTTGATATTGCATTGCTATTTTACATGTGTGAAGGTAAAATGTGGTTGTGGTTGCAGTCTAGCTGAGGGCTCTAGATGATTTGAACAATGTAGTGTCATAATGAGCTCATTATTTAGAGAAAACAATCAAGAGAACAGAGTTTCTTAAAGAAGAAGAGTTAGTGAGTAAAATCTTTCATGGCAAATTGAATACTGTATATCACAGGAACAATAAAAAGCATGCACAAAATTGAAGAGAACACAAAAGACTGTAATCCTTCAGCTACCTCTAATGGCAGCATTACATGCAAGTCCCAAAAGTTCAACTACAACCCAAGTTTAGTTAAAAAGTGAGTAATGGTTGCAAAGTTATTGGTCCTAAGAGGATCTTGTAGGTAATAACGTTTGACCGGAAACGACCTTTGATTTCACTATGTGACCTCTGAAGGCAGAATAACATGAATATACCCCAAGTGCATCTATTTCTCAAGTTTGGTAGCTATTGCAGCAACATGTGCAGAGTTATCTGTCATAAGAGTCTAGCAGGTAAACTTTAATATATGACCTCAAATGACCTTTGACCTTATCTCGTGACCTCCGATGACACCATAACATGCAGATCCCCTTAGTACATCTACAACCTAACTTTGTTTGGAAAGTGAGAAACAGTTGCAAAGTTATCTGCTATTAGAGTCTTGCAGGTAAACTTTAACATTTGACCTGAAATGACCTTTGACCTTATCTCGTGACCTCCGATGACACCATAACATGCAGATCCCCTTAGTACATCTACAACCCAACTTTGTTTGGAAAGTGAGAAACAGTTGCAAAGTTATCTGCTATTAGAGTCTTGCAGGTAAACTTTAACATTTGACCTGAAATGACCTTTGACCTTACCATGTGACCTCAAAAGGCATCAAAAATTCAAAATGTACCCCAAAATGTACCCAAGTTTGGTTGCCATTGCAGTAACAGTTGCCGAGTTATGCATCATATCATAGTCTTGCAGGTAAACTTTAACATATGACCTCGAATGACCTCTGACATTATCACGTGACCTCTGATGACACCATAACATGCAGATCCCCTTAGTACATCTACAACCCAACTTTGGTTGAAAAGTGAGAGACAGTTGTAAAGTTATCTGTCATAAGAGTCTTGCCGGTAAACTTTAACGTTTGACCTGAAATGACCTTTGACCTTACCATGTGACCTCCAAAGGCATCATAACATGAATGTACCACAAGTGCATCTGTCACCAAAGTTTGGTTGCCATTGCAGCAATAGTTGCTAAGTTATGTGTCATAAGAAAATCTTGCAGGTAAACTTTAACATTTGTGACGGACGGACCCCATTTGGATCCTGAGGATGTCTGCCAGAATGAATGGCATGCACTGGGATACTGGTCATCAATGGGATGAAAGGAGGATGGGAGGGATGGGTTTCAATCATGGAGATCCTATACACTAACAATAGAGGGCAGGGCACGACAAACCTGCTTGCCCGTTTGCTCCAGGCAAGTAAAAATCATAGGCGGGCAAGCAAATGTCAAATGTCATGATTTCTACTACAAAAAATACAAAATCAAAACAGCATACATAAAGGTTGAAAAATCACAATTTACCTCATAATCTCAAACCTGGCAAAAATTGGAGAAACTCAAGTAAGATTGTCATGAGTTATCGCTCAGTTTATGTTCACTTATTGTCTGAAATCGGTCTGTAGAGGCTGCCATGCTGAAAATGGGTAACCGTTAAAAAAAAAGATGTGTAGAAAAATCCTTCCACACAAATTGCAAAATATTGGTAACATTCACATTTCGCACCTATGAAATGCCCTTGCAATTTCTGCTTTAATTTGGTTATTTCCTAACAATGAAAAGAGGTATTGTCAGTTCCTTCGTGGTCAGAAAGATTGTCTATGCACTGCTCCATCTTCCTCCTCCTTTACCTGATCTCCATGTTCTATTGCAGTTCTCCTTTCCTTCTCTTTCCCCTATTCTCTCCAATTTTCATATTGAATCTCATTTATGACTCTCCATCCCTATCTAGCTTACAGCCAGACTATGCATGACTAAGTTGCAACTTCTATTTATGATCTAATTTGCAACTGTGTAGTATCATTACTTGTATTTGTTGATTGTATAACCTGCCATGATTTTGGCATATAGGAACATGGACCTGGTTTTGAATGTTAAAATGTATTTTCTTGAAATAAAGGCATGATACATCTACAGTAAATTCTAAATAGTTAATAGAATTTGTTGTTTCTTTTTTAAATGGTTTTTTAAAGTTTTGCAAAACACCCTAGTGACTAAGCCCTATTTCAAATGCACATTTCTTGCGGATTTGTTCAACAGTTATTGCACATGCTGTCAGCTAATGGGCGTAATGTTTCAAAACATGTACAAACGCATGCTAATCATCTTACAAAATGAATGATACATTTTCGATCATGAATGTTGATGGGTGCTTAGGTCGGCCTTCTAATGAATTTGGACAAAATGGCAGAGCTTAAGGGGCCTGAAGGCATACCTTCCTTGAACAAATCATTATGATTTCAGTTGTGCTGTACATTATCGCTGCAAATATGTGAGGTAAATGACTGAATATATTCTGGCCATAATCATAAATGCTGATTCAGTGTGTACGTGTGTATTTCACCTCTTTAAAATTTGGGAACTCCACAACTTACTTCTAGGACCACATTACATTATTAGAGTGGTTTAAAACATATAAATTCCTTATGAATGTATATAATATCAATTTTTTATAAATTTTCTTTTAATAAGACATAATTTTTTGATAGTGTGTCTAACTATAAACAATACCAATGTGCAGTAGGTTTTGACAATGAAATATATAGGTGTTACCATTAACAATAAACTCTACTGACAACACCACAGTGGTGATGTTTGCAATATGGTATAAAAAACAGGTATTCATAAGTAAGTTTAAATATTTTCAACCAGTATCTTGAAAATCCTATACTATTCACCTAATTAGCAACATGTATATCTGAATTTTTTCTTACAAATGTTGCTTCCACACCAAAGGCTAATTTCAAAGATCATTGAGACACTTATTCAAATAACAAAAATGAATAAGGTGACCTTTCATCCACATACTCAGAACTTAATTGGTGATTTGAAAATACTGAACCTGCACAATGTAAACATCTATAATTCTGCATTTTTATAGATCCACATTCCTTTAGAATTTCATCTGATGAGATGGGTGGTACTGGGGTACCAACTAAAAAATGTACCATTTTGTTGAATTTTTTTTTCACTTGTGTACACTTGGTACCGAAATACAAGTGAAATTAAAATTTTATGGTTTTACAAAAGAAATTTTCATGAAATTAAGAAACTTGTCATACATCATCAAAGTCTTCATAAAAGATGAAAAATCTGCATATGGCACATTATCGCCGATGGGACGTAAAAGTCGACACGACAACATTGCTGATGGGTATATGAGGTAGTGCTACACAAAACCTTACCCTGGGTTATGAAGGTGCCCTGGGTAATGGTGAGCCAAATCACTTGAATTCTACAATACATAATTACTGTTATTCCATCTTAAACTCTGGTAACTTCCATATTCCAATGATAAGAATGTCAGTACATGAGAATTTTAAAATATAACACTGTGTTTTAGGGTTTTTGTTATTTTTTTCCTGGCATGCACGGTACACTCTTTCCCAACAGGCATTAAAGTGATAGACTTGAGTTATTGCAAATTCAAAACTTTACCGTTTTGTACAAAGAATGTACCAAGAATATACCCTTGTGCTACACCAGCAAATGTTATCAATTGCATTAATACACTTTTGTAAATCTTTGACAGTCCTTTCCCTGAATTTTTACATTTATGTGGGAATAACACTGTTAATAGCTCTGTTCACTCTCATTTCTTTTTCAAACTGAGCCCAAAACAAATCCTGTCCATCTTCATCATTTGTCACCAACAAATATGGTTTGTTCCTACTCAACAACAGTCTCACAAGGTATGGTAAGTTTGCTTCCTTGATATCCTCTAGAAATATCAAGATAATCTTGTCTAGTTTGGTGTCATTCACATGTTCCACAGCCATTCGAAGCTTGGTCATAAACCATGTATCATCCACTGACTGGTTATTGATCACCAATGCTGTCTTGAAGCTGTTTTCAATATTATCATATACAGCATTTAGATAGTACATCCCTAGGTTGAGATCATCATCTCCAAAGGCCACTCTTCCCAGATGAGGCATCCTCTCTTCCAGTGCAGGTTTCATGTAATTATCAACCCAATCTTTATCAGCTTCATGGAACATGAGGTTGAGCTGATATTCATAGTCGCCTGGATCTACATCCTCTGTTATTTCTGTGTAGCCACAGACAGCTAGTTTCAGAAGAAATATCTTGTGATTGAACCACCATCTCTTGTAATAAACCAGAATACAAAGAAATAGCACAGTAACAAGTGCAATAGTAACCCCTGTAGCAAGGATAACATTGATGCCGCAGTATTCTTCAGGATCAAATGACAAAACTGGTTGGTTTACGAGAGTCTTAAATGAAGTAGTGGAACATAAAATTTTGTTCTGAGGTTCCAAGTAAACATTGGTAGTACGGAGCCAATGAGTAAACCAGGCTAGCTGGCAAGTGCAAGTGAATGGGTTTTCTGCAATATTAAGACGAATCAAGCTAGTGGGTATTACGGTATCAGGTCTCATTGATGAAATTTTGTTATTTTGGAGATAAAGACGTTTCAGGTTGACCGTGCCACTAAATACGTTTTTTTCAAGTGATTTTATTTCATTAAATTGGAGAAGCAGGTCTTGTAAATGGTATGAATTTTGAAATGCAAGTTCAGAGATGCTCACAATCATGTTGTTATCAAGCCGTAGTTCCTTAAGTTTTGTCAAATTTTCAAACATTTCTGATGGAACCACTTGCAAATGACACTTGGTTAGATCAAGTAATGTCATATTCCTTAGAGGAGAAAATATCCAGGGGAAATTGGGCAAATCACTTAGGTCATTGCCTTTCAATCGAAGAGTGTGTAAGGATATCAGTCCCAGGAAAAGCGATTCCTTGGTGATATTGTTGACCATATCGTCAAAACGAATCTCAGAATGAGACATATTAAGAGTTTGTAATGCTGATGTGTGTGTAAACTGGTGAACAGATACAAAGCTTAGTCCAGTCGCGATGAACGAACAGTCAACGTGGACAAGCTTTCCCATCTCAGCAAATGAACCATTGAGAATGAACCTGCTTATGTCATACATTTCAAGTACTTTTAGAGCTGCCAGGTCCAAAAAAACATTGCTGTCAATATTGTACAGTTGTCCATTTCCCGATAATCTCAAAATTTGTAAATGAGATAAACCAGTAAACATGAGTCTGCTGATATGAGTTAGCTTATTATATGATAGGTTGATGATCTGCAAGTTGGTTGTGTTCCAAGAACCGTCTTTAATGGCATTGATGTTGCAACGAAACAAATCCAAATTTCTAAGAGATAAGGCACCAGCGAACCAACCTGGTTCCAAGGTATAGATGGAATTTAAAGCCAAGTTGACATATTCCAGATTTGGAAGACATGCAAAAGTGCCATAGGAAAGGGATTGGATTTTATTTTGTGATAAATTTAATACCACCAGGTTTCTCAATTCACAAAAAGATTTGTTTGATATGGCATTTATTCTATTCTGACCCAAATCAAGAATGTCTAGGAATTCAAATCCAAATAGGGCATAGTCAGGAATTTGTTCTATTTTATTCCATTTCAACTGTAATATTCCAATTTTGGGGAATTGTTCTTCTGACATATAAGTGGAGTCGTTTAAAGGAATAATGGAGTGTATTTTTGAATGTTCCAATGAAATCTCTTTCATTCCTTTGATACCTAAGAAGGAGCGAACCTCAAACTTTCCAAGATGAATATGACTCACGTCAAGCCTGCCAACCTTAGAGAATTCAGAGAAACCTTTCTCTGGAAAACTAGTCACCTTGTTGTACCCAAGCACAAAGTCATAAATGGAGCAATCGTGGAAGGGTGCAAAATCTTCCTTTTCAAATAATGTCAAATTGTTGTAAGAGAAATCAATTAATGTTACATTTCTCAACTGTAAACCTGTTGCATTTCCATGCAACTTGTTTGAACAGAGTCCATGCAAATGAGGAATCCTCCAAAGCTTGTTGCTTGAGAGAATCACGGTTGAAATGATTGTATTGTTCACAAATAGAGTTGTTGGTATTTCAGTTATGAAGTTGTATTCCAATATAAGCCTCTCAAGTCCTAGAAGATTTCCAAAAGTGCCACTCTCCAGAACTTGGATGAAATTATGAGCGATATTCAAGATTTTAATGAGGTTGTACTTGGTGAATGATGCATTGTAAAGCACAGTGAGGTTGTTGTATGACAGATCGAATACCTCTAGGGTGTTAGGTAACGACAGAGGTACGGATTTGAGTTGCAGATGAGAGCATTTGACTCTAGTCTGTGAGAGGATAGAACATCGTTGATGTGGAGCCGTTGTGGTGTCTCCTGAAGCATCACATAGAACACAGATTCCCCAGAGCACAAGCCAAGTGAACAGGCAGAAATTACTGACAGCCATTGTTAATGTATATTAAATCTTCAAAATAAGTACTTTAATAATCAGATTTGTCTTGATAATGAAGCTTTGCCCACTGTAACAATTTTCAGTTTATATCAGGAAAGTAGAACAAAAGGTCATAAACATGACTCTTTCAATCCTCCACTCCTTTAACACTTGACTTTTTTTCTTTTAGTTTCATTTGTGTAGGTTCAAGTGCCAGAAATAGACTTTTTCCATAGATACTTGATAATATTTGATCCATTATATCATATTAGAGTGTAATTAGAACTAGAATTAGTGGCTACTTTTATGTATTAATTTCCTGAATAAGAAAAGTTGTACTGTCTGAAAATTACCCCATGCTCTAAAACCGTGTATGTTAAAATGATATCAGTTTGACGATAAAATAGGGTATTGATATTGGATATGAATCCCATAGAAAATAAAACTGAGAAGGTATTAGGTTATTGTCCATTTTTCTGGTGGCTAAAACAAAGATGGATGGTCAAACTAAAAACAGAAATTCTTAAAGTGATTACACAATGGTAAATTTTTTTTTGATATATGATCGGGAATAGAATTCTAAGAAGAATAACATTACAAATTTGATGATTTTTCATCGAAATCAATGTGTTTTGGCTAATTTTCTCGTAAAAAGTCAAAGAGTTGACCAAAAAATTTGAGTATGAGGTATGACGTAAAAGTGGGTACCCAGCTTCGCGCATTGCAGTTGTCCATGGCCGCCGATGCCCTCATTACTGGCCGTGATGCCCTTCTTCCCTTTGCTTCAAGTTACAGCCACTAAAATTGTGCCCTTTTTCATTTGGCCGAGGTGCCCTTTTTTCTCATAAATATGCCCTTTTCTTATATGTAATATGTCCTTTTTTAAAGTCTACACTTTATCTTGGTGAGTAAAACTGTCTCCAATCTCATAAAACTAAAAATGATAATGTTTTTGCAAAGCATCGCATCCGATGCTATGAGCTAGTGTTTGTGCATGCGCATGCAGCCAGCCGGTCAGAGCCAAGCCTGCCTGGTCGGCCGGCCTGGGCGGCATTGCACTGCTGCTTACATTGGTGTAGCTAGCTGTGTGCTGCTGCGCACACACACAGCATACACACTAATACACAAAATATGCACAAGCTGTCTGCAACGGTCCTGGATTTCGAAGTCAGAAATCACAACCCTGAATATCTGGTTCTGGCCTTCAAAAAGTATTTGTGGCTTGCAGAAATAAGTTTTAACAAAGTTTATTGCCATTTTCCATTATTCAGGTGATATCAAAATTGGCTTTTTCCTCATCCAATCGATTGTTAAAGTTCCTGCTGATTTATAGCAGTTACTTTAGCAGGCAAAAGCAACACTTCTTCCCCATCACTAGCGGCCCAGCTCTTCTTGATTACTGGTGGTGTGGCGATGCAGGCTTTGTGCTTCAAGGAGACATTACCGAGGCTATATTTTTGTTTTTTACCCTTCAACTACATTGAGAGATGTATCTAAATCTATCTGTGATTAGCTGTTTCTGGTCAGTATTATTTATTGCTGCATGAAAGATTTTACAAAAATGATGGCATGCCTTAATGTAGGCCTAACAGTTAGATCTAGAGTCTACATCATTTTCACTTTCAAATGATGGGCAGGTAATAAAATGGTTGCACATGAATGAACATTACAACAAAAATTTCTGAGATTTGTGTTTTGATATATCATTCAAAGGTTGCATTCAGACTTGTGCATTGTGAATAATTTGCTGTTTCTTTTGTAATTAATTTGTACCGGTTTTATAATGAAATGAACATAGGCCTACACTGTATTACAGAAACCCCCCCCCCCTCGAAAAAAAAAAAAACACCAACAAATAATTTATTATATGCCCCCTAGAAAGTGGCTGTGGTGCCCCTCTATTTGGCCTTGGTGCCCTCTGCCACCTGGCCTCTGTGAAAAAGTGCCCCTCACCAAAGTGGCCTTGCCCCCCAAAAATCCTATTTCGAGGCCTGTAATGAGCTCATTATTTAGAGAAAACAATCAGGAGAACAGAGTTTCTTAAAGAAGAAGAGTTAGTGAGTAAAATCTTTCATGGCAAATTGAATACTGTATATAACAGGAACAATAAAAAGCATGCACAAAATTGAAGAGAACACAAAAGACTGTAATCCTTCAGCTACCTCTAATGGCAGCATTACATGCAAGTCCCCAAAGTTCAACTACAACCCAAGTTTAGTTAAAAAGTGAGTAATGGTTGCAAAGTTATCGGTCATAAGAGGATCTTGCAGGTAATAACGTTTGACCTGAAATGACCTTTGATATCACTATGTGACCTCTGAAGGCACCATAACATGAATATACCTCAAGTGCATCTATTTCTCAAGTTTGGTAGCTATTGCAGCAACATGTGCAGAGTTATCTGTCATAAGAGTCTAGCAGGTAAACTTTAATATATGACCTCAAATGACCTTTGACCTTATCACGTGACCTCTGACGACACCATAACATGCAGATCCCCTTAGTACATCTACAACCCAACTTTGTTTGGAAAGTGAGAAACAGTTGCAAAGTTATCTGTTATTAGAGAGTCTTGCAGGTAAACTTTAACAGTTGACCTGAAATGACCTTTGACCTTACCATGTGACCTCAAAAGGCATCAAAAATTCAAAATGTACCCCAAGTGCATCTATCACCCAAGTTTGGTTGCCATTGCAGCAACAGTTGCCAAGTTATGCATCATGAAATAGTCTTGCAGGTAAACTTTAACATATGACCTCGAATGACCTTTGACCTTATCACATGACCTCTGATGACACCATAACATGCAGATCCCCTTAGTAAATCTACAACCCAAGTTTGGTTGAAAAGTGAGAGACAGTTGTAAAGTTATGTCACAAGAGTCTTGCCGGTAAACTTTAACGTTTGACCTGAAATGACCTTTGACCTTACCATGTGACCTCCAAAGGCATCATAACATGAAAGTACCACAAGTGCATCTGTCACCAAAGTTTGGTTGCCATTGCAGCAATAGTTGCTAAGTTATGTGTCATAAGAGAATCTTGCAGGTAAACTTTAACATTTGTGACGGACGGACCCCATTTGGATCCTGAGGATGTCTGCCAGAATGAATGGCATGCACTGGGATACTGGTCATTAAGGGATGAAAGGAGGATGGGAGGGATGGGTTTCAATCATGGAGATCCTATATATTGACAACAGAGGGCAGGGCACGACAATCCTGCTTGCCCGTTTGCTCCAGGCAAGTAAAAATCATAGGCGGGCAAGCAAATGTCAAATAGTCATGATTTCTACTACAAAAAATACAAAAATCAAAACAGCATACATAAAGGTTGAAAATCATAATCTCAAACCTGGCAAAAACTGGAGAAACTCAAGTAAGATTGTCATGAGTTATCGCTCAGTTTATGTTCACTTATTGTCTGAAATCGGTCTGTAGAGGCTGCCATGCTGAAAATGGGTAACCGTTAAAAAAAAAGATGCGTAGAAAAATCCTTCCACACAAATTGCAAAATATTGGTAACATTCAC
Source organism: Echinometra lucunter (assembly GCA_029962745.1). Classification (NCBI taxonomy): domain Eukaryota; kingdom Metazoa; phylum Echinodermata; class Echinoidea; order Camarodonta; family Echinometridae; genus Echinometra; species Echinometra lucunter. Next base: position 27,878,190 of record CM057154.1, on the reverse strand, counting down.
ATCTCGCACCTATGAAATGCCCTTGCAATTTCTGCTTTAATTTGGTTATTTCTTAACAATGAAAAGAGGTATTATCAGTTCCTTCGTGGTCAGAAAGATCCAAGTTTTGAATGATACCATCATTGCTGTGCGATATTTAGTACATGCTTACGTATGTGCTTTCATGTTTGTTAATGTACTAAACATCACCAGTATCATTCAAAACTCGATCTTTTTGAGCCATAAGGAATTGAGAATTTCTCTCTTTATTTTAAGTAAACAACCAAATTAAACCAATTTTTAAAAATATGGACATTGGAAGGACATTTCATAAAAATCATGGGCGGGCAAGCAAATTTCAAACTCACTTGCCCTGATCCGGCAAGTGATGATTTTACAAAATTTTTAATCAAATTAGCCTACAGAAAGGTGGAAAAAATCACAATTTCCGTCATAATCTCAAACCAAATTTTAACGATATCTTGCCAGTTTCGAGTAAGGATTTTACCTCTACTTTTTTAATCTAATATATATAAGTAACGGTGCTCTTTGAAACAAATACCAACGATGCTCACAAGAGAAAGCTTGACCGGTACAAAGAACTTGTGACCGAAGTGAGAAATAATGGTTACACTGTAACAATACCATGCAATCGAGATAGGAGTAAGAGGACAAATAAATAGGGACAACAAAACCAGACTAAAATGTGTACTCAGGAAATGTTCAGTCCCTCTCCACCCAAATAGTTTCTTTCAGAAATTAAGTAGGTACGCAGTTGTGTCATCCTTTGTCATATTCTATGCAAGAAAGGAGTCAAAGTGGGGGATGTGAAATACCTTGACCTTTAGTCAGCTCTTCTTCTCCTCCTTCATCCTCTTCTCCTTCTTCATTTTCTTCCTCTTCTTCTTCTCCTTCTTCTCCTCCTTCTTTCTCTTCTTCTTCTTCTTTTCTTCATCTTTTCATCTTTCTCTCCTTTTCTACTTCTTCTTCCTCCTGGTCCCTTCGTCTTCTCCCTCTCTCTCTCTCCCTCTTCTTCTTCTACTTTTCTCCCCCGTCTATGCACTGCTCCATCTTCCTCCTCCTTTACCTGATCTCCATGTTCTATCGCAGTTCTCCTTTTCTTCTCTTTCCCCTATTCTCTCCAATTTTCATATTGAATCTCATTTATGACTCTCCACCCCTATCTAGCTTACAGCTTACTCATTATCCCTCATCTACCCTTACTTTCTTATTTCTTTCACTTTTTCTTACCTCATTCTTACTTCAAGATTCTACCAACACGTTAAGAGAAAAAACAACATAATCCTGTATTATTATTTTTATCCTGTTGCCAGACTATGCATGACTAAGTTGCAACTTCTATTTATGATCTAATTTGTAACTGTAGTATCATTACTTGTATTTGTTGATTGTATGACCTGCCATGATTTTGGCATATAGGAACATGGACCTGGTTTTGAATGTTAAAATGTATTTTCTTGAAATAAAGGCATGATTTACAACATCTACAGTAAATTTTAAATAGTTAATAGAATCTGTCGTTTCTTTTTTAAACGGTTTTTAAAAGTTTTGCAAAAAACCCTAGTGACTAAGCCCTATTTCAAATGATATTTACTACTGGAAAAGAGTAAATAAAAACAAAGGAAATAAAAATTTGGGCAAGTTGTTCTTCCTTCTGGGCAACCAAATTTTTGCATTATTCATATCTATTGTGCGTATCAGTTTTATTGTGACACTTTGATTTAATGCACATTTCTTGCGGATTTGTTCAGCATTTATTGCACATGCCGTCAGCTAATGGGCGCAATGTTTCAAAACATGTACAAATGCATGCTAATCATCTTACAAAATGAATGATACATTTTCGATCATGAATGTTGATGGGTGCTTAGGTCGGCCTTCTAATGAATTTGGACAAAATGGCAGAGCTTTAGGGGCCTGAAGGCATACCTTCCTTGAACAAATCATTATGATTTCAGTTGTGCTGTACATTACCGCTGCAAATATGTGAGGAAAATGATTGAATATATTCTGGCTATAATCATAAATGCTGATTAAGTATGTACGTGTGTATTTTACCTCTGTATAATTTGGGAACTCCACAACTTACTTCTAGGACCACATTACATTATTAGAGTGGTTTAAAACATATAAATTCCTCATGAATCTATATAATATCAATTTTTATAAATTTTCTTTTAATAAGACATAATTTTTTGATAGTGTGTCTAACTATAAACAATACCAATGTGCAGTAGGTTTTGACACTAAATATATAGGTGTTACCACTAACAATAAACTCTATTGACAACACCACAGTGGTGATGTTTGCAATATGGTATAAAAAACAGGTATTCATAAGTAAGTTTAAATATTTTCAACCAGTATCTTGAAAATCCTATACTATTTACCTAATTAGCAACATGTATATCTTAAATTTTTCTTACAAATGTTGCTTCCACACCAAAGGCTGATTTCAAAGATCATTGAGACACTTATTCAAATAACAAAAATGAATAAGGTGACCTTTCATGCACATACTCAGAAGAACTTAATTGGTGATTTGAAAATACTGAACCTGCGCAATGTAAACATCTATAATTCTGCATTTTTACAGATACACATTCCTTTAGAATTTCATTTGATGAGATGGTTGGTACCCTGGGGTACCAACTAAAAAATGTACCATTTTGTTGCTTTTTTTTTCAGTTTTGTACCCTTGGTACTGAAAAACAAGTGAAATTAAAATTTTATGGTTTTACAAAAGAAATTTTCATGAAATTAAGAAACTTGTCATACATCATCAAAGTCTTCATAAAAGATGAAAAATCTGCACATGAAACATTATCGCCGATGGGACATAAAAGTCGACACGACAACATTGCTGATGGGTATATGAGGTAGTGCTACACAAAACCTTACCCTGGGTTATGAAGGTGCCCTGGGTTATGGTGTGCGGAATCACTTAAATTCTACAATACATAATTACTGTTATTCCATCTTAAACTCTGGTAACTGTCATATTCCAATGATAAGAATGTCAGTACATGAGAAAAAAAATAACACTGTGTTTAAGGGTTTTGTTATTTTTTTTCCTGGCATGCACGGTACACTCTTTCCCAACAGGCATTAAAGTGATAGACTTGAGTTATTGCAAATTCAAAACTTTACCGTTTTGTACAAACGAAGAAGGACCAAGAATATACCCTTGTGCTACACCAGCAAATGTTATCAATTGCATTGATATACTTTTGTAAATCTTTGACAGTCCTTTCCCTGAATTTTTACATTTTATGTGGGAATAACACTGTTTATTGCCCTGTTTGCCCTCATTTCCTTCTCAAACTGAGCCCAAAACAGATCCTGTCCATCTTCATCATTTGTCACCAACAAATACGGTTTGTTCCTACTCAACAACAGTCTCACAAGGTATGGTAAGTTAGCTTCCTGGATATCCTCTAGAAATATCAAGATAATCTTGTCTAGTTTGGTGTCATTCACATGTTCCACAGCCATTCGAAGCTTGGTCATAAACCATGTATCATCCACTGACTGGTTACTGATCAACAATGCTGTCTTGAAGCTGTTTTCAATATTATCATGTAAAGCATTGAGATAGTACATCCCTAGGTTGAGATCATCATCTCCAAAGGCCACTCTTCCCAGATGAGGCATCCTCTCTTCAAGTGCAGGTTTCATGTAATTATCAACCCAATCTTTATCAGCTTCATGGAACATGAGGTTGAGCTGGTATTCATAGTGGCCTTGATCTACATCCTCTGTTATTTCTATGAAGCCACAGACAGCTAGTTTCAGAAGAAATATCTTGTGATTGAACCACCATCTCTTGTAATAAACCACAATACAAAGAAATAGCACAGTAACAAGTGCAATAGTAACCCCTGTTGCAAGGAAAACATTGATGCCGCAGTATTCTTCAGGATCAAATGACAAAACTGGTTGGTTTACAAGAGTCTTAAATGAAGTAGTCGAACACAAAATTTTTTTCTGTGGTTCCAAGTCAACATTGGTAGTACGGAGCCAATGAGTAAACCAGGCTAGCTGGCAAGTGCAAGTGAATGGGTTTTCTGCAATATCAAGACGAATCAAGCTAGTGGGTATTACGGTATCAGGTCTCATTGTTGATATTTTGTTATGTTGGAGGTAAAGGTGTTTCAGGTTGACTGCGCCACTAAATACGTTTTTTTCAAGTGATTTTATTTCATTAAATTGGAGAAGCAGGTCTTGTAAATGGTATGAATTTTGAAATGCAAGTTCAGAAATGCTCACAATCATGTTGTTATCAAGCCGTAGTTCCTTAAGTTTTGTCAAATTTTTAAACATTTCTGATGGAACCACTTGCAATTGACACTTGGTTAGATCAAGTAATGTCATATTCCTTAGCGGAGAAAATATCCAGGGAAAATTAGGCAAATCACTTAGGTCATTGCCTCTCAATCGAAGAGTGTGTAAGGATATCAGTCCCAGGAAAAGCGATTCCTTGGTGATATTGTTGACCATATCGTCAAAACGAATCTCAGAATGAGACATATTAAGAGTTTGTAATGCTGATGTGTGTGTAAACTGGTGAACAGATACAAAGCGTAGGCCAATGCTAATATACGAAAAGTCAAGGCGGACCAGCTTTCCCATCTCTGCAAATGAACCGTTCAAAATAAACCTACCTATATTGTTCATTTCAAGAACTTCTAGAGCTGTCAGGTCCCTGAAAACATTGCTGTCAATGTTGTATAGTTGTCCATTTGCTGATAATCTCAAAGTTTGTAATCGAGATAAACCAGTAAACATGTGTCTGCTGATACGAGTAAGCTTATTATATGATAGGTTTATTATCTGCAAATTGGTTGCATTCCAAGAACCGTCTTTAATGGAATTGATGTTGCAACGAAACAATTCCAAATTTCTAAGAGATAAGGTGCCAGCAAACCAACCTTTTTCCAAGGTGTAGATGGAATTTAAAGCCAAGTTGATATATTCCAGATTTGGGAGACATGCAAAAGTGCCATAGGAAAGGGATTGGATTTTATTTCGTGATAAATTTAATACCACCAGGTTTCTCAATTCACAAAAAGATTTGTTTGATATGGCATTTATTCTATTCTGACCCAAATCAAGAATGTCTAGGAATTCAAATCCAAATAGGGCATAGTCAGGAATTTGTTTTATTTCATTCCATTTCAACTGTAATATTCCAATTTGGGGGAATTGTTCTTCTGACGTATAAGTGGAGTCGTTTAAAGGAATAATGGAGTCTATGTTTGAATGTTCCAATGAAATCTTTTTCATTCCTTTGATGCCCAAGAAGGAGCGAACTTCAAACTTTTCAAGATGAATGTAACTTGCATTGAGCCTGCCAACCTTAGAGAATTCAGAGAAAACTTTCTTGGGAAAACTAGTCAACTTGTTATACCCCAGTACAAATTCATAAATGGAGCAGTTGTGGAAAGGTACAAAGTCTTCCTCTTCAATCCATGTCAAATTGTTGTGTGAGAAATCAATTAATTTTACATTTCTCCAATGTGAAACTGTTATATTTCCTTGCTGCTTGTTGCTAGAACAAAGTCCATGCAAATGTGGTATCCTCCGAAATTTGTTTCTTGAGAGAATCAAAGTTGAAATAATGGTATTGTTAATAAACACAGCTGATGGTATTTCAGTTATGAAGTTGTTCTCCAAATTTAGGATCTCAAGCCGTAGAAGATTTCCAAAAGTGCCACTCTCCAGAACTTGGATGGAATTATGAGCGATATTCAAGATTTTAATGAGATTGTACTTGGTGAATGATGCATTGTGAAGCATGGTGAGGTTGTTGTATGACAGGTCGAATACCTCCAGGGTGTTAGGTAACGACTGAGGTACGGATCTGAGTTGCAGATGAGAGCATTTGACTCTAGTCTGTGAGATGATAGAACATCGTTGATGTGAAGGTGTTGGTGCATCTCCTGACGCATCACCTAGACCAAAGACTCCCCACAGAAAAAGCCAAGTGAACATGCAGAAGTTACTGACAGCCATTGTTAATGTAGATTAAATCTTCAAAATGAGCACCTTAATGATCAGTTTTATCTTGGTAATGAAGCTTTGCCTGTTGAAACGATAGAGTCTATATATCTGAAAAGGACAGACGGTCAGTAATCTGATGAAATTTTGCAATCTTCCATCCATTTAAGTAATTGATTCCTTTCTTTGAGTTTCAAATACATGTAGGTTTAAGTGTCAGTAGTAGTAGTAGGTTTATTAAACCAGAACTGAAAATGGCAGCCTGAAGGCTGAAATACAATCAGTTTACAAAAACATGAAATCGAAACTATCATATATATGATATACCTATTAAATACCTATTACAATTAGACTTACAGAAATATACAATTATACATACAGTAACAGATTTTATCCAAAGCTTTTCATAATCTTTGATGTATTGTATCATATCAAAATGTAATTAGAACTACAATTTGCAATTCACTCTGGTTAATTACTGTGTGAAAATTGCCCCATACTTTGAATCTGTGTATATTGTAAAAGGCAATATCAGTTTGAAGAGAAAATAGGGTATTGATATCAGATATGAATCAAATAGAAAATAAAACCGAGACAGTACATTAGGTTAATGTCTTTTTTTTTTTAGTGGCTAAAACAAAGATGATTGCTCAAACTAAAAACAGAGATGCTTAAAGCCTTAAATATTTAAATGTACATCAAATAAAAGCCTACCATTCTGTAGGCATTAGTATCCACATTATTCTATTCCTACTCAATATGGACGGACCCACTATTTACAGAGGGGGTAGAGTTCTACGATGTGTGGACAAAAACAATCTGAGCTTTCTCCTAGTAACATCAGTTAGGAAGAAAATCATAATAAAATGACTCCTGAAAAGCATTGCTCGTGAGTTGGTAATAAGATGAGACATAGCTGATGTGTTCAGAAAAATTCCTGCCACATTTAAGTCCCATACACTCACTTCTGTGTGTAGTGCATGTAAATTTTTGTGAGTTTCAGAAAATATCTTATCATTTAGATGATTCCCACACGTCATGGTATACGCCAGTTTCCGTGCAGTGCATACTTTCCCAGGTGCTTCAAAACTTCAGGATTCAAGATACAAGATTTTTCTAATCATTAAAAAGTTAATTCAAATAACACTTTGAATACATTTCAGGAAAAAGGGTAACTACAAAAACTAGATGAATCTTCGACCACGCGTGGTCGAACTTTATGCCTCCGCCATTACCAGATCAGAAATAAATGGCACTTCATGTTGCTTTATTTTCATTTATACAATGACATCTTTGACCTTGACCTTTGACCTTGTGACCCCCAAATTTAATGAGAGTATTGCCCTTTCCATATGCATACATGAGCCAAGTTTGAGGTTGATCGGTCAAATGGTTGTTGAGTTATGGTGAAAACGAACCATTTCTATGTACATAATGACCTCTATGACCTTGGACCTTTGACCTTGTGACCCCAAATCTAATCAGATCATTGTCCCTTCCATGTGCATACATTAGCCAAGTCTGAAGCCAATCTGTCAAATGGTTCTTAAGTTATCGCGAGAACGAGCCATTTTTAAGTGTATTATTACCTCTATGACCTTGACCTTTGACCTTGAGACTCCAAAATCTAATCAGATAATTGTCCCTCCCATATGCATACCTGTGCCAAGTTTGAGGTTGATCGGTCAAATGGTTGTTGAGTTATGCTGAAAACGAACCATTTCTATGTACATAATGACCTCTATGACCTTGGACCTTTGACCTTGTGACCCCAAAATCTAATCAGATCATTGTCCCTTCCATGTACATACATGAGCCAAGTTTGAAGCCAATCCGTTAAATGGTTCATAAGTTATCGCGAGAACGAGCCATTTTTATGTGTATTATTAGCTCTATGACCTTGACCTTTGACCTTGAGACTCCAAAATCTAATCAGATCATTGTCCCTCCCATATGCATACATGAGCCAAGTTTGAAGTTGATCCGTCAAACGGTTCTTAAGTTATCGCGAGAACGAAAACGGGACGGACGGACGGACGGACGACCCGAAAACATAATGCCTCCGGCAACCACCTACGGTGGGCAGAGGCATAAAAAGCATAGTTCCCTTGTAAATTCTCCTTGTGATTAAAATGTGTGAATAGGAAGAGAAAACAAAAGTAAATTCACACGTACAGTACATTGTACAGGATGACAACACTCTACACATCAGAAAACATACACTCAGACATGGGGGGGGGGGGGGTGAAGTAAAACAATCAGTTTCTTTTTCTCGGTGTAATCACCTGACCACATCTCAACTTCCTTCTTAAATCTTCAAAACATTACTGAAAGTAAACTTAAGTACAGTATCTACAAGTAAATTAATAAATACTGAAAAATACGGATAAATTCATATCAACTGAAATTGACAGGGAAAGCACCGGTAAGCACAACAGAAAAATTCTAAGTGGCAACTCATAAGTGTCACTGACATGTATTCACTGACAACTCTCAAACAATCTGAATGATCAGTATATATTACTGTATAGAATGATTGAGAATAGTATGTTGTTTTTTTTTTATAGGACTTACACATATAACAAATGTATACATCTCTAGTCCACCCACAGCACAAAGAGAGAACTAGAAATTCACTGTATATCTTCATGTACAATAAATTCTAAAGTGTTCCCAATAATATATGGTGGCCCTGAAGTACGCACGACAACAGGTCATGTGCGACGTGAATTTCAGGGCAAACTTTGCATCCCAGTCATGAAATTCGCAACCTGTGATGCGAACTTTGTGTCCCAGTCGTGAAATTCATGACCTGCGGCACGAAATTCATGACCTGGAATGCGAAATTCATGACTCACATGATCTGTTGACGAGTGATTTCAGGGCCACCATGATAATATCACGGCCAAATGACTAATCTGTCAATTTGAAAATTTATTTCATTTGAACTATATTTCTTTGAAAAGCAAAAAAAAAAAAAAAAAAAAACAATAGCATAAATGATATGTGATTTTGAGGGGAATCCCTGACCTTGAATTCAATGCATAATTCTACTGAAATACAATTTTCTCTATGCCAGCACTTCCAGGAAGCAGAGTTTCCCCCCCCCCCCCCCTTTTACTTCTAAATTCAACCTCATGTTCCATGGAGCTGATAAAGATTGGGTTGATAATTACATGAAACCTGCACTTGAAGAGAGGATGCCTCATCTGGGAAGAGTGGCCTTTGGAGATGATGATCTCAACCTAGGGATGTACTATCTTGATGCTTTATATGATAACATTGAAAACAGCTTCAAGACAGCGTTGTTGATTAGCAACCAGTCAGTGGATGATTCATGGTTTATGACCAAGGTTCGAATGGCTGTGGAACATGTGAATGACACCAAACTAGACAAGATTATCTTGATATTTCTAGAGGATATCCAGGAAGCTAACTTACCATACCTTGTCAGACTGTTGTTGAGTAGGAACAAACCGTATTTGTTGGTGACAAATGATGAAGATGGACAGGATCTGTTTTGGGCTCAGTTTGAGAAGGAAATGAGGGCAAACAGGGCAATAAACAGTGTTATTCCCACATAAAAAAAATAACCCTCTTTTATTTTGTATCTTGCAAATAAAGTGTAGATTCACAGTAATCAGAAGATATTGCGTTTAAGTCCTGGAAATGAAACAATATAAAAATACAAATTATAAATGAAAAAGTAGTTACAGGATGAGGAAAAATCCATGTTATAAAATCCACGAAGTTCCCTTGGCAAAGTTGGATGGAAATCATTGTGACCTTTGATAAGTTGCAGGACAGTACATGAGTTTAAAAGTATACTAATCATATGAAAAACAAATATTAATAGACAGCCGAGACGTATGAAGTACTACCTGACAAACCATCTGGCATACTAAAGGTTAAAGGAGAACCCAACCCTGGGAAAAAAATCAATTTTAATGAAAAGAGAGGACAGAAGCAATTAAAAAAAGTTCCATCAAATTTGCTTACAAAATGAGAAAATTAAAGTGTGAAAATCGGGCAAGCAAAAATTTTCAAAGTGGGTTTTTTAAAAAGTTTTCTCACATTCAATAATAAAAAACAACAACACAGAATTTTCGACAAAAAATCAATTGTTACAGGCTGGAACATGCTTGATCGTTTTTATTTTTCAGCAAGTACCATACTTCTATTCTTCATTTTGTCATGTAAGTCGAATGTGCACTCGGAGTCCGAACAAAGACACATTGCAAGTTTCAATTTCTTCAACTCAAGAATTATCCCCAAAAATGTGTCATTATGGCCAAACTCACGATTCATCTAAACATTTGAAAGTTTGAAGTTATGTTGATGTCAATTTAGTACGCTAAAATGCTTAGAATTTACCTCAGATCATCGTTTGTGATCATCAAGTATGACCTACAAACTGAGTTACATGTACTTCTATTCTGACCCAATAGACTCTTGCAATTATTTATGAAAGCAGCCAAGACGAGGAAAACATTACATGCACTGCATACGGACATGGGTGAAAACCACTTGCGGCCAATGCACTATTTCAGGCCTGACGGAACTATACTTATGAGTGTAATGTAAAGATGAATCGTAATCATGATGAAAAATGAACAGAAGCTATACAAAAGTATGACTCTGGACAAGATATTTTTGAAGAAAGAAATAAATGAAAACGTATCAAAAAATAAACATTCATACTTGTAAGCACGAGCTTTTTCTTTAGTGCCCTTCCGACTAAATTTTGTGGTGGGAATGAAATCATTCAGGCCAAGTTTGATTTTGAATCATGACTGTATGCTCCGCGCCACGCTTCATACGGTAATCATAATGTCAATGTTTTTGAACGTAGATTGACCATGAATAAATAGAATTTGTGTACTACATTCGTACACTTGCGGGTTTTAGGGCTTCAGGCTTTAGCACCACCTTTCGGCGACTGATTTATTCCTGAAGTAATGAATTCGTGACAACATACGACGTGAAAAGTTATCGGAGAATAGCAATCAAATTGGGATTACTTTCACTTTATTTGACCTGGATTTTTGTTCTGTCCTCACAGAAAGAGGTGGGAGGAGGGAATGATTTGGAATCATATCAGCTATACAAGCAATATACCGTTCTTTTACTTGCTTTATCGTTGAGTTTTTAATGGAAATACATGTATATATATATAAGTGTTAAATAAAATAAAGACAGAAAAAGTCGCTCATCTGTAAAGTGCAAACAATTGTATATGTGTCTTTTTAATGGTCTTTGTGTGTGTTTAGACTTCTTTGTGATTTTAAGCTTTGAAATGTTTAGGGGGATTTTTTTTTTCGGGCAAGTGTTTTTCAACTATTTCAAAATTTGCTTACCCGACTGGGCAAGTGCCTCAAAAAAGTTATGTTGCACCCTGCAAACTATATATAATCTTTTTAAATACTAGTATGCTGATTATCATTGTGATGATTGTTTCATTTTTCTGTTTTCTTGGACAAATGTATATAAATTCATTCACTCAATCATCAGTTAAATAATTTTCTTAGTATTATGGTGATTGCTTCATTTTTCTGTTTTCTTGGACAAAATGTGTATGAGTAGTTTTAATGTTTACTATCATGGTGAATGTTTTATTTTTGTTTTCTTGGACAAAATGTATACAAGTAGTTTTAATTTTTACTATTATGGTGATTGGTTTATTTTTCTGTTTTCTTTGAAAAAATGTATGGAAATTGAATTCAATGTTAGCACTGATTTTTTTTTGTTCGTTGTATAAATGATAAAACCTGAATAAAATAGCATAAGCATGTCTGCAGTTCCCAGATTTCATAACAGAATTTTTAGTTTCAAAAGATGAGGAATGATGCAAATAGAAATGATCAGAGTCAACAAGAGAGAGGATGAGAAAAAGAGAGGGAGAGAGAGAGAGAGTGCGTGGGAAGACGGAGAAAAAGAAGAGTGATAGACTGATCCCAATGATAGATATATGGAGAGAAAAAGAGAGAAAAAAAATCACAAACTGAAGGATAGTTATAAATTCACTTAACATAAAACTGACAGAACAGCATTTATATCTGAAGCACTTGTACAACCATCTTTGTTTTCATTTTTTTTCCTTTGGAAAAAAAAAGAGATATAAACATGGCATGTTTAGAGTTTAGAAAAACAGGTCAATTTTTAGGGAAGAGGATAATGTAGAAAGAGATACAGAAATAGAGTAATCCACGTCAGATGGAAAGGGAATTCGTCAGGAAAGGCAGAAGGAGTTGGAGAAAGAGAGAGAGAGAGAGAGACAGAGAGAGAGACAGACTATTAGACCTTTCAGGACCTCTAAAAGGAGGTTTATATGATGGTTCAAGATGAGCAACAGTCTACATGTAGACATGTGTTACATTCATATTTACTGATTATTATGACATGGTAACAGAGCACTATTAGCTACTTTGTGTTTTGCTTGTGTTCAGTCATAAAAATGGTTAAAAATATCAAATTTATTTCTACTTCATCTTACAAACTACATATAATTTTTTTAAAAATATTATGCTGGTTATCATTATGATGATTATTTAATTTTTTTTTTTCTTGGACAAAATGTATATCGTTTAATTAATACTATTAAGGTGATTGCTCTATTTTTTATTTTCCTGGAAAAAATGTAATTATACAGGGTGGCCCAGAAAGAACGGAATCCCTGAGATCTTAAATCGCAGCAAGATAAATGACAACAAGTGATAATTGTTGACTTGGTTCAAAAGAGAATTCTTTTTCCAATAATATGACACCGAGATCACCCATTTTTTTCTCAGGCTTTCAAATGTTAGGGCTCATTCCGTGAGGCATGTCATTTTCAAAATTTGCTACTTTTCCGGCCAAATTCAAGTTTGATGAAGGGAAAAACTTACACCTACTGTGTTTCGTAGAATAGGCTCCATGCCTATTGATAAGTGCGTGCCCAATTTTCCTTTCACTCGAAAATGGCAAAATGGCAAACAACTTACATATTTTTTTTGAGGGGAGGGGGAAGACACTCACGACCCCGGCTTCCTCTTTCTCATTTCTTTTTTTCTCTTTTTTTCTTTTTTTCTTCTTTTCTCTTTCTCTCCTCTTTCCCTTACCCTTCTTTTCCTTCTCTCTCTCTCTCTCTCTCTCTCTCCCCCTCTTTTTTGGCGGGGGGCAAGGCTCGCTCGCCCCCTAGATTGCGCCTGGCTTTCATCGTCCTAGTCTGCAGCCTCTGAAGACAGAACAGAGAAAATTTGATATTCAAGTTGAAAGAATTAATGTTCTCGGCTTTGGCATTTTTTTTCTTTATTATTTTTTTTTTATTTTACTGGTGAGACGGGAATGATGTGATGAGGAGTGTTTTCCTTTATCATTGACAGTGTATTTCACAACTGTACAGTGCGTCCCAAAAAAAACTTTACACTTTTGAAATGGCTGCCAAATGAAAAAATACATGATTCTGGAAGAAAAGGTTTATATGTACGGATAGCTCACGGACTCAACTTTCATATGAGACCAAAAAGGCTGAAAATAATTCATGCTTGGGTGAGCACTGCTCACTTTTGTAAAGGGTATGAAAATTAGGTTGCGCAGGAATTGCACCTTTCAATTTGTGAGAAATGAGTCCTTTGGAGGTTACAGAATTGAGGGTGATATGATAACCTCATGATCAGTTGCAATCAGTTTAGGTTTGCTGAGTGAATTTTATGGTTAATTACATCAAAATTTTATGTATGAGTGAACGGGAATTCCATTCATTATTGTAGCATTGTACCTTTCCCTGGTAGACTCAGTGGTGTGTTCACGGGAGTCAGGATTGGGTGATGGTACATGGTGCAGGGGAGATGAGATGTAAGGTAGGACTTTGTTGGGTAGATGGGATAAGGGTTAAGAGGACATGCATGCCCCCCCCCCCTCTCTCTCTCTCTCTCTCTCTCTCTCTCTCTCTCTCTCTTCCTGGGTGTGCTTGTGCATATCTTGATAATTCACATCCGTTGGTCTCCACTCCAAAATATCCAAACCACCTTCCCTTATCCCTTATGAAGAGAGCAAGATTGCACATCGAAGGAGGAGGTCCTTGGGAGGGAGGAGGTGGACATGTGGACCATTGAACTCTGACCACTGAACCATTGAGATTCTGATTTTTAGTTTCCATCATCATTTATTTTCCCCTCTTTTCTCTTACAAGATGGATGAAGCAGTTGTAAAATTGAAATGAATGAAAATCAACTGAAAACAAAGATTGACATGTTCATTTTACCAATTTGTGTTACACTGTACCGTTTTTCTTGTCCGAAACTCAACTGCTAAAATGACTGGTTGGTTGGATAAACATTGATTGAGTGATTGACCGAGTTATTGATTAATTATGATTGATTTATTGAATAATTCATTGATTGAAACAGCTGAATGGTGATTGAATGCTTGATTGATTAATTGATTGACTGATACATTGATTAGTTGACTGATACCTAAATGTTGATCGTCTAACTTCGGTATTGATTGATTGACCGATAGAATGCAATTGACTTCAGGTGTCAATGGGTGATACCAGTCCCAGTCCAATTTTGAAAATGCAGGTAGAATTCGGGATAAGGAATGTGGTCGGGATATTTTGGAGAGGAGACCAACGGATGTGAATTATCAAGATATGCACAAGCACACCCAGGAAGAGAGAGAGAGAGAGAGGGGGGGGGCATGCATGTCCTCTTAACCCTTATCCCATCTACCCAACAAAGTCCTACCTTACATCTCACCTCCCCTGCACCATGTACCATCACCCAATCCTGACTCCCGTGAACACACCACTGAGTCTACCAGGGAAAGGTACAATGCTACAATAATGAATGGAATTCCCATTCACTCATGCATAAAATTTTGATGTAATAAACCATAAAATTCACTCAGCAAACCTAAACTGATTGCAACTGATCATGAAGTTATCATATCACCCTCAATTCTGTAACCTCCAAAGGACTCATTTCTCACAAATTGAAAGGCGCAATTCCTGCGCAACCTAATTTTCATACCCTTTACAAAAGTGAGCAGTGCTCACCCAAGCATGAATTATTTTCGGCCTTTTTGGTCTCGTAATGAAAGCTGAGTCCATGAGCTATCCGTACATATAAACCTTTTCTTCCAGAATCATGTATTTTTTCATTTGGCAGCCATTTCAAAAGTGTAAAGTTTTTTTTGGGACGCACTGTAGATCCATATCTCTGAAATGTTTGTTTCAGGCCAAGATACCCCTGTGTTCAAACACCCTTTCAAGCACACCCCTTATCTTTCTTCATTCTCCTTTCCGTTTCCCTTCCTTCCCTCCTGTTTTTTTTTTTTTTTTTTTTGGGGGGGGGGGGGCAAGACACTTTCGGCTCCCGGTCCCCAGCCTCCTCCTTCTCCTTTTCTTTTTTATTCCTCTTTTTCTCCTTTTCCCTTTCTCTCCTCTTCTCCTCCTCTTCTTTTCCTGCTCTCTCTCTCCCTCCTTTTGTCGGCAAATTACAAGTTTCCCATTGGCCATTCAACAACCCTCACCGTCAACATATCAACATGACAATGGCGATTAGGCTGCTCCTCCCATCCACGTTGGAAACACTGAATGCCTTTTTTTTTCAAACAATGGCCCCTCTTGAATGAAAAGAAAATCGGGCATATGCGTTTTATGAATAGGCATGGAACCTATTCTACGGAACGAAGTCGGTGTAATGTAAGGTTTTCTCTTCATCGAACTTGAATTTAGCCAGAAAAGTAGCAAATTTTGAAAATGACATTGCCTCACGGAATGAGCCCTAGCATCTGAACGCGTGAGCCAAAATGGGCGATCTAGGTGTCATATAATTGGAAAAAGAATCCTCTTTTGAACCAAGTCAACAATTATCACTGGTTGTCATTTATCTTGCTGCAATTCAAGATCTCAGGGGTTCCATTCTTTCTGGGCCACCCTGTATAAATCAAATTCAATGCTAGCAGTGATTCTTATTTCTTTGTTATAGAAATGACTAAAATCTAAGTAACATAGCATAAGCATGTCTCAAGTTCCAACTTCCCAGATTTCATTTCCAAAGGTCGGAATGATGCAAAATAGAAATCAGAGTTAACGAGAGAAAGAGAGAATGAGAGAGGCACAGAGAGGGGGAAACGTAGTGGGGGGGGGGGAGAAGGGAAGAAGAGCGATAGCCTGATCCAAATGACAGATATATGGAGAGAAAAAAAATCAAGAGCGATAGCCTGATCCCAATTATAGATATATGGAGAGAAAAAAATCATAAACTGGAGGAAAATTATAAATTCACTTAATATAGAAACTGACAAAACAGCATTTATCTCTAAAGCATTTGTTGTACAAACATCTTCATTTTCTTGCTTTTGTTGATATGAAAGAGTGTGATATCAAGATGGCATATTTAGAGTTTAGAAAAAGAGCATATTTTTAAGGAAAAAGAGGAAAATCAAGGAAAGGATCATTTAGAAAGCGATACAGAAATAGAGTGCTTACATTACATTACATTGCTTAGGGACTAAGGGCAAAATTTATACCAAATATTGCGTCAAAGTTCATAATAGCATATAATGCAATTTAGCTGATGAAAGAGTCTCTGGACTCTACAGTTATAATGGCTATTCAACAGCTCAGGAATCTGTATCTGCCACTCTGACACTATTTCAAATTTGTTAACAGAGGGCTTTGTGCATCAGAACAAAGGAAAGTGGATTTACACATTCCCCATACAAGAGGATGGTTTGCAGACTGTGTACTTCATGCAGAGTAGAATGGCACTAAAAAAAGGAGGATTTTTGTGCATGTGTCTCATATACATTGCTTGGGGACTTAGGGTAAAATTTACACCAAATATTTCTCAACAACCTAATAATTTTCAAAATCTGTTCTTACAGTGTACATTTTGGTGCACGATAATAATAATATTTTCCAAGTCAAATAACATCATTGCTTGACAGAGCCCGAAGGGTGAAAGTACGTAAACAATTCCTTGAGCCTTCTCTCCTCAGTCCTTTTCAGGACTTCACTCATTCTCAAGAAAGATACTCTCCACTTTCTCCTACTCTCATCTCGCCTCTGCATTTCTCCTCTCCCTCAACTTTCTCCACCTTTCCTCTAAATCAACAGTCCTTTACAGGATTTACTGACATGAACACACGGTGATCCATACACCTAATCCACACAATTTCTTCATATACAGAGCTTTATTTATTGTTATTTTCAAGGACTACTTGGACAGGTGATGTTCGTTATTCTGAAGGTTCGTTATTCCGAAGGTACAATATTCCGAAGGTCCGTTATTCTGAAACAAGCGAATTGCGTGTACCTAGATGTTCGTTAGTCTGAAAATGAAAAAGGGTTTGTTAATCCGAACATCTGTGGCCTTATTCTGAAGGTTCGTTAGTCCGAGGAATCTTTAGTCCGAAAATGAAATAAGGTTCGTTATTCCAAAGGTACGTTAATCCGAAAACGAAATGATGTTCGTTATTCCGAAAGTTCATTAATCCCAAAATGAAACAAGGTTTGAAACAACAAACTTTCAGAATAAAGAACCTTTGCATTATTCTAACATTCAGAATAACAAACCTTCGGAATAACGAGCTATAACCACTTGGATTATGATTATGTATACAGAAATGATAGCTCTCTACATGTATAACTCTTTCTGATAGTGATATATGAATGAAAAAACACAAACTACTTACTAATGATCTGGTCGACATGAGGTTTGTCGACATTAATGTCAACAGACAAAATATGTCAACATGTTGACATGGATTCTTTTTATGTCGACAAAAAAACCAACCTACAAGAGGTCTGTTTGATTCATGATTAACGTCGATCATTCGAAACAGACAGACGGTGACGCCAACACTTATTTACAATGTAGTACTTACGACTAACAGTAACGTGACGGATTTGTCTATAGCTAGCGCATGCTAGATATAGCTCTCTGCAGATTTCCATCATGGAATGGACGTTTGAAAATATACACAATGATCTTAGATCATTTTGCCTTTTGCAAAACAGATATCGTAACCAGGGCGGTGCCACGTGCACGGCACGGGAGGCGATCGTGTCCGGGAGGCCGATCGCTAGGCGTTAGGTTCTGTCAAATGCGTTTGTCTATTATAGTTTGAATTAATCTACTAGTATTCATTCGCCTACTTACAAAACGGACATCACAAACAACCTGCGCTTTATAGTGCGCTATATATATCACGCATGCTCGATCGAGGAGAGAGATATTATCGGTCCAAATGTCGGACTCATTTGCATGGATGACACTAAACAAAAAGTTACACTTACCCAGGAGGTAAATTTGTCCAGATATTTTTACTCATCGATTACTTTTTGAGTTCAATGTATGAATGGGTACATTAAATGAATAATACAGACATGTAGGGCATGATTTCATCACTAGATAAGGTGTGATTATGGCAGCTGTCCCAGCAGCTGTCACAGTCTTCTACGGTACAGGGCAGGCCACTACGGCAGTGCACCCAGACAGTCGGGCACAGTTGGATACCAAATTTTCTGCTAGTGAAAAAAAAAAACTTACTTATGTCGACACATATGTTGACATCGAGATTTTTTTCTACCGACATGTCGACAGCAAAAATTCCTGTCGACCAGACCACTACTACTTACGTATATATACCTTGCTTAAACAAATTATTATGATTTCAGTTGTGCTGTACATTACTGACAGAAGCAAATTATGATGAAAATGGGTGATTTCACGTTCGGTGTTTGTGTTAGTGTTTATTTCGGCCCAAAATTACGATCTAACACCAACTATGAAATGAAAACAAGGCATAAGCTATGTTGTGTCTCGCCCACTTGTGAAAATAACAACTCCCAGTCCATCTATCACCCAAGTTTGGTTGCCATTGCAGCAACAGTTGCCAAGTTATGCGTCATAAGAGAGTCCTGCAGATAAACTTTAACATATGACCTCAAATGACTGACCTTATCACGTGACCTCTGACAGCACCATTATATGCAGGTCCCCTTACTGCATCTATAACCCAACTTTGTTTGAAAAGTGACAGTTGCAAAGTTATCTGTCATAAGAGAGTCTGGCAGATAGATTATAATGTTTGACCTGAAATGACCTTTGACTTTACCATGTGATCTCAGGCACCATAACATGAATGTACCACAAGTGCATCTATCACCCAAGTTTGGTTGCCACTGCAGCAACATGTGCAGAGTTATGTGTCATAAGAAAGTCTTGCAGGTAAACTTTAACATATGACCTCAAATGACCTTTGACCTTATCACATGACCTCCGACAGCATCATTACATGCAGGTCCCCTTACTGCATCTATAACCCAAGTTTGGTTGAAAAGTGAGGGATGGTTGCAAAGTTATCTGTCATAAGAGAGTCCTGAAGATAAACTTTAACGTTTGACCTGAAATGACCTTTGACTTTACCATGTGACCTCCAAAGGTGTCATAACATGAATGTACCCCAAGTGCATCTATCACCCAATTTTGGTTGCCATTGCAGCAACAGTTGCCTAGTTATGCGTCATAAGAGACAACACACAGACAACAGACGAATGACGGACGGACGGACGCCATTTGGATCCCTAAGTCTCGCCTTCATCTCCAGTGTGCGAGACAAAAAATTGATAAATTTTAGTGTTGACCTCTGATTTTTTTGATGTAGTTCCGGTTGTTGGTTTTTAATTTTTGTTGAATGTCGTCTGCTGAACTAAGCTTGGCAGTTGGTGTTTAATTTCATGTACAAATTCCCACTGACTAACACTAAACCCCTAGGGATTATAAGAAGTATTCACTTCACGGTCGGTGGTGGTGGTGTCGGGGTATGTGCTTTGGAGACTTGTAAGAGATTTCTTAGCAGTTATGCAAATTTTGTTTAACAGGGATTATAAGAAGTATTCACTTCATGGTCGGTGGTGGTGGTGGTGTCGGGGTATGTGCTTTGGAGACTTGTAAGAGATTTCTTAGCAGTTATGCAAATTTTGTTTAACAGAAGGGAACTCTTTACACCTTAGTCTAAATGTGGAGCTATATAGACCAATGTTTGGTCTAAGTAGTCTAGTCTATGGACTGATCTACTGGACGGACCTATTTTCAATACCTTTTCCAGAAGTAAATGGGTACCCAGTAGGAAGAAATTCCTTGAATGCTCGAGCGCCTGATCAGGGTAGCCATGCTAAAGCCGGGGTAATGAAATGCAGCGCTTAGAAGCATTTGTATTAAGCGCTATATAAATGTTGCATATTATTATTATTATTATTCCAGAGCACTTCGGGAATGAATGGAAAATCTTTTCTTGCCATTATTTTAGAGATCTGATACATTTGAAAGTAGATTTTCTGTAGTAAAGGACTCAAGGAATCCAAATTATTGATCAGGAAGAGTTTTTAATCAACATTTACAGTGCAAAAGTCATGAAACTTTACAGCTTAATCTAAGGTGATGCACAACTTTGGCAGTTTGCCATGCACGCGCTGCACCGTCCGACCTGGCGTCTAGCTGCAGGAGCCACCGAAGCATTTTCTGCTGCAAGTGAAAAACTCAAGACAAGTTAACCCTTAACTTAATGTTGCTATCAAGATCACCCATTTCTGTGAAGTTTCTTGCCACACTATAGTTCAAATAAGGATTGCTTTTAGAATTTCTGTACTGCTCGTGTAATTGTAGGAAATTTCACACTCATAATTTAATAGTTAAAACCAACTTTCTTTTCCTTCGTCGATCCATGGTGTTAGGATATCGGTATCAGCTCCTTGATCTGACCAGCGGTGTTAGAGCCCGATTTCAGCAGAAATTTGTTTCTTAACACCAACATCAACCACAAACACCAAAGATGAAATCACCCAATGATTGAAATATTCTAATTAATCAGTATGAATGCTGATTAAATGTGTATCATGTGTATTTTTGAAAATGTGGAAACTCCACAATTTACTTTTAGTAACATATTAATTGTGCTTACAGAGTGGTTTAAAACATATAAATTCATCATGATAAACGATATCAATTTTAAGATTTTTCCTAATAAGACATGTAATTTTGGTAGTGTACATCTAACTATGAATAATACCAATGTGAGGTAGGTTTTGACACTGGTATTTCTAGGTGTAACCACTGATAATAAACTCTACTGGCAGAACCACATTGGTGATGTCTGCAATACCATATAAAAAGTATCTTGAAAATGCTATAGTATTCACCTACAGGTACATGTATAGCTTTAGTTTTTTTTTTGGTGGCAAGCAGGTTCGCTAAAAAGCGAACCTTGGAGGCCGGCAGGTTCGCTAAAAAGCAAACCTTTGTGGCAGGCAGGTTCGCTATTAAGCGAACCTTGGTGGCTTGCAGGTTCGCTAAAATTCGAACTTTTGAGGCCGGCAGGTTCGCTAAAAAGCAAACCTTGGTGGCAGGCAGGTTCGCTTTTCAGCGAACCTTTGTGAAATCCACCGAACCTGTGTACTATTTTTCTATTTCTTAAATGGATTTCTGTCCATCCACCTCCGTAAAATGGCTAAAATTAGACTGCAAAAACATTGAAATATTGAACAAATTTTTAGACTTTGATGGAAAGTCTATTTCTAAAGTGGAATGGGTTTATTAGTATTCACCTACAGGTACATGTATAGCTTTAGTTTTTTCTATACAAATGTTGCTTCCACACCCAGGGCTAATTTCAAAGATCATTGAAACACTTATTTAAACCACCCCCCCCCAAAAAAAAAAAAAAAAAAATGAGTTATAAGATTTGTAAATAGGGTGTCCTTTCATGCACATACTTATTTGCTGATTTGAAAATACTGAGCCTGCACAATGTAAACATCTTTAATTTTACATTTTCATAGATACACATTCCTTTAGAATTTCATTTGATGAGATGGTTGTTACCCTGGGGAACCAACTAAAAATGTCCCATTTTGTTGGTTTTTTTTCCCAGTTCTGTACCCTTGGTTCCAAAAAACAAGTGAAATTAAACTTCTATGGTTTTACAAAAGAAGATTTTCATGGAATTGAGAAACTTCTTGTCATATGTCATCAAAGTCTTCATAAAAGATGAAAAATCTGCATTTGGAACATTATCGCCGATGTGACATAAAAGTCGACATGACAACATTGCTGATGGATACGAGGTGGTGCTAAACAACACCGTACCCTGGGTTATGGCTTGCTGAATCATTTGAATTTTACAATACATAATGACTGTTACTCCATCTGAAACTCTGGTAACTTCCATATTCCAACCATAAGAATGTCAGTTTGTAAGATTTTTAACCCATATCTGCCCAGTGCCATTCACTATGCGAAGTCACAAAATGCCCAAGAACTTTCTATGCATTCACAAATTTGGAGCACAAATCTGACAAATTTCTCTCAAAGTACAATTATAAAGAATATAAGAAAAAAGATATGTACATCATTGAAAAAGGCATAAAATGGGCTCTGTTATATCATATACATATATTTTGGAAGGGTATAATATTTCTGTGAAGACGAATTATGTTACAAATGTTGTTGAATTGTAACTGAAAAGTACAAACAAACGTTGATTTTACATATTCATGTTGTTGTGAAAAATCAGAAAGTCTCTTTTATAATTATGAGCATACTATTGAGGAATAGTACACATTTTAGTTTTGGACTCATATATCATGCGTTTAATAAATGAGTGCAAATATAAAATAGAAAACATAAAATAGTCATCTCCATATGACCAGAATAATGACTGTCCCTGACCATACTATTATCATATTGTAATATATCTCTGAGACAAAAATAAAATCAACAGTCAGATTTTATTGTTACCAGTACATAAAAACAAATGGGTGGTACCTTGACAAGGTTAAAAACTCATCCAAAATGGAAAATTTTAGGGTGCAAAATTAGTGAGAAGGGTCTGAAAATGCAGCCGCAAAGGTCCGGGCAATATGCAGTAATGCATTGTAATGCTCCCAATGAAAACACATCAACAAATCCAACAAAAAATCAAGCAAACATGATGAAAATATGGCCGAAATGTCAAGATAAAGCAGATTTTGAATGCTATCAGAGGTAAACTGTAGACTCGGGAAGTATTGCAATGAATTTTGGGATACAATGCCAAAGGTTGCATGACAAAATAACATCATTTTACATATTGATTCTTCAACTCTGCTTCAACTGCAGTAAAATCTGTAGTTGGGCTTTTGCAGCATTTTCGCAAACTATGGGAAAATCCGTAGTTAGGAAGATATGGGTTAAACAATAAAACTGTGTTTTAGGGTTTCATTATTTTCTTTCCTGGTGTGCACAGTATACTCTTTTCCAACAGGCATTGCACATTCAAAACTTTGCTGTTTTGTACAAATGAAGAAGGACCGAGAATACACCCATGTGCAACACCAGCAAATGTTATCAATTGCATTAATACACTTTTGTAAATCTTTGACAGTCCTTTCCCCGAACTTTTAACATTTTATGTGGGAATAACACTGTTAATAGCTCTGTTCACTCTCATTTCTTTTTCAAACTGAGCCCAAAACAGATCCTGTCCATCTTCATCATTTGTCACCAACAAATATGGTTTGTTCCTACTCAACAACAGTCTCACAAGGTATGGTAAATTAGCTTCCTGGATGTTTTCTAGAAATATCAAGATAATTTTGTCTAGTTTGGTGTCATTCACATGTTCCACAGCCATTCGAAGCTTGGTCATAAACCATGTATCATCCACTGACTGGTTACTGATCAACAATGCTGTCTTGAAGCTGTTTTCAATATTATCATATAAAGCATTGAGATAGTACATCCCTAGGTTGAGATCATCATCTCCAAAGGCCACTCTTCCTAGATCAGGCATCCTCTCTTCCAGTGCAGGTTTCATGTAATTATCAACCCAATCTTTATCAGCTTCATGGAACATGAGGTTGAGCTGATATTCATAGTCGCCTGGATCTACATCCTCTGTTATTTCTGTGTAGCCACAGACAGCTAGTTTCAGAAGAAATATCTTGTGATTGAACCACCATCTCTTGTAATAAACCAGAATACAAAGAAATAGCACAGTAACAAGTGCAATAGTAACCCCTGTAGCAAGGATAACATTGATGACGCAGTATTCTTCAGGATCAAATGACGAAACTGGTTGGTTTACAAGAGCCTTGAATGAAGTAGTTGAACATAAAATTTTGTTCTGAGGTTCCAAGTCAACATTGGTAGTACGGAGCCAATGAGTAAACCAGGCTAGCTGGCAAGTGCAAGTGAATGGATTTTCTGCAATATCAAGACGAATCAAGCTAGTGGGTATTACGGTATCAGGTCTCATTGATGAAATTTTGTTATTTTGGAGATAAAGACGTTTCAGGTTGACTGTGCCACTAAATACGTTTTTTTCCAGCGATTTTATTTCATTGAATTGGAGAAGCAGGTCTTGTAGGTGGTATGAGTTTTGAAATGCAAGTTCAGAAATACTCACAATGTTGTTGTTATCAAGCCGTAATTCTTTGAGTTTTGTCAAATTTCTAAACACTTCTGATGGAACCACATTCAAACGACAGTGGGTTAGATCAAGTAGTGTCATTTCTATAAGAGGAGAGAATATCCAAGAAACATTAGGCAAATCACTTAGGTCATTGCCTTTCAATCGAAGAGTACGTAAGGATGTCAGTCCCAGGAAAAGTGATTCCTTTGTAATCCCATTCCACATAGTGTCAGCATCAATACTGGAATGGGACATGTTAAGAGTTTGTAATGCTGATGTGTGTGTAAACTGGTGAACAGATACAAAGCTTAGTCCAGTCGTGATGAACGAACAGTCAAGGTGGACAAGCTTTCCCATCTCAGCAAATGAACCATTGAGAATGAACCTGCTTATGTCAAACATTTCAAGTACTTTTAGAGCTGCCAGGTCCCAAAAAACATTGCTGTCAATATTGTACAGTTGTCCATTTCCCGATAATCTCAAAATTTGTAAATGAGATAAACCAGTAAACATGAGTCTGCTGATATGAGTTAGCTTATTATATGATAGGTTTATGATCTGCAAGTTGGTTGTGTTCCAAGAACCGTCTTTAATGGCATTGATGTTGCAACGAAACAAATCCAAATTTCTAAGAGATAAGGCACCAGCGAACCAACCTGGTTCCAAGGCATAGATGGAATTTAATGCCAAGTTGACATATTCCAGATTTGGAAGACATGCAAAAGTGCCATAGGAAAGGGAGTGGATTTTATTTTGTGATAAATTTAATACCACCAGGTTTCTCAAGTAACAAAAAGATTTGTTTGATATGGCATTTATTCTATTCCAACCCAAATCAAGAATTTCTAGGTATTCAAATCCATACAGGGCATAGTCAGGAATTTGTTCTATTTCATTCCATTTCAACTGTAATATTCCAATTTGGGGGAATTGTTCTCCTGAGTTATAAGTGGAGTCGTTTAAAGGAATAATGATGTGTATTTTTGAATGTTCCAATGAAATCTCTTTCATTCCTTTGATACCTAAGAAGGAGCGAACCTCAAACTTTCGAAGATGAATATGACTTACGTCAAGCTTGCCAACCTTAGAGCATTCAGAGAAACCTTTCTCTGGAAAACTAGTCACCTTGTTGTACCCAAGCACAAAGTCATAAATGGAGCAATTGTGGAAGGGTGCAAAATCTTCCTTTTCAAATAATGTCAAATTGTTGTAAGAGAAATCAATTAATGTTACATTTCTCAACTGTAAACCTGTTGCATTTCCATGCAACTTGTTTGAACAGAGTCCATGCAAATGAGGAATCCTCCAAAGCTTGTTGCTTGAGAGAATCAGAGTTGAAATGATTGTATTGTTCACAAACAGAGTTGTTGGTATTTCAGTTATGGTGTTGTTTTCCAATATTAGCCTCTCAAGTCCTAGAAGATTTCCAAAAGTGCCACTCTCCAGAACTTGGATGAAATTATGAGCGATATTCAAGATTTTAATGAGGTTGTACTTGGTGAATGATGCATTGTAAAGCACGGTCAGGTTGTTGTATGACAGATCGAATACCTCCAGGGTGTTAGGTAACGACTGAGGTACGGATCTGAGTTGCAGATGAGAGCATTTGACTCTAGTCTGTGAGATGATAGAACATCGTTGATGTGGAGCCATTGTGGTGTCTCCTGAAGCATCACATAGAACACAGATTCCCCAGAGCACGAGCCAAATGAACAGGCAGAAATTACTGACAGCCATTGTTAATGTATATTAAATCTTCAAAATAAGTACTTTAATAATCAGATTTGTCTTGATAATGAAGCTTTGCCCACTGTAACAATTTTCAGTTTATATCAGGAAAGTAGAACAACAGGTCATAAACATGACTCTTTCAATCCTCCACTCCTTTAACACTTGATTCTCTTCTTTCAGTTTCATTTGTGTAGGTTCAAGTGCCAGAAATAGACTTTTTCCATAGATACTTGATATTTGATCCATTATATCATATTAGAGTGTAATTAGAACTAGAATTAGTGGCTACTTTTATGTATTAATTTCCTGAGTAAGAAAAGTTGTACTGTCTGAAAATTACCCTGTGCTCTAAAACTGTGTATGTTAAAATGATATCAGTTTGACGATAAAATAGGGTATTGATATTGGATATGAATCCCATAGAAAATAAAACTGAGAAGGTATTAGGTTAATGTCCATTTTTCTGGTGGCTAAAACAAAGATGGATGGTCAAACTAAAAACAGAAATTCTTAAAGCCTACAGTTCCTATTCTGATAGTTGGTTTAACTCAACCCTGGGTTACGTTTAACCCTAGTCTAACTTTGCCACTTTAACCCTGGGTTAAAATTTCCTATTCTGATAGCGAGGTTTAGCTTAACCCTGATCCAAGTGTGGCAATAAATCGTTAGACTCAAGTAGGGGGTAGTTTAAGTCTGGTTTAACTCCCAGTCACTAGTCTTGGAGGTCTCGAGGCCGGCCTCGAGGCCAACTTTGCCAGTCCTCGGCCCTGGCCTTCAAGTTGGCCTCGTAATGTTGTGACTCGGACTCATCCTCGGCCTCGTAGCATGCGGCCTCGATGACTTGGATCGAGGCCGGGTTCGAGGCCAGAAGATTTCATAGAATCTGGTGAATTCAAGATTTTTTTTCAACATCTATACACTATTTTGAAATATTTTCCAATATTATTTCATAAAAAATGTAAATGCTACGATTGATAATTAAGTTGATAGCGTGAAGCAAGTGAAAGACTTAAATACAAGTACAGCGCTACGATCTACGTACCCATCGATATCTCTTGATGTAATATTACCATACCAGCGCTGCATGCAACTTAACTATGATTTCGCTGCTCTGATACAGCGTGCGCTTGCTAGGCCATAGAATTCGTACCTTCGAGTGGCACAGCGCATTGAATTGTGCAGCTGTATATTGTGTATACCATCTGCATGAGCAACTCGGCCGTAGGGTGAACTCGGCAGTTGGCACTTCGGTGGAACTGTGTTTCTTTCTTTCTTTTTAAAGGTATAAAATCCTTGTTTTGGAGATTCCTACATCATGAAGTTTTCAAATTTTTTCATTGATTTTTATCACAATAATATCAAATGATATTGAATTAAAGTGTTTACAAATGTGTTTTTAACACAAGCATATTGACTGAATTAATTGAATTATTTGCACGATTTTCCCCGGCCAAATTCTCACTTGAGCATGAAACAAATGAGAAACAAAAATGAAAAGGTCCAAAGGGAAATTCAGTTCTGTTTTACAATAATGTTCATACATGAAATTGAATGAGAAATGTAATTCGTCACGGGACGAATTAGGTGGTCTGTCACATTCTTTTAGTAAAAGTGTCTCGGGGGACGTCGAAATTAAATGTCATAAAGAAGATAACGTCTGGGAAGAAGACTAATATAGATATGGGACGATCTGAAATCGCAGTATCACGAACAGTTGACCCAAAAGGTGTATTAATACGTTAACGAATGAGATTTGCAATAGGGTTGTACATTAACTATAGTATACTGCATTGCAATATACATAACAGGCAAAATAACGCAGTTATGGCATTGTTTGTAACTGTATGTGTAAACGTAGTCGATGGAGATGGTAATATAAAAGTGCAAAAAATGTATAAAAAAAAAAAAAAAAAAAAAAAATGCCACCACCGTCGCCGGGAGTTGAACCAGGGACCATTAGGATGTGAGACCACTGCTTTACCGATGGACCAGAATATAGTCAATAGAGATAACACGTAGATGGAAAATGGGATTCCTAAATCATATCTTCCAGTTGAAATTTCAATATGTTCCTGACATCTGATTAACAAATAAATGGCACACTTACGATAGAGAATTTTCTCAGCTACAACATACTCGAAGCTGGGCGAAAATTGAGCAGAAATAACGGAGCTGTTGCTCAAAAAACGCGGGAATGTAGAATCAAGAATTAGAAAAAGGTCATATCCCATAGACAATACACGCAAAATATGAAAAAATGACATGCCTCCGTTTATCGTAAGATTAGACCATGATGCAGTTCTCAAAATGAAAAATGAAGGCAATCGGTATATAAGAGCATTGTCTCAGCTACAACATACTGAAATCCCGGTGAAAATCGACCAACAATAAGCGAGATAGTCTTGATTAAAGGTAAAAAATATGACGTCATAATTGAAAAAATGAAATTTTGAGTTCACATGAGAATATGACGACGTTCCGACTACCCGACCCCCAATTTTTTTCATGAATTCAAATCTTCAACTCATAGGCTTTCAGAAAATGTAAAAAAAATGGGGGGTCACCATGCTTTTAAACGAGCTATAGCGGATTTTAAAGGGGCATGTTTTTGCATGTTTTTACGTTATTTGCCCTATAGACGCGCGCACAGATTTCAAACTTCGACGCGCGCGTGCGGCCTTATGGTCAGTTGAAATCGATTCTAAATTGATGGAAATGGTCAAGAAATGTCTCAGAATTGCAAATCAAGTGAAAAAACGGCATTTTTACGTTATTTACGAGTTGCGCACGCGCAAAACGCGCGCGCGGGCGGATACGCGCGGAAATTTTTGAAATGCTTAAAATGACCTGAAATGGATTTTGGTTTGATCCATGAGTGATTCTGAGCATTTTTAAATTTTGCGCGCGCACTGACGTGCGGACGTACGCGTACGCGCGCGTTTAAAAAGTTGGAATTGTTCAGATTGATATGAATATTCATCATGCCAAATATGAATAAGAAATGGCATTCCGTTATGAAGATATGATCAAGACATGGTTTTTACAAAATGGCGCCTGGATGACGTCACGATGATCGGATGAACTTGAAAATGAGTAAAAATGCGAGATCTCGTGGTGACTGATGATTCCTGAAAATTTGACGAAAAATGATTGAGCCAGTTCCGAGATCTCGACTACACAAAAAAGTGGGTACCAATAAAAAGAATAATAATAATAATAATAATAAAGAAAATTTTGACAAAATTAAAAGGTGATCTGTCATAAATGACAGACCACCTAATAAAGAAAATTTTGACGAAATTAAAAGGTGATCTGTCATAATATGACAGACCACCTAATGATTGCGCTCTGCCTAAGCCAAATACACAATTTGAACTTTGGAGGCCATTTTCGCCCTTTTCTTGTACATATGAGACATGTGCACCAGTGACAACTTTTGTTTATAAATTAACGCTCTACCAGCTGATTTCCATTTCAAATCCGTAGGGCCACGGCAAATGAAGAAAAAGCCGTTTTTTCAAAGACAGACCACCCGACATTTTAAGCATATTTCTAAACCAGCATATGCAACTTTTGACTTTGACAGCCATTTTCACCCTAAAGATGACCTCCTGGAGGGCTGAGCTATGCTGACTTTTTTTGTGCAGAATTTCATGCTCTTTCATATGAATCAATTTCCAAGTCTCTAGCCCTTTGCAAAGTGACTCTAGCGCCCCCTTTTGGCAGGTCTGCAGCATCGAAATAAGAAAAAAAAAAAAAAAAAGGCTGTTAAAAAACTTTGAATTGATCTAGGGTTCTGGTTTTGTGTGTGCGTGATGTTTGTGCAAGATGTGATGTCTGTTGCGATTTTGAAGAGGATTCATGATCCAATTTGTGAGATATGACCATTCGTTGATTTTGACAATACACGTAACATGTGAAAAATTGGCATGCCACCATTGATCGTGAATTTAGACCATGATACCGTGGTAAAAATAAAAAGATAAGGATTTCCTGGTTAGGGCATTATCTCAGCTACAACATATTCGAAGCTGGGCCAAAATCGATCAGAAATAAGGGAGCTGTTGGTGAAAGAAGACGGGAATGTAGAATCAAGAACTAAGTAAAAGTCATGTCCCATAGAGAATACACGTAAAATGAGAAAAATTGACATGGTACCGCTTATCCTAAATTTATACCATGATGACTTCATCAAAATGAAAAGTGATGATACGTGCTTTGTAGAGAATTGTTTCACCTACAACATATCGAAATCCCGGCGAAAATTGATCAACAATACGCGAGATAGTCTCGGTTAAAGGCAAAAAATATGACGTCATAATTGAAAAAATGAAATTTTGAGTTCACATGAGAATATGACGACGTTCCGACTACCCGACCCCCAATTTTTTTTCATGAATTCAAATCTTCAACTCATAGGCTTTCAGAAAATGTAAAAAAATGGGGGGTCACCATGCTTTTTAACGAGCTATAGCGGATTTTAAAGGGGCATGTTTTTGCATGTTTTTACGTTATTTACCCCATAGACGCACGCACGGATTTTAAACTTTGACACGTGCGTGCGGCGTTATGGTCAGTTGAAATCGATTCTAAATTGATGGAAATGGTCAAGAAATGTCTCAGAATTGCAAATCAAGTGAAAAAACGGCGTTTTTACGTTATTTATGAGTTGCGCATGCGCAATACGCTCGCGCAGACGGTTACGCGCGGAAATTTTTGAAATGCTTAAAATGACCTGAAATGGATTTTGGTTTGATCCATGAGTGATTTTGATCATTTAAAAATTTTGCGCGCGCACTGACGCGCGGACGTACGCGTACGTGCGCGTTTAAAAAGTTGGAATTGTTCAGATTGATATGAATATTCATCATGCCAAATATGAATGAAGAATGACATTCCGTTATGAAGATATGATCATGAGATGATTTTTACAAAATGGCGCCTGGATGACGTCACGATGACCCGATGAACTTAAGAATGACTTAAAATCCGAGATCTCGTTATGACTGATGAATCCTGAAAATTTGACGAAAAATGATTCAGCCAGTTCTGAGATCTCGATTACACAAAAAAGTGGGTACCAATAAACAGAATAATAATAAAGAATAAAGAAAATTTTGACGAAATTAAAAGGTGATCTGTCATAATATGACAGACCACCTAATAAAGAAGGAACATTTGGTATCATTTATTTAGAGTAATAATTTTCTACAAATTTTGTACGTGTACAACACATTTGTAAAGAAACCGATGGTACTATTGATGTTTGAATGAAAAGGAAGCATTGTTCATGCTTTGGTAAAATCTTGAAACAGGGTAAGATCCCGTGGCACGAAAGACACATCATGTTGTATTTCTTGCAGGCACTGATATTACAAATGAGTCCTGGATATTCTGATGACATTTAGTCATATACCAAGAAAATTATCACTAATTTTGTTATTTACTAGATAAATCTATCTATCTACCTATTTGCTAGTCCCTCTGGGTCTAGCCATCATTCCAGAAAAGTTTTAAATCACAACGTGCATGCCCCATTGGAGTATAGTACCTTCCCATCCACCAACAGTGCACGCATAGGCGCCATATTCTCCCTCTTCCGAACGTTCTAAAGACAGTGTCTAGGACATGTTGCCAGGCAAAGAGAGGGGTAGGAGGGAGGGACATAGGTAGATACATAGATTTATCTAGTAAATAACAAAATTAGTGATAATTTCCTTGATTTACAGCAATAAATCAATGCATCTACCTATTTGCTAGACCAGCACGGAATAAATTCCGGGTGGCATGTCCTAAGGGAAGAGACTAACGAAGGGACAGGGAAGAAGCAGCAGCTCCCAGAACCGAGGTAGCAAACATCGCTTCGCCCGAAGGGACATCCTTAAGATGGAAGGATGTAAAGGAATTAGGGGAACGCCAAAAGGCTGCCCATAAGATATCCTCCTAGTGAGAACCCGAGAAAAGAGCCCAGGAGGTAGAGATACTCCTGGTGTCATGAGCCCTCGGAGGATCCTCAGACATGAGAGACTCGGAACCAGCCGCTTGGATAGCCTTGACAATCCAGCGGGACACAGTCTCGTGTGAAGCGGGAGAGTGAGGGTGACGGGAGATGAGGAAGAGCTGATCTTTCGAACGGAGGGCCTTAGTCCTGTCCAAATACCACTTTAGAGCCCGAACAGGGCACCAAAGTTTATCCTCCTCAACGGAAGAATAAAAATTCTGAGAGGGGGGCCCAAGAATACTTCGATCTGACCAGAACTGTCTGTCTCATTCTTGGCAACGAAAGAAGGACAAGGGATAAGTGCGAACACCTTGCCTTTCCCATCTGATATGTCCAGGTGCTACGAAGAGAGCCTGCATAGTGCTTCTCCTTTGACCGGAGGCAACAGCGATAAGAAAGGCAGTCTTAATCGAGAGGTGGTGAAGAGAAGCTTTGCACATCAGCTCAAAAGGTGACTTGGCCAAAGCCTTCAACACCAAAGGAAGACTCCACGCAGGAGTCAATTGGCGATTTGCTGGTCATTGTAAGAAGAACAACCTCAGTAACTGAGACAAGAAGGGAGAGTTCGACACTCCTGAACCATCAGAGAAGCCCTGGTGGATAGCGGCAATCGCTGAACGATATCCACGCAAGGTCGAAAGAGATCTTCCCTTGTCGAAGAGGGAGATCAGAAAGTCAGAGATAGCACCCACCGAGGCAGAGCGAGGGGAGATGCCTCACAGAGAAAGCACACAGAGAAAGCCTCTAGTCTAGAGTTGTAAACAACTCGCGTACATTCTCTGCGACTCTGAACTATAAAATGGGCGGCTCTGTCTGAGAGACCTGCCCATCTTGCATCCTCCCCGATAGAGGCCAAGCGGTCAAGTGAAGAGCCACTAGGCAGTGGTGGAGGATCCCCGATAGGGGTTGAAGCTACAAGGTCCGCTCTCCGAGGAAGGGAGAGGGGCTACCCGTCAGAGACAGAAGTAGAGGAAACCAAGGTCTCCTCGGCCAACGGGGTGCAATTAGTAGGACCCATGCCTGATTTTCCTGAATTTTCCTCAGGACCTGAGGAATCAGGGCAAAAAGGAGGGAAAGCGTAGCCCCGAAAGTTTCCCCAATGAAGGAAAAACACATCCAGGGCCCAGGCATCCTGATCCTGCACTCGAGAGCAATATCTCGGGAGCCGATGATTGAGGGATGTTGCGAACAGGTCCATTGCTAGAGGGGCCCACACCGAGTTGAGGTAATTGGAAACCTCTTGGTTCAGAGCCCACTCGGAGGGGAGGTGTCTTCCCCGAGACAGAAAATCCGCCATCAGATTGTCTTGGCCGGGGATGTAGGAGGCTATTGGAAAAATCCGATGAGACCGACACCATTTCCACAGTTTGGCAGCAAGATCGTTCAGAGTCCTGGAACGAGTTCCGCCTTGCCTGTTGATATAAGCGGCAACTGTGGTGTTGTCCGTTAATATTAGCACAGAACAATTCACAAGCATGGCCTGGAAATGGCGGAGAGACAGGAAAACCGCCATCAACTCCAGAGCATTGATATGGGGTAAGGTGGACAGATGTGTAGAGTCTCCCGAAACCACCTGATTCAGCAGTGGTTGCCCCACCCCCAAAGTGAGGCATCCGTCCACATGGATATTGACGGAAGAGGTGTGCGGAGGGGCTTGCCTTGACGAGTGAAGGTCTCTCTCGTCCAAGGTAAAAGAAGACCTCTGATCTCTACATCGAGAGGCAGCCACGTCTTGAGTGAATCCACATTGGGCTTGTAGAACTTCAGAAGGTGAAGTTGGAACAGCCACATGAGAAGCCGGCAGTCCAGGAGAACATCGACAAGGCTTGCCAAATGGCCCAGAAATCAGAGCCAACGGCCTGCGCAAAGAGTTCGGGTTAGAGCGACTATCGAGTGAACCCTTTCCCGACTGGGGCGGGCAACTTGGTTCACGATGTCTATCTCCGCACCCAGATAGATGGGCTTGCGGAAGGGAGTCAACTCTGACTTCTCCCAGTTGATTATGAATCCCAACCTTTCCACGGAGGTTCATCAGGGTGTGAAGAACGAGCTCGCAACTAGGAGCCAGTCGTCCAGGTAAGTGAAAAGTCTTAAGCCTTGACACCTGAGGAAGGCGGCTAAGGCCGAGACCACTCGTGTGAAGACTCGAGGTGCCGGTTTCAGGCCAAAGGGTAAGGCTTTGAACCGGAAGGTTTCCCCCGAAAGGCGAAACCCAGAAGATCCCTTGAAGAGGGATGTATCAGGATGTGAAAG
The DNA here is from genome assembly GCA_029962745.1 of Echinometra lucunter. Lineage (NCBI taxonomy): Eukaryota > Metazoa > Echinodermata > Echinoidea > Camarodonta > Echinometridae > Echinometra > Echinometra lucunter. Next base: position 27,843,764 of record CM057154.1, on the reverse strand, counting down.
TAGGTATCTTTCATATCCACTGAGATGGCCACATCTGACTGTTCGATAGCCAGAAGGATAGAGGCCAAGGTTCCCATACGGAAGTGTTCCGCAGGAATGAAGGTGTCTATGATCTTCATATTCAAGACCATTCTGAGCTTCCCCGAGCATTTGGGAATAACGAAAACCGGGGAGAGACACAGATGGGGATGGTCTCTCACCCACTCCATCGTGCCCTTTTCCAGCAGCCCTTGAATCTCTGAAGAGATGTGCTCCTGGAAAAGGGGCGAGAGAGTCGGAGGGTCAAGGCGGATGACTCCGTAGGGGAGTGGTTCTACGTTTATGTAGAAGCCTCCTCGCACTATGGAGAGAAAGTAAGCGTCTTCGGTAATTTCTTCCCAAGCGGGAAGAAAGTACCAAAGACGACCCCCGACTCTGTCCCCCAACGCTCTGGGCGCACCTTCAAACGCGCCGTGGGGGCTGGGCCGAACCTCGGCCACAACCACGACCTTTGCTCTTCTTCTTACCCTTGAATGTAAAGCTTGCCTTAGCTCGAAAAGACTGTTGGGCATTGGGCACGACCTGCGGTGGGAAAGTCTGAGCCCCCCCCCCCCCCTTGGTCGAAGATGGAAGCTTGGAAGAAAAGTCAGTGTAAACTTTCTTAAAGTCTTCCGTCAGAGGTATGCCCTTGGAGGAACGCTCCCTCCTGAATAGGAGGGACAAGTGTCCCTTATCTTCCCGATTAGTCGGATAGACTTCAGGAAGATATTTCTCTAGCAGGGCTTGAGCGTCGGTAGCCAGAGCACGCTCTGACTGAGGGCCGACGTCTGCCTGCGAAGAGGCATCATCCTCCGAGAATCCGGACTGAGAAGCCTGATCCCAAGAAGGACGGGCTAAATAGTCCCAGGATTCCTCCCCAGGCGGAGCACCCAGTGCCGCTGGAAGGGGAGAAGCTCCAACGGGCGGTCAAAGGCCGAGCGCAGTCGGGCTAGGCCCGCAGTTGGGCGACAAGTCTCCTGTCTGTTGGAATTCAACAGTTGAGAGTCGGATACCCGAGGAGTGAAACCGGGTGCCAGCCCACTGTCAACAGTGGTAGAAGCTATAGGGAAAACACGGTTTCTACCCAGATAACCAGTAAAACCGGAATCGGTAACTGGAAAATCGGTATCCGGAACCGAGAAGCCGGTATCCAGAACCGAAAACGGAACCGGATCCGGGTCGGGTAGGGTATCCGAGTCGAGTGTGGAGGAGGGTCCAGCCCTGGGGGCCAACCAACCTCTTTGCTCTTTGAACACCGCCTGGCTCTGGGGAACAAGCTCCGCCCCGCCAGGAGGCGGGGCAGAGGCTTAACGCTTGCGTTTACTGACAGAGCCAGTAGCAAGAGCCGCTTCCGAAGAACGCCTAAGGGTCGGTTTACCTTCAAGAAGCTTACAACTCTTTGATTTCTTTGTCCACCCCGCATGAGAGCGCGGGGCACTCTGAAGCCAAAAGAACCAACCCCTGAGTGGAAGCTACTGAAGCCGAGGGGCTAGAGCTACCACAGGGTAGGGACGAACCGGGGTCTGGGGTATGGCCCACGGTTACCACGGGATGCGTGGGTACTAACTCTGAGGCAGAGCTTTCTCATATCCCGTTGCCCCTTATTGCGTTGGATGGCAAAGAGGGGCTTATCCCTGAACCGTTTGAGTTTATCGTCCGTACGGACTCTAAACTCAACGCGGGTCGGGTACCACCAGAGGTTAACCCTAACTTACCAATGCTCGATGCTCCGGGGAAGATAATGCTAGAGCGAGAGCCAAATCTCGTCCCCGCAGGGGGGGGGGGGGGGAGGCGCACATCGTAGAAGCCGTAGACATAATGAATCTGAAAAGAGAAATGCGAGAGGTGTCAACCCGAACGCAGAGAAAGAAATTACAAGACGTAAGAACGCTTAACAAAAAGAGTCAACTCCAAAGGAGAACCGAATAAATTATCAAGTGAGGAGTAGAAATTAACTAAGTAAGAACCAATCCATGCCTGAAACGAACAGCTGCCTAAACTGTAAAAGGAATTAGACGTAAACAATGTCTAAAGACGGCAGCTACTACGAAATAAAAATGAATAGGCCAGCACTCGAGAGAGAGAGGAGAGCCAAATTCAAAAGTTGCCTAAGAATAAAAGCGTGTAAACAAAGAACAACCCCAGCGGAGAGGGAACACAACAGACAGGGGAACCCAGGGAATGTGTGTGACCCAGACACCATTCGAACGAATGTACCGAAGGGGAAGAAACAATGGCAAATAACTAAAGAAAATAACGTCAAGAGCTGTGACTAATGAAAAATCCGTCAGACTAACGTAAGAATTAATAATTGGTGGATGGAATAAGAATACTGAGCAATCCCAAAAAGCGCTAAAATTTTGATAAACGCAATTTTGGTGCGGACTTATCTCAATATAGTTGTGATCTCTATGACAGTGAGAGAGGAAGAGGCAGAATATGACGCCTGTGCGTGCGCTGTTGGTGGATGGGAAGGTACTATACTCGGGCGGGGCATGCGCGTTGTGACTTAAAACTTTTCTCGAATGATGGCTAGACCCAGAGGGACTAGCAAATAGGTAGCTACATTGATTTATTGCTGTAAATATAAATATTTTTTACTTCAAAGTCAACAGCTTTCGCTTTACTTTGTCATTTTTTCTCTCTGATTGTAATTGATAAAGTAATTGTTGATTTGAATCAATTGTTGATTGTGTGTGATTGATTGTATGATTTCAAAGTAATCTTAAAAGGTTTTAAGTAAACAACAAATTAAAATATGAATCCCCATTGGAGATCCTCACTGAATACCAAGTGGCAATTAGTAGTCAATTGGGAGTGCATGGAGAGTGAAACAATGGTCCCCACTGACCCATTGAAATGACCCATTGGTCCCATTGCAACCGATTGCCAATTGGATCTAATGGGGGCAGGGACCAACTGCCAATTGGTTCCAACAGGGACTCATTGTTTCACTTTCCAAATATACTTCCAATTGGTATTCAATTCAATGTTCATAATTGAATTGGTATTTCCAATGGCATGGTCTTGTAACTGCAACTTAAATTTTCAACTGGTATTCAATGGGTATTCAATGGGTCAATTGGTCCAATTGAAACCAACTGAAGTCCCTAAAACATTCAATCTGATTTCTTATATAGCATGATCAGTGTATTACACAAAAAAATTCTGGTTAGTGAATCAATCTTTCCATTGTTATTTGAAATATGTAATGCAAAATCATATGTTGTGGGGTGAAATATTTCACAAACATATTTATACTAAAAATTAATTAAAGGTAATATGACTGCTTTTGTATTCTACTATTATTTTTGAATTTTCAAGAAAAAAAAGCAAATATGGAAATGAAGTAAAACCATTCATGTGATCCCCAATGAAAACCAATTGGCTATTGGTCCCCATTGGTCCCCATTCCAATTGAACCAAGTGACAGTTGGTCGCAATTGGACCAACTGAAACCAACCGTCCCATTAAAATCCCATTGGACCAATGGGGACCAATTGACCACATGGCTGGTAGGAATAGGACATCAACGAAAATCTAAGTTTGACCAACTGAAACCTATTAAGACCCATTGGTACAAACTGAAACCAACTGAACACCCATTGAAGTTCAATGGGTGTTCACTTGGTTTCAATTGGTTATTCGTCTTGGGATATTATTTCAATTTGGTGACTCGGACCATGGTGCCTCGGACTCGGACTCGGATTCGGACCATGAAGACTCGACTACAAGACTGCCAGTCATGTAGAGAAAGTGTGGCGTGCAGGCAGCGCAGGTCACAGCGCTAGGATGATACTCGATAAATCAAGATCTACGCCTTTGACACTATTTATTGTAGGGTCTGTCTGCATACATTTAGTTAGAAAGTGTTAGACCTTTCGTTACCCATGTAATTTCGTAGGTATTTATTATGTAGGTCTACGTCTACTCCTAGGCTATGGCATAATAGAGCTTGCAGATCTAAAACGAAGAAGAAGAAGAATGTGTTACAGCATAACAATAAGGCATTGCCGTAGACCTACTGCAAAACAGAATAATAGTCTAGACTAACATAATTAACTGTTACAATAATTTACACAGCCACTCAGTCCTGACAAAGACAGTCAGTGATGGGTCTAACGTTAAGGGTAAGAGTAGACCGAACACTTTAACAGTCACAAATTTGGGCTTGCCTTTGGTTGCCGTGGATTTGGGCTAGCGCTTACTCGTACTCAGTCTCAGATAAAGCTAGCTATCTGACTCACTGTTGATTCTTGTTCTAAAAAAGTTTATGATGTCATTTTACTCACCCATTTTGCGCAATATCCAATTTTATAGCAGACTTGGTAGTAGCCAGAATCAAGTCACCACTGATGTTACAGGAATTAATTGAAGGACTGAACGATATAAGCTACTGTACCGTCTATGATGACCATGACTATGACACTTCCAAGAAAATAAAATCCTTATGTTCGCGTTATAATGCAATGCAAATTCACCGAAAATATGCATGAGCCGGGTGCTAACTCTGCGGTGGTACACGCTCAAGCTTAAACGTAAAAGTGAGCGCTGAGCACAAAGCAAGTGCTGCGCGCCGTATGGTAAAAGTGAGTGGATTGCTGGATGCAAACTTTACGATACTTAGGGTATGCGACTTCTGTACTGGGGCCCGAGGGATGTGAAGATGTATGCAGCAAAACCGACTGTCCCCCCCCCCCCTCCCCCCACACCAGAACCTCTCACCCGGCTTATAAAGGCTTGCCTGTGATCAAGTCGTGGTGGCGTGAATCCTCTATCTTGATTTTCGCATGCAAGGAGGAAGATGAGCTCTACTGAGCGTGTGAAGTAGAATCTCATAGCAATTAAACCTTGGCTGTCTATTTTAACCTAGGGTTCAGTTTTAAACCTCACTTAAACCTGGGTTTAGTTAAACCAGGCTATCAGAATGCTGATGAGAGTTAAACTTCACGAAGACCAGAAGTGAGGTCTAAGTATAGTTTAGTAGCCCAGGGTTAACTTTAGACTAGGGTTAAGTAAAACCTGCTATCAGAATACCTACCTACATGTTTAATTGTACATCAAATAAAATCCTAGGCATCAGCAGTTTCCACATTATGCTATTCCTACTCAATGTATAGACAGACCCACCATAAAGAGGACGTTGAGTTCTGGGAAGTGTATAAAGAAAAATTCCTTCTTGTTCATCAAGAAGAAAATCATGATAAAAGGACCCCTAAAAAGGACTGCTCTTGAGTTGGTAAAAAGATGCGACATAGCTAATGTGTTCAGGTAATTTCACAGTTGAGTGTGTTCCCATATACTCATTTCTGAGTGTACTGTATATAATTTTTTTTGTGAATTTGAGTCGATTTCTTATGATTTTGATGATTCCCAAACCTAATAGTATACATCAGTTTTTATGCAGTACATACTTTAACAACTGCTTCAAAACAGTTTTTTTCTCAATGTAATCACCTGACCAGATCTCAACTTTATCCTCATCTTCAAAGCATTATTGAAATTGAACTTAAGTACAATATCTACAAGTGAATCAATAAATCATATTGGGAAAAAAAAAAATTATTTCAATTGAAAGTGACAGGGAAAGCACTGGTATGCATGACAGATAAATTCTAAGTGGCAACTCAGAAGTGTCACTGGCATGTATTCACTGACAACTCTCAAACAAACCTAATGACCAATACATATCATTTGTATATTAGAATGACTATAGGACTTACACACATAACAACTCCATGCATCTCTAGTCCACCCAGAGCACAAAGAGAGAACTAGAAATTCACTGTATATGTGTATACCTTCATGTACAATAAATGTTAAAGTGTTACCAGTAATATCACAGCCAAGTGACTAATCTGTCAATTTGAAAATTCATTTGATTTTTTTTTGGTCTTTTTCAAATTCACTTTACAAACTGAATAAGAGGTCTAATAACGTAAATGAAATTATAAGGAATGTCACATAAAGCATAGCTTGATGATGGGACAATAGTTTTTTTTTTTTTTTTTAACATTACATAAAATTAACATATATTTACAAATGGAATATAAAAGGAAAGGATAATAATTTTGTTGTATTCAATTTCATAGTCAAACAAATCTATAAAGCATGGGTATGAAATGAGATGTATAAGCTTGAGATCATTCACTGAAACATTTAATGATCTCAACTTTTTGTTTTGTGTATAACTTACTTGTTTCTTGTTCCATTGCATTCATGTTTCATAATTAAACCTGTCCCTCTCATTTTGCTAACCCTACCGAACTTGTTAGACAAATTGGACGGCCCTAATAGAGTGACCTTCAACACCTGAGAGGGCTGTTTCGGCCATTCATTAGATCATTGTCAAAAACAATGCATAGTAGTCCCAGTGTACTTCTAGCGGAGGACGGACGGACGCCATTTGGATCCCTTATTCTCGCCTTCACCTCCGGTGGGCGAGACAATAATACTGATAATAATAATAACAATAATAATAATAATAATAACAATAATAATAATAACAATAATAATAATAATAATAATAACAATGATAATAATAACAATAATAATAATAATAATAATAATAATAATAATAATAATAATAATAATAACAATAATAATAATAATAAACTACATGAATCCTCAACCTTGTGCGGTCGAACTTTATGCCTCTGCCTTTGCCAGGTCAGAATTAACCCATAGAGGTACAGTGTCACCTTTAGGAGACGCTTTTGCAGTATCTGTTGGTCCAGAATGTTGGGCAGTACATATCATACATGAGCAGAAAGAGAAAAAAAGCACCAACAAATTTGAGCCCATTCCCATCGCTGTATGGTGTGGCATTCTCGAATTAGAGCAGTTTAAGTGTAACTAATCATTAAACTCTTTAAATTAGCAATGCAGTGAATAGTACATAATCACTACTTCTGTGTTCAAATTGGCAATTTCTGATTCAATTTTACAATTATATTTCATTTTGGTTTATGATATATCCATATTCATTTTTTCAAGCTATGTAAACGTGGAAAAAAATAATTTGTATTGCCAGTTTGAGGATTGAAGATGATTAATTTAGACCTCAAGAAAGCTCTGTACTGCTATGGGTTAATTATGGGGAACATTTAGAGAACAAAACTGGAATAATGGTTCTATTTACATGACACTGCGTCAGCCACATTTGAAGTTGATCCATCAAATGGTTCTTAAGTTATTGCAAGAACAAGCAATTTTCATACAATGACATCTATAACTTTTGACCTTGTGACCCCCAAATCTAATAAGATCACTGTCACTTTCATATGTATACATGACTCACGCTTGAAGTTGATCCGTCAAATGGTTCTTACGTTATCACGTGAATGAGCCATTTTCATGTATATAATGACCTCATATGACCTCTGACCTTTGGCCTCGTGACCTCAAAATCTACTCAGATTATTGTACCTCTTATATGCATACATGACCCAGGTATGCAGTTGATCCGTCAAGTGGTTCTTAACTTATCGTGAGAACTAACCATTTTCATGTACATAATGACCTCTATGTTCTTTGACCTTGTGACTCCAAAATCTAATCAGATCATTGCCCCTCCCATATATGCATACATGAGCCACGTTTGAAGTTGATCCGACAAATGGTTCTAACGTTATTGTGAGAATGAGCCATTTTCACATATATAATGACCTCTATGACCTTTGAACTTTGACCTCGTGACCCCAAAATCTAATCAGATCGTTGTCCCTCCCATATGCATACCGTACATGAGCCAAGTTTGAAGTTGATCCATCAAATGGTTCTTAAGTTATCACGAGAATGAAAACGGGATGGACAGACAGATGGACAACCCCAAAACATAATGCCTCCGGCAACCACCTTCGGTGGGTGGAGGCATAATAATAATATTAATAATGTTAATGATAAGAATCATAAAAAAACCTAATAAGAAGAAGCCTAAATGATATTAAGAATGATTATTATCATTATAATTGTTATTTACATTATCATTATCATAATTATTATCATTATCAACACCTTTGTGCTTTTTCTTAAAGCAAAGCAATATAAACGGTACCCCCGCACGATAACTCCTGTTTGAGAAGGAATGTCACGCCGCATTTACGTGTACCTCAGACAGTCGTCTGGAGTGACACCGAGTGAAACAGATATAAACAGAGTATAAATTCAAGGGTCTGTAGATCATAACAGCTCATAAAATTTTTATCACCTTATCTCCATTATCTTCATTATCTTCATTAACTATAATTTTGTTGAAAGGTATAATAATCAACACTACTCTCAGTTCTACTTTCGAGTCTTTTCCCATTTTTCTTCACTACACTTCCTAGTGGGATATGAGTCTCAATACAACCCAAAATTCACTGCTTTTCACTGCTGGTGAATGACTATTTCTTCAAATATAGCCAATGCCCTTCTATTATTCAATGGTGTTAACATATCATTATTATATATAGCTCCAGGAAGAAAAGAGACAAGAAACGTGATCCAGACATGTGACCATCCTCATCTATTAAAAAGCTAAATATAAACTGATTAGTGATTAAAGCAGGAAATTATTCCGTAGTCAGGTTAAATAGATGCAGAGACCATCACTGTGAAGAATTGTTTGAAAGTGAAAATGGCTGTGAATAACTTGTGCTTCTTCACTTGGCTTGTTCTCTGGGGAGTCTGCGTTCTAGGTGATGCTGCAGGGGATGCACTAACACCTCCACATCAGCAGTGTTCCATCATCTCACAGACTAGAGTCAAATGCTCTCATCTGCAACTCAGATCCGTACCTCAGTCGCTACCTAACACCCTGGAGGTATTCGACCTGTCACACAACAACCTCACTGTGCTTCACAATGCATCATTCACCAAGTACAACCTCATTAAAATCTTGAATGTCGCTCATAATTTCATCCAAGTTCTGGAGAGTGGCACTTTTGGAAATCTTCTACGGCTTGAAATGCTAAATTTGGAGAACAACTTCATAACTGAAATACCATCAACTGTGTTCATTAATAATACCATCATTTCAACTTTGATTCTCTCAAGCAACAAACTTTGGCGGATACCACATTTGCATGGACTTTGTACCAACAAGAAGTTGTATGGGAATACAACAGTTTCACATTGGAGAAATGTAACATCGATTGATTTCTCACACAACAATTTGACATTGATTGAAGAGGAAGATTTTTCACCTTTCCACAACTGCTCCATTTTCAAATTTCTATTGAAAAACAACAATGTGACTACTTTTTCAGAGAATGTTTTTTCTTTTTTCTCAAATGTAGACACCATTGATGCCAGCTCAATAAGCCTCGCCAATTTCACTGTGAGCTCATTCTTAGGCAGCAAAGGGATCAGAGTAATTTCACTGGTGAAATCAAAAATACATTTCATTTACCCTCTGAACAGATCAAGGCATATCCCATGGGAACAATTTCCAGAAATAAAGATACTGAAATTGACATCAAATAACATAAATGTCATACCAGACTATGCCTTGTTTGGGTTTAAAGACCTACAAATCCTCGACCTGGAATCTAATAGGATATTTGCCATTTCAAATAAATCTTTCTGTGAATTGAACAGCTTACTTGTATTGAATTTATCCAAAAACAAAATGAAATACCTGCCTTATGGTGCTTTTGCATGCCTAGCTAATCTAGAATACATAAACGTAGCATTTAATAAATACATGACCACATTAAATCCAGGTTGGTTTGCTGGAAGCTCCTCTTTAAAAAATCTGAATCTTTATGATGGCGGGGTAGAATTTATCAGAGAGGGTTCATGGAACACTACCAGTTTGCAGAAGATTGATTTATCTTTTAATGATTTGACTTATCTTAGAAAATTCATGTTCACTGGACTCTATCAATTACGGAGTCTTAACTTAAGAGGAAATAGACAATTAAATACAATAAACAAGGACACCTTCCATGACATGAAATCTCTAGAAAACCTAACAATAACTGACTTGAAAACATTTAACATCAACAGCTCTCTAGTTGATATGGAAAGCCTGGTTTTCTTGGATTGTTCTTATCTTCAACTAAAACTTACATCTATTCATCAGTTTACTAACATGTCATCTTTACTCAAACTTTATATGACAGAAACAAAAGTTCATGCTGGTGACATGGTGAATGAAACAACAAAGGAGTCCCTGTTCTCAGGGCTCAAGTCTCTGCGCACACTCCGATTAAAAGGCAATGATCTTGTAAATCTGAAAAATGTTCCTTGGATATTCTCTCCTCTAGTCAATCTGCAATCTCTTGATCTTACTGACTGTAAATTGCAGGCGATTTCAGCACAAATATTTGCAAACCTGACTTCTCTCGAAGAACTAATTCTGCAGCAAAACCGAATTATGAATATATCTGAACTTGCCTTCCAGAATTTGTACTGTTTACAAGTCCTCCTCCTCCAGTACAACAAAATAACCTTAATTGAAAAAAAATTGTTGAACGGCACGGCTAATCTGAAGCGTTTGTACCTACAAGGTAACCACATCTCAACAATAGCACCAAATACCATTATACCACCTCACTTGTATCGGCTCAACATTGCAGAAAATCCATTCACTTGTACTTGCCAACTTACCTGGTTTATTCATTGGTTCCGTACAACTAACATTAACTTGGAACCACAGAACAAAATTTTGTGTTCCGCTACTTCATTCAAGGCTCTTGTCAACCAACCAGTTTTTTCATTTGATCCTGAAGAATACTGCGGCATCAATGTTGTCCTTGCTACAGGGGTTACTATTGCACTTGTTGCTGTGTTATTTCTTTGCATTCTGGCTTATTACAAGAGATGGTGGTTCAACTACAAAATATTTCTTCTGAAACTAGCTGTCTGTGGCTACATAGAAATAACAGAGGATGTAGATCCAGACGACTATGAATATCAGCTCAACCTCATGTTCCATGAAGCTGATAAAGAATGGGTTCATGAGTGCATGAAACCTGCACTGGAAGAGAAGATGCCTCATCTAGGAAGAGTGGCCTTTGGAGATGATGATCTCAACCTAGGGATGTACTATCTAAATGCTTTATATGATAATATTGAAAACAGCTTCAAGACAGCATTGTTGATTAGCAACCAGTCAGTGGATGATACATGGTTCATGACAAAGCTTCGAATGGCTGTGGAACATGTGAATGACACCAAACTAGACAAGATTATCTTGATATTTCTAGAGGATATCCAGGAATCTACCTTGCCATACCTTGTGAGACTGTTGTTGAGTAGGAACAAACCGTATTTGTTGGTGACAAATGATGAAGATGGACAGGATTTGTTTTGGGCTCAGTTTGAAAAGGAAATGAGGGCAAACAGAGCAATCAACAGTGTTATTCCCACATAAAACTAGATGAATCTTCGACCACGTGTAGTTGAACTTTATGCCTCCGCCATTACCAAATCAGAAATAAATGGCACTTGTTGATTTATTTTCATTTATACAATGACATATTTTGACCTTGACCTTTGACCTTGTGACCCCCAAATCTAATGAGAGCATTGCCCTTTCCATATGCATACATGAGCCAAGTTTTTGATCGGTCAAATGGTTGTTGAGTTATGGTGAAAATGAACCATTTTTATGTGTATTATTACCTCTATGACCTTGACCTTTGACCTTGAGACTCTCAATTCTAATAAGATCATTGTCCCTCCATATGCCTACACAAGCCAAGTTTGAAGTTGATCTGTCAAACGGTTCTTAAGTTATTGCGAGAATGAAAACGGGATGGAAGGACGGACGGACGGATGACTCGAAAACATAATGCCTCCTGCAACCACCTACGGTGGGCGGAGGGCATAAAAATAACCATAAATATAGAAGGGGATACGAACAGTGGCAGAAATGATTCGTTTGTCAAATATGGGATTCCTCAATATACCTTACCCTCTTTTATTTTGTATATTTCGAAGAAAGTGCATAGGTATCAAAATAATCCTGAGATATTGTGTTAAAATCCTGGAAATAAAAAATTAATTAGATTTTGGAAGGAACTGCAACAGGAGAAAATAATGAAAATGCAAATGATTGAGATCCTAAAGTACATTAACAATATTACAGGGAAATGTAAGCCTAGTTGGCCAAGTTGGATGCAAATCATTGCAATGTTGGATAAGTTGCAGGATAGCACATGACTTTAAAAGTAGACCAATCATCAAACGAAATTCATCAGTAGACAGCTAAGATGTATTAAGTACTACCTGAAAACCATCTAGCATTCTATGGGTTAACACTTTGGGAATTTGAAGGAAATAAATGATAACATGAGACGTATTTCAGTGCCTCACCTGGGAAGCGTTTACATGAAGAGTCTTGTTGGTGATTTTCAGCGACTAATTTGCTCTCAGCCATCAGATGCAAGGATTTTCAGTAGCTTATAATAGACAAAACTCTTCATAAAACACTCCCCTGATGTATAACAAACCAATCACCTGCACAGAGTACAGTTATGAATGATATCCATCCTAATCATTAGACCTTTCAGGAGGTCTAAAAGGAGGTTTATGTGAGGTTGAACCCTTACGGTACTTGGGGAGGGGGATGGCCTCCAAGGCTTGAAGGGCCCCGATACACAAATTCCACTGAGCATTTCAAACCACTCCATTCATGCCACACTACGACTTTTTCTTTCATGTCTTGCAAATCTTTTGACACCAAGTTTATAAAAATTGGTCATACTGCTAGCGAGTCATGTGACCTCTTATGACCTCATGTTGGCCTGATTTGGAGAATTTGAGTTTTGTGTACAAAATGAGTGAAAAATTGCATTTCCTCCTGTTTCTCCGTTATCACTAAGCTTGTATCTGATCTCAAAATTGGTGGCCGATCCGATCCGATTTTACAAAAATTGTGAGAGAAATTGCAGATTTTTAGAAAAAAAATTGAAAGATCAAATGGCTTTTGAAAAAAAAAATAGATACCTGCATAAAAGGGCTTGAATTCATCCACTGTTGATCAGTGACATTGAAAACATCCATACCATGGATTATTTTTACATTTGAGGTTATCGTACATTATGTTTGTTGATGTTTAATGGACTTATCTTGCCTCCAAAAGTGAAAATATTGTCTTTGAACTGAGATTTAAAAAAAGTATGTCGTATGCGAGCAGCCATTTTGAGATGACAGGATGCTCTAACAATAAAACAAAAAGAAAAAAATAAACGCCTTCAAAAAATGTTCTTTTTCAAAGTTTACCATTAAACTATATTTCTGAAATAAAATGAACATTCTGTAGTTTACAGCTTGAAAAAAAAATTAAAAGCCTTTCATGTTTTGCTATATTTCATGTTGGATGAGCCTCTCAAAGTGGCCGCTGCATATCTATCAACTAATTTTACAATCATTTCAGACTTTGAGAGGCATGGCATAATCACTAAACATCAACAAATGTGCACTATAAAACCTTCAAATCAGATGATAATCGAAGATGCATAAGTTTTTCGGATTTGAGGGTTATAATTTGTCAAATTTTAGACATTTTTTTTCTAGCCCAATTTTCATAGGATTTTCAATCCAATTTTTTATTTGATTTCGATTTTTGAGCTAATCTGCCGATTCGATTTTTGCTCTAACTTATATCATTATTTATTACCTTAATTTCTTCTTTAAGCTGTAATAATCATCTATTTTAACTGACTATTGGTTCAGATAATACTCTGAAACAGTAGACTTTGAAAAAAAAAAGTTTAAAAAACAAAGAAATACATAAGAAATTTGAAAAATAATACAATGCATAAGAAGTGAAATCACTTTCAATTTTTTTTCATGTTTTTAAGCTAGATAAAGAAGTTCTTGCATTAAAGCTTTCCCCAAGGCCTTTATTTACTTTATTATCAAGCAAAATGAATATTTACATATTTGAATGAATTATAGTATCGAATGAAAAGAAAGAGATTTACATAAGTTAATGATGGATTTGTGTTCTTTATGCTATTCTCAAGGTCTAAGCAAAATTTCCTGGCAATCAGTCATGTCACAGCTGTAGTCAGAGAGGAGCTTGAAATAGCCCAGTACAGTATAAGGGTTAAGTTGATTGATGTGTAGACACATGTTCAGTTCATATTCACTGATTGCTACTGATTATGACATGGTAACAGAGCACTACTAGCTATTTCATGTTTTGTAGCATTCAGTCATAAAAATATTTCTACTTCATTACACAAATTGTGTATATTTTAAATACTATTATGCTGGTTATTATTATGATGATTGCTTCATTTTTTTCTGTTTTCTTGGAAAAAATGTATAAATACTTTTACTTGTTATTTATATGGTGATTGTTTAATTTTTCTGTTTTCTTGGATACAATGCATATAGTTTTGTTACTATTATGGTGATTGTTTAATGTTTCTGTTTTCTTGGAAAAAATGTATATAAATGTATATAAATATATATAAATCAAATTCAATGCTAGCATTTTTTTTTGTCTTTGTTGTAGAAATAAATAAAACATGAATAAAGTAGCAGGAGCGTGTCTGCAATTCTCAGATTTCATAACAGAATTTTTAGAGTTTCTAAAGATGAGGAATGATGCAAAATAGAAATGATCAGAGTTAACAAGAAAAAGAGAGAATGAGAGAGAGAGAGAGAGAGAGAAAGAGAGAGAGAGAGAAAGGGTGTGTGTGAATGCATGTGTACTTGTATAGCTTTGCAAGCGAAGACAGTGAACAAAGAAAATTCCTAAGAACAATAGTCCTCGGTTGGTAAACAACAGTCCTCGCTTGTCAAACAAAGGATTTGGGTTTATTCCATCAGCCTTGCGAGGACAGGAGACAATAGTAGTCCAATTGTTGTCCTCGGTAGTAAAGTGATGTGGGCTTGTGAGTGAGTGTGTGTGTGTGTGTGTGTGTGTGTGTGTGTATGAATACACAGAAAGAATTAAGAGCGATAAATTGATCCAAATGATAGATATATGGAGAGAAAAAAATTACAAACTGAAGGATAGTTATAAATTTACTTTAAAAAACTGACTGAACGACATTTATCTCTGAAGCACCTGTTGTAGAACCAACTTTGTATTCATTTTTTAGTGCTTTTGTTGCTGATGAAAGAGAGTGTGATATTAAGATGGCAAGTTCAGAGTTTTGATAAACGGTAAATTTTTAGGGAGAAAAAGGGAAGTCAAGGAGACGATAATGTAGAAATAGAGTCCACGTCAGATGGAAAGGGAATTAGTAAGGAAAGGTGCAGATGGAGTTGGAGAGAGAGAGAGAAAGAGAGAGAGAGAGAGAGGCAGAGTGAGAAGTTTGCTGAAGGCTGCTACAAAGTTGATAATAGCATACAATGCAATCTAGCTGACCAAACAGTCTCTGGTCTGTGCAGTGATCATGGTTGTTCATCAGCTCAAGTCATCCAGGATATCCACTGAACTATTTCCCGTTTTGAATACATAATCTCGGTTCCTTTCTCCGCTTGGATTAACCTGCTAGGAGTCAACTCCCAATCACAGCTGGGTTTCTAAATATCGACATGTCATTGGCATCTGTATCTGCCACTCAGACACTTTCTCAGCTTTGTCAACTGAGGGCTCTGTGCATCAGAGCTAAGAAAAGACTTACACTTTTTCCATACTAGAGCATGTTTTGCTGACTCTGCACTTCACGCAGATGGGAATGGTATTAAAAGGAGGAAGCAGAAAATTTTCCAAGATGATGAATATATATTTATACAACATACCTTAGTTTTCTTTTCCCAAAGTTTAGCATGCCTGTTGAAAGAAGCCTCAAGGGTGTCATCATGCTCCGATTGGCTACTGTATGGTAGGTCCAGGCTGGGCACCATGAGACGGTGTTGTAGTGCCATGCCAACTTTCTCCCTCTCCACCGGCGACAAAGCTGGCTTGGTCCTTGGTTGCTGCACTGCGTGGGCTGGGTGGGGTTTCTTGAAGACGTGGTCAGGGGCCTGGACTTCAGGATGGGACTGTGAAGGAGGCTTGCTAGAAACTTTCCTGGAAATCTAATCACAAGTGAGCAACCATCTATTTTTCTATTCTTCCTCCTCCTCATCATCATCATCTTCCTTTTTTCTTCTCCTTCTTCTTTTCATAATCATCATCATAATTATTATCATTGTTATTATCATTATCATTATTATTGCCATCATTACTAACATTAAAGTTATCATTATCATTAATATCATCATTGTTATTATCATTCTTTTCATATCAGTATTGCTTCAAAATTGTCTGCAAAAATAGTCATAAGATTTTCTACAAGGTCTGAGAACATATAAAAAGTTGTTGAACAAAAGTTATGTCATCAACAATTATGATAGTGTAAAAAAGAAAGTCATATAGATTTCATATAGCCATAATTTTCTTATGCCGTGTTTGATTTTGTTCAAATTTTCGCTCAACTGCTTTATTCCAACTTAGCTTTGATTAAAAAAAACTACTTGACTTGAGGGTTTTTGGTTTATTCAAAGTGAGGAGGCGCTGTGGCTCAGTGGTAGAGCAGTGGTCTAGTAACCAGGAGCATGTGGATGCACTGATGCCCTTTGATATGGTATAATCCTCATTACCTAGTCCTTCACAGGGACTTAAAGCAGTCGGTCCCCTGGTTTCTTACTAACAAGCATGCACGCTTTCTTAGCAGTCGGGTAAATCAACCAACCAACCAACTGTTTGAGAATAAATGAAATCTGTCTTGTTTGGTATTAGTACCTCAGGTATAATGCATTATGCATTCCACACATCTTGTCATATCGCACAAGTGGACAAGTGGGCAATACTTAAAACCACTCTGCTTTCATGATCGGATGAACAAGCATCCCTTTAATCTGCTCTACTGAATTCCTTAATCCCTATATAATCAACACAGGAACCATCCTGTTCCAGTAGGCAATGGATCATGAGCAAAACAAAAGCATTCACTGCAAGTTACCTTTGGTGGCTCATCTTTCCTAGGTTGCTTCTTCTTGCCCAGATTCTCCCTCGGCTTTCTTCCTGGGCCTTCCATCTTACTCCCAGCTCTGCTGCCACCGTTCTTTGCAGAAGCCTTCCTCCCTCCAGTGCTGCTCTGCTGGGCTGGTTTCTCTTTGAGAGGTTTGAATTTCCTTGGTTTCATCCCAAATCTCGATATCCCCTCTCCCCTCTTCAGGAAGGGGTGACGTGGTCTTCCTGTAGTCTGCTCCGAAGTGGTGGACGGAGCAGTAGGAAGCTGTACGGTTAAAGGAAAACAGTTGTATAAAGAAAACGTATCTAATTCACAAAGAGTCTATTTGTTATCTAAAAACATATTGCACTGCCAATACTGACAACAATGAAACAATCAATATACATGCATGTGCCTAATACACAACAGAAAACATTGCAGTAGGAAATTAGACTTATAATTAGGAGAGGAAGAAAGTCATGTATCAGCAGCCACCTGTATAAAAAGGCATAGTCCATTTTTTTGGTTTTTGTTTTGTCTCCCTTAAAAAGTATTTTTTCACTGAAGCATAAGAAGACTAATGCCAATAGAGGCCATTTGTACTGTCTTTTTTTGTTTATACGTTTTATTTATACGTTTCATTGTATTGTTCAATTCCCTCATTCGTACCGTTCGGTCGTCCCCTTTGATCTGCAACTCCACCAGCTCCTCAAATGACTTGAATTCGACCCCGAGCTGAGACTGGATGGGCCTCTCTTCCGGATCGCGCCCTCCCCCTCCTCTGTCATCCTCCTCTCCTTCCATGGTGCTACGGTTGCCCCCCTGGTGGGAGGGTGTGGTAGGGGTAAAGGGGGAGAGCTGGGGGGAGATGGTTGGAGAGGAGGGGTAATGGTCTGGGGACTGAGGTAGGGAGCTTCCATCGGTCCTGCCCGTGTCTGGTAGGTGTATGGACAGGTGGTGGGTATCAAGAGGACTGCTACTTGTAGGAGTCTGAGCAATGAGGCAAAAATAAAAAAGAGGTAACAATCAGCTGGTGTAAAGCTTTTCAATCAAAATAGTTTATAAGAATTTTTCACATTTTCTCCATTATCTCTAAAGATGATGCTTGTATGTTAGTGAACTCAACATATGTTGTGTAAAATACATTTTCCTATGATTTATATTGAGCTAAGAAGGAGACAAACTGCATATTGAGAGACAATGGAGAAAATACGAACTTTAGTGTACAAAATATATTAAGAGTTTTCCTTCTAAACCTGCCATTTTGAAGCAACCTTGCCAATTTGAGGATCACCCTAGATAGCAAACTGAGACTTTTCAAACTGTCATAACTTTCTCATTTAATAACCATATTTTATGGAAGTTTCAAAAAATTGCTTCTCTTTATCCTCTCTTTTCATTAAAATTGATTATTTCCCAGGGTTTCATTCTCCTTTAAGAATTTGATCAATGTTAGAGTCTAGAGAGTGACTGCATAACCATCAACTAAATGGAAAGGGGTGGATTTCTTTGACCTGCAGTATTTTTTAAGGGTTGCTGCTGATTCAGAATATAAAAAAGCACTAAACCACAGTACAAAAATAAAGAATGAAATTTTTTAAAATGTGGCCCTATTTGGTGCACTATCAAAATGTATAGCAAGAAGTTATGAATGACGGAACAAAAGTTCACTCATTTTACAGAAATGTGACATGCAGAATGCTTTAAAAATCTGGTTTTTAAAACAAGCACTTTACCGCACAAGCCATTAGAGTTGACACGTACCATAGAGAAATCTGACACAGATCTGAAAATCTCATCATCTCTACTCTCAGCGTCTTTATTTCTCCCTTCTGACAAGTCATCATGGTGATCATCATTGCCTGCATCACTGGTTTCAGATGCAGTATCTGGTAAGGGGTAAACGCCATCTACAGAGAGAGACCCTGGAATTTCGCTCTCAGAGTCTAGATCTACATCCTCCTGCATCCACAGAAAGTAGAGATGAAAATACCATGGCATCAGTTAAATGTAAAACACAATATTTAGCTGTTGCAGACTAAAGGGAAAAAAAATGCATACAAACATTGTAATCAGGCCTATGTGGTTTTGTTTTAATCTGTTTGCTTAGTTGCCTTGTCCTTTGATCAGCTGATTTTCAAGCAATTTCTTTTTGTTTTTAAAGAGTAACTTTTTTACGCTATTTAAGCAATCTGAACTTATAAAGAAAAAGAGAAATTGTATAAAATTTTAAGACATAACATTTTATGAATTTATTAAGGCTGATATGACAGCCCACAATGCTTCATTCCAAAGAAGTTTTACTATACAGGATGAATAACTGCAGACAGAAATTTGTCTCAAACCTGCAGTATCGATGTTCCATATCGCTTTATAGATGTATCAATATTGTTATCAGCTGGGTAATGTCCATTCTGAGATGCTTGTTGTTGGTTCACTGAAGTCTGGATCAGGGATGCCTGAGCTAGAGCCTTGGGTACTGAACTTGGTATCTTGATCCCATGTGGAGGACTTGATCCGGGTGATTTCTTCGGACTGTGCTTATGCGACGGGGACTTGGAGGGTGAGTTAGCGACCTTCATCCCTGAAAGTGGTAAAAGGCAATGTGACCCTGTTCATGACTAATTTACTAAGCATTTCAACTCTTGTTACTTTTCTTTTTGAAAGAATCCTGAATCTTTCTTATTTTTCCGATAGGGTGTGTAATATGTGCAGCCAACCTCAGATCAGACCATGCAATTTCACACTCTTTACAACTGAAGTTCATCTCCATACAGTATATCTGGAGATGTTACACTATTTCAGCGAAAAGCATCTGTTTCATGAAAGTGATCACTAGTCAAAGAAGAACGTATGTATATCTTTCCAAAAAGAAATCCTTGTAAAAACAGTGTAGTCTAAAAAGGTGAGGCCTACCATATAAGGCATTCATGTATATTACATGTATATCAACATGTCTTATATTATTTTTCTTTTTTTGAACATGATTCTATGTAGTGCTTTCAAGAATCCCCACATAACAGGAGATAATGATGTATGACCTTTGACATGCCTACCTCCCCACTGCTTGAGCCTTTGTTGCATGAGAGCTTGTTGTACCATCTCTTGCTGGTTCCTCAGCAATTCCAGCTGTTGCTGCTGCTGCAAAATGAGCTGATTCTGCTGCTGTTGCTGCCACTGCCGTAGTAACTTGAATCTCTCCAAAAGTTTGGCTTGCTCCTGGGTGCCTCTCTGCTCAAGCAGGTCTTGGCTTATGTCTGCAGATCATACAATTAAATTTGGGGACAGTCAAAAATTTATTCACAATGCTCACCTTGAGGCTGAAGTAATATACACTCAAACTTTTATTCTAAGGAATTCTGAAAAACTGTACTTTAGGGGTCTGTTTCTTGAAACAGTTGTAAGTCAAGTTCTTGAACAACTCATAGAGATATTCACACAATGTACAAGGTTAAAATATCCTGAACCAGTATGATCTTGGTGAAAACAAAAAATTGCTGCCCTCTACTGCTGCACTACTGCATACAACAATAAAAAATACAGATTTGCCCTTTGCAGAGACTATCTGTGGAAAGACCCTCCGAGAGAGAGAGTGCATGGCACACATACATATAGCAGTTGGCTTTCATTATAAGAAACATCAATGAAGTCAAAATCAAATTCTTTTAATTACATTTTTCCTGAATTTGTCTGGCTTTAATAGTAATCAAAGGAGAGAGACTTTCCAAGACAGCTTGGTTTAATTTAAAAAATTTTTAGAGAACCCTCTGATTCTTTTTCTCAAGCTCTACAGAGGCAGAAAATATGGTGACACTCTATCATTTTATTTAATTTACCTTACTGACTAGAATTCATCAGATTATCTGTCATTTCATGTCAAATAAATGAGCATAAAAATAAACAAAGAGAGGCTTAAAGTGATTACACAATGGTAAAAACTTTTTTGATATATGATCGAGAATAGAATTATAAAAAAATGACATTAAAAATATGATGCTTTTCAATCGAACTCAATGTTTTTTGGCATAAAAAAAGTCAAGAGCTGACCAAAAATTGGAGTACATGAGGCATGACATAAAAGTGGGTACCCAGCTTCGCGCATTGCAGTTGTGTGGCGCGCTAGACTGTACAATATGTATTATACCTTGCGCGCATTTTGCTAGAATTGCGCGACAAGGTACCCACTTTGACGTCATTTTGACGTCAAAGTGGGTACCCAGTTGAAACTGGATCACAGCACAGCAAAATATCCTGAAATCTTACCACATTAGGGGGTTTCCTTGGCAACATGACTTTTGAAAAAATTTTAAGCAGATGATTTTCTGCTAATAAAATCATGCTCTTTTAAATGAGCTAATATTGTTTCAGCATTGGGTACCCCCTTTAAATGAGAGAGAGGGAGAGGATAAGAAACTGGGATTCAACATCACTTGGCCAAATATCACATAATGAAACTGACCTGTTTTGATAGGAGCAGGTTGGCCAGGTAGAGGCATCGGATCCACTAGAACACCTGCTCTTGAAGCTATCACATTGCCAGGCATAGAATGACCCATTGTAGGAGTCCTGCTCTCAGGATGGCCACTACTCATGGTGATGATACTTTTGGACTGTCCAGAAATAATACCAAGTGAATTAAGAAGGGAGATAGTCCTTAGTCGGTAGAAAAAAGGACCAAATTAGGAGATTCTGTCCTTCTTCAAACATAGTCTGATATAACTGTATATTACTATAGAAGGCATTGCTTACAAAAGGACAAAAAATATAACATCAAAATCAAGGAAGTTTCTCCAAGCTTATGCTGCCTCAATGAAGTCTAAAACCCATTCGTTTTGTGTATGGACATTATAACAAACTAAGCTATAAAACAACAGTAAACAGCAAACTTTGAAGTAGATGGTCCTAAGGGGAAATTGTCATGAGGAATCTGCTTTAAATTTTCAAAGTGAACCAAGTTAATCCCTTTGCAGCAAAAGACAATTGGTAGCCTAATCACAAATAAATGTAGCCTGCCCAAAATCTTCACCTGTTGTCAAGTCTCTGACTCTGACATTGAGTGGAGACAGTCTCCCAAATAGAAGAGAGCCTCTCATTATTGGTTGCACCCTCCAAGTACAAGTTCTTAAAGTCATACTCTATGCCCCCAAATTCTTGTTTGTAAACTTGTGACCTAATGCCACCTTGATACCAGGTAGCTATATAAGCTTGTCTTTCTTATGCTCATACTTCATGTCCCCAAACAAGTTATTTTCACCTAATAACCTAGTTTAACCTTGATACATGTAGCTAGCTAAGCTCCACTCTCTCTTCTCTCAAGGCTCATTCAGACCCAGAAGCACACCCCCCATGTTTTTTCTTAGTGTTCACATATGATGAAATGTGCATTTACGCTTCAACTTGAAGAGTTGAACAGTATAACGCTAAATGGTAGCGAGACGTGATGCGTGCACGTTCTTGCCACATGTCAATGATATACTGCTCGTGCACCTGTGGCCTAGCCTAGCTCATTTATCTTCATGGACAATGTCATACTGAAATGACAATGATGGGGACATTAGAAGCACATTGGGTGATTTCAAGTTTGGTGTTGGAGGCTGGTGTTGGTGTTGTGAGAACACCAACACCAGCCTCAACACCAAAATTGAAATCAGGCTGGTGTTGGGGTTGACCTCGCAAAATTTGACGTATTTCCGGTAGTCTGTGTTGTCCGCTGGTGTTGAATGTCGTCTGCTGAACCGAGTATCACGGTTCGTGTTGACGATTTACATGCAATTTCCCCATTCACCAACACCAGCCCCTAGGGATCGGGAAATTCATGATTTCAAGTACGGTGTTGGTGTTGGTGTTGTAATCATACATGTTATTGCTGCTTGTCCTTCGCGCAGCAGCGGCACTCTTTGCTACGGCCACTCGTCACATATTGGTGGTTAAACCCATTTTGCAGTCAAAACAACTTGGTATAATCAAAACCATATATTTCCCATGGAAGAGTAATATTTTTCCCCTTGGATTCTTCAAATGATTATGCAATTCGAATCCAATAAGATGTAGATTTATTAGAAATTCTGAGGGGAAATGATTTCATCGTCGAGATTTTTTGCTACTAGCGTATGACGTCACTCGGTGTTGAGCTATCGATAAGGTGATCGGATCAGATCGGTATCGTCCCTCTAAACTGACCGTCGGTGTTGGAGCTCGGTTCAGCAGCCTTTCCACGCTCTCAACACCAACACCAACACCGCACACCGAACTTGAAATCACCCATTGTAAGGTAAGGCAAAACCCTCCTTTACTCTCGAAAAATTCTGTTTTAATTGGTAACTATAATCTAAAATTTTCATGATGCGATTAGACAGCGGGGAATACTAGCGAACTCTGAACGTAGTTTGCAGAGGTAACCATGTGTAAGAAGGGTGATCTCCATTCTCCACTGCATTTTTGTTTTTGTTTACATCTGGTTCTCTATTCTCCACGCAGCTAATAGGAGCTGTGTATAGTTTAATGTACAGTAGAGGCCCTATGTGCCACATGGCATCTGGAGGATAGGTAACAGGTAACAGAGGCGCACAGCGCACGGCCAATTTGGGAGACAGTTTCTGAAATAGGAGACTTTGATTCAAAGTCTCCAGTATCAGACTGTTTGTACAAGAGGACAATAGAAACAACACCAACAATAAGGCCCTTTTTCTCAGCCAAATTTTTTTCTCTCTGAAATCAGAAGCCCATCTGTTTTGTGTGTGGATCATAACAAAAAATGTTATGAAAACAAAAGTGGACAGTGGATTTTTGAAGTAGACGATCAAAAATTGTAATTTTTCATGAGGAATCTGCTTATCACATTTTCATTTGAGCTGAGGTATCCATTTTCCGCAAATGTAAATAAAGAAGATTGGTCTCCTATAAAAATGGGAGACTGTCTCCCAAAATAGGCTACATAATATACAAAAAATGTTGTCAAGTCTCTGATAATAGAAATGGGTATTATCGTGAAATTTGTCACCAGTCCATTCACTGCTGTTTATTTCATCAGTGCTGGTAACACTTCAGGTCTACACTCACATAGACTTTGTACACAATGCGAGCGCACACAAGGGAAGAGAGGTGACAGATTTCAGTTTCAGGCCAGATATGAGATATGGTCTCCCAAATGATGCAAATGGGAAACAGTCTCCACTCTCCAATATCACATCATCAGCTGTGCGCCTGTACTGATGTAAGCGTACCAGTTACTACACGCCATATGCCAACCTTCAGACAAAAGGAAGCGCAAGATGGTCAGTGGAGCCAGACGTAGTCTCAGAGTAATTGAGAATGAGACAGAAGCTTTTGTTGTAACATGTATCAAAACTAAGAATCAGTCATGACATGAACTGACAGACAACAAATAAAAATTTGTGAAAAGTATTCTTCAAATAATCCCCAAGAATCACCCTCCACCTTGTCGTAAGTTGTACTCATAAGTTAACTGTCTGACTGTTACGAGGCACTGACTCAGTGACTGTTATGTTAATGCCATGATGATGAACATGGCATGCACTTTCGTATCCATGTGATGGAGATGGACATCTGATGGAATAAAGCGCTGCATGCACAGCACGGTGGTGTGTGCAACTATGTGCTTTATTTCGTCAGGCTTGGATACGAAAGTGCATTAGCGCCGTCATTTAATTTTGAACAACAGCCTGTCTGGATGGACGCCCCTACGACGTCAGCCCTACATGGAACAGTGCTCCCACTACGCTGGAGCTTCCCGCTGGTGGGTGACGTGAGAAATGGCTTAAATGACCGAGTAGACATGGTAGACATGACAGTCAATACACAAATTACAGTCAACTTCATAAACAAACACTTCACAAACTTCAATTACTTCCAAGGTACTCTATAACCATACATAAGACTGGCGTCAATATAATACAATCATACTTTTTTCAAACTTACTTCTATTTGTTGATCGAAGATGACGAAAACAAATCAAAAGTCAGTCAATTCAAATTGGAAACGTATCCGCGCCACAGCGCTAGCCTCCTATACCAAAGACATTGGATTACAAGACAAATTACTCTCACCTTCTTCCGTAGTACGTTTTGGCAAAGGTAAATGCTGTGTTAAAAAATGGACTCGGAAAATTGCGTCCGCCATTGGTATAACGTGTGAAAATGTGTCTAACCTATTCTTGATATTTCATATCTAAAACTTTGTTTTTAAAGTCTGATTTTTGCACGAACAGAAGAATGGATAGTTAAAAGAACATTTCATTAAACTTTATTTTCAGTAAATGGCACTATAAATCTCCAGGATCATGCCTGCTTTTTGACAGAGTCACCTGCGATAGGAATAACACGTAAAAACAGGGATTTTAAGATTGATTATAGTTCCCCTATTACTGGTTTGAATTTATTTCAAATGTAATTTATATGTAATTTGAGACTTTGGAAAAGATTATTAAAGGCTCAAAAAATTCAAAGACTCCCCATAAATTTCGGGTACTACCCAGCTAACAATTGGACGTTTTCTGAACGTTCTTGAAGCATTCCAAGTTCGTTATTTGGACGTTTTGTCAAAACGTTTTCAGAACGTCTTTTTGTGGAAGGTTTTCGACGTATTCAAAACGTTTCAAATGGACGTTAAAAAACGTTTTTTAAACGTTAAAAATCCAATAAAAAAAAACCTTTTAAAATTTTTAAGGACCTGCTGAAAACCTTTTGGACGTTATAGACGTTTTCTAAACGTTAAAAAATTGAAACCTTTTATGCATTTGCTTTCTAGTCTAGGGACCCTGCAGAAAACCTTAAGACGTTTTACAAACGTTTTGAGAACTTCAGAAAAACTTTTAAGAACCTTTAGAAATTCTTTTAAGAACGTTCAGAAAACCTTTTAAGAACGTTTAGAAAACCTTGTAAGAACCTTTTAAGAATGTCCAGAAAACCTTTGATAATTATGATTTAAAAAAAAATTATCCTGAAGAGAAGTTTCTTCTATGATACTAACACAGTCCTCCTGTAATCCAAACAACTCTGTGCCTATATCCTATCCTATCCTGTCCTATATCCTAAACCTATGTACTGAACTCTTGTCAAGTCTTTAGGGACCAGATTGTTTAAGAACGTTTTTTTTTCCAGACGAAGACGTAGCGGACGTTATACAAAAACGTTTTGTGTTTGCTGGGAAATGAAATATATATTTCATTTATGATATCAACCGACTGATTTTTTGTAGAAGAATGTGTTTATTTGTTCATTTGGACATCGGAAAAAAGAAATTTGGTAACGATTCTACATTGTTGAAGAAGAGTCTTTTTATTTGCTCATTCATAATCCCTGGGAATATGCATATTTTTTGCTTTGAAAAATCTTGCCTGCCATAATTATAGTTCCCCTATTACTACTTTGAATTCATTTCAAATATGATTTATATGTAATTTGAGACTTTGGAAAAGGTTACTAAAAGCTCCAAAAAAAATCAAAGACTCCCCATAAATTTCGGGTACTATGCATGCTTTTGACCCTCTAGCTGCCATAGGTTAATACACAAAAACAGGGAATTTGAAATTAAGTTAATTCCCCTAGGATTCATCTAAATATATGAAAAAGGTGATTCACATAAAATTTCAAACTCTGAAAATATATAATTGAACCTCGATAAGTACAATAGACCCCCCATAAATCCCCGGGAATATGCATGCTTTTCAACAATTGTTAAATGTTTGTAATACTACGCGTGAAACCGTTTGTGGTATCGATGACGCGCGATATGTGGCTATACCACGTACATATAGTGTACTAAAATACGTACGCGTGCTTCATTTCGGTACTGAAAGTTCTTCGTAAATATAAACACAACAAAAAGTAACTCCCCCTAATTCAAAATAGCATAACTTTTTAACGAAGATATTTTTAGGAAAATAATTTGGCAGGAGTATTCCTACACTTATTGACTAACTTCTGTTTGAAAATGAGATTGATCTGTCAAGTCATGCATGAGTGCATGACACCGGCGTAAATCCACTCTGAGGAGGGGGGGGGGGGGATGATTGACTTTTTTCACGATTTTTTTTTCTGTCGATCTCACACTTAATTATAAGCACACACCCTCACTGACCCCCACAGACCCCCCTACACACATTTTAATATTTATTTTGCGAGCGAGCGAAGCGAGTGAGCCAAAAATAACCATTTTTCTAGTTTTTAATCGCATTTTCTAACAGAAATTCTAAAATATGAGCAAGCAAAGCGAGCAAGCCAAAAATAACCACTTTTCTCATTTTTAATCGCATTTTCAAATAGAAATTCTTAAATAATGACGATCGAGCGAGCCAAAAATAACCACTTTTTTGGTTTTCAATCGCATTTTCAAATAGAAATTCTAAAATATGATGGCTATTTATGACAGATATTCAAAGATTTTATTAACGGATTAATTAAAATATATTTTCTTTCTTAAAAAGTGGGGGGGGGGATATTTGTACACGCCATCCCCCCTCTCCAAAAAGTGGGGGGATATATCCCCCCCCATCCCCCCCCCCCCCCGGGATTTACGCCAATGGTGCATGAGCAGACATTAAAGACAAAAATGGGGGCTTTGTGAAAAAAGATTTTTCTGGCATTTGTTTAAGTGCTGCTGATGTTTTTCGAGGTTGTGCCATGGTTGAGTGACAAAATTGCTAACGATGAAGCAAGAAATGCTGAAAATTTACTGTTTAATGCCAGAAAAACGACTACCTGGTATTTTCACGTAATGTGCTGACTCATGTTGGTTGATGCCAATTTTTTCCACAAACTGAATGGGATTTTGCAGATTTAGGAGGGCTGAACATCATTTTTCTCAAAAAATCTGTGTTCACCCAACCGTGATAAACATGAAAAGTGTCAGGGATAGGCATGACTTGGTCAAATAATGGAAGAATTCAAATTCGCCAAAGGTTTGTTTCACAGAGCCCCAAAATGACTCAAGATTGTGACTTTTGAAAAGTGACATTTTTGCCTTTAATGTTTGCTCACTCATGCATGACTTGACGGATCATTCTCATTTTCACACAGAAATTAGTCAATAAGTGTAGAAACACTCCTGCCAAATTTTTTTGCTCAAAACTTTTTCGTTAAAAAGTTATGCTATTTTGAATTAGGGGGGAGTTACTTTTTTGTTCTTTGGCTATAAGCACTAGCTAGCGTAGCCAGCTAGCTACCGGTACGGTTAACCGGTGCTAAAATCAACGCAGAGTTGGCGTCTGCTGCTAATATGACATGTGAAGCAGAAGGCCAAAGCTGAATAAATTATATATGCAAAACATTAATCAAAAACCAAAAATTTGAAATATCCATATAATTTCAATATACATTCTGGCGGAGAGTTGAAAAGGAAAGAATACGTAGCAAAAATAGTACTAATTATTGAATTACGGGGGGGGGGGGGGAGAACATCAACCTGCTCAGGTCGGATACGTCGGGTAAAAGATTGTAGGGAGAAAAGTGCTTGCTTCAGTACTGCTGGGGGAGGAGGGCGTCGAGCCTTGAATTCCCGTTTCACAATCCGTCTGCCCATGAACAGACGTGTTTTTTCGTCTGTTTCAGAAACGGATTTTGGTTTACAAGACATCTTTTTGTCACACTGTGGGCACTGACGAAGAGTGTGACTTCGCCTTTCATTTTTGAGAGCTATGCTCCGTTTTTTTTTTTAAATCTATGAGTTTATTTTTTAATGGCATTCTACTATACCAACTCTGATTCTTATATATATATATATTAGGACAGCTCTGGGGAACTTTGATTCATGCTACGCTATTATTCTCTCGATTGTCTCACATGTATTTATTTCCATGAGAGTTGCCAAAGCTGTTGTATATGTTAACCTGATCACAAATATATATATATATATATATATATATATATATATATATATATATATATATATATATATATATATATTATATAAACGCGGGAAAAGGGTACTTTTTCAGGGGTATAGGCGCGGAACGCGCGGAATGCGAATAGAGTGTCAAAAACGCCCAAAAATGGCCTCGCTCGGACCAACGATCAAAGAGAAGAGAGAGAGGGAAAAAATCCAAGTGGGGTCAATGATATCTACTGAGCCAGCCTGTCTTTCTGTCATTGTGTGGTCTATCTGTTTTATGTCGTTTTGTGTAACCCCTTGTCCCCCTCCACTATCTCTTCTCAATTGTTATCTTTTGGTTTGCCCTATTTCATGATTTCCACTCTACCTCCTCACTTTTGACTCCATGCAGTCTGCTATTTTCCCCCTCCTTCTGTCTCATTGCTTATCTTCTTCTTATTCTCCTCTTTTTTTCTTTTTTTTAAATCACTTAAACATATTATATATACATGTTTTTTATGTTTTATGTGTCTGTTGTAGATATGTAAGCTCTATGTAGTAGATTTATCTAGTTGTTTTTAAGCCATATACAAAGTAATTAGTTGTGATCTTCTGAGGGACCTAATTTACAAGCTCTGCTTCTCCTGGTCACCTCATCTTTCTTCTCTTTCCCGGTTGTAATATATCGAAACGTACTGTTGTATGATTATGTATTGTACAAGGATATGAAGGAAGATAAATAAATAAATAAATAAAATAAAATAAATGAAAAAAGCCCCTTAATCACGATGATCTAAAAGACTAAAACGCGGAAAGGGTATGTAATTTGCATCGACTGCAGGACTGACTGTAACAAGACCCGTGAACGGAAAATCCTATAACGCCTGTGTAAAACATAATGAGACAGTGAATTATCTCGAGATAAAAACGGCTCCAAACTTTCAATGGACCCCACTATCACTCTCAAGGTATGAAAATGGGAATATCCTCGTTTCCCAACAATTAATAAAATCCCTGTTTAGGGTGTGCAAATCTGAGACATCTGCAAAAAATCCGTGTTTAGGGTGTCCTGGCGGCCTGCCCATGAATCCTCGTTTAGGGTGCTTTTTTAGGACGATTCTCGCGGATGCTGTCCACTCTTCTATGGAAGTGACCCCCCCCCCCCCCCCGCGGGTGTGCACCACGAATAGCGCGCTAGCGTATAGCGCTAAATTGTTTTATTGCGATTTGATCTATTTTTAGGTGTCATATAAAACAAATAATGAATGTCTTTTCATTCGCGCAATGGACAGAATATTTCATTCGGTGAAAGATGAAATTATTGATCCATTCAACTCGACTGCGCCTCGTTGAATGGATCATTTCATCTTTCACCTCATGAAATATTCTGTCCATTGCACTCATAAACATTCATTATTTTGTATATAATGTGCACGACAAATACTAAATTATCTTGAGTGCAGTTTTCTTTTACCGAGGCCGAAGGCCGAGGTAAAATAGACCTGCACGAGGGATAATTTAATATTTGGAGTTCATATAGTCCAGTAATGGTGCAACAATAGAATATGCACTAATAGTAAATAGATCCCAGAATTTTCTGAACAATAAAAGCTAATGTTGGATTTACACATGGCGTACCTTCGACTCTTTTTGAAGTTATTACCGTCTACATTATTAATCATCCAACACGTGGGTATTATTCTCAATATATATATATATATATTACTCGCTTGCTTCGCTCGATTGTAGGATTCAGAAAGATATTAATGGCTTCGGACAGCAGTCCTTCATAGTTTGTAGTTTGGGCAACAATGTTCTAAAATAAATACGTAGTATCCTGCATACAGTTTTTCAGGGACGGCACTTAGGTATTTTGAAGGGGGAGGGGGGGGGGGGAGGAGGCTTCGGCCTTCCACGGCTTCGCAAAATTGGTTAAAGGGGGTACCCAGTGCTGAAACAATGTTAGTTCATTTAAAAGAGCATGATTTTATTAGCAGAAAATCATGTGCCTAATTTTTTAAAAGTCATGTTGCCAAGGAAACCGTCAAATGTGGTAAGATTTTAGGATATTTTTGACCCCTCAGCTGTGACCCAGTTTCAACTGGGTACCCACTTTGACGTCAAAATGACGTCAAAGTGGGTACCTTGTAGATAGATAGATAGATAGATAGATAGATAGATAGATAGACAGATATTCATCTTTCTTTCCATATGTTACATCCAACTTTGCATACGATCAGTGTTATATATTACAATGCAAACAAAATCACAACAGTATAATGAAGTGGATTAAATTAAAGAAAGATGAGGAAACCTTAGTAAAAGCAGAGCTTGTAAGGTGTAAGGTCCCCTCTGAACCAACTTACATGTATAACTTAGCTTGTATATAGCGGCGTTATTAATGTAATAAAATTATAATACTGTAACTACCTAAGAATACAATATGAAATGGATGGAGAAAAGAAAACACATGCTATATACAAAAGAGGAGGGGGGGGGGAACTATGGATTTATGAATAACAAGACGGGCGAGAAGAGAGAAAATATGAGAAATGATAAAAAATAGGAGTACAGCACATCGACAATAGGTACATCACAGGACAAGTACAAAAACACATGGAAAATGAAAAACAAAAGGTTGACAATCTACGAATTATTTTGTTAGACGAAGAATATAAAGAAGGGGAATTACCTAAGAGTACATCAAAGGTATCAATATAGACCAATTTCACAAGCAAGAGGGCAGCAGACTGTTCGACACAGTTCGACATACTGCGGTGGGCGCTCCAACTTTTATAGTACACAAGTCAATAGCGCGTTATGTACATTCGTTCGGTTTTTTGTCTATTTTGACGAGTATATGCAGATTTATTTTAATATTTGCAATGAGAAATTATCAGGGAAGTTCAGGTCGCAGCTGTGCGGTGCTCAAATGCCACAAGAATTAGAGAAAGTTTAAAAATTGGAAGCTGAGTGCGAAATTCACTCGCTTTTGACTCATGAAGCCTGTTTGTGTGGGAGCCGTACTCCCTACACAGGTTTCCGTAAACAATGTGAAGGAATTCGTCGCCATTGGGTAAAAACATCAACAAAAAGGACTTTCAAGTCAAGAAACAATATCATTATGTACTTTGGGGTAAAATTTAATGAGTGAAAACATGACTTTGTAAACAGGGTAAGATTTAGGGCTCCCGTTTACTACGGCTTCTATGATCCAATCGAACTTTTACTGACAAAACTAAGTTGAAAAACCATCGAAAGTACAAAAATACATCATACCTTCATCCGTCAGATATGGCCATTGTCTTACCTCATCTACCCATGTATCTATGCATTATTTCATTGATCTAGAATAAAGTAAATGGAACAATATCGGGGCATATCTCATATCTTACATTCATTTTGTACACAGAGCCAATCGCGGTCAGCGCGCTTGCCCACCGCAGCAATGGCGTCGCCGATAGAGGGCCAAATACATAAACCGGAGGTGAAATTGGTCTATAACCAAAGACGTTTTAAATATAACTACCTTGTCGCGCAATTCTAGCAAAATGCGCGCAAGGCATGATACAAATTGTACAGTCTAGCGCGCAGCACAACTGCAATGCGTGAAGCTGGGGGTAAGCACTATATAGGTACCAATCCTGCAGACGCAAGCTCATAAATATTCTTAAATATTCATAGGATTAGGATTAGGATTAGGATTAGGGTTAGGATTAGGGTTAGGATTAGGGTTAGGGTTAGGGTTAGGGTTAGGGTTATGGTTAGGATTAGGGTTAGGATTAGGATTAGGGTTTCAGCTTGCGTCTGCAGGATTGGTACCTATATAGTGCTTACCGAAGCTGGGTACCCACTTTTACGTCATACCTCATACTCAAATTTTTTGGTCAACTCTTGACTTTTTATGAGAAAATTAGACAAAATGCATTGATTTCGATTGAAAATCATCAAATTTTTAATGTTATTCTTCTTAGAATTCCATTCTCGATCATATATAATTTTTTTTTTACTATTGTGTAATCACTTTAAAGAAGCTCTGTTCTCAGTGAAGAAGTTCCACACCACAGAAACAGAAATTTGTGTTCCACACGGTGAACTTTCAACCAATCACCACTTAGCTAAGCAGGCTGCGCTGCAGCGCGCTGGTGTATACGGTAAATTTCTGATGGGCATGGGCTGAGCGCATGCTGGCTAACTTGGATAGACTGGAAATCCACTTCTTAAATGAAATACTTCATAAATCTGCATCTAAACGTTAGATCTTTAGACTCGTATACGCCAGCTTCCCTAGGTAAGGAAAACTCTTTTCTCTCGGGTTTCATTATAGAATAGTCCGGTTCGATAGAATGGAAATATTTTATTTTCCTTTTGAGCAGAAATCAATATTGAATTTATCCAGTCCCATTCGTTTATATTTGTGTCATGATCTTGAACTGAACAGTATAGACTTAGTATTAATACCCCCCCCCCCCCTTCCCGGGGACTCGGGCACCACACCTCCATCTCTTTTTCATTCCACCATTCCATTCTACCATTTCTTCAACAACCAACAAGGCAGTATAATGTGATGTGGTTGAGCTGAGTCTGGCACTCGGAGTCATGTCATTGACATTGTCAGTGACCTGGGGCCCGTTTCACGAAACCGTCATAAGTCAACTTCTCAGCTAAGATCGCCGCTAGTTGGCTAGTTGTCTGCTACGTGTTTCACGAAGCCGTGTTTGCCAAGATCAACGCCAACATCCCCGCTAAGAACTTATGACGCCTCTGACCCTGTCATATCTTTTTTCGTTGATATGCAGCGCCATCACATGCCACTAATTTGGTAGATTATGGCTGGCCAAAATGGAAGCTACACAGATGTAAAAAAAAAATTCAAATCTATCTTTTCTAAGGGTTCCTGCAATCAGTAATTCATCCTTGCTCATGTATAAATATTATATTTCATGTTTCATATGAAACGATCTGCAAAAAAGGTTTCCTAAGGGGTTTCTCCCGTGATTGTAACATCTCTCAAAAGAACACAATTCTGCCACGTCAGGCAAGGCATAGTCAAAGGGATAGTCTGTAGATTTCAGACCCATATTTATTCAAAGATGATTTATATCGTAAATTTTTAAACAAAATACTTTTTAAGACACATATTTTTAGCTTGTAATTTGCCAAAATTATGCATATCAACGTTTTGGTCAAGACGTGACGCTGGATAAATATTTAATTTGCCTCCTTTTTCCGATCATGAACGTAAGGGTTTATTTTGCAAATCTAGTGTCCCGGGGGTACCCATCTTACGTTCAAAACGATAATGAACTTAATTACTAAAAACAGAATTTTATAAGCTTTTCTTTGGTGTAATCTGCCTTCTTTGAAAATATGTTGTATCTATAACCCCCTGCTACTATTTCTAAGCTTTGCCCTCACCAGATCACTCAAATAATTGCAGTTCTGATAATTTCTTGTTTACAAAATGTATGTGTGATTGTGACCAAGGCTATGTGTTGTCACATTTCCTCATCGATTCACGAGATATTTAGCTAGCATGCTCTTCGTGAAACGGTTTAGCAAGATTAGAGTCATCTCCGTAGTTGGCGGACAAAGATATGACTAACTTGGCGTTGATTTCCAGAAACAGGCCCCTGGTGACTGACAGTGATCATGGGGTGCACAGTCAGTCATGTCAGTTGCCTCGGACTCGGTATGGACTATCGGAGTTAAAGGAGAAACAAGGTCAAGCTTTTAACTGTAATGTTAAAATAGAATAAACTAAAAATGTTTGAATAAAATAACATTTGAAATGAGATTAGAAATCACCATTTTAGACCAATTGATGTCATCGTAAGAGTAGAAAATAGAGCTCTTTTTACAATGATTACATCGTCGTCTGCTCCTACAAGCGCGTTCATTTTTTCTAAATTTCCCTTGAAACCTTGTGCATGATGAAGTAAGGGATGGAGAACTTTGCATACGTGTGTTACACACAGTAAACGTATTGTCAAATGTTTGGCTGTTCCAATTAGAAAACAAGCAGGAAATCATTCCATCTGTTCCCACACTCAGAATCCCAGACCAGCAGAAATATCTGGTATTGTTCAAATGATGGGTGGGCATTTTGAATGTAGAAAAAATCCAAGGTAAAAACTTCAAACTTGATCTGAAAAATGATGTGATCTGCAGTGAGCCAATTACAATGCACTACCGCCAACTCCATGACCTACGTCACACAGCCCGATTGCACCATTCAACATAGCGACGCTACTCTACTCTCAAGACCAGTGGAAATCGCAGTATTCAATCGACAATTTCTGTCCTCTCTAGTATCGAATGTAGGATGTTCTTAATTTATCAGAAACTGTTTAGAATTCCCTTAGGTCAATGATAAATGTCCTGTGGGGGTAATTCTATAGAAAGGGGAGTGGAAATGTGTGCTTAGTCTTCATGGAGATGTTGCATATCGCACTTTGAGCTTCCTCCTGGTCCATGGCCAGGCCACACAGGCAATACACGCAATTTGCTTTATTAGTTACTTAGATTAAGTGACTGATATTTTTTAAAGGACTGGGGGTGGGGCATCATACATGTAGGCATGGCTCCCACGTGCCCCCACATGCCCCCTAGACAATTTTTGGCATGAAACTCAAACTCTCACATTTTATGCTGTGCAACTTTCTGATGTTTCTCTTTCAAGCCTTGTGCATCTTTTGACACCAAGTTCACAGAAATCGGTAGTAACATTTACCGAGTCGTGTGACCTTTTGTGACCTTGAGCAGCCCGAAAGTGGAGAGCTTTTTAGTTTTGTGCACAAAATGAATGGAAATTGCATTTCCTCATATTCTCCTATTATCCCCAAGTATAATTTTTTCTTAAAGCTGTTGTTATTATCTATTCTAATGGTCCAGATAACACCCTAAAACAGCAAACTTAAAAAAAAAGAAACAATAAAAAGTTTTTTTAAAAATTAGTTCATTTCTAACTGATAAACCATTTTTATTCATTGATCTATTGCAAATATGTGAAGGTCTGCAGGATAGTTGATTGGCCCTGGCATCTAGACATAAAATCCAGTTTATGATTTCCCTCTCAATCGTCCTTAAATTGTCGTAAGTTCTCAAATTTAGATCAATATGGGCATCATGAGAGACTAAAAAACTCATGCTGGACACTTGATCTTGCGAGAAATAAACAGTAATAACTTTATAATGATAAGTGAAGAAAAAGAATAGTTGCCATTTTACTGCATATAGCTCTATGTCTGTTCAACTGTTAACCATGTAAATCTGATGAAAATCAAGTAAATCTCTATGATGCATGCCAAGGAACTATATATAGAGTTTGCAATCATATTTTCATTCTTTTCTGACTTGATCTCATTTTTGCCATTCATTCATGCAGATACAATGGCTAGCTGAAGTACCTGTGATGTCATCGTATTCATGAAGACTGGATGAGCTCTTTCAAGCATCGTTATTTCTGACTTTTGGTCCAAAATGGCCAACCTACAACGTAGATGACTTTCATGAAATGTGTATGTAACAAAGTGGAAGATGTGGAAATCCATATGTTACACCACTTTTTCTCAAATGAGATTATCTACCCGATTATCTTCTTCTTGCTTATCCAGTACTTCTGGTCAGTTGATGCAAAAGAACGTTATGTGGAGCTATTTGGGCAAGCAACAGGAGAGCAGAGTGAGAGATTTAGGTGAAGACTATCACAACTTTTGCAATCTGGGGAGGAATCAGTGTTTTAGAAATTTAAGTTATTACCAGATTTCCAATTCATATAGCCTCAGGGGTCAGTCACGCTCGTTAATCATTTCTGCAAAGCACAAGAACTTGTACTTGTCTAGTCGAACAGCAGATAATGGCATGTCAGAACCTCATTTTATAAACACTGCTGGTGTATCAAGGCCATCAAGAAACACAAATGATGGAAAGGAATCCATGATTGGCACTTTAGTTGGTGCACATGACAAACATGGGGGATTTTTCAGATCATTCTTAAATACAAAAGGACGATTGGATGACTGCTCATTCCATACTCGGGGCTTTCACCAATTTTTTGCAACATCTAGTTGGCAACCTTTTGGCATCGTATTAAGGACAAGACCACACATATCAAGACATTCATTGAGCGGCAACCTCCTGTGTAAAATGGTGTCCAGTGATCCTGCTTTTATATGCTTTAAATCTACGACCACATCAAGGGACAAGCTCCGTGCAAGAATCCGGAGCCAGCTCCCTGACCTGAAGGAGGAGGAGCTGGAGGAACAGTTTGTGCGGGGATCGGGACCAGGAGGGCAGGCGACCAACAAGACCAGTAACTGTGTGGTCCTTAAACACATCCCAACTGGAATTGTTGTCAAGGTTGTTTCCTCTTTTGTAATGCAAGAGCCATTAATTATTGTGATCAGTCATTTTTTACTAATGCTCTCCAAATGGGCTATGCTGTAAAATACTGTCCAGACAGCCCATAGGTATTGTCTGTAATGGCTACTTTGTCCCGTTTCCCTGGGAGGGGCATTGCAGACTGAATTTATTGTTCCATGTCATCCAATTATTCAAACAGTCATCATTATATTTTGGTGGGGTCGGAAGTGATCTACTCCAGTGTTCATCATGTCCCCATGGGATCCTTTGTTTCCAAAGATATTATAGCTATGTCATGCTATGAATACATTTCTTGGAATCATACAACATCTTGAAGTATAAAAACAATGAAATAACACGGGATGACATGATGGTTTACTCCACCTAGGCCTTTTGCTTCCCTTTTATGCTTGTATGTGCTGATGGGTGATGGTTATTTATTGTTTAGATTGTAAAATACATGTATGCATGTATGCCTTCATGCAAAAGAGAGAGAGAACAAATTTCCACTTTGATTGGTAAATCCATTTTAAACCACTACATATGAGGTTCCTTGTGTTTTAAAGTACAAACCCTGTATAGAAGTTGGTTCATACATCAAGGTGATAGTCATCTTTCCTCATGTTGCTTTCAAACCCTTGCCTAATTGTGACATCTTTTGTTTACATTTCTTTCCTTAGTGTCATCAGACAAGATCTCAGAGCGAGAACCAGAAGATTGCTCGTCTCCTGATGAAGGAAAAGCTGGATCAGCACCTCAATGGCGACAAGAGCGCCATCGCTCAGCACCAACAGGCCATGCACAAGAAACGGGAGGAGAAGAAACGAAAGACGCGACTGAAACTAGAAAGGCTGAAGGTGCTACGATCGAATATATATGAAGAGGAGAAATCAAGTAGTAATGGAAATCAAGATCATAAGGACAAAAATACATGAGACTTATGTCACAAGTCAAGTGAAAGAAATCTAGACAATAATGGTTTGATTTTGTAAAGATATTTACACATATCGCCCCTGTTTTCAAGAAGTGACGGATACAAGGAAAATCGTAAATTTTTCAATTTTGAGTTTTTTTGCATTTCTGGACATCTTTCACTAACATCTTGAACCTCACAGAGTTTCAGACCATAATAATGTCTAATTACGTAACTGTGGCAATGACGTCAACAAGAAAATACCTAGTAAAAGGATTTTCTATTTTCATGAAGTGATGGCTTTCATGATCCGTCCCGTATGTTTTACGTGTGCGGCTGAGTTCCGTCACTTCGTTAAAAAATAAGAGTGCATCTTCGCTACGTCATTGCGCACAATTAGGTCAAATGTGCGCTCATCAAGTCCCATTTGTTTAACACGCGTGCGTCTGAGATCATCCGTCACTTCGTGAAAACAAAATCACAGTGGGACCTTGAATTTTGTGTTTTCACGAAAAATGATGGCAATGTTTACACCTCGTTTTCTTCTAAAATATTACAGAAATATGCAAATGATTAAAAACGAACATTGTCCAGAATATGCCCTATACAAGGATATAAAATTTATTCACCCTTCACACATTAAAGAGGTTGAGATTGAAGTTTGGAACTTTGAAAGTGATTTACTCAAAACTAGCTTTTTTTAAGTTGCGTGCTCATTTGTCACTTTGTGAAAACGGGGACGATATGAAAGATAGATTTCCATACAAGTAACAAGGTCACACTTAGCTTTGGACTTAACTGCTACATCCTATTCTGGATAAAAGTATAAACCACCTGTGGAAACACCGTTGGAAAACCCCTTGGTTGTCTTTTTTTTTTCACCATGCCGCTTATGATAATGAGATGCGCATTAACTTGTCAATAATAGTTCACGCTCAAATAAATGATGTATTGTGAAGAATCAACTCTTTCTTCACAAAGAGTATACAAATTACCTTTTTTGAGTAAAATTCGTCTTGCTGGGCTGCAAGCTTTTTAAGACCTTTGTTGTAGCTGGCACTGTTGCTGATGCAACATGACAGTGTTGCAGAATGGAAATGTATTTCAAGAGAGGGTATTTTGGCCGAATTACTTGTAGTCTGTTGGGTGTGTGCTACATGTGTATTAACGTAAGCACCAAATCTACATGTTCATGCATGTGTACACATACAGTATGAATGTATGAATTGGAAGGTACCTGTTTGAAATACTATCAAAAGGTTTTTCACACCTCCAGGAACCCTCACATAGGGAATAGTTATTATGTGCTTATAAAGTATCTTGAAATCAACAGTAGAGGGAGCTGTTGCTTATTGTTTTGAAAAGAGGTATTATGATGGTGATGATGTTTGGAAATAAAGATGTTTATTTTTAATTTAATTTTATTTTTTTTGTCCTGTTCAGTTTCGATAACTTTTTGTTCCAGAATTTTCTGTTTATTTCACGATTTCTTCAGTCTTTTGGCACCTTGTAGCCTTTATCGTTACTCACTCTTACTCACTCTCGATCTAGTGACATATGTCTGTCTTCTGTTTTCAGCCTCCTCTTCTCCCTCTTTTTGTCTCATTCCTACTCCATCCAATGCTCTACATCTGCATGATATGTGTACAGTGGAAACTCGATATAAAGAGATGTGATATAACAATATTCCTGATATCAACAGGGTAATATTCCGGTCCCAGTTCTTTACATTTCATTGTTTTTCAACCCTGATATAACGAGATCCCTGCTGTAACAAGGTAATTTGGGTGGTCCCAAGGACCTCGTGATATCGTGTTTCCACCGTATTGCTTTCAGTCTTCACCAATTTCTATCCTTTCTTCCTATACACTTCTGTCCCACCCCACTTTTATCCATTGGCTCTACATATACAGTCAACTCTGCATAAGTCGAAGTCGCATAAGCCGAATAATCGCCTAAGTCGAAGGTCTGCACTGGGTCCCATTCCTATCTTTTCTTGGAAGTTGCACATTTTCTTACCCCATAGTCAAAGTATGTTATGTAAAAAGCAATTCTCCTGAACATACATTGAATATGGGGGTTAGAAAATGTGCAACTTCCAAGAAAATTGAGAAAATGTGAAATTTCATGTACAAAGTGAATGAAGAGTTGCTCGCATATGATGTCATCAGTGTTGCCAATTTACAGAGCCGAGAGTAATTTACTAGAAAATGTAAATGAGTATAATTTTCTCATTCTTTGACCGATTTTGCTCATTTCTTTTTAAAATGCTGTTCAAATTTCTCCTTTTATTGAAACAGTGAAACTTCTGAGGTGGACTTTGCCTTTAATTCTCTGTAATTTATGTTATCCTTTATCTCGCTTTCGATTTCTGTTTTTCCATCTCCCTTCTCTGTTTCCCTCTCTCTCTCACACATACACGCACACACACCCACACACACACTCTCTCTCTCTTCCTCCACGATGCCCCTCTCATAAAGGATCAATGCACACAGGTTACATAGCAGATGGAGAGACAAGATCTTTGTATTAAATACTAACATTGTTTTATTATTAAATGTACAGAGCTTTAATACACAGTAGCAATGGACAGGTCAAGTCCAAAACAAACAAAAAAAAATGCACACAAAACATGAATGCACATTTACGAATATAATTATATACATGTATGTACAAATATGCTTGAAAATATGACAAATTAGTTTATCAGAGCAGAGAAAGAGATGATATAGGCCTAATGGACCAAATAAAATTGGATGCAAGTTTTAAGTTTTAGTGTATCATTAGCAAATTGTAAATGTTGGATGTTATACCTAAATTGTCCCATCATCGAACAGACTTCTTTATAAACCTGTGAAAATATTGAAATGAATTTCTTCTTTCCTGTATCCCTAATCACGCACCTCTCCTTTTTTTTTCTTCTTTGCAACTCTCCTTTCCTGTTCCCCATTTTCCTATTTCTTTTCTTTCTATAATAGTTGGCATTCACATTTAAAAAAAAAAAAAAATGTTTCATGAATACAGCATAATCACCACAAATCCCTCAAGGGAAGCCCCTTCTCCTCTGCCGCAAAAACAGACCAAAACAAAGAAGATAAATTTTTTTTAAAACGAAGAGGGGGCATCCTTTTTGAACAGTCCTCCAACTCGTCTTTCGGGAAAAAAAATCTGACGAGTCACGCAGCCTCCCTGACATGGCATCTCATGCCGCCTATTGTCTGCGGAGGTCGCAGTTGTCAAGACCTATTGTCGATTTAATTAGCTCAGTGGGAGGAAACGGCAACTTAGCCAGGTTTGTCGCATCTCCCCTCGAGGCAGGAAGCCCTTAATAGATCACATTTTGTGAAAGATTTCTTTCCTCTATCCCCCACCAAAAAAAAATTGCAAGCTACAGGAGCATTCACATGTCCACCTACTGACTTGCACAAAAATATTTGAAGTTTGAACAATGAGGTTATGTGACTAATGGAAAATTAGCATTATTATTTAAGATTGACAAATGTGAGAACTTATATAATCTAACTCGTCCCCCGCCCCCCCCCTCCAGTGCCGAGTAATAATGTATTTAGATCACCTGGTATGTATGATTCTCTAAGGATATGCAAACAACTGTTAATGCTTTGTTGGGCAAACCATGTGAAACACAGTGATAGTTATTGGTAATATTTTATAATAACTATAAAGTACATACATTGGGGCATCAAAAAATCATGATTCTTTCTGTTTTAACCCATCCTTATTCTATGAATATCATATTACACTAAACATTAAGCACTTGTCCCTAAACATGCCACAAAGCCTTAGAATACATCAGAAGTAAAATGTCCTTTTAATGACTCTTTCCAAAAGTATGCTCTGTAATTCTGGGGAGCGTTTCATCAACATTTGTTGTCTGACAAGTTGTCAGATCTGACATCTTTCCGTGATTTTGATTGGCTGAGAAGCATCGTTACTATGGCAACTGTCGGATAAAACATCCGACAAGCCCTTTCATGAAAAGCTCCCAAGAACTGCTCTTGATATTACTTATTCAATTGATCCTTGGAACATGCACAATCATCTCCGAGAAGGCATCAGCTTAAAAAAAAATTAAAGAATCATTTGAGTTTGTCTTTACTGCAAGTCGTTCAATGCTGAACCATTGCACATCAGACTT
This sequence comes from Echinometra lucunter, assembly GCA_029962745.1. NCBI lineage: Eukaryota > Metazoa > Echinodermata > Echinoidea > Camarodonta > Echinometridae > Echinometra > Echinometra lucunter. The sequence goes on along the minus strand of CM057154.1, from coordinate 27,801,595 downwards.
AGCAATACATGTACATGTAAATACAATATAAATTACCAATACATGAAATTGATGGGTTCATATAGAGATGTTAGGTTCACACCCAAAAATGACTTTAATCTTCTATTCAGGGAGAGTGGGAGACATGAAGGTTGGAATTTTGGGAACAGAAGATGACTCAGGTTCACCACCATTCTCTCTCAAACAGGTGGATGCCAAAACACATTTATTTCCCAAGCCTCAAGATTTGTAAAGATTCACTAGTGACTAATTTGGTTCTCCTTTCTATCCGGTAATCTCGTTAACAGACAAATCAACTGATTTGGCAGTAGAATAAAACTTTCTTGTGAGCGAGTGAGTGAGCTCCAAGGATTTCTTGCGATGTCTTTAATTCTGAACAAACACAGATGACAAAGCAAATCTCCAGCATTGTAGTTTCTCTGAAATGTAAATTAGCAAGGCTTTGGTGTAATACGTATTACCTTGGTCCCCGTTTTTTTTCCCCTGCATATCTTAGATTCATTTAAATCCCAGAACACATTAGTGCCATGAATGCATCAATTTAACTTGATAAATACTGAACTTAACAATGATTTAGTCAGTTGTCATACCAATTGCAGCCTTGATGCAAATAAATTCATCCATATTCAAAAAAAAAAAAAAAGACATCCTTTCTACCTCCCATATGCAAAGAGGAAGATATGCCATTTCAGTAGTACTTATATTTTCTGGTTTACTATTCTTTACATAAAGAAAATAATAATTACATTTCTACCTTTACTAAACCTATGAATGATATACACTGGACTCTAATCTGTTGCCTCTGGCAGCCTCCCTTATGCGAGATAATCCTCAAACATAAAAAGACATTTTATAAATTTCATAGCCTATACTATCTACTATAAACTCACTACTCACAATTATATCAAAACAAAATTCATACAACCTATTTCTACACCTTTACTACACTGATAATAAATGCATTATGAACAAAAGAGATGAATTCTTTTCATCTTCAATATTTTTTTGCCCAGCAGAAATATGTAATTCCTACAGAAATGAAATTGATACTTATGGCCTGAAAAAGAATATCACGGGGAAACTTTTTGGGAGTGAAATATGAACTTGGCAACAAAGTGAAAAACAAGTGGATTTGGCCAAAACATGCTTACCCCCAACACCTGTTCAAAATAGTACATTTTTATGAAAAAGATATAGCATGATCAACAAAATGTCCAGATGCCAAGGGATAATCTGTTCAAAGAAAATAATCTTTGGAATCACAAAGACAAACAAATTGAACAGAAACTATTAAAGGTGATTGTAAAAGGGCAATGATGAAAAACTCACACATACTCAAATGAAGAGGGTTATTAGCACCATTTTAAAGACCAAGTTCACACTGCATGCCTTCCATCTAAACCATGAAATGCACAGGAACATGCATCCAGATGTGCATCCTTTTTACCCAGCCAAAATTCAGCCCATATCTACAAAAGCATCATTCAGATATAACGCAGCCACCTGCAGTGGCAAAATAAAATGATGCAAGTGTAGTGCACCTTAAAAACTGGTATTACAACTAGTATGTTATAGAGCACATAAAGGGCCGGTTGTAGTGTGTGTATAGCGTTTCTTATATACCCCTACTTATCACTCGTTAACACACATTGTATCATATCTAAACAGGCCTCAGTCTCCTTTCAAAACTTGTACATCTCATGTCAAGATCGTACAAAGGACTTCAAAGAACTTTCTAGGAATTTCAATGCATTGCCTGTAACTTCCTTTTACCCACTTTGTTCTGCGTAATGCGCATTAAATGTTGCAATTCAGTCTTATGCTGGCAACGCTTCACAGCACCTGATGACTGGATGCATAGGACTTTGCCAATAGCATGTCAATTTTCAGTTCAGACCTACTCGGCCAGGTTTTCTCCTCAAGGTATTGGCTGGGGATCAAAATGTACAATCACTTATCTCTTTCTAAAGTCTGTAGCTTCTCTATCTCTATTTATCCTATATTGCATATCTAGTAGGCATCCGTAACCCACAGTAAGAACTGTCCACTGGCAATTGACATACCGACCATGCCTCGGAAAGTACAGCTCATTCCACAAGAGGTCATCCCACAATGGAACTAACCAAACAAACATATTTAGAGTCGTTCGTTTTCATCCTTTGTCCTTTTCAGTAAAACTCTCTCAGCGAGGCAGTGGGCATATTCTATCACCCCCCACCCCCAATATCTATTACATCAAGGCTTATCTATACCGAATTTGCCAAGAAAACATTCTTCACAATGTTTCACACAAGGACAGAATAAGTGTTCAGTGGTCAATTATACAGAAACATTGCAATGTTTGTACCATAACTTTTTTAAAAGGTACTATTTAAAAATAGTACTCATCTCTCTCACACAAACTCTGTACAGTTCATACTGGCCATTTCTGATATCTCGTAAAGGTCTGTTCATCTACAAGAAAATTATTCATAAAAAGGGAAATAGGAAAAAAATAGGGGGGAAAAAAGTTTAAAGAATGACGTAAAACAACCTGGCTAGCCTGACTCCCAAGTTGAGCTGACATATACAATACATTCACCTTTGCATTTACAGCAACATCAATCAAAACAAACCTTAATACAAAGAAAAAAAAAAGAGCCTTTTCCTTGGAAATTCAACAGCTTACTTGCATCCCACACCTTAATGTTTCAAATGGTCCCACATGCTTTTATTTTAGCAGGGTTTCTACTGTTCATATAGCACCAGCTCATATTACATGCAGGAAGGCATAACCTTTAATAGTTAGCTGCAAAGGAGCTCAGAATCAAATTGGCAGGGAATGTTCTCTTTGTGGAGATAATCATGTTCTTGCACTGCGCTCAGTCTCGGCTAAACACTCCCTGACGAGGGCCTTGGCATGTGTGATACCTGTGGAGGAATGATGAAATAAATTTTTTGTGTTTAGATCTCAGAGAAATTCATTTTGCCATCATCATCATCATCATCATCACAACTATGAATAAAATTACTGTTTTCTGAATTCATATTGTACAGAAAACAGCTATCAAATTATAAAATAAATAATAAATTTTTGTCTTTCTTTCAATTTCTGCCCACAGATAGTAAGCATATACAGCCGTTACATTCATGATTACTTCCATTCAATAACAAGACAACTGGTGGTGATACAGTGTATACCATTTTTTCATCAACACCAAAATAATTTGTCATTACAGTATTAAAATGAAAGTCCTAGAACAGAACTTCTCTTTCTCAAAAAAAAAAAAAAATTGAACTCCTTTGAAAAGATTGACATTGTGTAAATGAAACGAGAAATATCAATGAAGGTGATTAATACCCCAGCCCCAATGTGTGTGCTAAATTTCCCAAGCATTGCTCGAAAAACGATATGCAAGACTTCCCACTGATTTATTGCCATATGTGGTTTCCATGCTGTTACCATGGCAGCACAGTTTCTGACACGTTAAAAAAATGTCTTGCACAGACCAATGTGTGCCAAATTTCATGAGCATTGCTCAAAAATGAGGAAGTAGTTTGATCTGCATGATTTCCCTGATTTTCTTGCTATAATATGCCATTACCATGGCAACGAAGTTACCGACAAAACGCATTTTCCAAACTAGATGAATCCTAACCGCGCGCGGTCGAAATTTATGCCTCCGCAATTGCCAGATCGGAAATATATGGCACATTTATGTTAATTTTTTTATTTTCATGTATAAAATGACATCTTTGACCTTGTGACCCCCAAATCTAATGAGATAATTATGAGACTTCCATATGCATACATGAGCCAAGTTTGGAGATGAACCGTCACAGAGTTGTTAAGTTATCGCAAGAACAAGCAATTTTCATGTATATAATGACCGCTATGACCTTTGACCTTTAACCTTGAGACCCAAAAATCTAATCACATCATTGTCCCTCCAATATGCATACATGTGCCAAGTATGAAGCTGCTCCGTCAAATGGTTGAGTTATCGCGAGAATGGACCATTTCTATGTACATAATGAACTCTATGACCTTTGACCTTTGACCTTGAGACCCCAAAATCTAATTAGATCATTGTCCTTCCCACATGCATACATGAATCAAGTTTGAAGTTGATCCATCAAATGGTTGTTGAGTTATCGTGAGAACGAACCATTTCTATGTACTGTACATAATGAACTCTATGACCTTCGACCTTTGACCTTGAGACCCCAAAATCTAATCAGATCATTGTCCCTCCCATATGCATATATGTGCTAAGTTTGAGGTTGATCGGTCAAATGGTTGTTGAGTTATGGTGAAAACAAACCATTTCTATGTACATAATGACCTCTATGACCTTTGACATTTGACCTTGTGACCCTAAAATCTAATCAGACCATTGTCCCTTCCATGTGCATACATGAGCCAAGTTTGAAGCCAATCTGTAAAATGGTTCTTAAGTTATCGCGAGAACGAGCCATTTTTATGTGTATTATTACCTCTATGACCTTGATCTTTGACCTTGACACTCCAAAATCTAATCCGATCATTGTCCCTCCCATATGCATACCGTTCAGGTCTGAAGTCGATCCGTCAAACGGCTCTTAAGTTATCGCGAGAACAAAAACGGGACGGACGGACGGACGGACGGACGACCCGAAAACATAATGCCTCCAGCAACCACCTACGGTGGGCGGAGGCATAAAAATGTGTTGCACATCTACATCCCAAGACCAATGTATGTGCGGAAGTCCATGAGCATTGCTCGATAAATGAGGAAGTAGTTTGATCTACAAGATTTCCCACTGATTTATTGCCATATGCTGTTACCATGCCGTTACCATAGCAGCACAGTTTCCGACACATAAAAAAATATGTCTTGCACATTTTCAGCCCATAACCAATGTGTATGTCAAACATCACGAGCACTGCTCGAAAACTGATGAAGTTCGAACTTTGATCTGCAAGATTTGCAACGGACCGCCCGCCAGCCCGACTGACTATGCTGATTCCTACATACCCCCTTGCCCCTTCAAACTTTGTTTGGTGGGGATATAAAGAATTTTAAAAAACCCAACATTAACAAATGTGCAATTAAACTGATATTGACTTTAAAAAAATATTACCAATTTAAAAACGGAGTTATAAATCAAAGTCCAATTTCCTCCTTTGAAAAGAAAGAAGAAGAAGAAGTAGACAAAGAAAAGAAGAAGAACCACTTCAAACTCTAGAGATAACTACATGCTGAATGTCATTTTTCTTTCCTCCCATGAGCAGCACTGATATACGGGTATGACAGGAAAATCTCAGAAAACTGATTCAAATACAAGATAGAGCAATCTACATGTCATGTCTACATTACCTCGTCGTAATCTCTCTGTGGCTGTTCTGCTGCCGGCATATGTTGGTCTGATATCCCTTCCCATATCTTCAATGACTGCTAACAGCTCTGCATACTTGCTCTGTGGTGCTGAAGGCCTCTGCTGCTGGAGTTGCTGTATCACTGCCGCTGCATTGAGGGGCCCTAAATGAATTGGATTTATCGTTTTCATAAGGATTAGTACGCAAATTTTACAGAAAGCATATGTAGATTAATCTTTTGAGTAATCCCTACCTCGCAAATCAAAAGCCCAGATTAGACTTGTACAACGTAACAAACAAACAATGCAGAATACCCCCCCCCCAAAAAAAAAAAAAAAAAACAAATAAAGACTGACACAAAAAATACCTTAACCCCAAAGTCTAACAATAACAATAACCAAACCAGTTACACCAATACCCTGGAGCAACACTTATCATCTGAGCTACAGCTTCCTGAATTTATATTTAATGCACCTGTGTAAAAATTTGTGCATGCTGTACTTCTTCTCTCTTCAACACTTTGTTGAATTTTTACAAGCAGCAGAGGACATTCTTTCTAACATGCTACAAAGCAAAAAACAGTTACAATGTGGGTAATAATAAGGCAAGTAAACTAATAATAAAGTAAACTAATAATAAGGTAATAATAAGGTAAGTGAAGTAAAATAATTATGCAGAAAAAAATGCCCGTTTTGTCAGTAATTGAATATTCACCCATGCCTGTCCCTAGGGCATTAAAAGTTGTTATGAGGCTGGGATATTCTATTTTGAAGAATACACCATGCTACCTGATCACTCTGCTATTTGTCTTTACTCTCGAGATACTCTCAATTACTTGAAGATACATGTATACACTAGCATCTTGAAAGTAAGACTTCTGTCAGATTTAACCAAAACCAAACCCACAAATAAAATTTAAGGGTTTTTTTTGGGGGGGGGGGGGGCAGAGAAAATGTTCTAAGACAGGAGTTCATCAGTGCTGAATGGACATAGATAACAGAGGTGGAATAAGCAGAAGAGAAAAAGAGCCTGAGAAAGGAAGAGAGAGGGAAGAGAGAGGTGAGCAAGAGAGAGAAAAGGGAAAGAAAAACAGCAGGGAGGGAGAAAGAGAAAAAGAGAGAGAGAGAGAGAGAGAGAAAGAGAGAAAGAGAGAGAGAGAGAGAGAGAGAGAGAGAGAGAGAGAGAGGGGGGAGGGGGAGGTACATGTAATCCCAAATTGTGGATTCTATATCACGATTTTATATCACAATAAATTTGATTTGGTTTGATTTGATTTGATTTGTAGGAAAAAAGGGGAGAGAAGAGAGAAGGAGGGAGAAAGAAAAGAGGGAAGGAGGGAGAAAGAAAAGAGGGAGGGAGGGAGAAAATGAAGAAAAATGAAGGGGATTAGAGAAAGATGGACTGTGATAAAAAAAAAAAGGGAGTTTGAAATAGGTAAACAAACCTTTGCATAAGCTGATATATTTCAAAGAGAAAAATTTCCAAGGAGGAAATATTTACTAGATCTTTATACATGTACAGTACTTCATTATTTATTTTACCCACATCTACTTGATTACCATTAAAATCAAAGCAAGGGACACAAACAAATCACTATGTTTCAACAACAAAAAATACAGATAAAGAAATAATGCCAAATAAAAATGGTTTTAAAAATGACACTCAAGCCTCAAGGATTTCAGTACATCCCAAGAATTCTTGGTTTTTTCTTGCAATGTAATTCAGACACAGGAAACAGGATATCTGCAATTTCCAAGAACATCCTGGACTAAAATTGGATTCTGTCAACACCTTTCATTGGTTTCACTCTCTTCATCTCTGAATCATAAATAACTGGCTACTTTAATGATGTGAACATAACATATGATGGATATTTGGGCTTTTCTTTGGCATGTGACTCTCATGCCACCAATTGCCTAACACATATTTTCTGAATATTCTCTGCTTTTACATGTATGTGTACCAATAACCTGATAACATAATTTGTATAAACCTAGTACGTGGGAAATACCACAAACCCTCCAAAAATTTATCTGGATTCTAGCAGTTAATGGTACCGGAGTTTGAAGATACTTAGGCATAAAATAGGACCATAACACGCAGAATCGACTCCCTAAATGCTCTCATTCATGCGCACGTGCGCGCGTTACGTTGGCTAATCTACTCGTCGAGTTGCTTTTTGTTCATTGAGAGTATATTTGAGCTAGGAATATCTGTATATAGAAGTAATATTTGAAGCTCATATTTTGAATAGTACATGTATACTGACACAGAATCCTTACAGAGCAAAATGTATTTTGGTGATTGGTAAGAAAACAGCTTCCATGTATACAGTTTGTAAGTACTTGACTTACAGGTACTACATGTATATAAATCTTTTTTTTTTTTTTTTTTTTACAAAATGCAATACAATGAAAGCCCCAAATGGGCAGACTCCACTGACTTTTAAAAGAATCCAGTACACATCTATATGCATAATCATGAACACCTCCACCCCCCCCCCCTCCAAAAGCCTCCTGCACCACCTTCCATGGGTGGAGGCATTAAAAGCAGTCTATTTGTTATTCTGCCCCTCATCGTTGGCATATCCACTACTGACAACTTTCACTTGGAGAAAAACTTTTTACCTTTGTAGACGATAAAGATAACTTAGTTTAAAAAACAAAACAAAACAAAAAAGCAAAATCATGATTTCACAAATGACTAACTATGTATCACTACATGATCTGACAAATGAAAAGGTTAGCTGTTATGACATTCAGACAAATGTCTTACATTTTGGCAGTCTCAATGGCATTTGCACAATCAATAACATCTTGGAAACAGGAGAGACTGTCATTGGTGATTAGTGGCAGGATCAATGCAGGAGACATAAGGATAGACGATCAGAAATTTGGCATGCTTGCATTTTTCCATGAGACACATACATGTATGCCTTGACAGTATTTACTAAATGACAGCTACGTGTACATGTCCATCACGCAGACGTAATGTATTACTTTATGCATGCCACTTTGACAAGCAAAATCTACAAATAAATGTGATGCACTGGATGATAAATCAACAAAAGGAGGTTCGTTAAAATAAAGAGGACCAAGTATGACTAAAAGATGATTCTGCAGGAAATATATTAATGAAAGAGAAAGATATGATGATGAAATACAAGGTACAAAACTATGCAAAAGTTGCCAAGTAGTCAACTTTTATGATCGCAGAGCAAATAAAGGGTGAACAAGCAGAACATAAATACCTTTGGTTTTGGACGCATGCACATGAGTCCTACCTCCAGCATATGCTGGTTGAGCCGAAGACGAGTGACCCTGCTTGACCATCAGGTTGGTGGGCATGTCCTGGGCTGGGACCATCTGAGGATTACCCCCTCCTCCTCCACTGCCACTGCCCCCTCCCATATGCATGGCCTGCCCACTCATGATGCGGCCGCCCCCGGTCCCTGCAGAGGACACGTTCATGGGAGTTGCTGCCATCTTGGACGAGTAGGTGGACGATGTGGAAGACGATGGTCCGGGGATGCTAGGCACCACAAGGATGACTGGCTTCTTGTCGATCTCAGTCATGAAATGTTGTGGCCCGCCCTGTTGCTGCTGCTGCTGGAGATGTTGCTGTTGTTGGAGGTGGTGGTGGTGCTGTTGCTGCAAGTCCAAGAGCTCTAACTGATCCTGTGGCGGATAGAGTGAGAATGGGTAATGATGATACATCTTATGGGACAATCACAAAGGGCAAGATTGTCTTTATTTTTAAAGAGGGTTATTTCCGTCACACCAACGAGGGTCCCTCATACGCGGCCTCCTTTGCGTAAACTTGGCGACTTAATTGTCGCCTATAATTAGAACTGCCCTCTTATTGATGCTCTCTTTGCTGGGAGGCCTACCGTGTCTCGACGCTTGGAAGTTATGAATGTGAATGAGACACATGATGAAGGGTAGGGGATCTCACTGGCATGCACCATGAGTGCTACTGCTTCTTCTCTTACTGATGCACACAAGTGTGGTTTGGTGAGTCATGTGCAACACTCAGCATGTCAATCAAGACCTAGGAATATTTCTATGTCTGGGGAATATATCTGGGCAACTTGTTAGATATACAGTTAGTGTTACCTCCACATACAGGACATGCATATTAAGAGTGCTCTTGTCAGACCATTCCTCCTCCAAACAGGTACATGTAATTCTCTCAATTCTATTACATCTTCATTTAGTCATTTTCCTCTCTTTGTACAGTTGGGGCCAGAAGTTTACATACACGTAGACAATTTCACACAAATTGTTCACTTGCCAAAATCAGGAAATCTACTGTATCTTCAGAAATATTTCTGCCACCATAACAAATTAGGTACCAAACAAAAGAGCTTATCATGCTCTTTCATCTGACTGGTATCTCATTGGGGCTGAAGTATATCTCATTGTGATTTTCTTCTAAAAGCCTAATTTGGGAAAAAAATTATGTCAGTCATAATACTAATATTTGCTCACTTTTCCTTACCAAAAGCATTTCAAATCTGCCTTCTTGCCGTAAATTTAGATGAATGGAACAGAAATGAATAAAAATAACATGTTATTTTTCAAAAACCACTTTGAAAGGCTTGAAATGATGGCTATACCATCGAGGACCACAAGTTTACATACACCTTGGCTATTTCACCAAAAAATGTTCACTAGACAAAGTCATAAAAATCTACAATACACCTGTATCTCTGGAAATATTTGTGCTATAATGACAAATTTTGATATCACCTGAGAGAGCTTATCATGCTCTTACTATTGACTGGCATGCCGTAAGGACTGAAATGCATTCAAGTGCGATTTTCTTTGAAAATAAACTTCTGGCAAAATTTGGGCAAAATTTGATGTCATCTTGGATTAAAAACAATTTATATTTTTGCTCATTATTTCTTAAAACCAGTATTATGCCACCCACTTATCACTCATATTTGTTCCATTCATCTAAATTTACACAAAAAATCATATCTGAAATGCTCTTGGGGAGGAGATGTGAGAAAAAAACACATGAAATGTTTGGGTATAAATCAATATAAAAATTTTCCCAAATATCAGGTATTTGGAAGAAAATCATACTGAGGTATACTGTAGTGAGATATAAGTCATTTGAAAGAGGATGATAAGCTCTTTTGTTTGATACTAAATGTGTTATAATAGTACAAATATTTCTAAAGATACAGTAGATTTTCCGGTTTTGGCAAGTTAACATTTTGTGTGAAATTGGCTAGGTGTATGTAAACTTCTGGCCCCAACTGTATGAGTGTACACTGTATGCACACTTCTTAAATCTTCAATGCTGTTTCTCTGGCATCTCCCTTTCCCTTGTGGAGGTGTTGTGGCAAAGTGAGAGGGCGAGTCCACAATGAGATGAAGTTCATTTCAATACAAAGATTAAACATTTCCAAACTAAACAGTGAAAATTGGATGAAAACTGGATGAAAAATAAGGAAGTCATGAATTTTTGCTGTTTTGATGCAAAACAGTTCTTTAACAGTGACAGTCCATATGAATATTCAGTGAGTGAGTTGATGTCATATCCTCACAATTTTCCACACGTTTGCTATAAAAAAGTAAACAATGTCCTAAATACTCCTTACTGGGATGCCACTAAAGTCCCCATTCCACTATGGCGCTCTAGCTACGATTTGACATTTTTTTCAGGTCGGGGAAGATCGGGTAAAAATTGACCGATCTGGACCCAATACTCAGCGATTTTCTCTTGGCACAAAAATGATTTTTGTTTTAGGGACGAAAATGGAAATCGTGAATGATTCAGCCAATGTGATCTATCGGCGAGAGGGGCATCGCGAGCTTGTATAATTCTGAATAAGCGCAGGAACAGCGTAACTAAAATGGAAATAGCGCAGCTAAAGTGGAAACAGTGTAGTTAAAGCAGGAACGAAATGTATTGAGAGCGTTGTAGAAACCCGCCTTAATTATAGTAAGAGAGGGGAGCGCGTAGTAAGAGCGGTTAGAGTGGGATAGTTGTCAATAGATTGGGGTAGAGCGTGGCAACAGCGGGACCAGTGGTGTCCAGTTTACATCCCATTCTGGTGCCGCTGTCACAACGCTGAGAAAGTCACCTCACTACGCTTACTCTGCTGTGTTTACGCTGTAGTTATGTTCTTTGTATGAATTTTGATCGGGAAGATCGGGATGAAGTTTTGAACATGTTCAAAATTTCTTTCTGATCTGAACAACTACCCGATTCTTCTGCGTTCCCACAACGCTGCCGCCATGATGTTACCGATTAAAAATGACCCTTGTACGCTTTTGCCGCTCTCCGCCGATTTGATAGATCGGGAGAGATCAGTATCCAGATCGTGATAGTGGAATGGGGCCTTAAGAATTGATCAGAGGGTCTGAAAATCACCTACATGTAGCATAAGCCATTTTCTACACAAAAAGGTCTTTTCTATGGTCTCAAAATAAACTGCCAGGGCCTGAATTGAGGCTTCTGCCTGAAAAAGTGGCATCCCTGTCCTTACATATTTACAAATGGTATTGAGTCTATCAAATACATGTATGTGTCGACATGATGGACTTCCAGTTTTAGTGGGAAAAAAAATGAAAATTTCTGAAATTTTTGCATGTACATGTAGATTAAATATGGAGAATATTGAGGGAATGACATCATCACTCATTTGTTGAATATTCATATCGACTTTTCAAGAACTGTTTTGCAACAAAAAATTGTGAAATTTGGAAAATTCATAATTTCTTTATTTTTCATCAGATTTTTATTAATTTTTCACCGATTTGTTTTGATTTTTAAAATTCTTCTTATTGAAATGAACTTCATCTTGTTGTGGACTTGTCCTCTGAGAGCACGCTCTTTAATCAAAGGGCTGTGAGGTCGAATCTCACTGATGCCTGGCTCATGTCCTTCAGCAAGACATTTAATGCACCTTTGTTGCACTCTACCCAGGTGTATGAATGGGTACCTGGCACTGCTGAGGGGTAATTGCAACTGCCTTGATCACCCTTTGGGTCGATTATATGCATGAATACCTTCATCATTACTATCATTTCCCTCCTCCCCGCCAAATACAATCTCTTTCTCTTTTTCTGCAGCAAAGGAAGGATTTACCTTAGGACTATAAACCTCTGGAATAGGCGATTCTGGCATGTACCAGATTTTTCTTACTGCTAATGAGCTTTATTAGTTTAAGTCCTACAATATACTTAAAACACTTCAAGATGTATTGTGTAAAAGTAACCACTTTCTTTTTTGGGACAGGCTGGAGATAAATAGGATGCATTAAAATAATTAACTTGGAACTTAGAGTAGAAAAATAACCAAATTGCAGAGATGTTAAGGATAACTGCAAAAATCAAAACAAAAACAAAACAGAATTTCTTTGATTATTGTACATGTAAGGTCAAATAGTCATAAGTTATTTTCATAACACTTCTTGTTGCTTCTTCTATGAAACCAAATTCTAAACAGTCAAATCATTTTATTAGCCAAGTTAGCCTATAGATGTTGGTAAGAGAACATGTGCAGTGCATGAATGTAACTTCACCTAACAGAAGATGGCAGTCTTCAATATTCTACCAAGACATCATCAATTTCATACTTTCATGCAAAAAGTGATATTATCAAGAATTTACAATGGACACAGATCTACAATGTACGCATACAGTGTGCAGTGTACATAGACATGAGTGATGAAATACGTGTTCAGTATGAAGCCTGTGCCTATAACCGACCACTTAACAGTTTCCCATCCCACTGCAGAAAAGATTCTCAATAAAATGTCCCGAAATGTTACTGACATATAGAGAAAATACTGCCAAATAAAGTCCACTGACTTTAAAATCATGAATCTACGCCAGTTTGCAATGGCTGTCAGAACAATAAAGCCTTGCAATTTTTTTAAACAAAAAAAGATAGTGTCTTATTATCGACCTTATGATTTGTCGATGAAAATGATTCAAATTTAGATAAAAATAAGCCTTATTTGAAATCAAATTTACAATTCAAAATGATGCTGGAGATGTTAATTACCAACATTTGTTTAGTTTACAGATAAAATATAACTTTGAAAATGTCATTTTAAAGGTATTTTTCCATGAAAGAAATTTTAATCTCCTACTTTGCGTGTAAAAACTGCACAATTTGTGGACACACCTATGGAGATTGCATAGTTAAAATGCATTTTAGATGCCCAAAGATGACCCTAAGCGTCTTTGAATACTATTACAAAATCGACATCATCTTTGTCATTAAAAATTTCTGGACAAAGAAATTTTATTTTTACCTTAAATATATTCCGATTTTAGTCACACCTTCCGTAAAGATCAAGCGCATCACGGTATCGTCGCACAAAGGCTGGAATGATGAAGGAAACAACTCTGCGCCCATTAAGCTTTCTCTGAGCGCGCGATTGCGCGTGATATATGCCTGTTGCTCCGGGTGACAAGCGCAATTAGGTCAATATGCAAAATACGATGACCCTGCAATACACGTCCTTGTAATTCCGAAAATAAACAGCATTTTATGGAGAGGTCAGTAATATGACGGGTCGGTATTAGATACACTGATCATACCAATATTTCTTTACGAAATAACTGGATGTAAAGTTAAATTACAAATGTATGTGATGTGCAATCTGTCAAAATCTAAATAATCAGTCCAGCCCACACTCTTTAAGAATAAAAATCCCTTTATCCCTTCTTATCATTAAAAGAAATGCAGTTAATATGATAAATTATGATTGATGAATGTTCAGCATTTACAAAAGAAGAAAAAAAAACATATGCAGGCTATTGTATTTCAATTAATGAAAAGGAAAAAAATGAAGGCATAATGAATGAAAATTTCATCAAAAGACACAAACACACACACAAACAACAAGAACTAGCTTTCCATAAATGTGGAAAAGTCAGGCCAACTTTACAAAAAAAAAAAAAAATAAGTAATGAATTTTCCACACATAAATTCACTCATGAGCCGAAAATATTGATCATTTATTCTTTTTCACCGAGAATATGAAAAATAAAAATTCCTCCACATCCATACTTCATAATGCAGTTTGGAATCTGTATGGATCTATTACCTTTTCATGAAGGATGACTTGAAATCAGTAATGTACGAAGTTGTCTATAGCCAAGGGTGTTGGGATAACCGTTTAAAGGGAAGTACCGTGGGCTTCCAACAGAGATAAGGCTAAAATAGTAAAACTTTACCTGATCTGCCTCTAGCCAAAAATGTTGTGTTTTGTGTTTGTAGGATAACATTTCTTGTATTCCTGTATCTCTTTGGTAATCATTTTGCAATCCTTTCAAACAATCTAGAAAATAGGGATATTTGAAAAAAAAAAAACCCTACTCATTTAAAAAATTCACACAAGTATTTTTGACCAATTCAATCATGGCTTGCTCGCTCAGCCACTATGAGTCGCTGCCAGTTCTGAGTTACCAAAAGTGACTGGTACAGTCCAACTGGTACAGTCCAACTTCTACATACATGTATTTGCTCAAAAAGATAGAGACTACCTTGCTGCAGATTCATGACTTCAAAGTTAGTGGATTTTATCAATTAGCATTCTTTTTTCTTTACATGGCGGTGACCTTTTCAGATATTTCATTGAAAAACTTTTCTGCAGAAGGATGAAATATTGTAAATGGGCAATATTATAGGTACAATGTATAGGCATCTTAGACATTCAACAACCAGTGGATATTGCTTTACTGTATACGTAAGCCGAACAAAAATACATGTAACTACATCGTTTCTTGTTCCCTCTTCATTCCTTACGACAATCGGCCTCAAAAATCTTTGTTGTTTTCATTTTTGTTCTGAATTGAAATAAGAATCAGTATGAGTACATTGTACATCATGACAATGTGTTGACCAAAATCCATTAGATCATGCACTTTGACATTCCGGTTAGCCTCTAAGTGCATGTATCAAAACATCAAAGAAATTTGTAATTTTAAAAAGATTGTTAAAATTGGCCAAATAGTATTTTGTCTACAAGAAAAACATCAAATATCAAATATCATAGAATGCCCTCCTCCTTAATTTGAAAATATCCAAAGAAGAAATAGGAATGAATTCTACATACATGCAGCCTTTTACCACACCGTCGTTCTTTCACTGATCCGTTGATCTCATTCGACATCTATCAAAACCAAAGTTTAACAGGGTGGATTTCTCCCCACAGGAGACCAAACACACTGAAAATCAATTACTTCTCCATTGTAATCATGTAAGTATTTTGTCTGCCTTCTTCAAATCATGGACAACAACCCAGCCAATGGACAGCCTGACCCTTGTCATTGGCCCATGGGAAAGTGATTTTCCAGGGGGTTGTTTTGAATTGGCGAAATGGCTACTACGTTTAGCGAGATAGGGAAAAATGCCAGGCTCCATGGAGGGTAAGTAATGTTAGTGGCTTTTTTTTTTTTTTTTTACTCTCCAGGAGCTTCCAGGCTAGGCAAGAATATCATTCTGAATAAAGTTACCCATTTATAGGTGGGGGCACATAATTAGGTATTTTCAAGCACAAAACCATACTCCATATTCAACATGTTCAAATGTTACTTCTTGCAAAAAAGCTACCCACTAGAGCGGAATGAAACAGGAATGCTCCTGCAGTCCTGCCACTGGTGCGGCGACGGCGGAAAGACTTCCTTTTATGACAGCCACCCAAATTTGCTAATGGAATAAGTTGGGTGGCTGTCGCAAAAGAAGTCTTGCCGCGGCGGCTTCCCCATCAGGCCTAACGTTTGACCGAAAAATTCTGCCTCTAACATTCGTCGTTAGCCTCTTATTCTGGTAGGGTTGGCACTCATAAAGGAGGTGTACCGACCCTACCAGAATAAGAGGCTAACGACGAATGTTAGAGACAGAATTTTTCAGTCTACATCAGGCCCGGGCCTGGGGGGGGGGGGGTCACTTCCATTGAAGAATGGACAGCATCCGCGAGAGAAAAAACGCGGAAAAGGGGTATTTTTTCAGGGGTAGGCGCGGAACGCAAATAGAGTGTCAAAAACGCCCAAAAATGAAAAAAAAAAACCTAAATCACAATAATCTAAAACGCGAAAAGGGTATGTAATTTGCACCGACTGCGGGACCGACTGTAACAAGACCTGTGAATGGAAAATCCTATAACGCCGTGTAAAAAATAATGAGACAGTGAATTATCTCAAGATAAAAACGGCTCCAAACTTTCAATGGACCCCACTATCACTCTCAAGGTGTGAAAATAGGAATATCTCGTTTAGGGTATGAATATCCCAATAGTGTTTGCCAAGATCAACGCCAACATCCCGACTAAGAACTTATGATGCCTCTAACCATGTCATATCTTTTTTCGTTGATATGCAGCGCCATCACATCACTATTTGGTAGATTATGGCTGGCCAAAATGGAAGCTACACAGATTTAAAAATAATTCAAATCTGTCTTTTCTACGGGTTCCTGAAATCAGTAATTCATCCTTGCTTATGTATAGAAATATTACATTTCATGTTTCATATGAAATGACCTGCAAACAAAAAATTTCTAGGGGGTTTCTCCAGTGATCGTGACATCTCACAAAAGAACGCAATTCTGCCACGTCAGGCAAGGCATAGTCAAAGGCATAGAGGGTCTAGTCTGTAACTGTTAGATTTCAGACCCATATTTACTTAACCCATTCGTGACAGAGAGTCCACATTATGTGGTTTGGTCTAAAAACTTTTGATGCAGAGCTCTAAAAATCATACCAAATACATGAGCAGAAAGAGCAAAAAATTCTACACTTACTGTGCCCATTTTTGTTGCATCAATATTTGTTGTTTGATGCTGAAATTTTTAAAAAGAAAATAAGCATAAAAATCCTTAAATTGGCAATGCGATGAAAATGTTAAAATTACTGTTTTTCCCTGCAAATTGGCAACTTTATGACTTCCCATCATATATTCTGTCAATTTATATTTATTTTAGATACATGATGTTTATAAGAAAAATGTAGCAATAAAAGAAAAATGTTGGTGTTGCCCATTTGAAGAATAAAAGCTGATCAAATTAGGCTTTATATAATTCCTGTCACGAAAGGATTAAAAGGCAGTGTATACAGCCACACCCGTGTGTCTTTCTTTACCTTACGGCCACACGCGTGTGGTTGTACATGTATCCACAGCATCGACATGAGGATATACAGCCACACTCGTCTGAATTCCCACTTGAAGTCTGTGCCGCGATAGCTATCGCTAGTATGCATGTGCACTGCACAAGTGATGTGTATTCAAGAGATGGTATGGGTTGCAACTTGCAAAACTTGGATCGGCAGGAAGGTTTCACCTCTCGATTTCACTTATTATACAAACAATATTTTCACTTCATTCTCACCTGGTCAGTGAGCAAGTGACAATATAGTAACAATATTGTTTGTATTGCAGTGAATTTCAAGAGATAAAACCTTCGCAACACATACCATCGCATGAATACACATCGCTTGTGCAGTGCATGCAGTGCACACTAGCGATAGCTGTCGCGGCACAGACTTTAAAGGCAATGGCTAACTTTGTGAGCAGCTGATTTAAAAAATTCTCAAACTAAGATGAAACATGTGTATGAGTACTTGTATTTATACTCAAAACCCCTGAAACCAACCATAATTTGGAAGGAAAAGCTGTAAATTAGACGCAAACCGCGATTTTATTAGCTTTCGTCTCGAGAGACACTGAACTAAGAGGACCGTTTGGACGAATTCAAAAATACCGTTACTTGCCTTCCGCCGCGTGATACGTCAATACACACAGTGCGGTCCGTTGAGTCATGTGCGCATGCGCACTCCTTTTACGTTGGGTCTATGCAACCGACCCTCGTATATTTTTCAAACATTGGTTCACATTTCTAATAATTAAATATACTTCCCGTGGATATTATGCTCTGAAACTTTCACACTGGTATTTTTACACTATAACCCTAATGTTTATCCCATTTTTAAGTAACAAAATGAGATTTTTTAAAAATCATAACAATGTTAGCCAATGCCTTTAAGTGGGAATTCAGACAAGTGTGGCTGTATCCTCATATCGATGCTGTGGATACAACCGTAGGCGATAGTCGATACAACCACACGCGTGTGGCCGTAAGGTAAAGACACATGCGTGTGGCCGTAAGGTAAAGACACACGCGTGTGGCTGTATACACTGCCTTCCAGAAACAGGCCCAATATGGTCCTCCTGCCCCACATGCACACTAATGAGAACGAGAATGAGAGTGAGAATCAAAAATCAGAGTCACTTCACAGACAGACAGACAAAGAACGGTTTTGCACTGAGGAAATATAGGAATAAAAGTACTTTCTTTATTTACATTAAATGAGTATACTTGGATTTAAATGACTGATGTAAATATCACAATCTCAGCTGATGAAACGTAATGAAACTTTTGTTGAAAAAGTAAGAGCTTACCACAATAATTCCCGACTCTTTCCTACGATCCGACTCCAATTAAAAGCACTGCCTAATTTCAAGGCGTTTTCATATGCAAAAAATGAATTTAATTCTAAAAAAATATTAATATTTATGCTTTAATTGCCTAACCATTTACATATCACAATGTTTCTAACTTAAATACATACCTCAAATTCCGTTAGGGTTCATTTTCTGTTCCTGCACAGTTGCGATGTAGTTATTTCTACATACAAAGTTTTATTTTCTTCTTTGTTGAGACTACGTTCCCGGCTGTGAACGAGGGCTAGGGGATACCTACATGTAGGGAGCTGGAGCCGGCCGGCTGCGCTGAACTCTGAGGCGCTAGCCGGGAGGAATTATTGTGCCAGAATGTGCAGAAGCGAAGCGCAGCACATGCACTGCACCGAGAGCTCTAAGTCTAACTGTTAAAACTACAGACCACAGTACATTGCAGAAGCTAAGACTTAGTTAACGCAACTTGTGTCACAAGTTAGGTTTTTCATCGCTACATGTTCAGCCAGCCCAGACCAGCCAATTGACCAGGCTCAGTAAATATTAGTAAATCTGATCCAGTAAGTTTTCTATTTTTGTTTGGTACTAACGTTAGATCTAACGTTAGAGTTAAGTTAGACACTGTTAGAAACTTAGATCTAGAGGTCTAGGCCTACTAACGTTAGACCTATAATTTAATAACTCATCTTTATTTTAAAACAAGATCAAATGAGGTCCTCACTACCTAACGTTAGACCGAAGTGTTCTGTCTCTAACAGTCGTTGTTAGCCATATTACTTGTTAGCCTAGTCTCATATTGGTAGGGTCGGCACTCTTCCTTTTTAAAAAGGAGGAGTGCCCACCCTACCCTAGTATAGTCAAGACCGACTGATCGCCATTCAACACGAATCAACAACAACAACAACAACCTACCAATATAAAATCTAAAGAGGCTCACGACGACTGTTAGAGACAGAACACTTTGGTCTACAGGCATGACTACCGGTCCTCAGCCAGATGCACAGTCCCCATGCATCTGTCATGTCTGTGCATGGGCCGGTATTATGAAATTTTTTTTAATCTTTTATCTTATTTTAATTGCCATAGCAATCAGAAATACGCCATTGGCTCACAGTCACATCGCGCACTTTTGTCTTGCGTGCTGGTCATTCCAGTCATAAGTATGCTTTTAAAATTCATCATGACAATTAACACAGTCAATGAGTCATGACAGTGAAGATAAAATAAACAATTTTCAGAATACCGCCCCAGGCAGGGTGACCAGACGTCCAGGGCCGGTATTCTGAAAATTGTGTTATCTTTGCAATCAGAAATAGTGTATGTCATTGCCTCACATCCAGGGAAAAAAATGCACGGGGGCTCGGGCGAATTCGCCCCCAAAACGCCAAAAAGAGCCCTGGAAAACTAAAGAAAGAGCCCCTGAATTCTTATGGCGTCCAATGTAAATTGTAATACAGTGCATGGTTCTCGCCAGTACATAACACCCATGGTTCCAATACCATGCGTAAAGGATTTCAGACAAGGAAAAACCATGTGTGAAATTGCTGCACCATGCGTGGCAACAAGGATAAAAAAATATTGGAGTATATATTCCTAACAATAATGATAAATGCTACAGATTGTTTTGCTTTTTGGCAATGTATTTTTACTATAATGCCATTAGTAGACAACTCCTGCTTACCAAGAAATATTTTTCATCCTTTTGCTGTAGCATATACTGCTGCCACACCTAACTTTAGGTGTTATTCTGTAAAACTTCTGAAAATTACGCGCTTTGCACAGAGGGGGAACCATGTGTAGATTTTTTTTGAGTGAGAACCCTGATACAATGTAGGAAATTTGGGTGGGTGGGCTCAAAGAGTTGCCCCGGAAAAATTGAATTTTTTCCCTGCTCATATTGCGCACTTTTGTCTTGCGTGCTGGTCATTTGCGCAGTTCAAACCAATCATAAGTACTGTACACCTTTAAAATTCGTTATGACGCCGTTTTGTCCCGTATTTCAAACTTAGCTGATTCCCTGCTATGGTTGGCTGAAGTTAATTCTTTTCAATTCCTGTATGCACTTGAGCATCTGGCTTTGAAAGTTCACCATCTTTTGAATTTAACAATTCTAAGAATGGCCTTCTCTTCTTGTTTTTCAGTAATGGAAGAGGAAAATGGTCCTGAGATCTTTACAGGCGAAACTGATGTCTTTGGAGGACTTACTGTGGCAACAGATGAACAGAATTGGAGCTCTGTAGATGAATTTAAAGAGATGTTGACAGGTAATATTAAGAAGGATTATATATTTACAGATTAGTTTTAGAAACTTCTACTCTTTCGTTCAAGAAATTTGAAAAAGTTTGAAAAGAAAAGGGAAAATCTGATTGTTGTGTATGATCAACTAAAAGAAAAATTATGGCACTTGCGTAAAAGTGCCACCTAGAATTTCAGTGTCAAATTTGTTGCAATTGAATTACACCTGACCTGACACCTATAGGTTTCGCAATTGCCTTGAAAATGAAATAAACTTTCATATAATTTTGATAGGTTTTGGAAGGGCTTTGTAATTATTCCCCTGCATCTCGCCATCTACATATGTTATGGTTTATATTTATTAAATGAATTTTAAAAATATATATATTAAATGAGGAAAAGAAGGAGGAGAAGAAGGAGGAGGAGGAGAAGAAGAAGGAGAAGAAGAAGAAGAAGAAGGAGGAGGAGGAAGAAGGAGAAGAAGAAGAAGAAGAAGAAGAAGAAGAAGAAGAAGAATTGTGTGATGGGGATGCAGGTTAGAAGTTCTTATCAAATGAAATTTAGGGTCACAAACTCACAATGTAATACATAATGATGTACTCATGACTCTTAAAACTCTGTTGTGTCACATTACTACAAATAATTATTTTTCAGCAAAAAAAAAAAATGGTTTGGTTCTTTACATGATAAAATTGCATAAAAGGAATATTTTTTTCTCAATTAAATTTTGCTTTTAAAAAGGCTTAAGTACAGTGAACAACAGAAAAGCTTTACGTATTATTTCATTTTTAAAGAGATAGGAAACGCATTGCAAAACACGAGTGCAAGATGGAGAGAAATTAAACAATCCTATTTCATTGCTTTATTTATTAGATTCACTAGCTTGCTGGAAGAAGGCTTCAAAGAGAGGTATCTGGATCAAAGTACCTCTGCACCAAGCTGACCTTGTAGGAGTCATTGCTAAGGTACAGAACAGTTTATCCAAACAGTGGATGGTGATCTTATCAAGGAAGCTAACATCCACTGAACTGAAGAATCTTGATTGCTCTCATAGAAAAATTCATTTGCCTAATAGCAACACATATACATAACTGTAAAGAAATTGACTTTCAAGAGAGGTTTGTGGAATAGTCCTTCACAGATAGAATGAAGTGTTCAAAATGTCCAATGATTCTTTTACAGTTATGAAGAATTATTTTTGCATTTATTTTGTCTGTATTTACTTGTACTGCATTATCATTTTGATCTGCACTGTACCCCTCAAAAAATCATTGCTTTGCTTGCTTGGCCCTTTGTTTTTACCTACCGTAGCTTGGCTTTGAGTTTCACCACGCTCAACCCAAATATGTGATGATGACAAGGTGGCTACCAGAGGATGAACCCAATATGCTGCCAGGCTTTGCTACTCATTACATTGGTAAATCCATTGAGGTATAGTCAAGCCTGATGATAAAGATGGGATCAGATCTAAAATAGTTGCCATTGCAGTGCAAAAATGTATTCTTTTTTATTATGTTGGTAAATGTGACTTTTATTGTGAAAGTTGTGTATTTTTTTCTTTTCCTTCTATTTGAAGGCTTTTAAAATTTTCCAGCCCTCTTTTTTTCTTGGCTTCCAAAACTGATTCTTGCATTGCTCTTGTATCATTTATTTTGCTGCAACACAGATGTATTGCATAATGACTGGGGCAGCATTGCAGGTTTGATTGCATCTACAGATATGAATACTTCATCTTGTTTACGAGTGTGAATGTATCCATAGAAGTCGTAGAAAAGAGGCCATTCAAAATAGCAGGGCTTAAAAGCACTTAAGAAGAAGGAATTGGGAAAACTGGTTCCCCAAAATGATGATATGACTATGAGCAGTGATGTAGGCAGAGTCAAAACCATTGAATTTCTTACAATTATTTATCTTTATTGGACTCACAAAGGAAAATAGTAATTTACTGTTCCATTGAAGGTTCCATGACCTTTGCTGCAGTGACAATTGCTCCTCTGAAAAATCTGCACGTTTAGCCAAACGTAAAACCTAACCCTAAACCTAACACTTACCCTAATCCTTATCCTCACATCATTCTGAACCAAAACCCCTATTATAATCCTAACCCTAACCCCATGTCTTCAGAGAAATTAAGACGAGCAATTGTCGCAGGAGCAAATGTCGGGTCACCCCATTGAAATGGGCAGAGAGATATAGTAATCATTACCATTTAGCCACCAGTTCAATAACAACTGTCCTTGAAAAGTTAAAAAGGCTTCTTTGTTAGCTAATGGTAAAATGAAAGCTTTATGCTCTTTCTAAAGTGTAATATAGCAGGATGTTGTATTGGACGGAGCAATATACAGTGGATATGGTATGGCATAATAATTGGCCATGGTAATTCGAATTCACCTTCATGAAATGGTGGCATTTTGCTGCAAGTGGCATCTCCGACAGGTGTTTTTTTTTTGTGGGCAGTACATGGAAGTCTCTCAGTCTTTAAATTGACATGCTTGTCAGACTTAGCAATAAAGAAATCATGTAAAATGTTGCTCAACCTGTTGAACACTAAAGCCCAAGATAACTGAAAAATGTGTGTTTTACTGAAATCGGAATGTGCTCAACAGGGTAACAATAGAAACTGCTCAACTATTTGAAGCAGTTCTACCACATATTTCCTCGCTATTGGTCATGTGTCAAGTCCTTTGATTTCAGAACATTACCTGTTACTGGTCATATATCAGGAAATCCACTGCACATAAGCAAGCAAGGACATATTCGCAAAATTAGTGAAAATTAAACTACTAAACCATTAAAATTTCAGCCTTTACAGTCGATGAAATATTGCTAATATTTCAGTTTTATTCTTGTCTAATTTGCATTAAAGGAGTTGGTGGCTTTGTACTGAATGAGAAGAATGAGCTTCTTGTCATTCAAGAGTTGTATGCAAAAAAGCGACAATGGAAATTACCAGGAGGAGCTGTAGACCCAAGTAAGTATGCACAAGAATTATTCATAACTTGCAAATGTGTATACTGGTAGTAAAATTCTGTGATTAATTGCAGTCACCTGCACTCATCTTTTGTACGAGGTTGTACTGTCACCTCATCCTGTTTTTCAAGTATGGGTGTGGTGGAACGTAGTTTTTATATCATCATACCGTACTCTGTACACACCTGAGGGATGTTTATTCATTTATTTTTTAATGAGTGGGAATTGTAGAATAAATGATTAAAAAGAACATTGTGGGGGGAAAAAAGGCAAAAAATGGACCATGTTTCACAGGTTAAGCTCCCAATCCAAGATGTATACATGATTTAATTATGGTGTCTGTGAAAGGCTAATCCAAAAATAAAGTTATAGTCATTGACCACCATATTTTTTAAAAATGAAATACACGCAAATGTTGGTATTTATATACCTAGCACAATGCATCATTTATTTAAAGTATGATAAAAGATCAATGAACATAAAATGCCTTGTGCAAGCACTGCAAGGACATAAGTGCTGTGCCAGGGATCAAACTCCTGATCTTTGCATTTCCAAGCAAGTTGTTTCAATATTTGGAAATGTCACACAATAATAAAGAGCATCGCGATGAGATCGATAGTCTTAGCCCATATATGCCAGACGTTAGATCATGAATTTCACACAAGAGTATTGTCTGAACTATTGACATAAAATATATGAAATCAACGTAAAATTGTCATTAAAAAATAATGACATTTCACACATGAGACAGCACAATTACCTTATGTTAGTATTTCATGCTGTAAAATTAGATGAGAAGTATTTAGAGAATTTTCCCCATCCTCTTCTGTCAGCTACCCTGCTGCAGTCCATGGTGATATATATGATAGACAGTTTTGCTGAAAGTTTTTTTTTTTTTGGGGGGGGGATGGGAGTGTTTTGTTTTGTTTTTTATTGCTGATAATCTTAGATATGTATCATTGCACAAACTTGTATTTTCTTGTATTGCGTGTGTTCCTTACCCAGAGGAAGATATCCCAGATGCTGTTTGTCGCGAGGTTTTTGAAGAGACGGGGATCTGTGCAGAGTTCCAGTTCGTCGGCTGCTTCCGCCACCTGCATCAGTTTCGATTCGGTCGATCAGACATGTACTTTGTATGTCACCTTCGACCCCTGAACTCGGAAATTAAGATGGACCCCAAAGAAATTGCAGCATGCAAATGGATGCCAGTACGTTGTTACTTTGTTATTATTAGTAGATACTTTTTTCCAAAAAAAGATTATTAGTGGTAGTACTACCTGTAGTAGAATTTATAATAATAGATGAAAATATTAGACTTTGTGGGATAACTTGTTCATGTAATATAACTGCTATAAAAAAATCCTTTGCTGAAGTTTGCTCCCTGTTGACCTGTTCTACTAAGTTTCCCTTGTACCATTTATGGGCATATCAATAAATTTGTAAATTTGATACTGAGTTGTTGTGATCTCCGGTGCCTCTTTAAAATGCTGTGGCTAATCTTCAGATTCCTTAATCCCCATTTTCTCAATGACAGATCGAGGAGTACTTGGAGCATCCTGATGTCCATGAAGCCAACAGGTACTTTGCCAGGCAATGCCTTGCTGTGCTATCTAAAGACTCAAAGGTGAGTTTTCGTCCAGAGATCAGCAGTGGTCAACTGGTATACTCCATCCACCCAAAGCCAGAAACTTCCCCTGCATCACCGGAAACCTCGTCGATAAGAGCATCCAGAGATGGAGAAAGTTTGAGTGATAATTTGGAAAGGACCTCTCTGACGAGCAGTTGATGCCTGCCAAAAGTGGAAAGTTACTTTATAAATGTAGTACTGTATTTAGCATTCTTCCTGTGGAAAATGTGCAGATCATTCCTTTTGTACATCTCATGTCTTATCTTTGATCAGAAAACTTCTCTCTTTTTTAAAGTTTTTTTTTTGTTGTTGTTGTTAATGAAAAGGACGGGTGTTGAGACACCACTTTTCTTTTTCAGGGCAATGTAATAGAGCTATTCAGGAATCAAGTTCAGAGTGCTCTTGGGCAGACTATGCTTACCTTGTGTCTGAACTTTTTAATAAAAACCTGATCTCTGAAGTGAATTCTGTGCCTGAATACCATACATGAACCCTTTCTCAGTTTCTGTTCAAAACTCAGGCAAGAAATGTCTCATTTTAAATTTATGGTATATAGATATTTTTTTTTTTTTTCAAACACAAGGTATCTTGTGAAGTACTGGAATGAAGCATTGGAATATTTCCAAAAATGGGATTACATGGTTTCATTTGACCTCAAGTCAGGTTATTATCGTAATTCATATTGATTTTTATATAGATCATTCTAAGTATGTGTGTTTTAGTTGGGAGTTCAGTGGAATCACAAGAAATTTTTCTTTACAAGTACATGTACTACCTTTTGGATTATCCACTGCTCCATACATCTTCACTATTCGACAGCTTGTCAAGAACCAGAGACACGGGCTTGTATTTGTAGTTGTTTTCCAAGATCAGTGCTTCTCAACCTTTTTTTACCTCAAGGCCCACTTTTGCACTTAGAAATTTTTGGAGGCCCACCTTCATTCTTAGATTTTATTGAGGCTCACCTCACAGAGTCTTTATGAGAAAAAAAGATGATAAAACATGACAAAAGAAGATAGAGAATGAATTGTGTGGTAGTTATCTGGACCACTACTTTACCTTAATGTACCTCCACCCCTCCCAAAATTCCTACAGAAATCTTTTAAGAAATTACAACACATCACATTGCATCAATGACAGTCCAAAATTGTGTATTTTATTTTAGTAAATTCACTTTTATGTAGTTTGATTTCAATTATAAAGCTGAATACAAGCTTTGTAACGTAACCAGACACAGTTTCTCTTTATTCTAATTTTCGAAATATTTTTGGCTGTTTTTTACTTGGGATTCCGAAAGTGGCTCCTTACATGTAACAAAGCGTAGAATTGGCAGAAGCAGAGTCTCCCTTTTTAATGGCTTTAGTCACATTTTGAACATGCTCTAGTTGTGAGTTATAAAACTGGAATTGCAGCTTGTTTCCCTGGAATTCAAAATTGACTTTCACCAACTCTACTACTTTCGTTGTAGCCTCATTTCGAGAAGCTATAGCCTGATCCACATACTCTCTAAACCTCCCTACTGCTTCTTTGATAATTGCTGAAATATATTCAGCACTGATAATTTGTTGATAATTGTAGTCCAGGTTGGTATCCTTAGGTGGGGTTCGAGTTTTGATATCTGCGACCAGATCATTAGAGTCAGGAGATAAGTTTTTCTTATAGACCCTTGAGGTAGAGGGTACAGATTCCCAAGGAGGCTTTTTTCACCTTGATCAGATTGTGTTGTATGTACTATTAGTACATACACGAACAAACACCCAAAAGAGCACAATAGAACATCCTATAAGGAGAAGTAATTTGGAAATGTGACTTTGAATTTGGATCGCATGTTGCATGCAAATATGAAAACAGGAATCTGGAAAAGAACACAGCACAGAGATACTATACACATTTCTAAATCAGACGGAATTGGAGAAAAGGTACAACAAAGTTTTTCAGAAAAGGTGATGGAGACTCCACATGAGTGATTAGATCGTGAAGACAAATAGAAATATGGGCCTTTCCAATTTCATTTGAAATTTGTAAAATCATTGGAACCCAAATATGTTTCCAGTAAATAATATAACATCACAAGAAAAAATATGTAACCAATTTAAGAAATATCTACATTTGTCATTTAACTGAATCTTAAACCATGAACATCAACTGAACAAATTGATAAATTGAATGTTGATAAAATGTGGGAGACCATGATGAATTGCCGGAGTGCAACAACATTAAGTCTAATGAATATTATTGATTTTAAAAGTCAATATCATGTACACATACATATTGAGCATGTCTGTTTGTCAAGTGATTCAGCCATCCTGGGGGATTATCGCATGATACATGACAAGTCTTAAGTGGGCATGCATACCTCTCAAGCGGCAGGTCTTTGTGGTGATCCTTCAGATGATGCCTGAAACTGTTGAAAGACTTGAAGTTTTGCGTGCAGTCCTCAGCGGTACATGAGAACCACAGCTGTTCCTCTGTCATGATGTATGTAGCTGCTGCTATCTCCCAGGCCTTGGCAGCAGTGCTGCTGTGACTCATTGACCACAAGCGTTCTTGGTGATGGTGATGATTGCTGCTTCACCCTGTTGTACCACCTACGATGACTCCCCCAAGGTGAGGTCTGACACCAGCACAAGCTCAGCTTGCGTCGACACCTGACTGGCCTCCTAGAGGTCAAATAACCACACCAGTTCAAGGGACAGGGAAACAAGTTCTATCCTTCTGGTTAACAGTAGCTGTAGAACTTAAGCTGTAGCTGTGGCAGGTTGCTGCTGTCTCCAGATGCTTTTAGCAGCACAGCAAAAATCTTCTGAGAGCATCTCTTTGTATTAGCTTCTCTTACCAAGATATCAAGGTGCTCTAAGAGGAATGATGCCTGCTCTTCCCCTTGTAGGCATACCAGCCTAGTTTGACCTGTTCATACTACTGTCTCCTCACTGGAGCAGGTAGTCCAGCTTGCGCCTGAACGATTGTCATCTCTTTGAAGCTCTGTTCCTGCTTGACCTTCTTGAGGAATTTCCAAACTGTAGGATGATCTGCTCCAACTCCAACTTGATTCTTCTGTGCCAACCCGCCATGTGGTTGTTGGTCCTTGAGTTGCCTTGAGTTGCCCCTTGTAGGCATACAAGCCTACGTTTGACCTGTTCATACTACTGTCTCCTCACTGGAGCAGGTAGTCCAGCTTGCGCCTGACTGATTGTCATCTCTTTGAAGCTCTGTTCCTGCTTGACCTTCTTGAGGAATTTCCAAACTGTTGGATGATCTGCTCCAACTCCAACTTGATTCTTCTGTGCCAACCCTCCATGTGGTTGTTGGTCCTTGAGTTGCCTTCAAGAGTGGCTTGATGGACGTTCCACATTCGCTGTGGTAATCTGGAAGGAGTATGCTCATCCCCCTCCTCTTAGGGCATCCATTATAGGTTTCCTTTCAAAGTAGTTGAGAACTGGGTGCAGTTCTGGAAGAGCTTCATCCGAAAGAGCCCCATAGGCCATCTCAAATCAGCTTGTGGCATGAATGCATTGGCGGCAATCATCCTAGCTTCCGTACAGAATTTATTGTCTGCGAAGTAAAGGGACGCAGGCCTTCTTGTTTGATCTGTTACTAAAAATGGATCAAACAGCAAAGAAAATCAATAACATGAACTCGTAAACATGATATAAAACAGTGCAATATTCTTGTCACAAGGTTTTACATTTTTGTTGGTATAATGGATAATAAATAAATGAATAAATAAATAAATAAATATGAAAGATGGTAAAATAAATAGAAAAGACAACTTCACACAGTTCTTTTTAGTCATTTTAGGGTAATAAAAGGGTGGATTGATTGAAATCAAGATTCCTCTGGGGGGAGTTGTAGTCATCTTGGGTAGCCATCCTTGGGGGAGCTTTCCTCCGAGGGAGTTGTCCTCAGGTTGCCTTCCCTCGTGTCCTTTCCATTACCTCATTTAAGATTTTCATGTGTTCCTCCCAGGTCTCAGAGTAGATAAAAATGTCATTTATGTAATGAGCTACATTGTCTACCCTGTCCCCAGAGAGTACCTTTCGCAGTAATCGCGAGATGTTGTTGGGTGTTTTTACCATACCAAATGGTAACACCGTGAATGTGATTTTCGCTTCTACCTTTAGGGATCTGCCATTATGCTTTGCACAGGTCAAAGTTTAAGAAACACTTCCCCTTTGATAGGAGGGATAATAAGTCATCAGCATTTGGAATGGGTTCCAGATTGAAAATTGTTATCGTGTATATTTTGCGATAGTCGACACAGAACGTATTCGAACCGTCTTTCTTTTGTACCATCTTGTACATTTGGCGATGCAGTTTGATTCTCATTTCTTTATCATTCCCATCTTTTTCATGTCCTCGACTTCCTCATGAATGTTATACACAGCTCGAGGCATGGGATAGGGTTTACTTGGGATTGGGTCCAATGTCGCAAGTTTCACCGCGCATTTGATTTCATGTGTCCTAAGCTATGTCGGTATGACTTTTTTACGGTTTCATTATACCTGTATACCGACTATACTCAGTATACCAGGTTGCACGGCCGTGCAATATTTCTCAGCAAGTTAACAGATAAAGAAAAGCATAGAGTTCTTGTCAGTGTGTAAAAACCCACCAAGATACCTATTCGCTAGTACGTACAATGAAGGCTCATGAATTTGAGGCCGGGCATGTTTGTTAGCTTTCATAGCAAGCCACATTCCAATCGTCTTGCGACGTTTTGTGAGAGTTCCTCTTCTGCTCTGTCTGTCTGTCACTGCTTATCGTTGAAGAGGATGACTGTTCTTGTTCCATCTTGGAAACATTTGTTGGCAGCCTGATCACCTTCTCGATATTTGCCATTTCTCCAAGTTCTCCTTCTGTCAGAGGCAAAAAAAAATCGATTGTCCGGACACCTAACGTTCTGGTCATGTTCTGAAATTATCGACTACAAAATATGATGGGGTGTCCAAACCCTATCAAAAATACTTAAGAATGTGCTGGACTGCTGTTTATTCATATATTTATTATAATATTTTACACAAAATGATTTTCAAAATAAGACTCTAAGAAAACTAGAACTACTAAGTTTTCTAACTTAAATTGGAATCTACTAACTATTAGTTTGAATTAATGTTACCAAATTGCGGCAAAATTCAACACTAATATATCAAATTAATCGCACAAACAGCAAATTAAATAGGTCAGAGAGTTTTGGCGATATCTTAAAATTACTTACTTGTGAGTGAAGATTGTGCAGTTCACTTGCCACCTTATGGACTGCCCATGAGGCTGCCATCCTCGACACACCATGAATGGTGGCGGTGTCGTCCAACACCGCCCCCGTTGCAAAAAAGTTCAATGCAATGAAGCACTGCAAAGATGGTGGTAGGCTGTAATTTCTCTTTGTTTCATGCCTCAGTGAAGGAGTAAGCATTTCATTTATTCGAGTACATCCATTTCTTGAAAATCTGTATTTTTTCTAATTTCTCGGTCCTCAAATTCGAGGGGTTGAGATTTGTCTCGGAAGACACGCTCCCTTCTAAGCCCTCTGGCGATCTCATGGTCAAGCAGCGACATATATGCAGCAGCCATGATGCCTGTGTGCTGATTGTGTGCCAATTTGCCACTTACAGGCTGATAGCCATTAATCGTAAACTTACGATAGATTTGAGAGAGATACGATTAATTAGGTAAAAAAGATACGCTCAATATCAAGCGTATCTTTTTTATGTTACAGAGTTACGCTTGATTATAAAGATACGATCGATTGTAGGACATATGATTGATTTCAGGGAGATACAATCAACTGTATCTCTTTATGTTACACCCCCCAGGACTTGTTTGATCGATCTCCTCCTCATTTTCCAAATTTTTTTTTACGATTGCTTGCATAGAACCCAATCGCGTAACACAGTCCTAGGAATGAAACAATGTGTAAGTTAAATATCATTCTGATTTTGTTCATTCTGGTGGGTAGAAAGGCATTAATAAGGGTGGTCTTCCATGAGGCCCTGTTTGGTAAAGAGAATGTTAAATAACATCATTAATAGTCTTTAACAAGAAATGAATTATTTCTTTGACAAGAAGGTGATGAAAAATACTACAAGTAAACATCACAATATACATGTAGTGATTACAATGCTTTGCAAGATGTTAAAATTGACCATTTATCTAATTTGACTATTCGTACTTGACCAGATTTGACTCTTGTGAATGCCTTTATTAAAAAAAAAATCCAAAGAGCCCTACCTCAGCAGCCTTTTCTAGGAACTCTTTCTCTTTGGCAGTTTCCTTAACCTTCCTCCATTTTCTGTTTGCCCGCTTAAGAAGTTTTCCTTTGTTTTTCTGCATTCCCGCTGCAAGATAATTTACAGATATTGAAATTATACATGATGTATGCACATGATAAATGGCCTGGTAGAAAGTGTGTCTGCACACCATAAACATTAGCCGGATTGTTCAAATGCTGAAGGAGATCTTTCTGCTGTCATAAATGTGCGGAAGATGTCATATTTATTGCAGCAGTTGTTTTTGCTTGTATAATTTGTTGAAAATGAAAGGAAAAGCCATCTCAGGGGAGGGGAGAGATGACTCATGTTAATTTATTGACCTTTCAAATGAACAAATGGGGATATTATATAATTGCAAACCCCAAACCTCTCCTTACCCACCATCTTATTTCTTCTGCCTCCTCTTTTTTTTCCTCCTCTGTTCCTTTGCATCTACAAGTGCGTAGAATGCATATATCCAAATAATCGAATTTTTGCCCTCAAATTGTTTTGTAACATTTGTCCCTCGAAAATAATTTTGAGGCGTCCCTTATTAGATGTTATCAACTCCATTCTCTTGATTCTGGCCATCAAGCGGGAAATCAACTTATCGTTTTGCCAGTCGCCTTTCTTTATTGAAAATGTGGGAGTTTCCATTGACCTTCTGACCCCCCCGTCCGACTCTTTCTTTTTTCATGAGTCAGTTATTGTGATTGGCTTTATTGGTAGTGCATATTCATCAGCTATCAATTGGTCTTTTTCAATATGCGGGATACTTTACTGTGATTGGCTTGTTGCTAATTAACATTTATCAAGGGTATCAGAAAAAAGTGCTTCATGAAATGCGACACCGGGAAAATATTTCAAACCACTTGACGACACGAATCTCCATGAAGCGAGCGCTTCTCTAGAATGTAACTGTGCGGTTACCATTTGATGTGGCAGGGGCGGTTGTTTCCTAACTTATTTCGTTTCATTATCAGACACACAACCACGGAAACGTTAAAATGCTATTCTAAGTTTCTGTGAGAACAGGAAACACTTGTGTCATCTGCAAACAACAAAAAAGAAAACATCTCTGAAGATTTTAGAAAATCATTTACATATAAAATAAAAAGCAAGGGACGCAGAAGGGAACCTTGAGATACTCCGCATGTGACGGGTCGCATATCTGAAGATGTTTCATTTCATGAATTTATTGAAAGACTTATCAACATCTGTTTCATTTAGGACTTCACTCCATTCAGCCGTTTCCAATTCTCTCTTAAATTGTGAAATTTTATGTTGAGTAAAGTTGCGTGTTAGCTTTTTACTGAGTGCATCGCCAGAGTTCCTTGATACTAAAGATGTCTTTAGCAAAAATAGGGAAATGATCTGAAATATCAGTTACATAATACCAGCAGAGGGAATAGGATGCAAGTTGGTAAAAATATTGTCAATTAAAGTTTGCAAGTTCTCTGCTACTCTAGTTGGTCTATTAATCAATGGAATCAAGGAGAATGTGCTTAAAGTATCAACAAAGTGACTAACAGAGTTATCACTATCGTAACATAATAAGTTCATATTGAAATCACCCATAATGACAATATTTTTACTGTTAAAATGAAATACTCGAAAGAGTTTTAGACATTTCTTCGACAAATTCGTATACGTCACCATTTGGTGGCCTATAGACAACTCCCGCTAGCAAATTCTTTTTCCAGGAACAATAATCTCAACAAAAATAGATTCTAACGAATTATTCATGACGCACAATTCAGCTTTTGTGTGGCACTCGAATGACATGGGAATATACATAGCTACACCACCACCAGTTCTGCTTTGTCGATTATTAAAGACTAGTTGATACCTAGGAAGATTGTATATGGCAGTTGGATCACAAGAAAACCATGTTTCAGTGATTCCGATTACAGGGAAATTGTCCTGAAAATTGTCCAAAAAGAAAGAAAGTCTGTCAGATTTTGCATTCATACTGCGCACGTTAAAGTGCAAAAAGGTTGTCTCATTGGCAGAACAGTTTTCCAGAAGATCAAAAAAAAGTTTTTCAGTATAATATTCGGAACCAGTTACTGTAGTTTCATCCTCATCATTTAAGACATATTCAAACTGTAAAGTATTCACTTTCAGGTCTGCACTAGTGTTATCATCAGACTGAGTGTAGCTCATTTGAACAGCATTAATCTGTTTCATAATCTACAACAAAAAAATAGCACATAGATCTGCAGTTACAAAACAAATAACTGGATATAACAGAGGAGCGTTGGGGTAAAAACAAATCACTCTCACATTAAAGGGAAAAAGGAAAACAGATGGGGCAAGATATCACAGGCCATCCTTCCCACACGACCAAGCAACACATTGATACATATACAAAAAAGTGATGCATAGTCATAATTACACAGACAACATTAAACGGGTAAAAAACAAAAAACAAAAAACAAGACAAACCAAAACAAAACAAACTCATTTGCAGAGGTTTGTCGTAGAAAAATGATGTAAAGCAGGCATGGGTTACTTCTGGGGCCCAGAAACAACCAAAAGTTAATAACGACTTTCTCTAATCAACATACATATGAAAGCACAATACTTAATAAGTCACTTGTGAAGAATTTTTAGTCACTGATTAAGAACAGTATCCCAGTAGAAATAAAGTATCTTGATAAACTAAGAAGAGGAAATGTTCAAGCTTCACAGAAGAAAAAAAGAAAGAAGAAAGAAGAATGGGCTCACAGTCAAGGATGACAAACTGAGTCATAATTTAAGTTGGAGGAGACTGTACTTGACCATCACCGACAGTAACTTCAGCTTTGTAGAAATCAGCAAGGGCACCACCACGCAAATGCCACTTTCCTGCCGAGAAATGAAGAAACGTCCCAGCAAGATATGCTCCAGTGACCTCTTCCATTCATTTTTCTCCTCTCTGTCCAACTGTGTAAGGTCATCCACAATATAGAAAGGGGCATCTTTCAACTTCTGGCGCTTTAGGGACATGATATGCCGTTTGTCCTGGTAGGATAGGAACTTGACGAGCATATGTCTGGGTTTTCCTTTGCTCGGATTCCCATCCCGTTGGGCATGCTCAATCCGTGGATTCTGCACCCCAAAGTGCTGCGACAACATGGTTGATACCTTTCCAACAGGGTTTTCATCACTTTCCTCTTTCAGGCCAACAATACGTATGTTATTCCTTCTAGAGAACCTTTCTAGCTTGTTTTCAGCTACCTCGGATTTATGCATTAGGGTGTGTAGATCCTCGATTTTCTTCTCTAGAGTGCTGACCTTCAGCTCAAGCGGTGCTCTAAATCAGTCGTTCGGGCAGCTTGAAATTTGAGGGCAGACTCAAAACTCTCCAGCTTAGATTTTATGTCTGTTATGCCCCGACGCACATACTGTTCAAAATCAGAGCCTGCTGCACGTGCATCTGCACTGGTAGGCACCGAGAGGCCATCGCACTGCGGCTCAGCCTGCGCTGGCGGTGGCTTGGTCGCAGACTTGCCGGTACCCGAATCACGTAGTTTCAACTGCTTCCTAGACATGATGAGGAGTGATGAAAACCTTCTTTATAGCTAATTTTCACATGAGAAACGGTTGAAGACTGCGTCTAAAATAATTGTCACTCTACATAGTCAGATAACGATAAGGCAACTTGAC
Organism: Echinometra lucunter; assembly: GCA_029962745.1. Classification (NCBI taxonomy): domain Eukaryota; kingdom Metazoa; phylum Echinodermata; class Echinoidea; order Camarodonta; family Echinometridae; genus Echinometra; species Echinometra lucunter. The sequence continues at coordinate 27,766,081 of CM057154.1, read as the reverse complement.
AGAGAAATCGAAACTAAGTCCAAAAGCAAACATAAATTTCTGGAGCCCCGACGAGCCACGTCTGCCACGTCAGTCAGCCATATTATCTATATCTATAAGTGTACTGAGCATGTTCAGTTCATCCTCAAATGCACTGAGCATGCTCATTTAAAGTGCACTGCCTAAATTTAGACCATGGTTCAGACAATAACCCATGATCTGTACCATGGGTTAAATTTAAACCATGGATTTTATAGTCTTTTGTGAATATCACCAAGGTTTAGATGATGGTTGAATTCAAATAAGACGATATAAACCGTGGTCACCTATCTATCTCATGTTCACCTATCTCTGCTTATACATACAGCCCCTTTGTGTTTTGAAAAGTATAAATTTATGTAACAGAGAATACGTGTATTTAGATTATAGTTTCTCTCTTCCTCAGCTTCAAAGTATAAACTTATTGATTTGGATCCACTGGGCACCTGTACTGCATTGAATGTTGTCTCAGATATATGACTTTGGTGTGAATGCTAATTTAAATTAAGTATTTTCCCATCTTCTTTTTCTTGAAATTCAATTTGAATGATTCAGAATGGTCTTGTAACACCTCTTTTCTTGTATTTCTTTTATCAGTGTATTAAGAAAGTGGCATGCTTTTGGTTGAATCAAGGAAGGTGCACATTACATCTCTTTATTAAATTATGTATATCCATTTTATATGCATGTTTCCAGAACTGCTGTTTACTATTAATTTACCTGCTATGTAGAATGGCATCTCTGTAGTGGCAATTTGCATAAATATATGTAAGTTGTTTCAAAGACTACCAAGCCTGTGGCAAGCTTTTGATTTATTAGAGACAACTTTGGTTGAAAAAGTGTTCTGGAATTATCAACCGAAACCATTTCTGTTGTATTCACTTGATGTCAGTGATCGGGCATTGCATATCATTAAAGCTTACTGGTTGGAACATTGCAATATGATTTATATTATACATTTCTATGTCCTATATTTAATTTGTTGTTTCCCCATTGGCTTGCCATATAGAATGAATATGTTTTACCTCCAAGGAATTACTTTTGTATACTTGACATGCTTAGCTGGTCAAAAGATGACAGTTCAAAGGTCACACCCTTTTAAAATTTTAAATTTTGAACATTTTTCTCTCTGTTGGATTGATGTGTATAAAGATTCTCATCCCAGCTGTCATCAGGGACATTTGGTGTTTTTATATTGGGTGATTGTCTTGAAGAATTTGTTGCAAAAAACAAACAAATTATGAATTTAGAAGGGTGCTACATGTATATTCAAAATGTCAGGTTCAGTACCAAAGAGATTTCATCACCAAGATCTGTAAAAGTAATTTATGGGGAAAAATACACAGGAACACAAAGATGATTTACCTCACATTGTCAGTATATTATACATGTACGGTAGTAGACTGTACAAGGTGAAGCCATTTTGTACTTAGGATTTACGACAAATGTAAATATAATTGTATATTATGTGTATTTATCAGTATCATCAATTTGAATATTGTTGTTGAAATCAAGTATTTATAACCTTTAATTCATTTATCCAATTTATCTGAATCTGCTTCATATATATATATATATATATATATATATATATATATATATATGTGTGTGTGTATACACACATGTGTATACCTTTCCTGATGCAAAATGTATGCAATCATGGATTTTCAAAGGCATACATTTGAGGGAAAATGGAGGATTATAATTTTTGTGAATATATTTATATACTCAACATTGAATAATATCATCCCTGAGTCTAAAGATAGTCCTGTTTGGCTGAGACACAACTATCAAGAGAGGAGGCGCTGTGGCTCAGTGGTAGAGCAGTGATCTCGTAACTGGCAGTACCCGGGTTCGAAACCAAGTGGATGCACTAGCCTAATGCCCTTTGGTAAGGTATTAATCCTCATTACCAAGTCCTTCAGAGGGGACTTAAAGGCGTTGGTCCCCTGGTTGCTTAAACAAGTTCTCTTAGCAGTCAGGTAAAATAACCAACCATAAGGTCTCTACTAGATCACTACCTGTATAGCACTGATTTTCAGCTCAATTTAAAGAAATCTGAACATGGGTGACATCATAAATCAGTACCCAGTTATAAACTTGAAAAAATGGAATAGTGCAACTTGATGGAAGAATCCAAGTAGATGAGAAGCAAAAGGCAGCACGGAGAAGTGGACATTAGACATTTGTAATGTTTATTATCAGAATAAACTAAGGAATCATGTGGCATGTGGACTGGAAATGGAATTAGAATATATAGGCATTGTAGTGGCAATAATCATAATGACATGAATATGATATTTAAATGAGATAGAAGAGATATGCAAAGCAGTGGGTATGAAAAGCAAAATGTAAAAAGAAAAAAAAGGTAAATGGCTATTAAGGCGAAATATACTTCTTATAATTCATTTGGAGTTTTTGATGTTAACCAAAGAACAACTTGCTCTAAAAAAGAAAAAAAAATGTGTATTGTGCAGTAAGTGTTTTTATATCCTATTTGTGAAGACATTTTCTTACATTAGCCACTACTAGTATGCAGTACTTGCATGTGATATATGAATAAATCAATGTTTTATTTATGACCAATCACATGTGAAGTGTGTAATTTAATCATTAAACAATGTTTGTTTTTCTGTCTTTTTACACTGTTGTGATTCAGTTTGGCTGATCCTGCTTTGTTGTTGTGGTTCATCTTTTAACCCATAGCCGCATGGTGCCTCCTTTGATTGGCATGTTTGCATCATAGTTCTTTTGGTCTATAATGCTAGAAAAAACACATTATAGATGAGCAAAAAGAGCTGAAATCACACAATATTCTGTGGTACTTGGTACCATTTACACCTAGCGGTAAGAGCAATTTGATTGGAGCTAATCATTAAACTCCTCAAAATGGCAATACATTGTAAGATATTTATTATTAATTTATGTCATCTTTATTTTGTACTGCAGGGTTGGCCTAATCATTTATGCACATTTGCTTTCCAAAGGCACCCTGCAGTTTAACAAGTCATTCTGCTTGAAAATACAAAATACGTAACAGTTCGGTAACATGGTAATATATCACTATTCCATGCAAATTGCCAATTTTTTTCTGCTAAACTTATGAATTTTTCATTCTTATTGATTTATATTATAAAGATTTTTTTTTCAAACTCTGCAAGAGTGAAAAATGAAAATCATTGGTGCCAATTTAAGGAGGAAAAGCTGCTGTGGGTTAAGGTTGATATTTGCCTTCTATATAAACTCCTTTAAAAAAGTTTGGAAACTCAAGTACGATCACTTTATCGTGGCATAATCATCACTTTGCTTAGCATCATGAGAAAGTGTATTTATTCCTCTTTAAAATAATACTTTATTTGCTATCATTGTGCTGTCATGGAATGAGCAGTACATCAGAATAAGGAGAAGAGTCAAGAGCGAAAAGTTGCAAAATGAACTGGTATTGTTATGCAGAGCACTCTTCTTCCTTGACATAAGGGAATGTGATTTTTGTTGATGACTGTGGGCATTTGTCTTTAACTGGTCATCCATGAGTGCGATAAAGAATATGAAATTAAATTCATGCAATATGAAGACTGTCAGGTGGCAAGATTCTCTGCTGTTTGGTCCTTAACTTTCTGAAGCATGATGTTAACTCTGAAAAGGCTTAGGCTTTAATGCAACTCAAAGCTGGAGTTCTCCAATAAGATGTTGCAGCACAATTCAATAGCCGAAGTCCCAGTACCATATCCAAGTGGAAAGAAAAGTTCAGAGAAACTGGTGATGCCAAAAATAGACACAGGAGGAAATGTCCCCCCCCCCCCCCCCTTGAAGACCGCCTCATTACCCTTCCGGTATTGTGAAATTACAGGCATTCTGCTTGATATCTACAGGCAAGCTTTGCCGGACTATACCTGTGCATTCTGCAGCTTTTCACCTTAGACCTTGCCCTATATTTTTGTGTACTGCACATTTCGTGTCTGAGAAATTATACCAAATTGAGCATCATTTTAAAGAGGAATAAACATATTTTCTCAGTTAACTAAGCATAGTGATGATTATGCCATGGCAAGAGAGATATAACCCATGGGGGGGGGGGGGGCAGAGAGAGATAAAGAAAGATAAATAGAAGCAGAAGAATCAAACCAACTTGGCCAATCTTTATGCAAAATTTGTGCTGTTTGTGCTTACATAATTTGCATTGCGTATTACAGTCAGAGTGTATGATTGGTTGATTGAATGACTTGTTGATGGATTGATTGATTGATTAATGACTGATTGTTTGATCTTTTTGCATGACCATGCATTGATTTTCTTTTTCCTACATCCAACGTATGCTAGCTTAAATGGTAACCCCCCCCCCCAAATAATACTGAAAAAAAAATAAGAGTATTCATTTGCTCACTCAAGCATGACATGTAAATGTGATATGTCAGAACAGAGACAAAATGAGAATGTTCCTTTATAAATTGTAATAAGCCCACCGGAACTTGAAAATTTCAAAGTATTTACACCACAGTCAATCTCGCTGATACCAGCCAGATTGAGAACAAATTTTGAATTTTGCCAAAAGTGGTGACCGGGACTCGTCCCCCCCCCCCCCCCCCCCCCATACGCCAATGCTTTGATAGAAAGAAAAACCCCTGGCTATCGACAGGTATGAAAATATCCTGCAATCATTGAAGAATATTTATAAGAGGAGATCTTATTCCAACTGTAATTCGTTTGGAGGGTAGGGGCCAGAGGCGTCGATCCATTTTTCGGATGGGGGGGGGGGGGCAAGACGACCAAGCGGGGATGAACCCACGGCTACTGATATATACGTATATATGTTATATACATATACATTAAAATCTATGATTTTATTTTTTATGGCATTCTACTACCAACTCTGATTTATAAATATATATATATATAGATACGTATTTGTACACACACCCACACAAACACACACACTCATATATATAGACCTATATCATCATGAAGCTTTTTCAATTTGGGGAAATTACGCATCTTGCTGGATTGTGAACCATCCTTTTTTTTTAAATTTTGCGAGCGAAGCTAGCGAGCAAAAAATAAATTTCTTGTTATGAGAGAAGGGTTTAGGGTCAAAATACACTATAGGCATATATGATACCTAATATGTGTATATATGGTTACCTCGCTGCCAAATATGAACTCTATTTTGTTACATCGTTGGTCCATTGTTGCTGCCCCCCCCCCCCCACCACTCTGTTTTTTAATATTACGAGCGAGGAAGCACACACTGTTTTTCATGATAGAAGTAGTAACCCTTTCGGCAAATTACACCGTGAGCCCATGAAACATCTACATTATCTATTCGGTCTCATCTCACTTACCGAATTCGTTTGCTTTTCAAAACCATTGATATCAAACGAGCTAGCGCAGCGAGCGAGGAAAAAAATACCCTTTTCCATATGATAGAAGTGTCATAAATATATAATAATGTGATAATAATATGATATGCGCCATACAAGAACGGATTATTATTAATATTATTATTATTATCATCATCAGAATACACCAAAAACCTGTCATGCCTCTATGATATCTAAATGATACATCCGATCACCTGTGTGCCGAGTATGACACTGTTTTAGCTACCTCGCTTGCAGTCCGAATCCATTCTGTTTCTACCATAGCGAGCAAAGTCAACTACCGATCCCGGCAAAATTATATGGATTCATCCCAAAAATTTTTGCAACCACCTTGCTGCCCAAATATAATGATATTTTGGAATTTCGCTGCTATAATAAGCTACTTGCTGCCCGAAATCATCATGTATCTAGCTTCTAGAGTAGCGAGCGAGCTAACGAAAAATATTTTTGTTTGTTGTTTTTGTTTTTATCTGTATCTAGGCCATTATCTCCTGAAAGTGTATCTATTTTTAGGTCAACTAGCCGCTCGATTTCTTGGAGTGATATCTTGTTTGGTTATATTACTTCCTATGAGTAGAAGAATAGTATAACATTAGATAGAAACACAGGATGCAAACCGATTTCCTTTCATAAGAATAGTAATTATCATCGGCATTGGTTAAGATAGTTAAATGCGAGCGCTTCCCAGTGTCCCATTTTCTTTCTTTTTCCTTGTTTTCCGCTTTCATTTCACTTCCTTCCTTCCTTTTCCTTTCTTTTCTCTTTCTTTTCTCCTTTTCTTTTTTCTTTTTTCTTTTTTTTCTTTTCTGTTTTTTTTTCTTTTTTCTTTTTTTTCTTTTCTGTTTTTTTTTTTTTTTTTTTTTTTTTTTTTTTTTTGGGGGGGGGGCAAAATGATATCTTTGCCCCCCGAAATTTTCTTGGGGCAACTGTCCCCCCCCCCCCCAGGATCGACGCCTCTGGTAGGGGCGACCCACTGTATAACGTAGGCGATCACACAAATGTTGTGAAAGAACAATCTTCAAGGTTACTTGGTTCAGAACAAACTTCATATTTCCTTAATAATAAGACAGTCTAGCTGGCTCTATATAGCAAAGGGGAATTTTCAAAATTGTTATTGCTTGATTTCGCAACAGAAACATCGCCTTCACTATACCAACCTTACCTTATAATATGAAAAGAACTCTGAAATCATGAAGGTAAAAAAAAAAATTATCAATATCAGCTCATTGTTCTGACGGAAACACCTGTAATATTGCAGGCAAACTTATGTAGGACGCAAACAATGGCAAACCAATCAAAAACGTCAATGTCAAATGTTTCCGAAACCGTTCCCGAAGGGAAACTGTCCTGTTCCCAACTTATTTCCTAATATACTAGCCAGCTTTCTATATGATTTTATTGTGAATGAAAACATTGTGAAACGGAGGAGCTATTGGGAGAGCCTTGAAGTCACTAAACTTAAATTATACATATTAAACAAAACAGTTGATAAATTACTGCTGCATGCAACAACTTATTATAAGGGGGCTCTTATGCCAGATGCACTATTTCAAGCGCAAAACTACCATTCTTCCGCGAACGGCATCCGATTTCAACATTTTGATAACGTTGCTCTTGAAATCTGATTTCTAGATAAAGTACATCAGAACATCACATTGAGTCACTTTTCTACTGTTAACCTACAGGGAGAAGCATCAAGAGATAATATAAGGTAAGATATTGTTACTTCATTTGCGATGTCATGGGCTGAACTGAATTACATCAATCCCCCTCCCCCCCCCCCCCCCCGAAGAGAGAGAGAGAGAGAGAGAGAGAGAGAGAGAGAGAGAGAGAGAGAGAGAGAGAGAGAGAGAAACGAAGAAGACGAAGGAGGAAGAAAAAGAAGAAAAGAAAAGAAGCAGCAGCAGCAACAACAACAACAGCAGAAGGAGGGAAGAAGAACAAAAGGAGAAGAAAAGCCTGCACAAGTTGACCAAGATCAACTGGTATATAAGAGGCAAGTTGTTTCTATTGGACCTTAATACCGCAAGACATGCCTAATTGTCCTGATTTTAGGCTTAACCAGTGAGTAATGTGTTCCTGCGTGCTCTTGCATTTACTGTTTACGATCGAACCTTTGACTGAATTTTTTGTCCAGTCCTTTCTAAAAGGTAAATGAAACCCTGGAGAAAAGTCAATTTTAATGAAAAGAGGGGATGAAGAGAAGCAATTTTCCAAAAAAAACCAAAACAAAACAAAACAAAAAACAAAATCGGTTACGAAGTAAGAAAGTTGTGAAAGTTTGAAGTTTCGATTCACTTTCAGTGGCGAGAGAGAGTGGCACTGTCACTTCAAAATGATTGGTTTTTGTGGACAACTCTTCATGTGTTTTGTACAAAATTTTCGGATTTTTCCATTCGTCTCTCAATGTCACTGAGTTTGTCTCTTTATGAACTCAAATAATGTTATATCAAATACATTTTCCAATCATCATCTTGAGCTAAGAAAGAGACAAACTACATCTTGAGAGATAAATGGAGAAAATCTGAATTTTGTGTACAAAACAGTAATGGAGAGTTGTACACATAATGACGTTTTGAAGCGATATTGCCAATTTGAGGATTGTCATAGAAAGTAAATTGAGACTTTTCAAACTTATTAATTTTCATTTTGTAACCGATTTTTATTTAACTTTAAAAAATTGCTTCTCTCTCTATCTTCTCTTTTAATTCATTGCCGCTGACTTATCTCCATGGTTTGATTTTCCTTTAAAGGCACTGTCTTATCTCTAGCTGCCAACCTATTTTGTAAACTTTCATCTTAATCATTTTGTTTTGTCATTTCAAATACAAAATAATGTTCCTCGTTTTGTGATGTTGGTTACCCAATGCTATATGAACTATGAACTAATGAACTATGAAAGAAACAATATAAAAGCAAACAAGATGGTTTGAGCACGCTCGATGCTTGAAAATCAGATCGAGAACATTTTGTCTCCGAAGAATAATTCCCTAAAGAATAAATTTGTAATGATTAGGTTTGAATTACAACTGGCATGGTTCTGTATGTTGGGTTTAAAGGGGGAAGGGGCGGTATAGACATATTTTGTGAAAAAGAATTTTGGTATCGACCAATATACTGCGCCGTGAAAAGTGGGGGGGGGGGGGGGGGGGACTTGAAAAGGAATACCGGATGTTGCCATGGGCATGGGGGGGGGGGAGGGGAGGGAAAGACAAATTGATCGACAAGGGACCATCCTACCCTCCCCATCACGATTTTGTTTACTTTAAGATATCATAGAATTTAGGAGTGTTAAAGGCTCCCTACAAATTTGGATTTTTGTGTGCAGTGGGGGGGGGGGGGGGGGGGGAAGAAACCCCGAGATAATGCTTGTCAAACTTAGATTCCCCCCCCCCCCACCTCCCAATTAAGACAGACTTTTGCCTAAATAGGGCTGTGGCAAGCTCTGGTCCACTATCTGCGGTTCAGTATGTGGACTTGATCAGTGGTATGACCTCCTGTTCAGTCACAGTTTCCATGCATTATACTTTTTTCTTTGTCATCATATCTTGATAGTTTTCATCACTATGCCTGCTCCACGACCGCCTCCTCCACGACCTCCTCCGGCAGGGCATATTCATCACAGTCATCCGCATTCCAGCACTCATGGAGGATGCGGACCTCTGTGCATTTTGGGACCTTGCTGTTTGTACGTTGGGCTGTCAGTTTTGGTGGCCGGTGGAGTATTCATGGCCATCGGATATAGGTCTTTTGCTTTCTACCTGGCAATTGGTATGCTGATCATAGGTGTCATCATGGTCGCGATCGGCATAGGCGTGTGCTACAAGGTCAAAAAATCGTCCGGCAATGTCCCGCCTCCCAGCTTCAATGGAGAGATGACTTTCGTGACAAATGCAGATAACCCAGCCTTCGCGTCTTCGTCAACCGACAATGCCATCGTCCAACCGCCTGCTATCCAGCAATTAAGGGCCGAAGCCCAGTATGAAACAGTGGTGTTTCAAACCGAAAGGTCATGAACAGGGGTGGACATATAGCTGGCTAATTTAATATATGGTTTTCAATAAGTGAGTGGGCCGAGCGCGGGCAACATAGAATTGCCCCAACCGATTATCAGTCCCATGCAGCCGCCCCCCCCCCCCCCGAATCGTAGCTCAAGACGAAACCATGAACCTAGTAAATAGCAAGGATTGGCGTATATTAGAAGAGTGTGTGTAGGACGTACTACCAATCATTGTGACTTAAAATTAGAATTACTCTTGTAGCAATTGTAAATTTGAGTCCAACTATAACAGTTGAACTGTGGGCACACTAATTAAGAAAAAGGTAGTCTGAAATCTTTCTTATGGATTTTCAAAAAAATTCCCCAAGGATTTTGTTTGCTTATTTGTTTGTTGTTTGAGCTTCTGTTTTTAAATTAAATGAAGTAAATCAGAAACGAACTGAAAAAACATAGGAATGTATAGGCCTATATTATGTAAATATAGAATTATAATTATGTTGCGATTTGGATACATACAATACATTGTGTTACTGTAACCGGCAATAATGTTGATAGAACGCAATGTTACATTAATTCTCTAGTGATGATTGCATCATAGGCAAAAAGAACCTTTGTCAGTGATAGATCATTAAGTGGTCCAGAACATGGTGAATAAAATTTTAATGATTGTGTCACCGAATGAAATTTTCCAGGGTTCGGATCTATATAAATAGTTTTTTTTTCAATTAGAGAAATGGCTAGGATGCAGTTAAGATAAATCAAACAATCTTTTTTCTCTCTGACTCTTCAAACCAAAGTCAAATTATGCTAATTTATGCGTAAATCAGACATCTGTGTTTTAACAGATATTCCGAATGCATGGGACGAGCATGGGTCAGGAATTTTCAGACCCCCCCCCCCCCCCCCCCCCCGCTTCGAAATCCATTACGGCACTCTGCAGAGTGGATTTGGCGCATTTGGCGCATTACAAATCCCATCTATTATTATTATTATTATTATTATTATTATATATAGTTTCTTGTTTTATCACATAAAGAAATTTTCTTAATTCCTTAGAATTGTTAGTATAGATCATAATCATATTCATATTAAGCACATTATGTGATTTGATTGTATTATATATTTTACTTTGTAGGAAGAAAAATGCTTTGAACTTTCGAACGTTTGCTTCCGGTACATGCAGTACTCGTATTTCATACTATTAAAGTTATGTCAGAATCTGAGAATAGCAAAAGACGTTTGAAAATTTGGAATTGAGTTTTCTGATATTAGTTTGATCGCTTGTGTCCTTTGTTGTGAAACAAATTCGCGAATATAACACATCAAAATGTGAATTACTGCTTTTCCTAGGCTAGAAAATTGTGAGAACGCTAAATATATCCTTGTAACACATTATGAAATTTCAGCACTATTTCGTTTTGTTTTTCTCTGAATAGATCATGAATAAGAGAACACTCCGTTTTGCTCGCTCTTCCTTTCTCTATCACTGTCTCCCAATTTTTTGTGTCATTGTATATAGAATAGGTTTGCATTAAAAGCTTAAAAATCATACACTTTGCTTTGTTTATTGTGGAAAGAGCCGTTGTACAAGCTATGTAAATATTCTTGTTTGGAAGGTGTTTCAATAATACTCAGTTTTGCAAGTCCGACTGATAGATACGAGCTGCACAAAATGTTAAGAGACATTCGAAATAGATTCCTCCAGTCTTAATGTATCCAGTCGAACATCAAATACCATTTTCATTGCTATATAAATTTATTTGGACGTCAATTCTAGAAGTAATTCTTTGACATGCCAGAGACTTCCATTGGAAGGAAGTTTCTTACAATGATCCTTTTTTCGAGAAGTCCAACTAGACAAAGAGTGAAGTCATTACCGATCACCGATTAAACAGGTACATGAATAAAAGACGTCTTCCTCATGTTCTGAAAAAAGAAGCTCATGCATAATTATGCCGATATACATTTTTGTTTCCATATTTTTTTTTATAAGAGATTTCATTAAAAATAAATCATTACATACATGTATGATGGGGGGTCGGGTGTCCGGACACGTAACAAAAATGAAGTCTTCTTTTTGTCTTTGGATTAAACAAAAACTATGCACTGATTAGTTATAATCATCATCAATACTTGTTCTCCATCTAACATTTGTGCTTTAAGAGATTATGCGTGTAAACTGTTCAAATGGCTGTTTAATATCAACTGGATAATCATTTCCGCGTTTGTGCAGGGGCCAACGTGTCTACTCAAAAAAGTGGGGGGGGGGGGGCCTCCCGGTTCCACAGCCCCAGAGATTTCATTCTCGTCATTCATTTATCTTCCGTCAACTTATTTGGAAAAAAATATCGGTCGAATGACAGTTTGCTCATAATTTTCATGACATGTCTGGAGTACATGTTCATTATTCATTTATGACACATCATTATTACATATGGTGGCATGACATTGACGCAGTTGCGGCGCAGATGTCTGTTGTTGTTCATCCGATAGGGACAGGGACTATTTGATTTTTATATGCATGCATGTGTCAAGCTCTAGGAAAAAATCATCTCTCTGAAGTGTTGGCAATTTTCTTGTTTTGTTTTGTTGCCGTTTTTTAATAACTACAATAGACTTCATCGCTTCATGGGGATCGGTGACTGATTTCTCGTGTTTGCTATTAATGACGTGATATACATTTGATGAAGATGTACCATGGGGTAGGGTAGGATGAGAAGGCGAATGTGTATTAATTCTCTTCTGTCTACACGAGACCGAGGCTCTTCTATACAAATTAAAGCCCTTGCTATCTACGATATCCATCGCACTTACCCTGACTTCCTATATCGTTGCCACTTTTTGTGTTTTCTACATGTATTAAGAAGGGCAAATAAAATCAAGACCATATCATACCATTTTTGAAATGTGTGTGAAAGTTATTTCTGGATGAAATGGATGTTTAGGGGAAAGAGGAAAGAGAGATAAAGAGTGTGAAAGAGGAGGGGCACAAGAAGGGTCAGGGAATAGTGAAAGAAAGAGAGAGAGAAGAGAGAGAGAGAGAGAGAGAGAGAGAGAGAGAGAGAGAGAGAGAGAGAGAGAGAGAGAGAGAGAGAGAGTGGGTGAGAAAAAAATATCTGCATTCAGTAAAACTTTTCGACAAATCGAAATCGTCCTGATATCTCCCTCAAAGCCAGGGCAGTCAAGTGTTCATTGCCAATAATTGTTTTTTTTTCCTCTCTTTTGCAATCATATACTTTAAAAGCAAACTGAATTGAGGTTACTCATGTCTTAAATACACAAAAGTTTGCCACCTATGGTTGCCACCAGTCAAGGCTATATGCACTTGGAATAAGACACGAATGTGTCGGGGGAATTTCCCTTCAAATTTTATTTTACACAAGAGTTCTCTCAGTATGACAAACAACTCTAAATTAAGAAATCCATACTTAGAAAGTGAAATAATGCTGATCTCTACTGCAACTCCAAGACTGAAATTCTTATAAAATGAAATAGATGTATTGATTTCAAAATGAATGATTTTTTTTTCACACAATTCTTTTAGAACCTTTGATGAGTTAAGTCTATTTAGGTTAAAATTTTGTATAGATTCCACTTATGCCAAACTAAACCACAAGGATATGAAGAAAAAAAAAAGTTTAATAGAAACTGTTAAATGATCTCATATGAATGTGAAAATACCGAAAATCTGACTGGAAACTGACAGGTTTAATCATAATTAAACTCAATTTCAAACAGTCTTTTCAAGCCTGATGTACAGGGACATGTATTTATTCAAAGTAATGTTATCAATGCACAATAATTTGATTCATACTGAGTTTACAGAAAAATACATTTTTGTGTAACAAGACACAAGCTCATATTCATGTAAGGGTGATAAATCATGAGATATTTTAAATTTAAGACTATAAAAGTACAATTTGTCTATAGCAGCGTCAATTCTTGATGTATATGGCATTACAACTACATCTGCATGTTTATTTAACTCATAGCAGTACAGAGCTTTCTTGAGGTCTAAATTAATCATCTTCATTCCTCAAATTGGTAACAACAATGATTTTTTTTTCTGAGCTTACATAGTTTGAAAAAAATAAATATGGATATAACATGAACCAAAATGCATTATAATTGCAAAATTTAAATTAGATATTGCCAATTTGAACACAGAAATAGTGATTATATATTTTTCACTGCATTGCCAATTTAAAGAGTTTAATGATCAGTTACAATTAAACTGCTGTAATTCGAGAACGCTACACCATATGGCGTTGTGAATAGTCTCAAAATTTTCAGTGAATTTTTATCTTTCTGCTCATGTATGATATGTACTGCCCAGCATTCTGGACCAGCAGATACTGTAAAAGTGTCTCCTAAAGGAGACACTGTACCTCTATGGGTTAAGAGTTCTAAAGATATTCCCTTGCTGACAATGGATGTTACAGGCATAATACTGATTTGCAAAGATTGAGTTATTGCTGTATTTGAAAAAAATTATTTCCTTAGCAAAGTACCAATTTTCGGTCAATGATAATATGCCCTCATCTAATAATTGTCTGAAAAATTACACTAACAACCATGGCTTTCTATAACTCTCTATGCTATCTGCTGAGTATATCTCACCATCATATATTTCCATGCCCAACACAATATACCAATGCATGTTTCATATACATGTATCCCGAACTACCAATACCTCATGAAAAATCAGTATATGTACTTGGGCAAGAAATTTGACATTCAAAAAGGATAATCATAGGAACACACAAATGAAAAACCATCCCCCAAAACCTCACTAATAAAACAAGCAAACAAACAAACAAAAATGGGTGTTGTGGCATCCCCTGCAGTCCAGCTTACAGTGGAAGTTATAAACTGATTCAGCGGACCCAGGTTCAAGACTGAGTAATGTCTTTTGGATGGTGACGTTAAAGGTCGGTCCCCAGACCTAAATAATCATATCTCTGATTGACACGCATCTGTAAAAACCCAATTACACACACACACACACACACACACATGACCCCAAGCAAAATGTGTTGATGTGCAGAACATAACCTTCAGAAATCAGTACAGTATTTGCAAGTGACATTCACTGCAAAGACATTAATTCCATTTTCAACCAGTATTGATGCATGCATCATGGCAGTGGCATTAGGGGTTTTCCCCTCCATATTCTATTGTAAAAAAGATGAGAATGTCATTGTTTAACCTGTTGAAACCTTAAACCACATACCCTAGTCTACATTCCCAAAGGGAAAGAAAAAAGACATCCATTCTTCGTCACTACTTTTCAAATGATCATAAAGAAGACTTAGTCATAATCAATCAAATGGTTGGGAAAAGTCAGTTTTTGGTGAAACATGTTTTTTCACATCTTACATTCTGACTATGGAAACATGCATTACAACACACAGTTTCCCCTAAGGTTTCTCTTCAAGATTAACATGAGCATTCTGGGCTTAGGAGGGATTTGTGCTTGGCACCAGACCAGGACTTAACGGGAACAGCAAAAGTTTAGAAATTGCTTTACAGCAGATTCTAAAATAACAAACAATTATATGTCGCAAATGACATGTCACTTATTATACATTTCCATATAAAGGACTATGTCATAAAAATATTTTTCTGGTATTGCACCAAATACAAAAATACACCAAGTGCACAAATCTACAACTTTGGCCAACACTTTGGAGCACCTTTAAGGCTGACAGTTGTACATGTAAGTTTCCTCAAGAATGTCAAAGTTCAAAGTTCAATGAGGTACAGCAGGTCATAATCTTTGGATAAACAGGATATCCTCATCAGTACCATGTGACTTCCTTGCAGCATCAAAGTTCTCAAAGGAGCAACAGCATAGATCTAAAAGATGGCAAGCAGAAATGAAGTCAAGAGAAAATTGTATTTTCTGTATTGGAACATGGAAATATAAAATGAAAAAAAAAAACAATAAAATGAAAAAAAAACAACAACAACAATAAAAAAACCCACAACCAACCATACAAACAAACAAATGTGAAAACATGCACTGCGATGGGTCATCATCGCGCACAGCCAAAATTTATGCCTCCACCCTTGCCAGATCAGAAATATATCAGTTTTAAATGATGGGAAATGTATTAGGATACATTTAGAGTACAAAACTAGAAAAAATGGTTCTAGATAAATGACTTAGTGTCAACAACGTTTGAAATTGATCCGTTAAATGGTTCTTAAGTTATTGCAAGAACGAAAACGGGATGGACGAATGGACAACCCCAAAACATAATGCCTTCAGCACCCTCCTTTGGTGGGAGGAGGCATAAAAATGGAAACAAAAGCTACAATACCGGTTTTCCTCACAGCTACCTTATGAATATCTACACGAGGCCTATAATAACTGGAGAAACAACCCTTTATCCCACATCTCAAGATATCAGGAACCATAGGCATCAAATTTGCACAAGACTGCTTCTGTTGTGCAAGCACAAGTTCATGAGACAACCACTATGGCATCCACTTCTGGTCAAGCTTGGAAGATGAAACGCCAATTTATTCAAGTCGACTGATTAGGGGAAAGGTATGGGAGGAGGCCCAGATTTATCTTTTTCCCCATCCATTTTGCATTCTCCCTTCACTTTGCTCTCTCTCCATAGCTGTTCTATTCATTTTCTTGTTCTTCAGAATTTGATGATGGGGGTTCAAGCTCTACCCCCCACCCCACCCCTGTTGAGCAGCTAGGCCAATATCATAAACCTTTTCCGATGGGAGATCCGAGTGACAGGTTCGCTGGAATGTACTCACCCACAGGCCTTGCAGGATTTTTGTAGAATATGTGCTCCTTCTGCAGATTGTAGCCACAAGCTACTATGAAATGACCTGCAAATAAATCAAAATTTTTTTGTTTTTTACCTTTAATATGGAAAATGCATAATGTTATGTGTATTGTTTTCATTCTCTCTGTGCCATTCCATTTCCATAAGCTGCCTTAATCAGAATAAATATCAATATCAAACATTGCCCATTCTGATCTGCAGGTAAAAAATTTGAGTGACAGGGAGATAACCATATACAAGTTTTTTACATCTTTGCTGGGTAGGGGCCATAGACATATAATAAATTTACTAGACGAAAAGCAGCACGCGCAGATATCATTACGCGAATGGCATTAGGCCCTGCCTCTTTCGGATCATTTGAAGGTCCACCTAAGCACCCGTTTTTGTTGCATTATTCATATCTACTGCGCGTATGGCGCGTATCACTATTATTGTGATACTTTGATTTAATGCGCATTTGTTGCGCATTGACTGTGCATCATTGCGCATGTTTTTAGCTGATGGGCGTAATGTTTTAAAACATGCACAAACGCACGCGACTCCTTGGAATCATCTTACAAATTGCTCATAAATATTGATGGGTGCTTAGGTCGGCCTTCTAATGGATCTGGACAAAATGGAAGAGCTTTAGGGGCCTGGTAGGGGCCTACATTAGAACTGAAAATATTCAATAATGACTGAAAATCATTCATGAAATTTGCTCTATGAATAGAAAAAAATGCAAGAACCAATTTCACCAACACGTACAAGTCTGAGATAAAAACAAGTCATTACACCAAATTTTAATATATTCTTGCTTACAGTGTGATTGGGAATTAAGCAACACGACGTATGCTGAAGGTATTTTTTTGAAGAGCAAATATGGGTTTATGCTCTTGAGAATTTTCTCGCATCACTATAAATCAAAATGCAGGCCAGTATTACGAGCTTTGTTTAATAAATTACCTATATATCCTCTTTCCTCCTCTCCTTCTCCATGGCAACATCCTAAGTGAAAGCATTCCTGTTGCTATAGTAACAGAGAAAAATATTCAGTGATACCACAAATACATACCGGTATGTGAATTGAAATGTATACCCTTGTAAAAAGAAAAAGCACCAAGGTATCCATTCTACAAGCACAGTAATTAGATGGTATATATTCAAATTACCTTGGTGTACCATCAAATTACCATGCTTGTACCATGAGTACCATGGTGTTTTTACAGGGGTATGCTTTGTTCAATCCTCCATTGAGAAGAGCGTAAGTATTTCCATTGCATTCCATTTGGTGTGAAAAGCAATATGTACTTGGTTACATCAATGACAAAACATCCTTTTTTTAAAATGATGTGAATCTCCAATTAACAATTAAATCAAATGTAACCCTTTGATACATGTAGCAGGGGCTGCAGAACATTTTCTTTCTTTTTTTTTAGAGTGGGGGGGGGGCTGACACCCAAACATGGAGGCTCCAGGGGACAGGGCCCCTAGAAGACACTGGTTTTTCTTGATTTTGGCAATGGGACAAATTTAGAAAATGTCAAATGGTCCCGCAAAGATCTAAACCCTAATCCCAATGAGGTGTGAGCAGGTCTAGTGGTCAGCTGTCTGTCCTTGCCGATAAACTAACTCTGATAGACCCAGTTTCACAAACCGATATCACTTCTCTCAGATGGAAATATTGTAGATCAGTCCCCATCCAGTTGTCAGGGCCCTGTTTCATAAACTTGTTATTAACAGCAAGTTGCAATAACTGTTATAAGCTACTGAAATCCTTGCATCTGACTGATTGAGATCAAATTTGTCATAGAAATGTGGCAGTTATTACTGATAACAAGCTTTATGAAACAGGGCCCTCATTTCATCACCATACATTTGCAGAAATCCCTATAGCCTATAGCAAATCTGGTTTCCTTGTACAGAAACCTATGGGAATGCAAGAATTCAGCAGTCAAAGGGTTAACACAAAAATGAATTAATAATAACAAAATTGGATATTCATATAGCACACATATCCACCTAATAAGGTGCTCAAGGCGTTCCCAATATTACCCCGGCTAAGCTAGGCTACCAATTTCAGCGCTTACAGCTTTCAAAGAATTCCTTCCTGACGGTACCCATTTACACCTGTGTCGAATGTGGCAAATGTAGATTAGTGTCTTGCCAAAGGACATTAGTGCTGCGGCAGGGATTCGAACCCCGTACCTTGTGGTTCAAAGCCCAGAGACTTATCCACTGGACCACAACACCTCTATAGGACTATAGACTAATGAAAGTGGACATCCCCTTCCCATTTATGATCTGGGGCCTGTTGCTAGATTCTGTCATAAGTCTAAGTTTGAGGGTATCCCACTGTTATGCATTTAATTCTACAACACGTGTCTCTATGGGTTGTCCACAAAATGAAACTTGGGACGTTTTTGAGAAACGGGCCCGAGTTCCACAACATCCATCACCAAAGCATGCATGACTCACTCATCTATATACATGTATGTACCTACCATGTCACTTTCACACATCTCACAATGTAGAATGGTAGCATCAATAAGCACTACAGCTGGATGACCTTCCCTAAGTTGGCTAATGATTTCATCACAGTTAAGTGATCTAAAAATTGAAAAAAAAATAATAAATACAGTGCATTCTGTGAGAAATAAGAACTGGTTTTGATTGAAAAAAAAAAAACATACGGAAAGGAATGGAATGGGTGATTAGGGATACAAAAACGAAAGCAGAGTAACGGAAGTATGTGATCACTGCACATAAGCTTCTCAGGTTTTGATTCCATATCTTTTGATCTTGAATGTTAACAGTATAACTACCTCATCATTTCTCTGATTTTCCTCCAAATTCCATTGCTTTCAAATTTGCAATTTTGTGTCAAAGTTCATTTTCATGTTTAGAAAATGAGTATCAAGGAACAAATAATACGCTTTACCATTTTTCTTCCCTGGAATAGCTTTTGAAACTTACTTCTTAGATGCACTTATACCCTTGTTCTTTGATTCTTGAAACAGTCGATTGATTCTGACCTCTTCTTCTGAAAATTCAAATGTATTGCTGTTGTAGAATTCCTGCAAAAACAATTCAAGAGAAAGGATAACTAGTCAAACACAGTATTCCTAAAAGTCTAAAAGGTAGAATTTTCAAAACTCTGATTACAGTTGATAAATATGATACTTGTCGTATCCTCTGTTTGGGGGCATCTATATATAGTCCTACATAGTCCTAAGCTTCATTTGTATTGGTATCATTGGAACAATGCAGAGATGCCAAGTTCCCCCCAATTTTATGAGTGAGATTTTCATGACTCGGCATCTCGGCGAGGGAGCGAAGCGACCGAGCGGGGGGGAGGGTGTGGGAGGGGGGACACCCCCCTCCCACGGTAGGGAGCTTTTTCAATTTTTAGCTCTTAATGGTGCGATCTGGTGCATACTTAAGTGACTATTTTTTACTTATTTTGAAAGACAAAAGGTAAAAATTCCTTCAATTGCAACTATCACTTAATCTTTTGAGCTATGCTCTTTATTATAGGGTAGACGGCGTGTGAAGGCGGTCGGCCAGTGCGTATAATCTAGCGAATAATGCTACTTTTTTTTTTTTTCTGTCGGGTCCCGATGCGTGAGAAAAATGGGTGCCATGCGTGAGATCGTGAGACGGACCCTGAATGCGTGAGTCTCACGCATAATGCGTGAGACTTGGTAGCTCTGACAATGGGATATTGTAACATTACAGTAGTTTAATTGCCTGTTCACATCTTAGCATCCAAACACTTGCTCCTGTGATATTTTCTGCATGCTCACTCGGTGACAACCCGCTTCACCGAAGGCCCACGAGGCCGAAAATAGCAAATTGTAATCTATAATACCACACCGCTCTGACCAATTCCTGTGCCAGAAGAAAGTTTGATGATTATTAAAAGGCAACTAGGACTGAACATGCTAAAGGAGACATAATTATTCTACATACTGATAGCGCATTATTTGTGATGAAGGAAAATACTATACAAGAAAAGTCGGCCTTGTGGGCCTTCGGTCAAGTGGGCGGACCCCGCTCACTCTCACCATAGATACTTGTTTGGATAGGAATGTTGTTCTGGATAGTAGATGTCAGGATATGGATTATGGAAAAGGTTCAGTAGTGTTTGGTTGACGGTTGAAGTTAGGAATCTGTTTAGTGCTGGAAAAGGATTGCACAATTGCTGCTGTTTCATGTGAGAAAGAACAAACTTCCCATTAGGATTATCTTGTGTTAGGTCAGGTATATACTGTATAGGAAGTGACAGCGGATGAAGTAAAAACGTTTCAGGAGATGTTTTTAAACAGCTGGCTTTAGGACGAGTAGGATATCATCATCATCATTATCATATGATGATGATGATGATGATGATAATAATAGTAGTAATAATGATTTTAAAAAATAATAATAATATTCTGGAATTCAACAGCGCCTATTAGATTAAATACATTTCCAAAGTCTCTAAGTGTTTTACGAAAATATCATTACCATGGTCATCAGATAAAGACTTGCCAACACAAAATATGCACTTGCCAAAGGATGTCAACTTATAGATGGTAAAATGGACCAATTATTGTAACAAACCTTGATGGATTACAATCAGGGTCCCAAATCTTTTGCATTCTTTAACCTGGTGTTCTGTATTGGCAATTGGAATAACATTCAAAATTATAAATATTTCTATTTATTATTTTTTTTTGCAGGGGGAGTGCGGTAGGGGGGGGGCAGGATAGCGAAAGAAAAATTGAGCAAACAAAATAAATTTCAGAGAGAAGAACCTGAACTATCATAATAACAAAGTTACATACCTGGGCAGAATTTGACACTTACAACATGCAAGACAGAAAATTATAAATAGAGTCAACATGAATGTTACTTACCATGCTTGTATATTTGGGATCTACTCCAAATGTGATGGTGTAGAAGTCATGCTTGATATTGAACTTTGACATGAGATGTGCCAGATCTATTGTCCAAACACTGCAGAAGAAAGAAATAATGACAGGTATTACAGATGTTTTATTTTATCAAGAACTGCAATATATTCCTGGAATAAAATAATCACATTAAACATGCATAGGCTTACTGTTTTGCCCCGATACTTTTACAGAAATATTGAAGGATATTCGATACTTTCTATTCCTAGTTTGCATACTACTTTTCACATATATAGATCATATTCACTAAGTGTACATTCTGAATTGTGAAAGACAAGAACACTGTGTGGTTTGAATTAGGCATGCATTCCAGCATTGGTGACTGGTATTAACCCATTCGTGACAGGAATTATTTAAAGCCTAATTTAATCAGCTTTTATTCTTCAAATTGGCAACACCAACATTTTTATTTTATTGCTACTTTTTTCTTATAAAACGGCATGTATCTGAAATGAATATAAATTGACAGAAATTATGATGAGAAGTCAAAAAGTTGTCAATTTGCAGGGGAAAACGGTGATTTTAAACTTTCTATCACATTGTCAATTTAAGGATTTTAATGCTTATTTTCCTTTAAAAAATTTTCAGCATCAAACAACGAATATTGAGGCAACCAAAATGGGCACAGTTTGTGTAGAATTTTTTGCACTTTTTGCTCATGTATTTGGTATGATTTTTATGGCTTTGCATCAAAAGATATTAGGCCAAACCACAAAAATGTGGACCTCTGTCACGAATGGGTTAAGAAATGCGCAGTACAGAGTCAATAGTCAACAGCTGTAAAGAATCTAAAGATTAAACCAGTTGCCAAAAGGGAATGGATTGTCCAGAATTAATCATTAACCTTAAAAAATGATCTATTTCAGAGGTTTTGATGACGAACCCTTGAAACTTTGCAGGAAGCTTAAAAAGTGTGGAAAGAAAATAAATTCACCTTTAATTACAATTTTTTGTGTGTTCATCAGATATTACTAAAAACTAAATTAAAAAAACAAAACATCACAAATCTTATTTTCTAAAAAAAAAATGAGAATCATGCATATCCCTCACCTTTTCTTTATTCCTAGTTCTTGGCAGGCAGCTGGCAGTTCCTTATCTCCTTCTCCTAGGGATATGTTGCAGTACCTATTGGAGAAATAAACAACAAGATTTATATGAAGATAAAACAAAAACACACTCATATATTCATCTACTATGACACCATAAATGAGATTAAGTGCTTCTTTCTTTGCACTGAATGCAACATCTCTTAGGAAACCCTTATATATTTATGCTTCAGGTATATAATTCTGTGAAACCATTCATAAAGCACTTCTCCTCACAGTGAGCAGTAATATGATATGAACTTATCCTTACTTCTATTTCATGAGTCAGACTTGTTGAAGACAGAGGGGTTGTCTCAAATTGAAGTTATTGTGAATGAAAGAAATTATGAATTTCTGCTAAAAATATGTTTAACCATTCACTTCAAATTTTCAAAGTACAAGTTTAAAGTTCATTGAATTCACTCAGTGTTACACACATTTATACAAATCACATTCATGAATACAATAAATGACATTCAAAGTAACATGTATCTAAAGGCAACTTAACACATTTAGAAGAATATTAATTCAAAAGAAACATAATGAGAGTGAAGGGAAGGGCAAAAAAGGAATAAGATCTTATACTAGTGTCCTACCCTGGTATAAATCAAAGAATGAATGAATGAATGAATGAATGAATGAATTTATTACCAAAATTACCAAAAATCATAATTATACATACAATAATTCACAGTGATACATACATCTTGGTAAAGGGAGCTAACAAATAGCACACGCTAATCGAGGTTAGCCCCACAAGTTGATTATACGAAATTAATCATTTTATAACCATTCGATTGAAATTTGGATGATCTCTGCATGTATACATTTTTAAAATGACACATACATGTACATGTATACAATATTTACAACATTAATAATGGTAAGAACTATGGCAAGAAGAAAAATAATGATGAAATCGAATATCAAGTGAGCTTATGATAAATAGAAAATAAACAATAACGAATACATGAATATTCCTAAAATCAGATTTCAATTTGGTATTCATCAATCAAATGTTGTTGTCAGGCTCGTGCATAACTTTTGCGACTAGTAATATTCCTTAATTTTACTGGCAAATTATTCCATATATTTGGTCCCGAACATGATATTGATTGTTTCCCCAGATTGGTATTACTCATTGAAAAACTCAAATCAGATTTTCCTCTATTTCTTGTTTGATAATGGAGTTCTGGCACTGCGAAATAATCAGATAGAGAATGAGGCAGGTGATTATATTATGTCATGCTTAAAAGTACCAATTACATAGCGATATTCTTTGAAAATATCTAGCACTTTAAGGTCATAGAATAAAGGGGCAGAGTGATATCTCGCACCCTTGAAAGTAATTATTCGAGCCATAATATATAAAAAGATGAACTAAATAAAACTGGAAATGTCCATTAAAAATCAAATCATGACTACCACGTATTTGGCCACTTAAAATTAATAATAGAAAAATCTGTGTCGACAGGAAATACTGTATTTGGAAAAAATGGCCCATTTCACACATTTATGATCGCTACAACAAAGCCTGTAAATAACTTTGACAATTAGACAATCTTTTATATAAGCGACTGCATTAATTTAGAGATCCACATCCAAACTCCATTAAAATGAACTCACACCAGGGCTTTATAAACAGGGACAGTTTTTTAAGTAGGAAGTGGGTATGGTTATCTTTTTTTTTAAATTAATAAGTTAATTGCACGATTATCACTTTGGATTTAAGCTCAATGATTGCATTGTTTCTTTTCTTCAATTTTATTACAAACCTGAAAATCATCTTGGCACAGGCTAAACCACAGTCCCACTCCTCCTGTTGTAAGACATGTTGGACTTCCATTATTTCTTCCATCTTGCAAGAAATTCTGTCCTATGTAATTTTCCACTTTAATCTGATCGATGTGAACAGTTCAGTGACATAGAAGAAACTGGAGTGCTGACATTGATTTGGAATGATCTGTCTTAAAGAAAAAGTAAGCCCTCATATTCCAATTTTTTACTTCTAAATAGTCTAAGCTTTATGCAACAAATAAATCTTAGAGCTATATTCTTTCATACGTCTAATTTATGAATCAAGCTGCTGATGTAGTTATGATATAAACTAGATGAATCCTCGACCGCGCGTGGTCGAAATTTATGCCTCCACCATTGCTAGATCGGAAATATATGGCACATTTATGTTGATTGTTTTATTTTCATGTATAAAATGACATCTTTGACCTTGTAACCCCCAAATCTAATGAGACTATTATGAGATCCATATGCATACATGAGCCAAGTTTAGAGATGAACCGTCACAGAGTTAAGTTATTGCAAGAACAAGCCATTTTCATGTATATAATGACCTCTATGACCTTTGACCTTTAACCTTGAGGCCCAAAAATCTAATCACATCATTGTCCGTCTCATATGCACACAGGTGCCAAGTATGAAGCTGCTCCATCAAATGGTTGAGTTATCACCAGAACAAACCATTTCTATATACATAACGACCTCTATGACCTTTGATCTTTGACCTTGAGACCCCAAAATCTAATTAGATCACTGTTCCTCCCATATGCATACATGAATCAAGTTTGAAGTTGATCCATCAAATGGTTGTTGAGTTATCGCGAGAACGAACCATTTCTATGTACATAATCATTCATAATGACCTCTGACCTTTGACCTTTAACCTTGAGACCCCAAAATCTAATGAGATCATTGTCCCTCCCATATGCATACATGACCCAAGTTTGAAGTTGATCGGTCAAATGGCTGTTGAGTTATGGTGAAAACGATCCATTTCTATGTACATAATGACCTCTGTGAGCTTGCGTACCTAGCCTGGAGGCTCCTGGAGAGTAAAAAAAAAACGGTATCGCTACTAAGTAGTGAAGCGTTTGATTTTATAACCCTCCAGGAGCCTCCAGGCTAGGTGTACCATCTGTGTATGGTAAAATCCCTAGTTATCCATTTTTCTAAAATGCAACTTCTGTGTTCTTCAGTGTTCCAAACTTCAAATTCCATGTTCTTCAGTGACATGTATAAAACATACAACAAAGCAATTGTAAACGTGTAGTATGATGGGGGCCCTATGTCTGCGCACCTAACATTTCACTTGAAATTGACAAGCCTCTCCTTTGGTATTCCTCTAATGACTGACCTCATTTTAATTCTCGTATCCTAGAGAGCAATTGTGCCGAAAATCTTATTAAAATTGACAAGTAAGAACAATCATTTTCACAAGAAAAGGCGACGGTGTCAATTTGACACTTAAAAAAAAAGGAAGTTTCCCATGTCTGCACACTCATTCACTTTGTACGCAGTTCAGGATTTTCGGCTGATGCAAGGTTTTTTTAAAAGGGATTTTGCTTGTTTTTTAATTTTTTTTTTGTTCGTTTTTTTTGCTGTATTTTCGTAATTCAAATTCTTTGGCCTAAAAATCATGTTTTCCATATCACAGAAAACTGGGGACTTTAGTGTATGGGGAAGGTTGTCAAATGCCTCTTTTATTTTCCAAAATTCCCCATTACATTAACAAACTGTAATTTTCTGTCCATATTGTAAATCTGACTTAACGTCCCGTTAAAGATAGCGGTATTGCCATTTTCTGACATGTGCAGTGCAGGACAATTATGTGAATCAGGAGAATGTTTTTGGTGGATCGCAGGACGGCAGAATCCGGGGTGGGGGGGGGCACTCAAATTTTTTTGGGATGTGGGTGTGCCTCTGCCAGTCTCAAAACAGGGGGCGAAGGAACTAAATGGCTAACTGAGGAAACCCTTTTTTGAGGGTCTAGGGAGCTAAAGAGCTCATGGGCAGAGCTAATTTGGAAAGTCTAAGGAGCTAAAACTTAGTTGGCAAATTCCATTTTGGAGGCACTGAGCTGAGTCACCGGTCGCAGCGCTCTTGAGCGCGTACGTCCTGAAATAGTTTCTAACCCTGTAGTCGCGTGCAGATCGAGCATGCAAACTACTTGGTTTTTATATATTGCCATTGACTGGCGAGGCAGACATGGATATATGGCAGACAACAGGCTATCGCTAGCCCGGATCAATATGCGCAGGTCCGGGACCGAGTCAGGTCTTTCAAAGTTTCGGCGGCTGAGCTGAGCTTGCCGCTAGGCCCCACTAGGAGGCTAGGGAGCGAGCGTTCCCGGGCAGTGGGCTGTGTGCATTGTTTTCGCATATCTAGGGAGCGAGTCGGAAGCGAATCGAGGTGTGGTTAGTTAAAATCGCATATCATGAGAGCGACCTGAGAAGGTTGAAAATGGGGGTCGTCACAGCAGCACATACCTGTGTGACATTATGTGTGAGTGCTGATTCTGCACTGACACTTTCTTGTAAAAGAAATAGCACGTTAGGCGAAAAATGCATTGAATTGCATAAGTCACGCGGTGCCGAGAAGAGCGAACCACAGGCACGTAGATCTAGACTAGCTGTTGACATTTACACATATCAATTTGTAGAGATTTTAGGGGAGATTTTGAAATATTTTAATGTCAAATCTGAATATCTGAATATATCTGGATGAATTTCCCTCTGCTGAACATTATCTACGTCTGCGATCAACATTCTACACGTATGTACACATTTTACTACACACAAGAAGGGCAATTAGAAAATGGCAATGGCATCACCGCTGTCTTTAACGGGACGTCTGACACATGCTATACTAGTGACTTAGCTTTGCTTAGCCTGCATCTATCATCTAGCAGTTAAGTTACAACACATGCATGAAATGTGATGAATGGGACTACAAACAGGAGAGCCTAGTCATTCGCACCGTCCCTAATAATCTGCACATTTCATGAATATAAGATTTAATTATTTGTAATTTTAGAATTATATGTTCATTACATGTTTAAGATCAACATCAGAGGTGATACAAAACACGACTTACAATTAAGCGATCATTCTCATAGACTGTTAGTTCTGGATTCAGTCCGCAATGATTCAGTCGACATGACGGTCTCGCGTTATCAAAGCAACGCACGTTGGTGGTTTGGGGGTCAACGAACTTTATTATTTACATTTTTACTGTTTACATTTTTGTCAGTCCAGTCGTTCGTTACTATTTTTGCTCTGTGAAAATGGGGCTGATGACGTCCGTTGATGGATGCTGCAATATTGCAAGGGGCTGCAAGGCAAGGTCGATCACCCGTGATTTTCCTAAAGAAATGCCTCAAGATATGTGAGATATTTTACCTCCGGAAACATGGAATTTCACCACATTTGGAGACATGCAAAGCGTCAATCCGTTTTATAATGGGGGGGGGGGGGGGGGGGGGGGGCATTGTCCAAGAATTTGCTGATAAGCGCCCCCAAAGGTGTCTCTATTTATAAGCAATTTGGGGACGGGGGGTGGGGGGCTGCAGCCCCCTACTTTTTTTTAAAAAAGTAGGCACGTAGGCCTCTGTACAATAACACGGCAATGATTATGCTTGTTCACTTGCTTAGCCCCCCCCCCCCCCCCTATCAAAAACGCTCCGCGGCTCCTGTTACATCTCGGCTCATGATGGAATATTGTGATTTGTTTATTTCTACTAGTTACATCATAATTTTATCTTGCCCGAACGAGTAGGCAGTATTGGCAACTGCTTTTATTATAACGCAATCAAATACTGAAATTCTCTCCCTAATAACATCAAAGCAGTAGAAAACTTTGCACACTTTAAAAGACTACTAAAAGAGTTCCTGTCACTCGAGTCTCTACCTTATCGATATTCATATGTATTATTTCGTTCTTTTGTGTTGATTTTTTCCGTTTTGAATGTGTTGCTGTTAAACTCCTGTAAATATGTTTCATTATTATAGTGCTGAATACTTACCAGCCATGTTACCAGCAGTCAAGTTGTTCTGTTCTCTTTAGGACCCCATTGTAAATAAGCTTTATTTCGAGCTTTCATAGGTTCATCCTGTCAAGCTTTCATGAACTTCTTCTTTATGTATACCGTGTGCTTTTTATCGCTTTGTATATCTGAACTTGACAAATAAATCAAATCAAATCAAATCAAATAAAAAATAGCAAGGGGCTGTGGTGTTTGCGCGGGTAATGAACGTTTTACTTTCAAAACTTAGCAAGCGAGCGAAGTGAGCGAGGATTCTTTATTCTGATACATTTCTGCTTCCGCAAGCTTTATGTATGTACATGTAGTATATCATTTATCTATTTCTCTAAATATTTCCTTATTTTAACAGTAGGCCTAAGTGTAAAATATGGGACGTCTGGTCACCCTGGCCGGGCTTACCGTTTTTCTACCCTCAGAGAAACATAGCCTCACCGAGATCCGCACGAAAATATAGTTCATGATCTAGCCTAATTTGACCAATTTTCGCTGATCAAAATCATAATTTAGAGCGCATCTTTTGTGCTTATATTAGAAGTTGTCCACCGTAGAGCTAAACAAAATACAAGACTGCCAAAACGGGGGGGGGGGGGGGGGGATTCTCTATTGTGTCCTCCACCTTTAAAATTTATTGGGGGACTTGTCCCCCTGGATTGACACCCATGTTTGGAGACGGAGTTTATAAAGTTTCTTTGACTAACCGATTATAGACTACTAGTAAGACAATTCGAAAGTAGGTGCCTAATCAAACTTGCAACTTGAAAGCTTCTCTTTTCATGAAGATGGTGAAACGATGCTTGAAAGTTTTTCAACTTGGTGGAAGCACTAAATTAACTTCTAGTTTGGAGTTCAGTGGCTGGGAGTTAGACCCTGCGAGGGAGCAAGGCGACCGAGCAAGGCGACCGAGGGGGGAAGGAAGTCCCTCGTTAATGAGCTTTGTCATTTTGAGGTTAGAAATTGTGCAATTTAGTTCATAGCTATAATGAAATGTTATTTGCAAAATAATTTCCTAAGAATGTAAGATTAAGACATCAGTAATTTTGAAATTTTTACTCAAATTTCGGCACCTTCGAATGTGAGCGGCAGGGTACAGGTGAGCTTGAAACGCTAGTCGTGATCAGATTTGAACCCACAAGCGTCTGAACATGGACTTCATCTGCTCACAATACCACGGCCATGTCTTTGTACCTTGTACCTTGTACTTTGTACCGTGTACCTTGTACCTTGTACCTTGTGTTGAACACTTCCGAATGGTCCTCTAGGAACTATGACTATAGAAGTCATAATCCGGGGCGTGACAAACGTGTTGTGTGGAGATTTGGTTCTAACTTCTATCCAGGATTGTGATATTTGGTCCAAGTGTTAAGTTGCAGATTTGAATACTACTGCATTCAAGGTCCGCGTGGAGTAGGTCATACCAGAGCTATACCACTTCAGGGAAGAAGGATTCTGCAAACGGTGTTGATGAGCACTGAAAGACGGGTTTGTTTATCATTGTACTACTAGTACTTGAGCCTTTACTCTTGAGATAATCTTGTTGAATATCCAGCAGGGGCCGCGGAAGCGGGGGGGGGGGGGGGCTGCACCCCCACAATTTCGGCTAGGGAAACCAGGCCCTACAGCCCCTGGACTCCACCTGTTAAGGTCCCCCACTCAAAAAAAAAAAAAAAAAAAGAAAAAAAATCCGCAGCTGCTGTCCAGCTTTCTGCATTGATCATGTTGATTATCTTGGGTGTATAGTTTTTGGATTAGACGTCTACTCTTCGTGCTGTCCCATTTCAGCATTTTGATTACGCTGGACTGGGGTGTAAAGTCAATGAAGACGAACCTTGCTGGCCTTCGCTGCACTTTTTGCAGCAGATCCCCGTTTTTCTTGGTCCCGAGGTTACCCTCCGGACTCACTGGCAATCTAGGTGGGGTTGAACTATGGACTTGTACAGATTCTCTTTCATATTTCTTTAGCAGGAGGAGAGGTTCCTTTTTAAGGAAATTAAGCATCTTGGCTTTATACTTGCAGAATATTGCTAGACTGCCTGACCCATTTTAGGTTGTTTTGAATGATAAGTTTAGGTATACTTGCTCTCTTCGACTTCAAGGGAGATACCAGTCATTTGGTATAGTCAGTCTTGCAGTATTCCAAAATTTAGGTTCAGTATAAACAAGGGCGCTGAGCTTAAAACGAGTTCATATAATTGGCACGTGAAACAAAGAAGATGAAAAAAAAATGGGATAATTATGCACTTATTAGGTGTATTTTTTTCAAATAGCACTTCGTTATGTTTCTTTTTTTTCCTTCCCCCCCCCCCCCACCCTTCTTTTTACAAATACATGTTTAGCCATAATACTCAGTCCTGGTTGGCTGAAGAAACCACTTGCGTTTGACTTTTTTTAGTTGCGTTTTTAATGCAAGATCATGGGCCCTGCTATGTGGGGGGGGGGGGGGGGGGGGAGGTGCATGGTTAACTCAGATTTGGTTCGGACAGGGGAATGGGCAGCTGAAGCCTCCATAGGCAGAAAAGGGTCCCCATTGTTCATGTCACTAGGAATTTTGCATCTCCGGTGTGTACTTTAGCGACAATATGGGTTTTATATCCATGTTTTATACTCGTACAGAATACACTGAATAAAACTTGGATATGTTGTCATTGTTTGGTAACTTGATCTTTTTTGTTCTAATCAAATATGTCAGTCATGATTTAATGTAATGGAGTTGTATGATATAAATAATGCAATATAATGTCTTGTATAGGCTAATACTTCAAACCAGTACGTACACGGCAGATGACCCACAGAGGTGTGATATCTAGACGACGTCCTCAAATCTCTGTGACAAGGAAACAACTTTTGAGGGCCCTTGTCGATCGAAAGGGTATATTTCTTGCATTTCTAATGAGAGCAGAGTCTTGAATATTTCGACATAGAAATGTTACCTAAAATCATACTACCTGTATATCTCTTTGCCTGGTTAGAAACCGATGAGTCAAATTGCCTCCTTATACATGTTACATATTAAGCCACAGCCTAGGAGGCGAGGCTCTTTCGTCCCCCCCCCCCCGGGCCTACTTGCTTCCCCCTTGTCTTTTTTTCTTCCTCTTCCCACTCCCCTTTCTCTCTTTCCGTTTCCCTTCCCTCCCCCTTTTTTTTTTGGTAGGAGGGGGGAGGGATAGGCAAGACCCTTTCAGCTCCCTGGCCTACTACTTCCCCTTTTCGTTTTTTCTTCCTACTTTTTTCTTTTCCCTTTTTCTCATCTTTCCCTTCCCCTTCTTTTCCTTCTCTCTCTCTCTCTCCCTCAGTTTTTTGGGGGGTTTTTTTGGCTGGGAGGGGGCAGAGGCCTGCTCAGGCCCCCCCCCCCCCCGCTCCATGCCTGACTGTGCCAGAGCTAGAGCAAAACGACTTTTTTTTAATTTGCAAGCTTGCGAAGCGAGTGAGCCAAAATAACCACTTCTTGCGTAATTGTCATCAAAATACACCCTTAAACATATTAAGTGGTCTATTTAGCCACCTCGCTAGATTTGGATCTAACGTTAGATGTACTCGCTGGCAAAATCACCCTGTTCCTAAGGCTATAAAGAGCAAGCAAAGCGAGCAAAGAAATATAGGCCTAGACTCCACAAATACATTCAGTCACCTCCCTTGCATGCCCAGTTCGTTTGCCTTCCCACATAATTCTTTATCTAGCTATTTTAGCAAATATGTCAAGTCTCACGCATTAGCTGAGGCGTCGATCCTGGGGGGGGGGGGGGGGGGGGGGGCAGGGGGGCAGTTGCCCCCAAAAGAAAATTTCGGGGGGGGGGCAAAGATATCATTTTGCCCCCCCCCCCCCCCCAATAATTTCCCAACCAAAAAAAAAAAGATAAAAAAAGGAAAAAGAAAAAAGAAAGAGAAAAGAAAGGAAAAGGAAGGAAGGAAGTGAAATGAAAGCGTAAAACAACAAAAAAGAAAGAAAATGGGACACTGGGAAGCGCTCGCTTGCTTCACTCGCTCGTATTTATTGTATCTTAACCAATATAATGCCGATGATAATTATCATTCTTATGAAAAAAAAATCGGTTTGCGTCTTATGTTTCTATCTAATATTATACTATTCTTCTACTCATAGGAAGTAATATAACAAACAAGATATCACTTCTAGAAATCAAGCGGCCAGTTGATCTAAAAATAGATGAAATTACAGGAGATAACGGCCTGGATAAAAAAAAAAACCCGCAAAACAAAAACATATTTTTTGTTCACTCGCTCGCTACTCCACTGTACTCTCGCTGGTAAAAGCTAGATACAAGATGATTTCGGCAGCAAGTAGCTTATTATAGCAGCGAGATTCCAAAGTATCATTATATTTGGGCAGCAAGGTGGTTGACAAAGATTTTGGGACGAATCCATATAATTTTGCCGGGATCGGTCGTTAACTTTGCTCGCTATAGTAGAAACAGAATGGATTCGGACTGCAAGCGAGGTAGCTAAAACAGTGTCATATTCGGCACACAGGTGATTGGATGTATTATTTAGAGTACAGGCATGACAGGTTTATAGTGTATTCTGAAGATAATGATAATAATAATATTCCGTTCTTGTAGTATAGCGCATATCACATTTTTATCACATATTTATGACGAAATAACACTTCTATCATATGGAAAAGGGTATATTTTTCCACGCTCGCTCACATATGTGTGAGGGTGTGTGTGTGTACAAATAGTAGCCGTGGGTTCATCTCCGCTTGGTCGTCTTGCCCCCCCCCCCCCCCCCCCCCCATCCGAAAAATGGATCGACGCCTCTGCGCATTAGGCGTCAGGCTCCCGCATTGGGGGCTCTTGCCCCGGCTAACTGCCCGGCTCTTGCTCAGATCATCCCCAACAATCTCTCTCACGCCTACATCACACATCACAGCCTGTCCCCATATATGTTGTACACACGCCTGGCGATCTCACACATTGCCTGTTTGAAACCTCCTGCATTAATGGTCTGTGGCGTCTCTGTTTTAGGTACGTATGAAAATGTCTAACTTGAGGAGATTAAGGACTCTGCTGCAGCACAGTTCCCAGCTTCACCCATGGGCCAAGCAGGATCTATACCAGATGAGGTCTAGCTCATTCTCCGACAGGCTATTCACTGGCAGACCTGGCCCTGCTCTCGAGGTCACTCCAAGGTCTGGGCTTGCCGATGACCTGCTTGATGTTAGGGCCTTTGGATTGCTTCCTGGTCAACTTGTGCAGCTTCAGGCAGAAGTTGAGTCAGAATGTCAAAGGTTCAAGTTTCGATCAGAGGCCAACTTCCAAGCTGATCCAAAAGGACAAGTTATTGGTGCGTATAACCTTAAGATTTTGTCTTTTATGAATTCTTGCGTTTCACAATGCATGCCACCAACGTTCGTGCCATATGGGAGGCATATTTTCCCACTTGCGGGTTGCTAGTTCTAACTTAGGTAGCAGGCAAAGCGAACAAGAACTTGACCATTCAGAGAAATATTTAACTGACCGAGGTGTCCCGAGGCAAGAAGAAGGCAAGAAGAGGGATGAGTTAGCATAACCAGCAGTAGAGCCCAAAGAAAATATGAAGTATTAGAATAGAGGTGTGTAATCAGTAATCACTTAGAATAGTAGCGAAAAAGCCCGGGGAGTTCTGTCTCATGGAAAGCCTGTACATCATCCGCATAAACAAAAACGTAGAAAAAGGGGTTTTCAGCACCAAGCGGGGAATGGTGGATCCAGTTAAGGGTATCGAAAACAGGAAAAATCAGAAAAATCATGAAAATCCAGGAAAATGTTATTCAATTAGGAGATTATGATGTAATCCTTGCATAAAATTCTGATTACGGGTATAAAAATTTGAGATGTAATACATTATTTCTCTGTTTAGGGTATTAAAATCACTCCTACTTCCGTCCTTCTTTAATCCCTGTTTAGGGTGCTTTTCAGAAAGTGATTTACGCTAGTTTTACGCTGATGATGTACGGGGCACCGTGTCAGATCTTGGGACTGAAATTCCCAGTCTGGTAATAGATTTGGTTCTGTTTGAAACGAAAGTAGTTACCACTTGCAATAATCACACAATCATTAAATATCTATATGTAACATAAATTTAATTCAGAGCGACCAGCTCTATAAATGTACATATAGTTAAAGAAATTGAACAATCAGAATTAAATCATGAATCACATGCATATCAACATAACATCAAACTGTATTTAGCAGTTAGCATCAGCATGAATTAACCTATACTGAATATGTTGCAATATGTATCTAATGAGAGTGATTTATTTATATTTAATCAAGGCCTAATAATTTGGCATCCAAACGTGACAATAATTTTGGTTATTAATTCCACCAATTAAGTTTCATCAAAAGAGGGTTTATACTTGGATGAATACCTACACTGGACCGTAGTATATCTAATCTGGTTATAATTTATATAGTTCAGAATAAGGACCCCTTCGACATCGTCAATGACTATCGTTGGTCGGATTGGTCCGATGAATATAGTCGTCTAAGAGCGAGCTGCGGTGGCTTCGACGACGCGAAGTAAAGCGAGCGAACTCTCGACGAAAAGCCAGTCCAGATTCGCGGACGAAATGATGAGGGCTGAGAGCCACAGTACGAAGATTGCTACGATGAATCACAAGTCACGAACTCTGAGTTCGAGGATGAAGTACGAGCCCAGCTCGTCCCTAAAGAGAGTAAATAAATAACCATCTCCTAATAGACAAGGTCCAGTAATAACACTATAAATCTTCACATAAGTCAGTTACGATATACTAGCTTGAATTCACTGAGCTACTTACGGAAAATAATGTAAAAAGGAACTACGGTATCTTTTATCCCTAAATAGCAAAAGGAAATCTCTCTTCTCATAGAAGTATAACTCCTCAGTTCAATGAATATTTACATCAACTATATCATATACAACATCAATAAACTGATCCTGGCTATTACTCTTGTTCAGTTCACAAGCCATATATCACATAACTATCAGTTTAAAATATATGGGAATCGTCATTGTCATTGAGCGTATAAACCAACAATTCTTCCATAATAAAATGTCTACTTTAATAACATTTAATTACTTCATCTTTATATCATTACTTCATGTTTGGTTGGTTTCTCCTTGGTTTAATTTCACAAAGTTTTCATTTATGAAATATGATTTACTATACAATACAACAAAGCATTTAATATTCTTTGCACTTTAGTGTTCAATACTCCAACATTAATCATAAGCAAAATAATTACTGAATTTCTGTTTTCTTTGAAAACACTAAGTTTTGCTTTTAATTACAATAATTAATTATACCAATAAAATAGTGAACTTACAGTTCTTTGGAACAGTCGTGCCTGGTGAGATGAGGGCAGATGTGGTGGCTTTACCTGGCCTGTGCTGCCTGGATCCAGCCTGCCAACGATGGGGATTAAGACTCAGCTGTGCCTGCACTACACAGCCTGCAACATTCACCCAAAGTAATGGCCTACGAGAACCACACCCTCACACTCCGAGTTAAGACCAAATGTGGAAGGGTCTTCCTCTCCCGAGAATCAAACGATTTCTGATTTGCTTTTACTCAAACACCACTCCATCTTGACTCTCACAAAGACAAAGTCATTAACATTCTCAATATTCCTCTGCTTTACTCTTCCACGCTGAACATATCCAATTAAAACTACTTAACTATCCAAGCTTTAATTTCACCTATTCAAAACTCCCATCTCAAACATTCTCAACAATCTTTTCCTCTCATACATAAAAACAAACATCTAAAGAATTTTAGAGCCCCATTGAACTTAACTAAATATATCAAGTTAAATGACCCAATGCTCATGACCTAAGCTTGTCAAGAAGTCAAAGTAAAATTCTAATCCTTACACCCCAGCGGGTTTGATCACTTACTTAAAGATACAGTTGACTGACTCTGGGACTATGACAAGAGTCAACCACCCAAATTCCTTTTATTATATACAAGCTGAATGGTTACTAGGGGTTAACACTAAATAGACTTACAGTCGCATTGTGACATATCTCCCCGTCCTTCAAGAAATTTCTATAATTTTTGGAGTGAGTTTCTCCGAACCTGGAAGGAAAATCAAACAATTAATATATATATACAAATATAAATGTATTTACAAGAAAACCAAAAACACTCATCCTGGTTTCTGCTTCATGTAGAATCATTATCCGGTATCCTACTTAGGTAGTCTGCACCGACGTTCTCTACACTTTTGATCGCTGTGATGGTGAACCGGAACGGCTGTAGTAGCAGAGCCCATCTCAGGATCCTTGCGTTTGCCACCTTCGACTTGGCAATACATTTCAGAGGTTGGTGATCCGTTTCTAGGTGGAAGTGCTTGCCATAGAGATACGGTTCAAACTTCAGAACTCCCCATACAACCGCTAAGCACTCACGTTCCATGACTGAGTAGCCTTGCTCTCTTGGAAGTAGCTTCTTGCTGGCATAGGCGAGCGGAAACTTCTTACCTTCTGTTTCCTGAAGCAAGATTGCCCCGAGGCCATTATCTGAAGCATCGGTCCTCAAGATGAAAGGGTGATCTAGGTCTGGACGATGGAGGATGGGTTCTCTAGCGAGCTTCTTCTTCAAGGTATTGAAGGCTGCCTCTTCTGCATCTCCCCATTTCACGAGAAGTGGTTCCCCCTTCTTCGTTCGATCAGTCAAGGGTGCTGCTATGGCTGCAAAATTCGGAATGAATCGCCTGTAATAACCTACAAGACCTAGAAAGGATCGAAGTTGCTTTTTGGTCTTCGGTCTTTGAGCTTCTTGCACTGCTTTGACTTTGTCTTGCACTGGCCGAAGCTCTCCTTGACCTACTCGATGACCAAGAAATTCGATACTTACACATCCGATTGTACACTTCGTTGGTCTGGCCGTCAAGTTGGCCTTCTTCAGTCTCTCGAATACCTCCCGGAGGGTATCCAAATGTTCCTCAAAACTTACCGTGTGAATCAAAATATCATCAATGAAGTTGTCTACATACTTCAATCCACGGAGTAGATCTCTCATAATCCGACTAAAACTTGCTGGAGCGTTAACTAGCCCAAAAGGCATGCTTCGAAATTGGTACAAACCTTCTGGTGTCACAAATGCCGTCAACTCCTTGGCTTCTTCTGTTAGGGGTACCTGCCAATAACCTTTGGTTAAATCAATTTTAGTGAAATACTTGGCCCTAGACAATTTAGCAAATATTTCTTCCTGATCGGGAATTGGTTCTGCATCAGTTATGGTGACTTGGTTTAATTTGCGATAATCACAACAAAACCTAATAGACCCATCTTTCTTTTTTACCATAACAACAGGGGATGCGTAAGGGGAATTGGACGGTTCCACTATCCCTAAATCCATCATCTTTTGAACCTCTTCGTTCACCTTACCTCGCAGAGCATGTGGCAATGGATACGGCTTACTCTTAATGGGCTCCTTAGTGACAAGTTTAATGTCGTGCTTACCTAGGTTTGTCGATCCCGGCATATCTGTCAAGACTTCCTCATACTCGTGTAAAAGAGAGTTGACTTTCTCTTGCTGGTCATCATCCAGTTGTGGACCGATTTGCACATCGTTGAGTGATTCTGTAGGGTTAAGATTAGGGAGATGAAGAATGTCTTTTCTTACTGAAGGGTCCACATCTTCACTCTCTCCTTCACAATCCTGGGATACGTCCTCGTCCACTACAGAGACACAAACAACATCAAACACTCCCGCACTTACCTCTTCTCTCCTGTAATATTTCTTCAGAAGGTTTGCGTGAAATGTCTTCGTCTTCCCGTCCAAATCGATTTTGTAGTCGAGAGGTCCTACCTTCTGCACCACCTTGAAAGGTCCTTTCCAGTGCATCAACAACTTGTTGTTGTCGCTTGGAAGTAGA
Organism: Echinometra lucunter; assembly: GCA_029962745.1. Taxonomy (NCBI): domain Eukaryota; kingdom Metazoa; phylum Echinodermata; class Echinoidea; order Camarodonta; family Echinometridae; genus Echinometra; species Echinometra lucunter. The sequence goes on along the minus strand of CM057154.1, from coordinate 27,728,152 downwards.
AGAAGAACTTCGTCGTCGACTTCAAATTTTCGCTCCTTGGCTTTCTTGTTGTACTGTCTTCTGTATTTCTCTGCTGATTTGCTGAGATTCTGCTGGGCAAGTTGACACGTCGACTCCAGCCTCTCCTTCAGATCCAGTACGTATTGGTAAGTAGTCTTGATATCTGGCTCGTCAACCTCACCCGTCCAGAGCTCTTGAAGAATAGCAAGAGGGCCTCGAACTGCTCTCCCATACAGGAGTTCAAAGGGTGAGAAGCCTGTGCTCTCCTGCACTGAATCTCTGTAAGCAAACAAGAGGGGGTTAAGATACCTTTCCCAATCCTTGGGTCTTTCTTCACACATTTTGCGGAGCATGGACTTCAAGGTACCATTGAAGCGTTCAACTAGCCCATTGCAAGCAGGATGATAGGGTGTAGTAGTCATCTGCCGGATGGAGAGTAGACGACTCACTTCCTTCATCAGCTCTGATGTGAATTGGCTGCCACGGTCTGTCAACACCTCTCGTGGTATCCCTACCCTGGAGTAGATGTCCATCAGTGCCTCCGCAACCGTCTGTGCGTCAATACGGCGAAGCGCTACTGCTTCTGGGTAACGAGTAGCATAATCTACAACAGTTAGTATGAATCGGTTACCTTTACTACTAGCCGGCTCTATCGGTCCAACCAAGTCCATCGCCACACGTCTGAAAGGTTCATCGATGAGAGGGGTTGATCCCAGAGGTACCTTCGTGACCTTTCCCTTCGGCGAAGTACGTTGACATGGCCCACATGACCGACAATACCGGACTACATCTGCATGCATACCTGGCCAGAAGAAATGCATCAAGATCTTTTCACAGGTCTTCTTATTCCCTAGATGGCCACCTAGAATCGACTCATGAGCCAGTTTTAAGACTTGATTTCTGAACTTGGTGGGCACGACAACTTGTAACAGAACATCTGACCCTGGGGTTGCATCCATGTATTCCCTATAGAGTACATCCTTCTTAAAGAAAAAGCAAGATGAATTTCCACCCTTACTTATCTTCTTTTCTCCTTTCTCAGCGGCTTTCCTAGAGGCATCCAACGAGCTGTCTTCCTTCTGGGCCTGGATGAGATTATCCACTGACACAATGTCTTCTAGTGGCTTGGGTACAGGAAGAGGAGGCCTTGTCCGTCCCGCCTGCCGCTTCTGCCCTCTTGTCTCCACTGCACTGCCTTGATGATCTCCTGGCGTCCAGTCTCCGTCTGGATCAGCTGGTTGCCTCGCTCCAGGAATATTACCTAATACAAGATCATAGACAGGGGTTGGTACACATAGAGCTTCTACCTTACCCTTGAAGTATGGAGTATCTATGTCGATTTTGGCACGTCGGAAATTTCTCAGCGTCCGGTCGACGAGCAAACACGTCAGCCTATCTCCAAAGAACTGCTCTTCACGCACCAACTCATATCGGACGATGACTGTTGTGCAACCACTGTCGCGAAGAACATCCACGGGCTTCCCATTCACCAATCCATCGACGACTGGCATCTCCACTTCTGATCCACTCGCCACTGCCGATAGTACCGGTAGAGTGTCACCAGATGCCAACTTCACTCCGCTTCCATCTTCTGTGAGATTCTCCTGCACGATTAGACTCAAACTCTTGTGGTTGAAGTGTCGGGCCATCTCTCTAGTGTCGGTAGGTCCTGCTGCAGCATCATCTCCAGCTGATGTGTCTTCTGCTGACCTGCCTGCGACAACACTGGCTCCCATCTCTCGACGACCTTTCTTGTTTGGACAATTAAAAGAAATATGTCCAAATTTATTACAATTGAAACACTTCTTGTCATCAAATTTGGACTTACCTGGTTTTTCAGCCTTAGTGCGACTAATTGCGTTGTTATTACTCTTATTCACATTAAGATTTTCATTTTTAGAACTGGACTGATGATGGGCTTTATTCATTCTCCTTATTCTCATATCCGCATGGGCTTCATTGAATTGATCAGCTAGATTTAGAACTTCCGACAGATTACAGGGGTGACGTTCCTTAATGAACATCAATAATTCTTTTCCACATGAATTATATACTTGCTCCTGGATGAGCAAACTCTTCAGACCTTCCATATTGTCATCATAAGAGCTTAGCTCAATCCAATGATTGAGATACTTCTCAATCCTGCAAGCGTACTGCACATAGGTCTCACCATTATTGAGTTTAGCGTACCTGAACTTAGTCCTATACCCTTCTTCTGTAAGATCATACCCTTTAAGAAGTGAGGATTTTACTGTTTCATACTCCTGAGCCTGGGAAACTGTAAGTCTTGAAATTATATCAAGAGCCTTACCTGACATCAATGCACACAATGCAGGTGCCCATCCTGACCTATCCCAACCCACAATTATGGCGTGTTTCTCAAATCTAGACAAATAACTATCTAAGTCATCCTTTCCTTCTTGAAAAACAGGGAGGGGTGGAATACTAGGCTTATGTGAATGCCCTGCACGTGAAACATTTTCTGTCCCATTATTTTTCCTTAACTCTTCAAGTTTAATCTGTTTATCTAATAACTCTGATTCTTTTTTCCTAGCTTCATCCTGTTGAGCTATTATATAAGATTCTGCCTTCCTAGCTTCAATCTCGGCATTCCTAACTTCAATCTCGGCATTCCTAGCTGCAACCTCAGCACTCCTTGCTGCTGCTCTTTCATCTCTAGCTTCTCGCACACATTCATCAACATATGCTCTCAATTTATCACCCTCTAAACCAAACTTCTCTCCTTGTGCAATGAACTTGTCTCTCTCCATACTGTAGGCCACTCCACAGGTTTAGTTACAAACTTACCATATGCAGACAGTTTACGCAGCGCAATGAAGTCTCGATGCACACAGCACTGGCACGTACAGGCGTACACGCAGTAAAGCCTCCTTGCCCTGACCTCCACATGCACCACTGTCTTCTACAACCTTGGACCTACAACAACTTTGTAAAAACAACCAAATGGAAAAGAGATCAAAATATCATTATCAGATCTACATACAAGTATAATTACAATCAATGATAACAATCATTTCATTATTAACCTAACCTATCAAATGGACAAGAGAGTCCCTTCGTGGTCGCCAAAATGTCAGATCTTGGGACTGAAATTCCCAGTCTGGTAATAGATTTGGTTCTGTTTGAAACGAAAGTAGTTACCACTTGCAATAATCACACAATCATTAAATATCTATATGTAACATAAATTTAATTCAGAGCGACCAGCTCTATAAATGTACATATAGTTAAAGAAATTGAACAATCAGAATTAAATCATGAATCACATGCATATCAACATAACATCAAACTGTATTTAGCAGTTAGCATCAGCATGAATTAACCTATACTGAATATGTTGCAATATGTATCTAATGAGAGTGATTTATTTATATTTAATCAAGGCCTAATAATTTGGCATCCAAACGTGACAATAATTTTGGTTATTAATTCCACCAATTAAGTTTCATCAAAAGAGGGTTTATACTTGGATGAATACCTACACTGGACCGTAGTATATCTAATCTGGTTATAATTTATATAGTTCAGAATAAGGACCCCTTCGACATCGTCAATGACTATCGTTGGTCGGATTGGTCCGATGAATATAGTCGTCTAAGAGCGAGCTGCGGTGGCTTCGACGACGCGAAGTAAAGCGAGCGAACTCTCGACGAAAAGCCAGTCCAGATTCGCGGACGAAATGATGAGGGCTGAGAGCCACAGTACGAAGATTGCTACGATGAATCACAAGTCACGAACTCTGAGTTCGAGGATGAAGTACGAGCCCAGCTCGTCCCTAAAGAGAGTAAATAAATAACCATCTCCTAATAGACAAGGTCCAGTAATAACACTATAAATCTTCACAAGTCAGTTACGATATACTAGCTTGAATTCACTGAGCTACTTACGGAAAATAATGTAAAAAGGAACTACGGTATCTTTTATCCCTAAATAGCAAAAGGAAATCTCTCTTCTCATAGAAGTATAACTCCTCAGTTCAATGAATATTTACATCAACTATATCATATACAACATCAATAAACTGATCCTGGCTATTACTCTTGTTCAGTTCACAAGCCATATATCACATAACTATCAGTTTAAAATATATGGGAATCGTCATTGTCATTGAGCGTATAAACCAACAATTCTTCCATAATAAAATGTCTACTTTAATAACATTTAATTACTTCATCTTTATATCATTACTTCATGTTTGGTTGGTTTCTCCTTGGTTTAATTTCACAAAGTTTTCATTTATGAAATATGATTTACTATACAATACAACAAAGCATTTAATATTCTTTGCACTTTAGTGTTCAATACTCCAACATTAATCATAAGCAAAATAATTACTGAATTTCTGTTTTCTTTGAAAACACTAAGTTTTGCTTTTAATTACAATAATTAATTATACCAATAAAATAGTGAACTTACAGTTCTTTGGAACAGTCGTGCCTGGTGAGATGAGGGCAGATGTGGTGGCTTTACCTGGCCTGTGCTGCCTGGATCCAGCCTGCCAACGATGGGGATTAAGACTCAGCTGTGCCTGCACTACACAGCCTGCAACATTCACCCAAAGTAATGGCCTACGAGAACCACACCCTCACACTCCGAGTTAAGACCAAATGTGGAAGGGTCTTCCTCTCCCGAGAATCAAACGATTTCTGATTTGCTTTTACTCAAACACCACTCCATCTTGACTCTCACAAAGACAAAGTCATTAACATTCTCAATATTCCTCTGCTTTACTCTTCCACGCTGAACATATCCAATTAAAACTACTTAACTATCCAAGCTTTAATTTCACCTATTCAAAACTCCCATCTCAAACATTCTCAACAATCTTTTCCTCTCATACATAAAAACAAACATCTAAAGAATTTTAGAGCCCCATTGAACTTAACTAAATATATCAAGTTAAATGACCCAATGCTCATGACCTAAGCTTGTCAAGAAGTCAAAGTAAAATTCTAATCCTTACACCCCAGCGGGTTTGATCACTTACTTAAAGATACAGTTGATTGACTCTGGGACTATGACAAGAGTCAACCACCCAAATTCCTTTTATTATATACAAGCTGAATGGTTACTAGGGGTTAACACTAAATAGACTTACAGTCGCATTGTGACACACCGTTTCATGAGAGTTGTCAGCACTTACAATTTCAGTAAATTCCTTGGTTTTGATTGGCTGAGAAGCACTGATCACTAACTGTTACTATGGTAACTGTCAGTGACTGACAACTTGTCAACTGGTGCATGCTGACAATTTTAATGAAACGGTGCCCAGGCCTCAATGAGACATATCCCACTGGGCGGAAAAGGCAACAAGTGCAAGGTATGGATGGTACTCTTGTCAACCCATACCACGCTAGAGTGACTGTCTCAACTGAACTGAAGGAGGGTGCTAGGATTGGGAAGTGTGAGAATTTATGAACCCTGTAATTATCCTTATATGATCACATGTCCAGAACTCTTATGTTTGAACTTATTCAAAATCAACTTGTTTGTTCAACATCTATAATGGATTTAAGATGGAGAATGTTATTCTGTTACCCTGTTGAAATTTTCATGTCTATTATATCATTCAGTCTGTGAGCATGCATCTCTTGGTGGAACCTACGAAGGTATAGAACCCATGGGCTTGATCTGGAGCTGTAAACCCGTCCCAGAGGTAGCTCATCTTTATCCAAGACTAAAAAAAGCAGACTCGAGACGGCCCTTCAAGTACACCATAAAACTACTAGATAGGAGTAAACCGGAAAAGGTTCTGCTAGCCTCTGAGATGGTCGAGAGATATTATGTGGCAGACTATGTGGAAAGGGTAGAGGTTTCAACTGGAAAGTGTCATGGGGTATTCTTCTTCCCCAAGAAAAAGGGTAAGACTCGTAAGATATAAAAGAAAGTTCTCATGCTGCTGGCAGTAAATCCACAAAAAATTGAGTGTTCTGTTGTGTATTAATTTGTTTGTTGCAGTTTTATTTTCCATATTTAAAAAAAAAAAAATATATAAAACAATTGTGTAAATTATCAAAGTTTAGAAGTATAATCTAAATCTGGATGGAAGCCTCAATGTAGAGGCATGAGTGCCCCTGTTTCTTACAAGAGGTACAGTGTTCAAATTTCTGTTGAAAATTGGGGGGGGGGGGGGGTGCAAACTCAGAAATAGAATGGCTACATCTGCCTTCTTGAAAAGTAGAAATAATCATTTTTCTCTTACAATGTACTAGATGCCTAATTTAGGAATGGAAATGACTTACATTCAATTGCAAACAAATTGCTGCCTGTTGAATAGAAAGGCTTAAGAATTTCATAATATATTCATTTTTTTGTAAATTATTCAAATTTTCCCTTTTTAAGTAAGTGTGACTGCATTGGCAATAAAATTGTGACAAAAAATATACTTTACATTAAAAATATTCGTCAACAAATGTTAATCTCCTTTACAAACCTGTATCATGGTGCATGTATACATGTATATATGTATAATTTTTAAAATTTTGCTTTATGTCTTTTGTAATTTTAATGTATGTTTAATGTTATACAGGGCACTCTGGAAGAACAGTATTATGTTACTGAAGGGGCTACCCTGTTGAAATAAAACAAAATCAAAGCAATCAAATCAGATCTACATCTGCATATTTCACCTTTAGCTGATGTGATTTATAAGGATTGAGAATCCCTTTGGCTTGTCATATTTATGTCATTCTTAAAGTCATTTGTAACTTTATGAACAGCTTTATGAAATGCCCCCCCCCCCAGGTGTGTGAAAGGGCAACTTGTAGAAAGAAAATGAGACATGTGCCCATTTCAGACACTGGCAATCCGAGGGTGTACTAGAAATACATGTACACTTGAAAGTGCCTCAATCAAATATTTTGACCGGGAAAAGGCCTAAATTGATGTAATTATCTCCATTCTTATTGTTTTTCAGGTTCCTCAGACCCTCTTCCAGTGGTCGTCGAGATACGAGGCCTTGGCAACGGAGTCTTGGAAGATCGTGCATCTCTTCTGGCTTCCCATGGCTATGCTGTCCTTGAAATAGACTTCATGGCCTCCTTTGAAGGCGGCAAAGACAGGAGTGTCTTTTATTTTGATACCCAAGCATTCCTGGTAAGTTATGCTCTTTTTGCGTACATATGTCTTGTACATATTTAAGAAAATAATTTTTGAAAGCTGTTATCTTGCCTCTTTATGATATCATAAGGAATTCACCCTCTCAGTAAAAACGAAATAAAGTAATACAAATGAAATAAGTTGAGGCTAAAAATTTTTACATGTTAGGAGCTCTTGTGAATGTCACTATTGGAAATGATTTTTGAAATTTTCTTGCTGAGATAAAATTAAGCATGCAGTCAATTTGGTGATAGATTAAGGTTGTTAAAGTTGCTGGTTTTACAGTACAAAGCAAATGGCAACACCACAGACTGTAGTAGCAGAAGGTGATATCTGAACATATCTTCATCACAACTTCACTCAGCATGTACTACCAAAAATTGAACTTACTGTACCTCTATCACTGATGTATGGATTGTAAAATATCAGTTGACTTAATAAGCCACTTTGGAGTTAGTCCATGACCCAAATTACCTCAAATATCTGCAGATATTTTAACCATGAGTCACTCCCAAAGTGATAGAGGTGCCTCATGATAGCTTTTATTTCCCCTTTTTGCAAAAAATACTTCTATCTGGGTATCATGGCATAATAATAATAATAATAATAATAGTAATAATATGATTTATAAGGCGCCGAATCCATTTGAGAATCAAATGCTCAAGGCGCATCTTGCGAAAAATGAAATTACATAACAGAAAGACAAAAGTGCAGTAGGAAAGGTAAGGACATGAGAGAATATGGAATCAGTTGTAGGCCAAATTAAACAGATACGTTTTAAGATTATTTTTGAATGAATCAACGGAATTACTATTTCTAATACCCTGAGGGAGTGTGTTCCATATTGATGGGCCAGCATGAGCGAAGGTTCGCTCCCCCCACTTTGTATTAAGCCTAGGAATGACAAGTAAACCGGAGTCTTGAGAACGTAACGATCTAGAGGGAATGTAATGTTTGATCAAGCTGATGTTGTACTGTGGAGCAGAGCCATGTATGCAGTGAAATATTAGCAAAAGAATCTTAAAAACAATACGTTCCTCTACAGGTAACCAATGAAGTGATTTGAGAACTGGTGTGATGTGAGTGTGCTTGTTAGAAAGGGTCACTACATGAGCAGCGGCATTCTGTAATTTTTGTAATTTTGCAAGCAGGTTATGAGGCAAACCAAACATAAGGCCATTACCAAAGTCCAAACGGGATGACATTAAAGCATGAGTAATTTCTCAGTGGCACTACGGTAAAGATATTTACGAATGAATCCTAGGTTGCGTAGCTGATAACGAATTGATTTTGAGACATATTGAATTTGTGCAGACATTGTCATATTTGAGTCGAGAAACACACCAAGGTTACGGCAAACATTAGATAAGGTAATTTCATATCCAGCAAGAGTAACTGAAGTGATGGAAATCTTGTCTAACTAAGTCTTGGAACCGTACAATACAAATTCACATTTAGCAAGATTTAATTTTAGTGAATGTGAATTCAACCAATTATGAACATCATGTACACATGCCTCAAGATTGTGGATAGCGCTGGCTGCATTGCTGTGATTGGGTTTGAAAGAAGTATATATTTGAATTTCATCGGCATAAATATAGTACCAAAGAGAGTGGTTATGAAAAATATTCTTCAAACCGGTTAGATACAATGAAAACAGGGTGGGCCCGCCCACAGAGCCTTGCGGAACTCCGCATGTAAGAGGCACAAAATCTGAAAGGCAAAATCTGAAAGGCATACACCATGGGTGCACAATTATTAGCACATGGGTTTAGGTTTTTGTCCTGAATGACCTTTATCTGCTCATGCTCAGATTGTATCTACAAACCGGCTTATTGTGTAACACGATGAAATCAGTTTCATTTGTACTAGAAAAGAGCATGCATTTGGTATTGCTTTTTATTTTTTCAATTTGTCATCTTAGTTGCAGAATTATGGCAATGTTTTCTGGAATGTGGAGGTTAACATGTGGCACAGTCAATTGTGGTGCTTCATAATTCTGTAGACTAAACCTACACTATGAACATGGCGGACAAAGAAAGCAGACAAAATAAACAACCTCTCATTCTACCCTTCACTGTGATTCTGGTAGTCATAAGAACATCCCTTCACAGCTATTATGTTTAATCCTGTAGTTCCAGGTGAATATGCATGTGACACCTATTCCACATATTTTAGACAATAGCAGTGAAGGGATATTCTTTTGGCTACCAGAACCATTGTGAAGGGTAGAATGAGGGGTTGTTTATTTTGTCCGCTTTCTTTGTCCGTCATGTTCATAGTGCTACTAATATTTGAGCTAAGGGCTGTATTGCTTCTATGAATTTCTACCCTTGCACACATCTTTCTGTTATGACTTGTGCATGCAGGATTTGTTTCAGTACATTGAAAATCATCCTCGACTAGATGCATCTCGAGTGGGTTTGTTTGGGTTCTGTACCGGCAGCACACTAGCTATTCATGGTCTCACCAGATTGAACCTACCTGTCAGATGTGCGATATTCTCCAGCATGTTCGACATCTTGCTAAGTGTTGTTGGAATGAAGATGCCTGATGGCAAATGCCTGGAACCCCTGGGGTAAGTTGCCAGAAGTAATTTTTATGCCCCCGCAGACCAAGTCTGGAGGGGGCAATAAGCGTTGCACCTGTCTGTCTGTCCATCCATCCTTCCGTCCGTTCTGAGTTGGTTTCCATGCGATAACTTGAAAAATATTGGACAGATTTTAATCATTTTAGGTGTGTAGGCAGATGACAATAAAATCACGTCAAGTTTGAATTCGTCTGAGTCCACAGGTCAGAGGTCAAAGGTCACAGCTCATTATATATGTGAATTGGTTTCGGTGCTATTACTTGAAAAATACTGTAGAGATTGTAGTAGATTTTGGTGTGTTGGAAGATGACACTAAAAAAAAAAAAAAGGTGACCGATATAACAGGTACGGCAGCAAAACGAGAGAAACAAAAGAACTGCACCCTGGCAAAAAGTACCTTCCCCTGTTGTTTGTCCCGAGAGGATTGCCATGTGCCCGTGGAGTCCTCCCTTGCGAAAAGTGCTTCTCAATACAATGTGTCAAAGTACTCCCCTCACCTTAAATAAACCCATTCTAAATGGAACTTAATTCCTCTGTGAATTCGAACTTCCTGAGGTTGAGTTCTTCAGCTCGCCATTGTTCTTTGCGCTTAACTCTCTGCGTGTTACATTCACACCAGTGCACACCCATGGATAGGTTTCGTTCAGATTTTTGCACATCTACGTATTTCCTTATTGAAGCCCTTATACCCCGTAATGAGCATGGATTGTTCACGTAATGTATGCTTATACATGTAGTTATACGGGTATTCAATTTCAAATTCAGTGATGAGGGAGACATTGTCACGATCTTTACAATTAAGAAAAAAAATCAATGCACCCTCTTGGGACGGCATATATATCCATAAAGTCTGGTTTATTCTTGTGAGTATTTGAGTCGCAGCACCTATTGTGAGCACACTTCACAATGGCTCTGCCACTGGGGTAAGGTCCAAATTCACTCCCATTTTCTTTGTCCCTTTTGCTAGGTCTTTTCTTGTCAGATTATCATGGTTTTGGTATTACTAGAAAGCTTATTCAATTATCTGTGCATATGAACATTGTAAACACCTGCCACTGATGCAGGACCCCAAAAGGTTTTTGTTGGGAAGACAAGAGTGTATGAAAAGTGTATGAAAAACGAGTATTATACAGACAAAGCACACTAGTATATGAAATGAATTGTGTATGATAAAAAAGTCTGTGAAACACTCTACAAGTTTGCTACACAACATTTTCCTACGAAATGTTCAGGTGAAAAGTTATAGCCCTCTAAATAACAGAGTGTCTGTGAATCGAGATTAGTATCTGCTGCTGAAATAATGTAATGCACAGGTGGTATGCAGGTCAACCCATAATCTCCCTTTCACCAACTCTTTTTCTCCATATCTCTCATATCGAAAACTTCTCATAAATTGCATAACTCATCAGTTGTCTTTCACTCCTTCTTCATAACTTCAAAGAATGCAGAGGGCCTGAAAATGACAAGCCTAGAATGAATTAGAAATTAGTTGATTTATATAAGAGGAAATCATCTCCAGCTGAACTGCATGTACAACTGTATTCATACTTTCTAAGTGAGCACAAATACTTGCAATTTTGCACCTATTGTATTAGAGAGCACAAACTGATTATCACCACAATTCAGTAAGAGAGGCATGAAATGGAGGCATAGATTATGGGAGACGCACTCTCCTACATCTTGTTTTTATGCTTGGGGGGGGGGGGGATTTTTCATTCCTCTTCTAATACATTTATTTACATGGACCATCATGTTTAAGTTTCCATCAACCTCAATTTTTCCTGTTCAGTGCAAACATTACCTTCATCTTGAATGTTGTGGATGAGGTTTACGGTTCACCATGTGGTCATTCCTGAAGTTTGAGACTTTGAGCCATGATGATGGACAGTCAAGCTCTCTGGAACATTGAGCCTTCTCTCCGAATCACCTTCTCATCTGGTTTATAGTCCTTTTTAGGACTTCAGTCATTCTCAAGAAAGATACTATCCACTCTCTCTTACTCTCCGTCTTGCCTCTCCATTTCTTCTCCCCCTCAACTTTCTCCACTTTCCCTCTAACTTTACAGTCTTTTTCAGGCCCTACCACATGGTGAACTGTAAACCGCATCCACATTATCAGTACCACCATGCAAACCTCCATCTTCAAAGATCATCTCGAATGTCTTCTTATAAATGTACATTTTTCAGCAAAAGTAACCCAGTCATTTTCCCTTTAATATGTCATATTCTTATTATGCAGACCCCTTGAAGATTTCACAGAAACCTATGAGAAAGATGGATACACGTGGTTTCGTGCCAAGGATTATCAAAACATGGAAGCTGTCCATGTAAAAACAGACATAGCAGATGCCCTTCCTCCAGTAAGTTTTTTGTGATATAGAGAAGATTGTGTAATGATAACTTAGGGGCGTGTTCTGAAAATTGTTTTTTTGTCTGATAGGTGTTACGATAAAAATCGGTATTCTGAAAATTGTCTTAACTTTTCTCTTAACTTTTGTTGTATCTTATATTATTGTATTGTATATTATTCAATCTGCGCATGATCCAAGGTTACATATGTGTGCTAAAATGATATATCGAGATAATAGGTATTCTGAAAAGTGTTGTATCTTTTGTTTATAGTGGCGTAGCTAGGATTTAATTTTAGGAGGGGCGGTAGTCATATGATGAGCGAGT
>CM057154.1:27703268-27710768 GCA_029962745.1 Echinometra lucunter | reverse complement strand
GCCTGGAAGAAAGTCCTTGACTACTTCAAGCATCACTTAAAACCAACAGAAAGATACAGATAAAGCAGACGCTAAACCACTGATGCATGCTAAGGATTTCATATGAGCTATCCGTATTGGAGTTGAGATTGTGTACATGTATCATACTTATTCTGATCGGTTTTTGTGAGAGGTGCATACAGGTTCAGTGACAGTGTGTAGATCACATAAATTAGTGAAGATCTGGATCATTTTGTTGTAGAAAAAAAATCTTCAAGATCCTTGTTATTTATTTAATTTGAAAAATGAGTGTTTTTAAAGATAGGCTCATGTCATTGTTGATGGCAAGTAAATCCTGAATGTATTAGGCTACATTGGTGCATACGGAAAGTATTAAGCACACTTACTCTATGTGCACTGCTAGTGACATTCCATGCTTAAAAATTGTATGATATTAGTGTGAAGTACTACACCTTTTTGGTTACGAATAAAGAAGTGTGATAGTCAAAAAAGGAGAAAATAAATCACATGTGACAGCATTCAAACGGTCACTTGATTAGGATGTTGGAGTGAGTTGTGTATGTGCGTCATGCCCGTATGATCTCAAATGGGTAGATAAAGCTGAGAATGATGGTTACTTTCAAAAAGTTATAAAATGGTGGATACCAGTGACTCATTATCATTCATCATTTTCACTAAGCACTATTATTGTGTTTCCATGCAAGATTTAGTAAGACTATATGAGCTTGATACAGTTTCCAGATATACTGAAATCTTAGATGTGGTCAATAACCTATGGGACACAATATTGTTGACTTCCCCATATTATTTTCTTCATAATGATGCTGCCCATGGTGAAAGTGCACCACATTTGACATGATTAGGGGAGATTTATAGTCGTTGGGATGTAGATTTCCTTCTTTTTTTTCTTGTGATTGTAAGATTTTCAGAGTGTATAGAGCCCCCCCCCCCCCCCGTGGTACAGTATACATGGTCTGTCATACCCTGGATAGGGGGGAGGGGGGAGGGTAAGAATAGGAGTACATGGCTGATGATGTATTGTGGGAGCCTTTGTAGGACTTTAGATGAGCCGAGTATGATTTATGGTAAGAAGGTCAAGGTGAAATATTTCTTGAAGAAAGATTATTTTGAATTCTTCTTAGAGTCTAAATTTAGAACTGCAGAAGTGTGGTTTGTTGAACCTTGTGTATACTATTGATTGTTCAGTGTATGACTAAAAGGCGCAGTCACACATTGCCGATTTAGACGACGGTTGACGGCGGTTCTCAAACCACCATGAGCCGTGTCGAAGTGATGGCGGAACTCTTTAAACGCGTTTTGAACAGTTTTCAACATCAGAGTTCATGGCGGATAAGTGACGGATGACTAGGGTTTGTGTACAGTGTTAACACAGTCTTTGGCGGTTCACGGTGGATTGCCGAACCATCATCTCAATCGGCTATGTGTGATTGCACCTTTAGATTCCTCTTGTTCATATGTCATTATGAGATATTAAATTATGCAACATCATAAGTGTGTGAATTTATGATTAAAGAATACACTGTACCATACATCTTCTAGTGGGATAAAATGAAATTAAAATATAAAATAATGTGGATTGTGCAATGATTGGTATAAACCAAAAATATGAAATAATACATTCTAAATGATACTGCTAAGCCTGTTTTAATAGTACTTCAACATAACAAGGGAAATGAATCCTACTGCTTGGAATTGCAAGTATAAAAATGAGGTAATTGTATGTAGCTAAAATGAGTTTGCTTTTATCAGGTCCTCTAGGAACTTATATATACTGAAATTTATTTGAATCGATTTCTCAACTCTAAATACCTGTTTACTTTTTTTTTGCTTTCATTTTATGTTGATGGTTTATATTGTGAGTTTTTTTGGAAAAAGATTAAAGTTAAATGACTGTGTTTGTAAATACAGAAGAAATTATATATTTGATACAAAGATGTGCCTGATACTAAAGTACCACTTATTTGAAATGAACATATACTTGTTTTGCCTATTTATTCTGTCAATAGGCCTATGTGGTATTGTCGTCTATCCAGAAGTCTGTAAAATGAATGATGTGGTTTGTATATTTAATAAGGTGCTTAGTAAATAATAGTATGAACAGATTTGATAGTTAATCTCACTATCCAATCAGAAGAATACTTCAGTTTTCCCTAAAAAGTATTATAGCCTGTTTAAAGGGGGTACCCAATGCTGAAATAATCTTAGTTCATTTAAAAGAGCATGATTTCTTCAGCAGAAAATCATCTGCCTAAATTTTTTTTAAAGTCAGGTTGCCAAGGAAACCCCCAAATGTAAGATTTCAGGATATTTTTTACCCCTCAGCTGTGATCTAGTTTCAACTGGGTACCCAAAATGACGTTAAAGTGGGTACCTTGTCGCGCAATTCTAACAAATTGCACGCAAGGTATAATACAGTCTAGCGTGCAGCACAACTGCAATGCGCGAGGCTGAGTACCCACTTTTACGTCATACCTCATATTCAAATTTTTCGGTCAACTCTTGACTTTTTATGAGAAAATTAGCCAAAATGCATTGATTTTGATTGAAAATCATCAAATTTTTAATGCTATTCTTAGAATTCTATTCTCGATCATTTATCAAAAATCTTTTTACCATTGTGTAATCACTTTAAAGCGCATGATTACTACCTGTGTAAAGATATGTTCAAATTGAATTAATAGCAAGAAGGGTTATACTCGTGGGTAAAGAAGGCTATTGAAAGTGGCAACCATATCATGCTCCATTACTTTTGTATGGGCAATTCCACAACATATGGGACACAGAGCTCAAAATTTGAAGTCGCACTGTGCCCTGTTAATTCCAAATAAAATTCTAAAATTACTAAAGGGTCTTCTTTTTGTTAGAAATAAACATTTAAGATAAAAAAATTGTAATTCGACCTTCTTACGGAGAATAACATGAACAAAAAATTGCAAATATGGGACCATGGTCAGGGAAATGTGCTTTAAATGCCTCTTATTCTTATATTTAGTCATTTTTCTCAGAATTTTTTTCATTTAATTGATTTTGATGGATTACTTTAACAGATTTTGGTAGTTAATGAGTGAAACACTAATGGAAATGTGCAAAACCTACGTTGAATTTAAGCGTAACATCAGTTACGTAACGTCAGTTACCAACATGTCTTCAGTAAATTTTTCATGGCACTAAAACAAATTATTCAAATTGCTCGATATTTTGCACATCTCTTCCCAGGAACCGAGGTGTAATGTCAAATGAATTACATAGTCCTTACAAGTCTGAGATATGAGATATATAAATTTGATTCTACACCATCATTTTCCATGCATAATGTCAGTTACCGACACATTTTTGCTTACTGTGTGATAAGAAATGCAGTTTAAGATAACTGTCCATGTGTTTCTTCCTATTATCAACTTATTTATCTATAGTAATTATAAGCCGAAGCAAGCGTCATTCACAAAACTGCAATATAAACAATACCACTAGTACTCTATCTTGGTAACGTCAGTTACCGTGGAATTGCCCGTATGATGATATTTATTGCCCCGCCTAGACATGAAGCACTTTAAGCAGTGCTGGACCATGTTTTATGATATATATCCTGAAGGTGAAAATTCACCCCCCTTCCCCTCCCCCCCCCCAAAAAAAAAAGAAAGAAGGAAAAAATGAGTTGCAGAGTCATCTTTTAGACTTTAGTTCATTTACATTCATTTCTGAGCAGAACAATTACGTTTGAACATGATACCACAAACACACACACACATGCCAGCACGCGCACACGCACACAAGCAAGTGAAGAACACTAAAAAAAGGGGGAGGGGAGGCATTTTCAGAGATAAGTAGTGATTTTTTCCATACAGCTTTACTTTTGCTAATTTCCTTTGTTACATGTGAACAATTTTGGGTCTATCATTGCTTCGTATGTTCAGGTAGCGAATGAAGTTTGCTTTATTGCAACCAAGCTGAAAAGTACTAGCAAGGAAATATCAGTATTAGGTTCCTTTAAAAAGTGCAATCAGCTGATTGGTTGCCCTTTCCTACAATGGATGAAATTCCCTCTCTGCCCCTTTTGATATATCAAAGCATAAAATACAAATCCCTGTATGCCAGAGAAATTACATTTTTGTCTAAGGGCAGGTTTATTTGAACAAGGTCACTCGTACATGTATCAGCTCAAGAGTGAAGCGGCATACCTAGGGATTATTGCACACGGGACAAACAACGAATTCCCCCTTCTCCGTCCAAACTTATCGGTGTAACAAATGAGGAAGCAAAGAGAAAGATGAAGGTTGAACTTGCCTCTTTGACGCCACGCTTAATCAGGTGCTTTCTTATTGAATATGATCAACTTCAATAGCATTTTTTGAAATGTTAATGGATACAAGACTGAAAATCACAAATTTATTCCTTACGCTCATCATTAAGGCTATAATGATTGGTTATCATCAGTGATTATTGAGAAAATGGTTCAATCGACTAATGGTTGGTTGGTTGGTTCTGGGGTTTAGAGGCGCTTATCATTACTAAACTATAATATTTGCGCCAAATATGAAGAATACTGAAGAACACATTTTCGACTTCAAAGGTTGCAAGTTGCAACTATTCACCAGAAAGAGCGGAGTTTGCCGGGAACTCATGAGGATTTCAAGGAACATCTTCAGGAAGATGGCCTTTTAAAAGCAGTTTAAAACAAAAAACTGGAAAAAATGTTAGGAATTAAAGAAAGCATGGTAATAAAGCTTATCCAAAACCCAAAGGTAGTCTGACTGTAAAGCACCGAGTGTTCAGAGGAGAACACTGCTGTGACAAGGCATCAATTTTTCCAGAAGGATATATCGCAAAGCGAAGGAAACATGACCTTTAAGGAGCGTCAAGGCGCCAAGGTATCAAGGCACTACTACATCTTCTCCCCTCCTGATGAATAAACTGGATGAATCTGTATCTCCCCTCTCCCCCCCCCCCCCTCTCTCTCTCTCTCTCTCTCTCTCTCTCTCCCTCTCTCTCTCTGCATATATTATATATAGGCCATGTAGACAGTAACAACTTGAAAAGAGAGGGTACGCCATGTATATGAATCCAACATTAGTTTTTATTCTTCAGAATTTTCGGCCCGCCTCGGGTCTTCCTCAGAGCGATGCTAAGGAGCTACTATAAGGGAAATTTGTTTGCTATTATCTTGTCATTATAATGTATACACTGAGGAAGACCCGAGGCGGGCCGAAAATTCTGAAGAATAAAAACTAATGTTGGATTCATATACATGGCGTATCCGCTCTTTTTCAAGTTGGTACTGTCCACATGGTTTATTATCCAACACGTGGGAATTCTCAATATGAACATATTATATAGGCCTATATACCCATAATATAAATGATGTAGATACATGTACAGTGCGTCCCAGAAAAATAGAACCCTAAAACAAAGGCTTATTGTGCGGAAGCAGTGGGGCGTATGATTGAAAAAACATGTTCAAAATAAACTTTGAATTATGCTCTTTCATAATGATACACTGAGAAAACTTATTTATTTACTAGTATGCATCTCTGATTACCATGACTTTGAAAATTTAATGTTAAAAACCATTTGCTACACTTCTTGGCCAGGCGCGCCGGAAGGGTCCAGCCTTTTTTTTTTTTTGGGGGGGGGGCAAACACTCTTGGGGCCCCACCCCAAACCTTTATGAAGCAAGCATCTACCCCTTTTTCATAGATGATAGACAGAATATATGGGGGCCCACCTCAAATGCTTACTACCATCAAATGCTTACTACCAACATACAACGAACCCCATATACACCTCACCCCCCCCCCCACCCGAACAAGCACATTTCTCCCCCCTCCCTTTATACATATTTCTTTATATTAATCGATTTTGCCCCCCTCCCTTTCGAATGAAGGGGGTGGGATTGCCCCCTGCCCCCCCCCCCCCCCCCCTCCCCCGCTTCTGGCGCCTATGAAAGTAATCCTCCGAATGAAGCAAGCATCTGCCCCTTTTTCATAGATGATAGACAGAATATATGGGGGGGGGGGCCACCTCAAATGCTTACTACCAACATACCACGTACCCCATATACACCTCCCCCCCCCCGAACAAGCACATTTCTCCCCCCTCCATTCATACATATTTCTTTATATATAAAAGAAAAACTTTTTTTTTTTTTTTTTAGAATTAAGAAAATACTCTTATAGTTTTATTTAAAAAAAAAACTGTTAGGATGGCGTGAGAGACTCAGGAGACCGGGCATGGCAATGGGAGGGTTATGAAAGGCATACTGGTAAATTTGGCGATGGGGCCGACACCCTTTGCCCGAAAATCAACTATTCAGTTTCACAACTTCGCTCGCGCGCAATTTTTTTTTTTACAATTTTGGTGGTGAAAATGTACAGAAATTTCATATTCCGGCATTGCCCAAATATGAAAAAATACGGGCGACCTTATGCCAATATATGAGGATACTGAGGAGGGTAGGGGGGGGGGGCAAAATAATCCCCCGAATAAAGCAAGCATCTGCCCCTTTTTCATAGATGATAGAGGGAATTTCTAAATACTGAGAAACGTTCTAACTACTATACGAGGGAGCTTAGCGACTTTTTTTTTCCTTTGATTTTTGAATGCAGAAAGTTTGCATTTTAGTACACTAATCATGTTAATATGCTCATTTTACATGGTTGTATATGATCCAAGAAATTCTTTTTTTTTCTTCCTTGGGGCACTGGGGGCGGGAAATCGATTTTGCCCCCCTTTCGAATGATGGGGGGGGGGGGAAATTGCCCCCGCCCCCTCCCCTGCTTCCAGCGCCTATGAAAGTAATCCTCCGAATGAAGCATCTGCCCCTTTTTCATAGATGATAGAATTTCTAAACACTGAGAAACGTTCTCATGACTATACGAGGGAGTGCAGCGACCGAGTAAGTAAATTTTGATTTTTGAATGCAGAGAATTTGCATTTTAGAGCACTAATCATGTTAATATGCCCATTTTACATGGTTGTATATGATCCAAAAATTTCTTATTTTTTTCTTCCGAGGGGGCCCCTGGGGGAATCGATTTTGCCCCCCCCCCCCTTTCGAATGAAGGGGGATTGCCCCCTGCCCCCCTCCCCCGCTTCTGGCGCCTATGAAAGTAATCCTCCGAATGAAGCAAGCATCTGCCCCTTTTTCATAGATGATAGACAGAATATCTAAATACTGAGAAACGTTGCTACGAGGGAGCGTGGCGACCGAGTAAGAAAATTTTGATTTTTGAATGCTGAAAGTTTGCATTTTAGAGAACTAATCATGTCAGTATGCTCATTTTACATGGTTGTATATGATCCCCCTCCCCATTTTTTTCTTTCCGAGGGGGGCCCTTGGGGGCAATAATCGATTTTGCCCTCCCCCCCCTGCTTCCGGCGCCTATGTTCTTGGCTTTGACACTAATTGAATAATGTTAATGAACAGGTCTCTTGAAATGAATGTCCATTGTCCTCATCTGTCGTAAAAGGGGGAGTGCTTGG
>CM057154.1:27645768-27698268 GCA_029962745.1 Echinometra lucunter | reverse complement strand
GACCATTGTCCTACCTCATCTACCCATGTATCCATGCTTTATTTTATTGATCTAGAATAAAATAAATGGAACAATATCGGGGCATATCTCATATCTTACATTCATTTTGTACACAGAGCCAATCGCGGTCAGCGCGCTTGCCCACCGCAGCAATGGCGTCGCCGATAGAGGGCCAAATACATAAACCGGAGGTGAAATTGGTCTATAACTGTACGTTCATCGTACGTACTGTACGTATTTAACATTATCTGATGATAGAGATTTTAAGTGACAGTGCTGATAATTTTTCTAAGTAGAAATAATTCACAAAATATTGTTGATAGCTCTAGTGAAATGTACAAACTAAGTCTGGAAAGCTTTTTGTTTATCTGCTTGAAGCCTTTTGGTATCTTATATCAGAGGCGGCGCCAGGGAACTTTGATGGGGGGGGGGCAAGATGACCCATAGGTGAATTTATTGGCGTTTTAAATGAACAAATAGCGGTATTATGTAGTTGCAAGCTCAAAACCTCTCTTTCTCCACCCTCTTCTTTCTTCTTCCTCCTCGTTTTCCTTCTTTTTCTCCTCTTTTTGTTATCACTTGAAATATCATAGGGGGCATTCGCCCTTTGCCCCCATTAGCACCGCCCCTGTCTTATATTATGAGTATATTACATTTGAGTATGAATCAGTTTTATTTAGAGAATTATTTTTTCTATCACATGCATCCAAAGCTTAATTGTTACATTTCACTAGACATAATAACTCACGTCGTTTTTGGATATACTAAATAATGTATTAATGATTCCATTTTCGATACTTTCCAATTTACAATGTTCATGATGTTCCGGTATTATATTCGAGTATACTTTTAGTGCGATCAATGACATGTACTACTTCTGTTTTATATATTTTGTTATTTTAATTGTTATAGTAAAAATCGTCTTCCTGTGCACAGTCAAGGATGATTTCACAGAATAAACGTTATTTTGTCTCTCGACGGAAGAAGTATGTATTTTAATGAAACCATTGAACTTACTTTCGTATTCCCAGTCACGATCAGCACGTCTCAATCTAGCGGAGGATTGAAAGGCATTCTCCTTCTAATGCGTGAGGCGGTTACACACGAGATACTCGGTACGTGGTCAGTCTCGGATTCGACCAACTTCCAGACAGTATCATGCGGTGACCAGACCGACACCGCCGTCACCCATCGGAATGGCAACGTGAAAGGGTTGACGAATACCTTCACTTGGACCCCGCCCAATATTGGAGGACCCGATATATATGTTGCGTAAATATTCGGAAATGCACAAGATCTTTAAATTTCAAAACCTTTCTAAAACATGTCGCCTTTCAGATAAAAGTATAAACACGTATATTTGAATTGCGTATTTTAGAGATAAAAATTAATATCAATATTCGAATTAGCCTGGATTTATTTTGAATGACTGCAGATATGCAAACACAACTGAACAGCTTTAAGTTTATTCGAGGAAATTGGTTCTTCAAGAGTAATGCCTTACGGGAGGGGGTACTATTGCTGAATCGTGTTTGAAGCCGGGATTTCCTGGAACTATTCTGTACGTGTAAGGCGCTATCATGATTATGCCTTCTGATTACGAAGTCACAGAAGAGAAATCCATGAACGGATAGCTCCCCCAAATCCGCCCATTTGGAAAAAAAAAAGATAGTATCATTTTAAGCTTTTGGGCTTGTATCTTATCTGCTCATGAAATCAATGTGGCTTTGGTGAAAGGGTTTTTTAGCTAAAGAGAAAGCACTACATAACTTCATTAAAATTGGTAATAACCGAATCAATTTATCTTTATTTTTGGTAAAACCTTTGCAAAAGGGAAAAACTTTCTAAATTGTATTTCTTGTTTGAAATGTTTGTGTGTATCCAGGGCTACTTTTGTACGAGATTACGCGACATTCTGGGTAAATATGACGTCATCACCAATTCCAGGTTAGTGCTAATTAGTTTCATAAGAAAAGAAACATGTAGTTTACGAAATGAAAAATTTAGTGTTTACATTCGTTTACAAGAAGTAAAACAGGAAAAGGGTAATCTCACTTTAATGCACACAACATTGTTTTCCCAAAATGTTAACACAAATAAGTTTAAGCTTTTTAATAGCGCTTTAGCTTACAGTTTTATTACAATATGGACGTACATTGTACCTATACACATATTCATACTGTTAGGCCAATCATACTGGCTTATAGAAACATATTTTCACTTATTATCTGATTACCCATACTGTTTCATTGCACTTATGTATATTAATGTAGTATTTGCATCGTTTAACCACCATGCGTGATCATGACCATCGTAGGTCAATACAGATTTTTAATTTTTTGTTTGATGGAGCAGGGAACGGATAGGTATAGAAGAAGAAGGGAGAGAGAGAGAGAGAGAGAGAGAGAGAGAGAGAGAGAGAGGAGTTAAGAGATATAAAAATCAGTCTTGTTTTGGCACAAACTCATGTACGGACGACGAGAAAATCTAACGAGTTTGACACCTGTTTTTTTTTCTGTTGTTTTTGTTGCAGAAAATGGGTTGAAGGTACGTGATTGTGCAAATGTGTGGAAAGCGGGTTTGGTGTGTGATGATAAAAATGATGTCATCAATAGCTACGGTAGTGTCAAAAATTGTCATACAGAAAATTTCATATAGCCATAACTTTTTTTAATTGAATCCGTGTCTGATTTCGTTCAAATTTTCGCTGATCTCTTTTAATATTCCATCTGAGCTGTAATCCGAGAGACGGTCATAGATGCGTGTGTGGGAGTGTCAGAGTGTGGGTATGTGCACGTACGTGGGTGTTTGGTGTAGTCGTATGTTCATTGGATGGTCATGCATGCATTATGGTTTCGGAGTTCAGCGAGTTGTAGGGCATCTTATCGCCAGCGACGATTAGCGCTTTTTTCCCCTCCATATATTGGCGACAATATTAATTATGTGCAGGAAAATGGAACACTGCACAGATATGGTCGCCAGTAGCTAGTGTGGTCGGAAGCGAGAAGCCTAAACAAAATGATAAACTAAAGTATGTCAACCTCCTTTATTACACTGGTAAGTGAAGAACCCCATTCAGTGATTCTCAATACTAGTAATAAGCAACAACCCCCTCACTAAACAATATATCAAATGTATTATATATATATATATATATATATATATATATATATATATATATATAGAGAGAGAGAGAGAGAGAGAGAGAGAGAGAGAGAAAGATGTCCCCTCGCAATATATATATATATATATATATATATATATTGAAAGAAATTTGACAAATGCAAACAACTTTGGCAACTCCCTTGTAAATAATAAACATTGAAAGAAATGAAAATGGGAGAATAAACAAATATAATTGTGATCAGTCTTAGTGATGAACGTTTGCGGTTCTCCGTCATATTATATGCGTGATCCGAAAAAAAGGGTTTACGAAGAGGGCCGTTGCAAACTATATATACCATCAATATTGAGGACCAAGCTTTCGAGCACCGGCCCTTCATCAGGGCACTAGCAAACGCATACTAGCAACACACAATAAATTAGAATACTCATACCAAAATCGGGAAGATCCTGATGAAGGGCAGGTGCCCGAAAGCTTAGTCCTGATTATTAGTAGTATATAGTCTTGCAACGGCCCTCTTCGCAAACCCCTTTTTTCGGATCACGCATATATATATATATATATATATATATATATATATATATATATATATATGTGTGTGTGTGTGTGTGTGTGTGTGATCAGGTAACATATACAACAGCTTTGGCAACTCTCGTGGAAATAAATACATGTGAGACAATTGAGAGAATAATAGCGTAGCATGAATCAAAGTTCCCCAGAGCTGTCCTACCATTTTGGAAATTTTTGCAAAGGTTGAAAAAATGTTTCCGTCGGGAATCGAACCCGGGTCACTGGCTTAGAACGCCAATGCCTTAACCACTGTTGTATATGTTACCTGATCACAAATGTTAATTATTCCAACATATACTTGTATCCTAAAGCATTCGCTCGGATCCAGCTGAGGTGTGCGGCAGGGCATGGTTAGAAACTCATCTGCCACCGATAAAGGAATTAATTAGTGAGGGTTGAAGATTTGTCTCTCTGTCGGTTAAGCGAATTTGGAGTCGCCGAAACCACTGGCCCGTCTCCGTGATCTAGTGGTTAAGGCATTGGCGTTCATAGCCAAAGGTCCGGGTTCGATTCCCGGCGGAGACATTTTTTCAACCTTTGCAAAAATTTCCAAAATGGTAGGACAGCTCTGGGGAATTTTGATTCATGCTACGCTATTATTCTCTCAATAATTTATTGTCACACACACACACACACACACACACATATATATATTTCTTTCAGTATATATGTGTGTGTATATATATATATATATATATATATATATATATATATATATACATATATATGTTTACTGATCAATAATCCATTTTCTTCTTTTTGACAAAATGATCATTTCATGATTTTGACATACTTGAGGCCAAAGCCAATTTAGTCAACAGTTGTTCATATTTTGCTAGTGTGAACAGACGGCCATAAGATCTGTGGGTTAGTGTGTGTGATGTGTGTGTGTGTGTGTGTGTGTGTGTGTGTGTGTGTGTGTGTGCTTGCGTGGTCCGTTGGGAGCGGGTGTATTAACTCGTGAGTGGAACTTTAAAAGAAGTGTGGGTTTAGGGTGTGCATGTGGACATGCGGATGTGTTATGTTTCATCTCCATCATTTCTCATTTCATCCACTTTACGTGGATTGTTACATTAACTGAAATTACCATTTTGCTCTCTTTTATTCCATATATTTTTTGAGACCTAAACTTTTATTTGTTCACTCATGCATGACATATCTTAGACTCTATTTCTTTTTTTTTAAATAGTATCTTCATTCTTAAATGTCATCGCACATAGCTTCTCCTAAATTGCAATCTTTGTTTATTTCTTGCACTTTTATCTATATATTATTCCTTGATATTTTGCAGATGCGTGCAAGGCCCTCTTTGCTGGAGTGGAAATGTGTAACAATCATGGGACATGTGCGAGCTTGCAGGGTGCCGGACTTGAGTGTATCTGCGAACCCGGATATACGGGTCTTACATGCCAGAATCAGAGTAATTAGTTCTCATGAATTCATAATCATGCGATTTTTCTGCATTTCTGCACAAAATTTGGTTGATGAGAAGATTGAGGAGAAGATTCAATCTCTCTCTCTCTCCCCCTTCCCATTATTAACCGATTGGTATCAATCGTAAGATGTTTCTGGATGTATGCACCAATGCTCGACAGGCATTTATCTATGTAAAATGAGAAGCTTTTTAAATTAAAGCTTTTTAAAAAGGTTGAGTACTAAGATTTTCGAACTTGTTTAAAATTCCTGTGGAAGAAAATACATTTTTTAAAAAGATCTAGTCAACAACATTCATTTTTGAAATGTTGGCACAGGCATGGGGAGATCAGTGTATCAAAGTGGGGATAAAATAGAAAAAATAGTATATTAAACTGTTGAAAATGATTGATCAGTATAGGGAGAGAATGACATCAAAAGTAATGACGGAATATTTCACTTTTATTCATCAGATTTTCTTCTTCACAAATTTGCCACATGCCATTCCAGCAGGTTTCTGATCATTTTCAAACCTTATTCGATTTCTTCCTCTGAATTATCTTTCCAAAAGCTATTCACTTGGTTTTTTTTATTTGTTATTTTTTTAGGGATTTTTTTTTTTTTTGGGGGGGGGGGGAGAGTAGTGGAATAATTCTTCAGTTAAAATTATTGTTCTGTAATTTTACTGAGTCGTTTTCCTTTTTAGATGCAAGTTCGACAGTCGATCCCTGCAGAGGGTAATGCATGCATGAACGGTGCTACATGTGTTCCCTATATAATGGCCCTGAAGTACGCTCGACAACAGGTCATGTGCGACGTGAATTTCGCATCCTAGGTCCTGAATTTCGCATCCCGGGTCCTGAACTTCGCAGCCCGGGTCCTGAACTTCGCATCGCAGGTCATGAATTTCGCATCGCGGGTCATGAATTTCACGACTTGGAATGCAAAGTTCGCGCCATTGGTCATGAATTTCGCATCGCAGGTCGTGAATTGCATGACCTGGGATGCGAAGTTCAGAACCCGGGATGCGAAATTCAGGACCCGGGATGCGAAAATCAGGACCTGGGATGCGAAATTCACGTCGCACATGACCTGTTTTCGAGCGTACTTCAGGGCCATTATAGGGAACACATGTAGCACGTTCATGCATGCATTACCCGGCTTGAAATGAATTTGATTGCCCATTTATCAAAAAGCATGCTCCTACTTTTAATTTGAATGATCCAAATGAACAATTGATTGTTCGGATAGTGAATCTGAATGACCCAATTTGAATTTGAAAGCAGCTTCAGAGCTGCGAGCGTGAAATGCGGGAAATTGAATGCTCGGAATATGAACTTCAAAATCATGAAATTGACCGGGAAAACCTGTAGCATTACTATAATCTACGGTATTTTTCATTAGTATTATCTTTATTATCATAATTACTCTGTTATCATTGTTAATGTCATTATCACTTTATCATCATCATCATCAACATCATCATCATCCTCCTCCTCCTCTTCCTCATCACCATTATTATTATTATTATTATTATTATTATTATTATTATTATTATTATTATTATTATTATCATTATTATCATCATCATCATCATCATCCTCATCATCATCCTCATCATCATCCTCATCATCATTATTATAAGCAAAACCATCGTTATCATTTCTATCAACATAACGATTTTATTCTCTTATATATTTGCAAAAAATTATTTTCAGTGCCTGGCGACCCGTGTTTTTCAGGCCCGTGCATGAATGGGGCAAAATGTGTATCTCTTCTTGGTGTGTTCCTTTGCGAGTGTGCTGATGGATTCGAAGGAAACTTTTGTGAACGTACATGTAGGTGTTTCCTTTTTACTAAACATGATTTCATAGTTTAATTCACCATAATGTCCAGAGAAATTCTATTTCTCCCTTTTATTCTTTATCTCTTCCTTCTTTTACCGCTCGCTTTTACTTGTATGTTTTCACACCTTTCTTATATGGGCAAAAAGGGAAAAGGTCTTATGCAGTTTGTTGGAAAATCTTATTTGTCGGATGTATTCAGAGTGCTTATTTTTGTCGGCCGACTTGGAACTTGCTTTCCAGCAACTTGTCAGGAATGTTTGTGTAACTCCCTTTCATTTGAGATGTACACAGAGGCAGATTTTGTGAAAGAGGTAGGGGGAGGGACGAAATCACTGAGAATTTTCTGAAAAATGAGAAGAAGTCCATCACACACATTTGGGAGTGTCTCTTTGTACATGCCACCGGCGTAAATCCGTTTGAGGAGTGGGGTTAAACTCACACTTAAGTATACACACACACCCTTACTCACCTAAACCGGGTCCTGAACTTCGCATCGCAGGTCATGAATTTCGCATCACGGGTCGTGAATTTCACGACTTGGAATGCAAATTTCGCGCCATGGGTCATGAATTTCGCATCGCAGGTCGTGAATTTCATGACCTGGGATGCGAAGTTCAGGACCCGGGATGCGAAATTTAGGACCCGAGATGCGAAATTCAGGACCCTGGATGCGAAATTCAGAACCTGGGATGCGAAATTCACGTCGCACATGACCTGTTGTCGAGCGTACTTCAGGGTCACAATGGGGGAGAGAACACATGTACATGCCCTCAAGGATATACCGGTCCTATATGTGCTTTGTGTAAGAGTTCTGAGTTATTGTTTTGTCTGAATCATTGTAATGATTATTGTTTTGTCTGACTATGGTCCTCACAAATTTCCTTACATTCTCTTGCTAGTCTTATTTTCCTCAAACCTGGTTGATTTATTCTTATAATTTCAGCTTTTAAAATAAGCAACTTATATGGAGGGGGCGGTTGAATGGAGTAATTCTTTCGCCAAAAATCAACAGGGAGGGAATGACATCAAAAGCTGATGATGGAATAATTCACAGATTTTCTTCTTCACAAATTTTCTACATGCCATTTCATTAGGTTTCTGATCGTTTTCAAACCCTATTCGATTTCTTTCTCTGAATTACCTTTCCAAAAGCTATTCACTTATTTTTCATTTGTTATTTTGGGTTGATTTTTTTTTCGGGGGAGGGGGGGGGGGGGTGGGGTAGTGGAGTTACTCTTTAATTTAAAAAAATATATATTTACTGTAATTTTACTGGGTCGTTGATTTCCTTCTTTTTTTATGCAGCTCTGACAGTCGAACCCTGCAGCGGCAGTGAATGCAATCAGACCATGGTCCTCACAAACTTCCTGACATTTTTTGACTAGTTTTGTTTTCCTTAAAACCTGTTTTAAATTTGTTCTTATAATTTCAGCTTTTTAAAAGCACTTGGAGGGGGGCGGTTGAGTGGAGTAATTTTTCAGCCAAACAACCATCAAATAATTATTTACTTTACTTTTACGGGGTAATTGATTTTTTTTTTTTTTTTTTTTTTGGTTATTATTGCAGCTCTGACAGTCGATCCATGCAGCGGCAGTGAATGTACGAACGGTTCTACATGTGTTCCCAATGTTGATGGGGGAGAGTACACATGCATATGCCCTCAAGGATATACCGGTCCTATGTGTAATTTGTGTAAGTGGACCGATTATTGCTTTTGTCTTAATCAACAATCAGACTGTGTTCCTCACAAATTTCCTGACATGCTATTACTGGTCTTATTATCCTCAAATCCTGATTGATTTGTTCTAATGATTTCAGCTTTTAAAAGCAACTCACTGGGAGGGGGCGGTTGAGTGGAATAATTCTTCCGTCGCATAATTATTAGATAATTATTTACATCAATTTCACCATGAAATTTTCTGAGTAATTGATTTTGTTTTGTTATGGCAGCTGTGACTGTCGATCCATGCAGCGGCAACACTTGTATGACGGGAGCTATTTGTGTTCCATATGGTGGTGGGGACATGTATACATGTAAATGCCCTCAAGGATATACCGGTCCTATGTGTGATATCGGTAAGTTTAGATTTTAAACGCTAGCAATAGGTGATGAGGTGTAAAATGCATTTGTAATCATTGACAGCTAAGCTGAGTTGATAGTCTTATCAGAATGAAGTTTGCTTAAGTTAAAGGATGTTGACATCCTTCGTAACCAAGGTAACGTATAATGATTAAAGTGCAAGACCACACCGAGTTAGAATTCATTTCAAGCCAAAGAGTAAATATTTTCAAAGAAAACATTGAAAGTTTGATAAAAAATCGATTGAAAAATAAAGAAGTTATGGATTTTTGAAGTTTTGCTGTCTTTTGGGACAACTTAAAAAAAAAAAAAAAGTATTTAGATTTTGGCAAAACAGTTCTCGAACAGTGTCTATGAACAGTTGAATATTCAGTGAGTGAGTTGATGATTATACCCTCAGTTTTCCACGCATTAATAAACAAAAATAACTAAATTTCCTACTTTAGCTAGAAAAGAGTAAAGGTTGTCCTAAATACTCCTTGCACACTTAGAAAATAATATTTATTCTAATATGTGTAGACATGATGAACGGGGTATCACAGGTTTGCTTTGTTTTTGGTTTTGGGTTGTTGGTTTTTTTTTTGGGGGGGGGGGGGATTAAAATTTTCCGAAATTTTGTATGTGCCGTGGTATAGTGGTTCATTCACTTGACTCTTCATCTAAGGGTTGAGGGTTCAAATCCCAGCTCGTCACTAACGTCTTTAGGCAAGACTTTAATCTTCATTTGCCACTCTCCACCCGGGTGTAAATGCGGACCTGGCAACTGCTGGGGTAATAACTGCAGGGCCTTCAGGAAGAACAGCAATTATGCTGATGAGGTTTCCCTGGGTAAACAAAACTATTATTAATATTATTATTATTATTATTATTATTATTATTATTATTATCATTATTATTATTATTATTATTATTATCATCATCATCATTATTATTATTACTGTTATCATTGCTATCATATTATTATTATTATTATTATTATCCTACACTCATCTTATCGTTCATGGTTTTTGACGCGGTTTATACCACTTCATATCTGAGCGAGCATTTTGTCTTTCTGTTGGTTTTGCAGAGATAGAAAACCATAATTTGATGACCACTCCACCCTCGACCACAGCTCGGGGATACATTCTTACACGGAGCGTTATACTTACCGTCTCAGCTTTGGGGCTCACGGTTATCATCAATGCAAGAACACTTGCTTAGGAAATCTATGATACCTACTGCAATACTGGGACGGCTGGGCAGTTTCATCATCGAACATGTCGAATGGATGAAATTTCTGCTCTGTCTATTTTTTCTTGATCAGTTCTTTGTTATTAGATAGTAAGACATTATGTTTGGCGACAGCTATTGCTCAGCATGCTCAGAGGCAATGTTAATATCTAAAAGAATTATAAACTGCAATCCTGGACCAAACCTTAAGCCTGAATCTAACCCACAAAGACCCAAATGCACCCCAACCATAACCCTAACCCTACATCTACGGGGAAAATAATCCTGGAGCAATTATAATCGCCGCAACACGTACGGGAGCACCGTAATGATAATGGAACAATCATAAATGTATAAAGCATGTACACGTACGGGAGCACCGTAATGATAATGGAACAATCATAAATGTATAAAGCATGATATATATATATATATATATTTGATGTGTCATAATCTTTAATGATGTCGTTGGACACTATAGTGCATTGTTTTTAAGATAGTACGTAGTGTTTTAATTACAGTGCATGTTTCCGCAAAATATACACTACTGTTGTATCGTAGACATGCGGCGAAATCGAAACTATATTCTAACAGATGAAGAAAAAGACAGATTTATAAGAATACAAAATAAATTATGTATGCAATAAACTCAGTATATCCTCTTGAATTAAGGAGCTCACTATCAGATATAAATGTAAACAGAGAACAGTTAGATATTAAGGACGAGTTTTGAAGAAAAAAAATTACAGGTCGTGGAATTTAAGAAGTATGGTTACTTTGTTCAGGAAAAAAAAGTTGTTTGAACCATTTGTAATTTCCTTTTCTTCATATAGAGAACCGTATATTTTGGTTTTCGTTCAATGTGAAGTAAATTAATCTACATCCTTTCTCTCATTTTTTTTTATAGCTTTCAACATTGCTCTTGCAATATAGAAATATATAGCTTTATTTAGAATGAAATGAATGGAAATTTGATCGGCAATATTTACATGTACTAAGTAAGGCCACCAATGATGCTTTTAGAAAAAGATAAGAAAGTTCAGAAAAAAGACGAAGGAAGAATAAAAGGCTTGGGAGAGAGCGCGCAAGAGAATAAAAAGAGGGAGGCAGACAAGGAGTCCGAGAGGGAGGAGAAGTAGGAGAAGACATGGTACATTGCTAGAATGTTTCAATGCGTGATTGTGCGTATGTGTGTGTGGGGCGGGGGGGGGGGGGGGGGAGAGTCATCGTATTTTATGAAGATATGAATCCAGTTCATCATGGAATAAATCAAAATTAGAGTCAGAGTTAAACCTACACCTATAATTAAATTTTTGTGACTTGAGTTGTCAGTCACTTTTTATTCAGTTTCAAATATAATACATATTATATCGAAAAAGGTTGAATATAAGCTGTAAATTGTTTGTCTTGTTGTTGGCTCTATGAAAAAATGATTGGTTTCTACAATTTTAATGTCATATATTCGGTTATGACCTGTATAGTCTCCAAGGTAATCAATTGAAAACATGGAAAATGAAATATTATTGAATTCTACATTTTCAGTTTGTCACTTCTTATTGGCTATAGGTAAAAATATAAATTTTGAGAAGATGAAATGACATCATACCCTGAATAAGGTGAATATATAGAAATAAAATCTTGAAACGTAATGCAAGCACGCTTATACATAAAATTATAAATACAAACAAACAAACAAAAAATTCGCGAAAAACGGAAAGGATTGCCTCGCAAGGAAAAGATACAATAATACAATAAATTAGCAAACTAAAACGCTATTCATATTTTAGAAAAATGTATTATTACAAAGTATGCCATCTCTTTCATCGTATCAACAACTTACTCTTTCATTCACACAAATAATGAACAAAACATAATTTTTACCTCACATCTCTCTTATTCATCGGCACCACCTCTACCCCTCCCCCATCCCCCCTCCTACCATCGCTTTCTCATTACATTCCATTCTCTTTACTATTTCCTGACGTAAGACATTTGTAATAATGCCTATTACTACTTTTTTTGATGTAGGCTGAAACATGCAATTACTTCAACTAAACACGGCTATAGAATGCATCGTCCATATTACGACCCATTTTTAATTCACCTGATGTAAGCTGATTGGCTTGAATTTTGTTTTATTTTTTATGTTTGACACTGTCAGTAAAATGATACTTTTGGGGGCCCTGTACATAGGTAAATATAGGCCTACATCCAAACTAAAATTGTATGTCATAAACAACATATGCATGATAAAAAAAACCCTCAAGAAATGTTGCATTACATGCACTGAGATACAGGTTCAGAGATCATTTCAAGCTTTTGAAGAATGGTATCAAAATCTAAGCATGTCTTTTGACATAAAGATCGATAATAATGAGAAGTGTGTTATAATTTGAATTACAGCAGTTCTAAAATAATGAATCCGAATGCGCCCCTTATCTGAAAAAGCAAGATTGTACATGGAGAATATAAACATGACACAATATCCCGAAAATCGAAATGTAATACAAAGTCACTATATATAGAAAATAAAAAATCCATGACACGGGCGTTCATATTGTTCAGTGGTCCTTGTTTTTATTCTCGCACCTATACACAAAGAGGCTGTCGCGGAGGCCTTGCAGTACCATGTTGTCTTTGCCACCTGCGTATTTCGCAGAACGACTGTGATATTCCTGACAAAGAGCAAGACTTTGCTATTGTATCCTGGAGGAGCTCTAAATGGGGCGTAACCAGACAGAGAGATAGAATAGCGAACAGATTGCACTACACGTTCACACAGCATGTAGAGCCTCTCTGGTTTAGCTAGGGGTGGGGTGGGGAGGTTCGCACGTGCCCCCTGCTGAATGGCACAATGAACATTCTGAAAGATAATTGCTTGAATAGTTCATGTGTGAGTGACATCAGTATTTCTCAACCCTGGCCTTAAGATGAACAAAAGATCTGACCTTAATTAATACTGTGATCTATTTTTGTACTTTTGCAACGAAATCATTTATTGAGGGTTATGTTCTTTACAGGAAGAATTATTTTAAACTACTTCACTAGAGAAGAAAGTGAAAGCTGGAACAGATGGATTGAAACTATAAAAGCTAACACGAAGTAACATTCAATTTTCCACTAAAAAGTAAACCGAGCGAAGAAATTTGGGTGTGTTGGTGTTGTTAATCTATTTCCCGTCTGATTTGAATTGACATTCGGTTCATAATATAATCGTACAAATGACTGAATTTTACCATATTTTTACTCTTTATTTTTCTTGGCAGAAAATCTGTTGGGAGATGGCTTCCCATGTCCCACTTTCAAATATTAAATGACACATCGTATAGAAAACTAAATATCACTCACTCAGTCGGCAAAAGGAGGAGTCTCCATACACCCTTAAATAGTCAAGGCCTGATATTATCCAAAAATATCTACCAAGGGTAAATCAACAACTAGCATGTTTATGCAAGAAAAAATGCAAGAAGCAAATCAAAAGCAGTGCTCATCGGCACCCCGTAACTCCCGCATAACGGTCAAAGATGGCGAAAAGTGAAAGATTCGCTGCCTTTGTAATCGGCGCATTAGTCCTGTATCTGCGGAACTATAATGTCATCTTCGTCCAAGCCCGTTCCACTGGCGCACCCGTGAACCCTCAAATTTGTTCGGACATGACACCAGGCCATTCTCTACCGCCTACTACCAGTCCAAGCCCATATACTATCACTTTAAACAGTAATACCTACATACCAAGTCAACCACTGACAGGTAAGTCGTTGTATCATTGTTTCACTCCTTCATCGATTTTGCTTGACAACAATGTCTTATAATAAATGGGAGTTAATTGAAAGCAAAAGAATACTCAAACAATAGAGTGTTGATTGATTTAACAAACTTAAGTGAAAGCTTGTTTGAAAAGAAATTCAGTGTTTATCAAAATACAGTATATAGGTAATCCGAGTTAAGATGGTTAATATTCCAAGATTTGACAATTTGCATGTAACTTATAGACCAATTTCACAACGCAAGAGGGCAGCAGACTGTTCGACACAGTTCGACATACTGCGGTGGGCGCTCCCACTTTTATAGTACACAAGTCAATAGCACGTTATGTACATTCGTTCGACTTTTTGTCTATTTTGACCAGTATATGCATATTTATTGTAATATTTGCAATGAGAAATTATCAGGGAAGTTCAGGTCGCAGCTGTGCGGTGCTCAAATGCCACAAGAATTAGAGAAAGTTTAAAAATTGGAAGCTAACTGAGTACGAAAGTCACTCGCTTTTGACTCATGAAGCCTGTTTGTGTGAGAAGCCGTACTCCCTACACAGGTTTCCGTAAGCAATGTGAAGGAATTCATCGCCAGTGCGTAAAAACATCAACAGAAAGGACTTTGAAGTCAAGAAACATTATCATTATGTACTTTGGCGTAAAATTTAATTGAAAACATGACTTTGTAAACAGGGTAAGATTTAGGGCTCCCGTTTACTACGGCTTCTATGCTGCAATCTTACTGACAAAACTAAGCTGAAAAACCATCGAAAGTGCAAAAATGCATCATACCTTCATCCGTCAGATATGACCATTGTCTTACCTCATCTACCCATATATCCATGCTTTATTTTATTGATCTAGAATAAAGTAAATGGAACAATATCGGGGCATATCTCATATCTTACATTCATTTTGTACACAGAGCCAATCGCGGTCAGCGCGCTTGCCCACCGCAGCAATGGCGTCGCCGAATTAAGAGGACCAAATACATAAACCGGAGGTGAATTGGTCTATAGGAATACAGTATAACTCCTCCCCTTTCTTTGTCACCTCACTTGCATCACTTGTGACGCATAACCGAGTTCACTGATATTCTAAGGTGACAGGTATACGATTTCCATTTCCCAAGTTTTACTGAATTGATTAAGCTTAAAAAGACTGAAATTATTACTTTCATGGCCGCCATATTCTTTTGATTTAAATATTACCGATTTGAATCGTATTTTTGCAATGTTAGTTGGTATTCACACGTAACCTGAATCTCATGAAAGGTTTTTAGCGGGCCTGGGGGTGTTTCATAAAGCTGTTCGTAAGTTAAGCATGACTTACGCACGACTGGAACATGTTCTTGGGCGATAATCAGATTCTCAATCATTTAACATGTAGTACAAGAACATATCACTAGTCTTGCGTAAAAGTCGTTCGTAACTTACGAACAGCTTTATGAACCCCCCCCCCCCCCCGGTAATTTACGTTACCATCAGTCATTGGAAAATGGTTCAATTGACTGAAAACGCACTTTCGGCTTCGAGGTTCCAACATTTCATTTCACAGGGAGTTTTTTTTTTAGGGTTTTATATCCGGGAGTCTTTCAGGGGAAATCTCCCGGTAAGAAAACCACTTTCAGCAATTTTAAACAATATTGAGACCATGGTAATACGAGGAACTTCAAGAGCTGGGGTCCCAACTTGCAAGAAATTAATTCAAGCAGCTGCCCCTTTCTAAGGATGCACAAAACAATATAGAGGTGCAATGTTGCCTTTGAACATGTTGATGTCCGATGTTGGATGCCTCCAACTTCTTCATTTTCATGGGAAGAATGAGTACTGATTTTTTTTTACAAATGAAATATCGGGAATATTTAACTTTTATTTGAATAAACAAAAGTTAAATTCAGTACATTATAAAATATGAATACAAAAGCCTGATTGCATTCATGTTGTATGATAGAAGTTTTGAAGTTGTGAAAAAAGATTAAATTTGACAATCCAAAACTCCATATTTCGACACTCTTCTGATTACTTCCGACGAAACGAAAAAATAAAAGATGCAATCATGCAAGTAAAGTTATTTATGATGTTCTTTAGTCCGAAAAATGAAATGAGTTCGTTAGTTTGTTAGTCATTTTCGGACTATCGAACCTTCGGAATAACGAACCCTATTTCATTTTCGGATTAACGAACCTTCGGAATAACGAACCTGATTCCATTTTCGGACTATCGAACCTTCAGAATATTGAAACTTACTTTATTTTCGGACTAACGAATCTACGGAATAACGAACCTAAGGAATAACGCCACAAATGTTCGGATAACGAGCCCTTTTTTCATTTTCCGACTAACAAACATCTTGGTATACGCAATGTGTCTGTTTCGGAATAACGAACCTTCGGAATAACTA
Source organism: Echinometra lucunter (assembly GCA_029962745.1). NCBI lineage: Eukaryota > Metazoa > Echinodermata > Echinoidea > Camarodonta > Echinometridae > Echinometra > Echinometra lucunter. The sequence goes on along the minus strand of CM057154.1, from coordinate 27,681,864 downwards.
ACATCACCCTCTATTTGTGCTGTGCATGCCTACTTTGCTTTAAATGCTTCTGAACATCGTTTGCGCATTTCGTGTAGGTAGTGAATTCTCATGCATACACGTCAACCAGGTCAGTGGACGATTTTCTTCTCGATTCTTATAGTCACGATCAGTACAAGCCCTGGTGCTGGGCAATTCAAGGGGATATTACTTCTAGCGCGTCGTTTAGGAACGGACGAAATCGTCGGTTCGTGGTCAGTTACGGATTCAACCAACTTCCAGACGGTCTCATGTGGGCAAAGCAACAGTGCTGTCACCCACCGAAACAACCAGGTCAAAGGGTTGACGACTTCCTTTACCTGGACTCCACCCAGCGGTGCAAACGGGGGCGTGTACATTGCGTAAGTAAATGGGTCTAAATTTGTGACTTTCTGAATTATTACACAAAATGAAACATAATTGTCTTTTTGAACGAAACTGTTTTATGTTTCCTTGTATTTAGTTCGCCGCCCCCCCCCCTCTCTCTCTCTCTCTTTCCCTTTCTTTCTCTCTCCTCTCTTTTCTTTACCTGTGCGTCTCTCAACACAAAACCTAAAACAAGGCAACGGAAATTCTGAATGTAAGGGATGTTAGAGCATAACTGCTCACTAATAATTGCAGTTTCTGTCATAATGAAGATATTCCAAATAGGCTTTCATCGACTCTCTGAATCATAAGCCTAAATATCCGTGGCAAATTCCAAACCGACGTTTCAATCTTTACACGTTGCGATTTTGTTTTCCTATGCTCAGAGCAACCTTTGTTAGAGAGTTCAGCGTTTTCTGGATAAACGTGACGTCATCGCTCATTCAAGGTGGGTATATTGTGCCTCTGTTGTAAAGAAACATCACATCACTGTTCCTTTATCCTATATTCTCATCACAACCTCATGAAACTAAACAACTCAAACCTCATCCAAAGAAACAAACCCAGGTCTGAGTCATTAACAGAAGGCCAGTAATGTTTAATGTTTATCTAACAGATAATGTTTAATGTTTATCTAACAGATATTATTTCATACTATATCTGTACATGTGAGAGTTTTTCAAACATTGCGATATTTATCGCATCGCAGTTATTATAGTAACATGGCACAGTCGCTAAGATCTCTTAACATCCCTATCTCCATGATCTCTGGAATACTACACATTGGTCCTAATTTTTCTTTCAAAATGCGACCTCATAAGGTGCTGAAAACCATTTTGAGGCTTAGGGATTTTTGTAGTTGTTGTTTTTGTTTGTTTGTTTTTGTAGAATATGGGCATTGTTATTAACATGCTAATCAATGTGATAGTTAACGCATTCTACTTCATCATTGCATTGCCTTTTTGTCAGATGCAAAGCGTCACTCATTTACTTCCACGTGTTTCACACGTCTCAAGTCTAATAGTCAGAATGCAGATTACAGGTAATCAATGATCCTAAGCAAGTCAAATGATTGCTCGACTTAAGGCTTAAAGTTCAAATTCAAAATTCAAATAAACATTATCTTCCGTTGATTAAGCAAGATTTAACAATCATTTCAAACAATAATAGATAACATAAATACATGGAAGGCGGTGAAAATCCCTGTACTCGTACAGGCAAAATTTTTCTGATGAGTACACGTGAAGGCACGATTTCGTGTCTTCTCCCCTCTTCCTCCCTCTGTTAAAAAAAAATGTCTAATTGGTGACTTTCTACTTACACCAATCAGATTTCGACCCGTGTGCTGGTAACCAATGTGAGAATGGAGGTGTTTGTCAACCTTCTATGGGTTCCAGTCCCCCTTACCTCTGTGTCTGTCTGTCGGGATTTACCGGCCAGTTCTGTCACACGAGCACGACAGGTATTATTATTATTATTATTATTTTTTTTTTTTTTTTTTTTTTGGGGGGGGGGGGTAACATTTGCATATTTTCTTCAATTTTCGAAAGTAATGAAAGCTCTTTTTTTAAATAAAAAATGAGGGAGGTATGCGTAAGCTTATCGCGTCAAAATTTACATGGATTATTATCAAATTGGTATTTGTTTGTATTTTCTTTCATCGTCTTAACTGAAAGAGGTGATACTCTCCAGGATTTTCATATCATGATTGAAGTGTTTCTTTTTTTTTCCTGAATTTCTAAAGTTGGTTTACTTCTTTTATTTTGTCTTCAACTTCTTCTTTTTCTCCTCCTTTTTTTTTTCTTCTTCTTCTTTACTTCTACCTTCTCCTTTTTCTTCGTTTTCTCCGCCTCCTTGTTCTTCTCCTTCTTCCTTCTTCTTTTTCTTCTCTTCCTCTTCTTTTTCTTGTTCTTCTTGTTCTTCTTCTTGTTCTCAGCCTCTTTCTCATCTTTCTGCACTTTCTTAGTCATCGTATTCGTCTTCTCATCTTCCTCCACCTTCTTCACGGTAATAGTTATCAATACATATCTCCAATAATCTTTCCAAATGTTTCAGTTCCTGATGAGCCCTGTCTTTCCAACCCTTGTCTGAATGAAGGCACCTGTGTCCAGATTTTTACACTTTACTACTGTAACTGTACCAGTGGATTCGAAGGGACAAACTGTGAACTGCAGAGTAGGTTTATTTCCTTATGAGGAAACTGCAAAAAAAAAATACTTGTTGTTCCCCCCCCCCCCAAAAAAAAAATACGGTTAATACGTTTATTTATTTATCTATCAATTGATTAATTAATTCATTTATTTAGTTCTAATATTTATACAATGCACATTTTCACCATTTAAGGTGGTCTTCCATGAGGCGCTGATTGGTAGAGAAACTAAAATGACAATCTTCAATGAAAATATATAACAACGACAAAACAAAGTACAGGAATAATTACAAATATCATTTACATATGAATCAATAGAATCCTTTAAAAACGTCGATTACTGAAGAAGTACCGTTGCACCCTTTGATATTATAAAGAAAGTTATTAGTAAATCAGATGATAGACAATCATGGAATTTTTAGACGCTTTTAACTAAACTACAAAAAAGATAGCCTAATATTATTTTAAGTGTTTATAAACAATTATATAACACCTTAATAGATCCCTGTCATTTGATTGGTTGTTTGATATTGATCATGTGTCCCATTGCACTATGACGTCATCATTCGTGCAATTGGCTCCATTTACCGTGCAATCTTGGATCCATACGATTTGCTCCATTGCACGAACGCCGAGAGCCCGGCACACTATGTACGTAAAACGCTTGCGTTTGCAGTGAACAGCGCGCTAGCGTATATAGCGCTATTGATTTATTGCGATTTGATCTATTTTTAGGTGTCATCTAAAACAAATAATGAATGTTTTTTTCATTCGTGCAATGGACAGAATATTTCATGAAAGATGAAATTATTGATCCATTCAACGAGGCGCAGCCTCGTTGAATGGATCATTTCATCTTTCACCTCATGAAATATTCTGTCCATTGCACTCATAAACATTCATTATTTGTATACTATCAAATATATATATATATATATATATATATATATATATATATATATATATATATATATATATATATATATATTGTGATCAGGTAACATATACAACAGCTTTGGCAACTCTCATGGAAATAAATACATGTTAGACAATTGAGAAAATAATAGCGTAGCATGAATCAAAGTTCCCCAGAGCTGTCCTACCATTTTGGAAATTTTGCAAAGGTTGAAAAAATGTCTCCGCCGGGAATCGAACCCGGGCCTTTGGCTATGAACGCCAATGCCTTAACCACTAGACCACGGAGACGGGCCAGTGGTTTCGGCGACTCCAAATTCGCTTAACCGACAGACTGACAAATCTTCAACCTTCGCTAATTAATTCCTTTGTTGGTGGCAGATGAGTTTCGAACAATGACCTGCCGCATACCTCAGCTGGATCCGAGCGAATGCTTTGGGATACATGTATATGTTGGAATAATTAGCATTTTGTGATCAGGTAACATATACAACAGCTTTGGCAACTCTCATGGAAATAAATACATGTGAGACAGTTGAGAGAATAATAGCGTAGCATGAATCAAAGTTTCTCAGAGCTGTCCTACCATTTTGGAAATTTTGCAAAGGTTGAAAAAATGTCTCCGCCGGGAATAGAATTCCAACATATACATGTATCCTAAAGCATTCACTCAGATCCAGTTGAGGTGTGCGGCAGGTCATTGTTCGAAACTCATCTGCCACCAACAAAGGAATTAATTAGTGAGGGTTGAAGATTTGTTGAAGATTCATGCTACGCTATTATTCTCATACATATATGTGTATGTGTATATATATATATATATATATATATATATATATATATATATATATATATATATCTTGTATTTAAGGAGGAGTGGGCGTCGTCTACTTCGGTCGCTTATAAAAACAGAATGGTTTTGGAAGGTGAGCGAGGTAACAAAACGGATTCATATTCAGCACACAGGGGATCGAATTGATTATTTAGATATTTATATTTCGGTGACGAAGTATCATTTCTACAATGAAAAAGGAGTATATTTTTCAACGCTCGCTGCGCTCGCTCGTTATATAATTGTTTAATGGTTTTTTAAAGCAAACAAATTGGGTGACAGATGATCAAATAAATAATTCGATGTTTCATATGCTCACAATGTAATTTACTGAAGGGTTGGTGTGTGTTTCCTCGCTCGCTTCGCTCGGTCGTAATAGTTAGAGACATGGTGGTTTCCGACAGAAAACAATAGACCAGGGACGTGCTGAAATAGGTCATTGGCAGTGAGGTGATTAGATATGTAGTTGAAATATCATTAAGCCCTATAGTGGTCCGAAAGTGTATTTTGATGATATAATTACATATCTTTTATTACAAATAAAGTTGTAATTTTCGGCTTGCTCCCTTCGCTCGCTCGCAAAATTTAAAAACAGGTTGGTATCTATAGCAAGATGCATCATTTTCCCAAAATATAGAACGCTTCAAGTCCATAAAACACTTTTCTTCGAGATTACTGTCGTTACAGTGTTTTTTAATATTTTATTTCAAAAAACACATGCACACGTTGGTATCAATATGCACATAGCACATCACTTTATTTGATAAACGATAAAAAAAGCAATGTAGATAAAATGCCTTGCTTAAGGGCATAAGTGCCGTGCCTAGGATCGAACCCCGGACCTTCGCGTCTCCAGTCAAGCGCCTTAAACCACTCCACTACGGCACCTCTACGACATGTTATTGTTAACATGATCCACATACACCCGCACAAACTTATCCACTCGGTGCAATGGCTATACAAATACGCAGCAGGGGGCAGGGGGCAGGGGGCAGGGGGCAGGGTGGAGGATACCCCTCAGAAATTTTGAATACATTTTTCTTACTGAAAATTGTCCAAAAATCCACCAAAAGTGTGTACCAGATCCTTCAATTTCAATTTTTAAAATGTAAAAGCGCCCTCATGACCAGCTGTCGCTTCGCTCTCTCACTTTCATATTTCTTCAAAAATTTAATGCGCCTTGCCCCCCCCCCAAAAAAAAAAAATTTCTGCGTACAGCCATGCTTGGTGCCCCTCCCCCCCCAAAATGCATTGACCCACGGTACGCCATTGCTGGGGGAGATTTTAATTTTTTTATTTTTTATAGTTTTTATTATTTTATTTATTTATTTATTTGATTTGATTTGATTTTTTAAAAAATCATCTATAACTGCAAAAATTTTGAGGACCTTTGTTTTTGTATTTTTTTAGTCATCTCACCTATTTCGGCATAATTTTTTGCATAATTTAATATTTTTTGCTGCTCCATGTTGTTGTTTCATTTAGCATAATTTTGTTATTTCATTTAGCATAATTTTAGCATAATTTTGCGGTCCTCTCTAGCATAATTTCATTCTGGACGCTGGCCACAGTCCAGTTGGGTATACTGGCGAGCTCTGTCAGGCAGATACGATTTTCATGTATGAATCTTCGATTCTTTTATTAGCCTACTCTTGTATGGCATTCAAAAATGTTGAAATTCTGTAATGCACTTGAATGGCATGATTCAATGCAAATCTGAAAGAACATTATACTTTACCGTCCATGCCATCAGCTGATTTGATAGAGAACACTGAATGTTGTATTGGCAGAAGTGATCAATGTTAAAAGATATACTTGGGAGATTATATAGTTGAGGGAAGAGATTGTGAAGCGTTTTGTAACAGCAAGGAAAATTCGTTGTGTACCGAAAAGAATATGAGTGCTCTTTTACTTTGCTTTTAAAATACATTTGCAGCTCTGGATCTGTGTGCTAGTAACCAGTGTCAGAACGGAGGAGCATGCAGTCCTTTCCCCGGTTCCAGCCCTCCATACTTTTGCAAATGTCCATCTGGATTTAGCGGCCAATATTGTCAAACAGGTCCGTTTTTGCTTTATCAGCTCAGCATGGAATTTTTAAGTGAATTCTTGTTGTTAAGGCCTAAATGATTCAGAAAACAGTGAAGATACAATTACATCATGCATAGGTTATTATTGATGATCACTTTTGAACCCAAACTGCGAATATTAATGGGGAAAACGGCTAAACGTAAAGACTCCAGTTTGTTTTTCCACTAGACTAGTGAGCCTATGTCTATAGTTGTTCTCTTATTCAATTTGTGTCATTATCTGATTATGCAACAGCAGCTTCGGATCCTTGCGCTAATAACCAGTGTCAGAATGGTGGAGCTTGCAGTCCTTTCCCTGGTTCGAGCCCTCCATACTTCTGCATTTGTCCATCTGGATTCAGTGGCCAGTACTGTGAAGCAGGTTTGGGTTTACAGATTCTAATTATGCATTCCTCTTGACGGCATGCAGTTTATTTCACTTTGGAACATTATCTTAAAGGATACCCTTAATAATGTAAAATTCCTGAATGAACGAAAGTAGATTTACGAAATTCAGGCACAACAAGAATTATGATTCATTGCAAAAGAAATATCTCTCTGTGGTTGCTGATAAATCATGAATTCAATTACCCACAGGAATAGATCCATGTGCTAATAGCCCGTGTCAAAACGGAGGAACTTGTAATCCTTCACCAGGGTCAACCAATGCCTACACTTGTAACTGTCCAGTCACGCATACTGGCGAGCTCTGTCAGACAGGTACGATTTTCATATTTGATCTTTGTTTCTTTTTACTCTTCCAGATACTTAAAAACGTCGAATTTCAAACGCACTGGAATGGCATGATTAAAATTAGATTTGAAAGAAAATATTCAACTTTATCATCAACCTGGTCAATGTAGTCAATTGATTTGATAGGGAACATTGAAGGCTGTGGAATAATATTCTTGTGAGATCATATAGTGAGGTTGTGAAGCGTTTTGCAGAAGTAAGGAAAAGTCGCTATTCCAGAGATAACATTCATGCTCTGCAAATCTATCCTGTAAGTAAAATGCAAGATCTTTTGTAGTTGGAAACGTCACTTTTTAAACCCCATCTGCTCTGAGGTTTACTTTGCTTTTAAAATACATTTGCAGCTCTGGATCTGTGTGCTAGTAACCAGTGTCAGAACGGAGGAGCATGCAGTCCTTTCCCCGGTTCCAGCCCTCCATACTTTTGCAACTGTCCATCTGGATTTAGCGGCCGATATTGTCAAACAGGTCCGTTTTTGCTTTATCAGCTCAGCATGAAGTTTTTTGGTGAATTCTTGTTGTTAAGGCCTAAATGATTCAGAGAACAGTGAAGATACAATTACATCATGCATAGGTTATTGTTGATGATCACTTTCGAATCCAAACTGCGAATATTAATGGGGAAAACGGTTAAACGTAAAGACTCCAGTTTTTTTTTCTTCACTAGACTAGTGAGCCTATGTCTATAGTTGTTCTCTTATTCAGTTTGTGTACATTATCTGATTATGCAACAGCAGCTTCGGATCCTTGCGCTAATAACCAGTGTCAGAATGGTGGAGCTTGCAGTCCTTTCCCTGGTTCGATCCCTCCATACTTCTGCATTTGTCCATCTGGATTCAGTGGCCAGTACTGTGAAGCAGGTTTGGGTTTACAGATTCTTATTATGTATTCCTCTTGACGGCATGCAGTTTATTTCAGTTTGGAACATTATCTTAAAGGATACCCGTAATAATGTAAAATTCCTGAATGAACGAAGTATATTTACGAATTTCAGGCACAACAAGAATTATGATTCATTGTATAAGAAATATCTCTCTGTGGTTGCTGATAAATCATGAATTCAATTACCTACAGGAATAGATCCATGTGCTAATAGCCCGTGTCAAAACGGAGGAACTTGTAATCCTTCACCAGGGTCAACCAATGCCTACACTTGTAACTGTCCAGTCACACATACTGGCGAGCTCTGTCAGACAGGTACGATTTTCATATTTGATCTTTGTTTCTTTTTACTCTTCCAGATACTTAAAAACGTCGAATTTCAAACGCACTGGAATGGCATGATTAAAATTAGATTTGAAAGAAAATATTCAACTTTATCGTCAACCTGGTCAATGTAGTCAATTGATTTGATAGGGAACATTGGAGGTTGTGGAATAATATTCTTGTGAGATCATATAGTGAGGTTGTGAAGCGTTTTGCAGCAGTAAGGAAAAGTCGCTATTCCAGAGATAACATTCATGCTCTGCAAATCTATCCTGTAAGTAAAATGCAAGATCTTTTGTAGTTGAAAACGTCACTTTTTAAACCCCATCTGCTTTCAATTGTTTTGACGTTTACTTTGCTTTTAAAATCCATTTGCAGTTCTGGATCTGTGTGCTAATAACCAGTGCCAGAACGGGGGAGCTTGCAGTCCTTTCCCCGGTTCCAGCCCTCCTTACTTTTGCAAATGTCCGTCTGGGTTTAGTGGCCAATACTGTCTGACAGGTCCGTTTTTGCTTTATCTGCTCAACTTGAAGTTTTGAATTGAATAATTGTTGTAGTTTAAATGCTTCACAGATACTTCTGCATTTGTCATTCTGGATGAAGTTGCCAGTACCGCCAAGCAGGTTTGATTTTACCGATTCTAATTTTTCATTCATCTTGACGGCACGCACTTTAACGCGGTTTGAAAAATATAGCACACACTCTGACTTTCAAGGGAGAGCCTTAATAGTGTACAATTCCTTTCGATTGAAAGTAACAGATCTACAAATTTAAGGCACAATAAGAATTATGATTCACTGTATTTCATAAGAGGTATTTTTTTCGGTTGCTTATAAATCATTAATTCATTCACCTACAGGAACAGATCCATGTGCTAATAGCCCGTGTCAAAACGGAGGAACTTGTAACCCTTCTCCAGGACCAAGCCTTCCCTATACTTGTAATTGTCCAGTTGGGTATACAGGCGAGCGTTGTCAGACAGGTCAGAATTGGAGAATAATCACAGCTCCACATTTTGTTTTGCAATGTATGTAGTGGTATTTGAATCACATGTAATTCAATCATTTAGTAATCAGAACTGGTAGATCTCTAGACTGGACTTCAAGCAGTCGGCAGAGCAAGTAAGATCAGAGTTCAGAGTACTGGTTGATGAAATTTAATACAATTTTCTTGACATTCTTTGCCATTTAAACATTTTGTAAAAGAACATTGATAACTAAAAGTCATATCTGCTCCACTGGAATATCATGAGTGAATTATCATTGTTCAACAGACTTCGATGGATCGAGAGAAACTTAAATTACAATAGTTTAGTATTCATGATCACCTACGAACACTATATGCAAATGTTGGAGGGAAGACAGGTTGAAAATAAAGACCCCAGTTTTTACACAAGTTAGCTATCTGATCATAGAAGTTCTCGTATTCATTTAATGTACTTTATTTATTAGCAGCTTCGGATCCTTGTGCTGATAACCAGTGTCAAAATGGTGGAGCTTGCAGTCCTTTCCCCGGCTCAAGCCCTCCATATTTCTGTGTTTGTCCATCTGGGTTCAGTGGCCAGTACTGCCAAACGGTTTTTTTTTATTTGCTCTTATATTTTTTATGTAGTAGTTGGAATACCACAACATTCCTTTGTATCTTCCATCTTAGAAAAGAAAGATACAGTGTACCGGGAAAATACTGGCTTTTCGATGTTGGAGAGTCACAAAACATTTTTCCTAGTGATAAAACCATTTTTCTAATGGTATGTTATGCCTTATATATATTCTAGATGTTGATGTTGGTTTAAAGTATGTTATCTATTTTGGAAAATATTTATGATTCAGACTATGAATAACTCGTTTAATTGTTTTACATTCTTTATAAATGATGCATACGTTTCCATAAGCGGATTTATCCGGAGGGAAGATAATTTGTCTACAAAAATGAAATTAGGTGAAATCAAGTTTTACATAAAAAATTATTTCATAAAATTTGTTCTACATATTGTTTTTTTTTCCAGAAACTATTTCTCAATACTGACAGTATCAGGATTTTGTTTTTACTTTAAACACTTTGCAAAAGCCTATCCAGTCACTGTTTTTGCTTTGGTTCAAGATTCAGCGTTTTCAAATCGGCAAGATTAGTCCTTGGCAATGATTACTTATATAATTTGTGAGAGAAAATTTCGTTCATGTAAACTCTTCCCGTTTACTTTTCATTTCCAGTTACTAATCCGTGTGCCAGTAACCAGTGTCAGAACGGTGGAACTTGTAATTCATTACAGAGTTCAAGCCTTCCATACACCTGTAACTGTCCAGCTGGGTATACAGGCGAGCTATGTGAAACAGGTTTGCTTGTCATTTAATTCCGCACTGTTCGCGATTATTGTCGAACACAATGTTTATATCCTTTAATATTTCTGTTAGCTACATAATCAATTATCCTATGTATATGAAATGAATTGATATAATTGTAATTATTGAACATCATTGATATACATCAATATTCTGTTTAGACATAAACATAAACATGAACATAATCATAAATCAACATAAAGTGGATAAAGTTAAGTTTATAAACAAAAAGAAATTAAACAGAAACAAAGCAAAACATAAATAATAGTATTTCTAGCTGTTGGTGATAGAGGTTAACAAAAGTTTAAATCCATTTTCCTTTCTCTTTTTTCCCCCAAAATTAGATATATGAAGACAATTTGATATATAATAAAATCAAAAGATAAAATCATTGAAAATGGTTTTTTTTATAAACAAAATGGTGTAATTAACAGAAAAAAAGAGATACAAGTAAGTGAAAGTAAAGTAAAAATGTATCATAATGTTATATGTATAAACCTGTATGTAAAGGTACTTTAAATATAATCAGTAGCTTTTCTTTCTTGCTTTCTTTCTTGCAATTTTACACTCTGTACACTTTAGACTTGTGTATATTCTATTCACATGTTTTTATTGGTTTTTGAAAAAAAAATTAAATTGAAATTGATAGTAAAACAGCTTTATTACCTTTAAGCAGAAAGTTCGCTTTCATCACTTTGGTATGAAATCTGTATATTTCATATGGCTTAGTAATGAACTGGAAGAGTAAGCGCTCTCAGATTGACCCAGGTTGGTTCACATTTTTCCCTATTAAGAGATGAGAAGCTTGAAATTACACTTGATTTGCTTATATTCTGTAACACTGTCTTCATGTTTTTTAATCGGTAGGGATATAATTCTTCCCTTTATCATTTCGAGAAATATCCCCTTGAACCTTTCTCCACTCCAAGAAGATTGCATGATTAACCTTTGTCGCTGACGTCATTGATCAGACCCGCAAATTTTCCCCCATTGTGTATGATTTCTACTTCTCTTTCTTTCTCTCTCTGCTTCGTTCATGTGACTTCTAGGTACCAATCCTTGTACTGATAGTCCGTGTCAGAATGGAGGAACTTGTAATCCCTCTTTGGATTCGGATCGACCTTACTCCTGTGACTGTCCGTCGGGTTTTACTGGCGAGTTCTGTCAAACAGGTATAATAATTTTAGAAATATGTGAAATCCATCGACATATTTTCTGTCCATGTGTACTTACGCACCACTACGTGTTCCTTGCAAGTGTCAGAACGGGGGGGGGGGGGGGGGGGGGCTGGTAGTCCGCCCATGGAATTGTCTGAGTCCATAGTAAAGCACCCAGTACATGTGCTGTCAAAACGGAATTAGGTTCGGCTCGAAAATATGCCCTTTCCTTGCTACCTTAACTGTGTCACATATCCATTGGAGCGAATACTTCTGATTTATACATCCCATCAGAAAGATGGTAACAGCAAGAGAAAATGATTTTCAAAAGGTAATAGAAGTCGTAGAGAAATTGAAACTGATCATTCTTAGTCAGCTTGGCCGACGAGCCTATACAAATTTTGGCCATTGACTTCGTAACCCTATGTTAGTGTGGAGACACTATTGCTTGTATCTGGTACATCGCGAGTAGTTACAATTTAATTTATTGGATTTCAATTCATCTTATATCTGATTTTGAGGGTTTTCTACAATTACCACCACCGTTCTTAGAAGCATTACATTAATCTACGGTAATTTTTCATCATCATTATTAGTATTATCCTTATTATCGTTATTACTTTGTTATCTTTGTTGTCATTATTACTTTAACATTATTCTTATTATTATTATTATTATTATTATTATTATTATTATTATTATTATTATTATTATTATCATCATCATCATCATTAGCAAAACCATCGTTATAATTTCTATCAACATTGCGATTTTATTCTCTTATTTTCAAACGATTATTTTCAGTGCCTGGCGACCCGTGTTTTTCAGGCCCGTGCATGAATGGGGCAACATGTGTATCTGTTTTTGGTTTGTTCCTTTGCGAGTGTGCTAATGGATTCGAAGGAAACCTTTGTGAACGTGCATGTAGGTGTTTTCTTTTACTAAACATGATTTCATAGCTTTATTCAGCATATGTGTCCAGAGAAATTCTATTTCTCCTTTTTCTTTTTTATCTCTTCCTTCTTTTTACCGCTCGCTTTTATTTGCGTGTTTTCACACCTTTCTTGTATGTCATAATATAGGTTTTCCCGGTCATTTTCATGATTTTGTCGTTCAAGTTCATATTCCGAGCATTCAATTTCCCGCATTTCACGCTCGCAGCTCTGAAGCGCCTTTCAAATTCATATTGGGACATTCAGATTCACTATCCGAGCACTCATTTGTTCATTTGAGTCATTCAAACTCAAAATAGGAGCATGCTTTTTGATAAATGGGCAACCAAATTCATTTCAAGCCGGCGACCGAATCTCCTTGGTCATTCATATTCGTGAAAAGGCAACGAAGTTCCAAATAAGTGCATTCAATTTAAAAGATTCATTGCATTTAGTTAGCTTGGGGTCAATATGGGTGTTTTTTCCACTTAGCTTTGAATAAATTGGGCTTCTTTGGCAAGACATTTGCCATAATGTTATCATGCCTAAGTCCAATATTTTAGGTTTATGCCATAAATGCTTCCATTGCTGTTTATTTAGGCTTCCACATGAGAGATTTTTAGATCATGTTGTTTGTTGGTTTTTTAATTGACGCTAAGTGGTTAGTTTTGTCTTTTTATGGGGGGCGTCATCAAGGAGTGTAAGTTAGAATTATGTCGTTATGCTGTTAAAGTACTCAAGTACAAGGACATGATATCATGTAATCATTGTATATCAAATACAAAGATAGGAAGAAAACGTCAATGAGGGCCATAGTCATGATAGTGTTGAGTTTCAAATTTTCGACCTTTGATTAGATCATCTTCAGAAACTGAGGTAAAACTAAACATTTTGATGCCTTCTTATCTAATTGTATCAGTGAATACAAAAACAGTTCTTGTTCATTTTTACCTCAGTTCCCGAAGATGATATAAATACAGGTCGAAAATTTGAAACTCAACACTATAACTCTCATCGGAGTTTTCTTCCTATCTTTGTATATTCATATCATCCATGATAATTATGGATATCATTGTAAGTGGATACAAATTCAGAACAATATAGAACCCTTTAAAAAAGAATAAACATACTACTAGATGCCTACGAAAATGGGATTTTTTTTCTCGTGTGTGTGTGTGTGTTAGGGTGAGGGATGTGCGAGTAGATTGTGTACATTCTAAAAAAAAAAGGGATTGGTCAAAATAACCAATGTTTTCAAAATTTTGGTACATTATTAATATTCAACAAATATAGGTTTTCCCGGTCAATTTCATGATTTTGTCATTCAAGTTCATATTTCGAGCATTCAATTTCCCGCATTTCACGCTCGCACCTCTGAAGCAGCTTTCAAATTCAAATTGGGTCATTCAGATTCACTATCCGAGCAATCAATTGTTCATTTGGGTCATTCAAATTCAAAGTAGGAGCATGCATTTTGATAAATGGGCAATCAAATTCATTTCAAGCAGGCAACCGAATCTCCTTGGTCATTCATATTCATTTAAAGGCAACCAAGTTCCAAATAAGTGCATTCAATTTAAAAGATTCATTGCATTTAGTTAGCTTGGGGTCAATGTGGGCGTTTTTTACTTAGTTTGGAATAATTGGACTTCTTTGGCAAGACATTGGCCATAATGTTATCATGCTTAAGTCCACTATTTTAGGTTTATGCCATAAATGCTACCATTGAAACTGGTAACATGGAAATTATAAACATTTATAAAAGGCAACCAAGTTCCAAATAAGTGCATTCAATTTAAAGGATTCATTGCATTTAGTTAGCTTGGGGTCATTGTGGGTGTTTTTCACTTAGTTTGGAATAAATTGGGCTTCTTTGGCAAGACATTTGCCATAATGTTATCATGCTTAAGTCCACTATTTAAGGTTTATGCCATAAATGCTTCCATTGAAACTGGTAACATGGAAATTATAAACATTTCATATTGCTGTTTATTTAGGCTTCCACATGAGAGATTTTGAGATCTTGTTGTTTGTCATTTGGTTGTTTAATTGACGCATTGTGTGGTTAGTGTTGTGATATTGTCTTTTTATGGGTGGTGTCATCAAGGAGTGTAAGTTAGAAATTATGTCGTTATGCTGTTAAAGTATTGAAGTATACATGAGCACATAAGCACATGATATAAGATTGGAAGAAAACTTCAATGAGAGTCATAGTTATGATTGTGTTGAGTTTCACATTTTCGACCTTTGATTAGATCATCTTCAGAAATTGTAGGTAAAACTGAACATTTTGATGCCTTCTTATATCAGTGTATACAAAAACAGTTCTTGTTCTTTTTTACCTCAGTTCCTGAAGATGATCTAAGTTGAAAATTTGAAACTCAGCGCTATAACTCTCATCGGAGTTTTCTTCCTTTCTTTGTATATTCATATTATCAATAATAATCATAGATATCATTGCAAGTGGATACAAATTCAGAACAATATAGAACCCTTAAAAAAAAAGAATAAGCATACTAGAGGCCTACGAAAATGGGATTTTTTTTCTTGTGTGTGTGTGTATTTTAGGGGGTGAGAGATGTGCGGGTATATTGTGTACATTCTAAAAAGGGATTGGTCAAGATAACCAATGTGTTGGTGAATTTGTGTCTGAACA
The DNA here is from genome assembly GCA_029962745.1 of Echinometra lucunter. Taxonomy (NCBI): domain Eukaryota; kingdom Metazoa; phylum Echinodermata; class Echinoidea; order Camarodonta; family Echinometridae; genus Echinometra; species Echinometra lucunter. The sequence goes on along the minus strand of CM057154.1, from coordinate 27,666,476 downwards.
TAAAAATTAGTTAAAATCAACCAAAATTTGGTTACATTAATTTTCAACAAATAATTGGGTAATTATGTCCATCATCATATTGTTCAATCTTCACCAAAATTTTGGTCGGACAATATGCACCAACATAATAGTTATTTTGACTAATCCTTTTTCGGAATGTGCTCGTTTATCAGAAACAACCAACGCTCGTCCCGCTCTCCCCCTCATAACCCCCTTTTTATCTTCTCCACTAAATTGAGTGCACGAAGTAGGAAATTGATCGCCTGAAAATGAAATTGAACGCCCCAAACAGCGTCATCGTGACTACGAGTTGAATTTGAAAGCGCAAGTAGGAAATACAATGCTCGCATTTGGAAATTGAACGCTCATGCGTGATTTTGATTTACGGAAAGAGAATAAGAGCGCCCATAAATGAAATTGATCGATCGGATTCGGAATTTGAAAGCCCGAATGTCTTCACGGGGCGTGCGTTGCGTGAAATTGAATGCACGTTCATGAATTGGAATGGAAAAAGTATGAAATTGACCGGGAAAACCTATATATATGGGCAAAAGGGGAAAGGTCATATGCAGTTTGTTGGAAAATCTTATTTATCGGATGTATTCAGAGTGTCTATTTTTGTCAGCGTAATTGGAAACTTGTTTTCCGGCAACTTGTCAGGAAGTCAGGAAAGTTTGTGCAACCCCCTTCCATTTGAGATACAGATTTGTGAAAGAGTGGGGGAGGGGAGAAATCACTGAGAATTTTCTGAAATATAGGAAGTCCACACACACAATTGGGAGTGTCTCTTTGTACATGCAATTCTCTGCCAGTCAAAACAAATCATAATCCCAGTGGCCCCCACCGCCCCCCCCCATATGTCTTTCTTATAATTTACGTTTTATGATTTCAACCTTTTTTGTTTCGTTCCCTTTTTCAGAGCTTTATTTCAGTAATGATCATAAGCGATTCAAATCCTTGTTTGAATGGAGGAATTTGTATGGATATACGTGTTATACACTACCAACCTGAAGTGCAGTGAATAGACCGTGAAAAGAGTCCCTTTTATCGGGTGAAGTTCTTGTTAAAAGGCTGTAAAAAAAAATCGTATATAAAATAATGAGCAAGCTATGTTGTTATGGGCATACTGGATCGTTGTGTGAAGAAGGCATAATTCTAGAAATGAAGGACGGAAAGAACCTTCTTCATAAAAACTTGGCAGATACCGAAGCAGAAAAAAGCAAGGACTAGCTGTTTCTCAAATCAGATGGAGAAAAAGAAAATTGTACAGATTTTTAAAGTCAACATCACCAATTCCATGTAAACCGGATCTATCATCCAAAATCTGTTGGTATAAGCGCAAATCTAGAATTACTGACCAGTGTACTTATAATATCAACCTACATTGGTAAATCAAACAAATTGATATTTTGTTGCTCCTTGGTATATTTCACAAATCCTTTTCCCAGCAAAATCCATTCATGAATATTGTTTGTTCATCTCATTCTCACTGATCCGGTCTTTTTTGACTGCCAATGTGAAAGTATTGGAACTTCAATCAACTTAAATCGATCATTTCAATAATTCTCTTCTCTTTCATTCTTTCAGCAACGAACGAATGTTACTTAAGCCCTTGTCTGAATGGAGGAAGTTGCATCGATGGATTGGACTCGTTTATTTGTTTATGTCCAGATGGGTATAACGGAACAATGTGTGAAGAAGGTAATATTTTTGTTTAACATGTTTAAAGTAGCCGTATACCGGGTGTCCCAGAAAAAAAACGGAACGGCAGTTATTTCAGTACTTTCCCTGAGAAAAGTCGATAATGTTTTTACATCAGTGGGTAAAGCATTTTCTACCAAAGAGAATGATACCAAGATCACTGAAGTAATTTTGATTCTATACCCGTTTCTTAAAATACAGTAAATTTCTCAATTTTCATCCTGTTCATATGGCATGTTTTGTTCCTTGACATGCATCAATGGGGTTTGGTGTGCCCTTAAAGAAAAATTTCGTAATTGTTACCCAGGGGCGTAAATAGCGGGGGATGAGGGTTACGCTTCCCCCACTATTTGAGGTGGGTGTATATATTTATGTATATAAATATATATCTATGGGGAATCACCCCCCCCCCCCAGTAAAAGGACCTGCCCACGCCAATGTTGTATACCGTTATCAATTAAATGTGACCGATAGTTTGTAAAATTCAAGGTTTGTGGCATTGGCATAAATCCCGGGGGTATATATCCCCACTTTTTAGAGAGCGGGGATTCGTGCACAAAATTAATATTACCCCACCCCCGACACACACTTTTCAAAGAAAAAAATATATCTTAGTCAATTGGTTGAAGAAATTTTTGATAAATCTTTCATAAACGACGGTAATAGCAAAATCTCGGCAAAAGATTTCGATCACCCCCACTCCTCTAAACGGATTTACGTCGGTGGTATGTTGTATTTTTGCAATTTGAATTAATTTTTTAAAATAAAACAAATGGCACTTATGTTATTGAATCAGCCTGTAGAAAGTATATTTTTTTAATGTTGTTTGTATCATTATATGATCATGTATGTAATTTTGTTCACTGAATGAAAAATGAATATTACTTTAAAAAGAAAAAAAAAGGGACGGAGTCTTAGGGCATAACATCTGACAATCTTAGATCCACCTGAGAATAGAGAGGATATTTCTATTATGGTTATGAAACACGGTTATATGAAACATAGTGCTATCTAAGTTCCAATACACAACTATGAGCTCATTGATAAGGTTGGTCCTCTTCCTTAGGGCCCTGCAGTCATGTTTAACCCTGGTTTTAGCCGAGCTTCCATGAAAAGTTTCTCAAGCATCCAAAGAAATTGTTCCACTATACCAAATAACCATTTACTTATGGTTTACGGTGCAGACAGAGAGTGGCAAATGTAGATATATGTCTTGTTGCAGCCAAGAGACACCAGTATTGTAGCAGGGATTCGAACACCCACCATGAGTTTCATAATCGGCCAATTACCTATCCAATAGACCACGACAGCTAAATATACTGCGTTTATTATGTGTCACTTCTTTAGGACAAAGCAGCCCACCGACTATGAATACTATGAACAAAACTCCAACAATATCATTGACAGTAACCATGGAAACTACAGAGACGCCTGGTCCTGCGGCTGCAACATCAGAAATCACTTTGGGTAATTAAAAGAAAGTACTTCATCATTTAAATTAAACGAGAGATAATCTCTGACAAATGAAAATAAATACTTATACTGCATTATTTTCTTGGGGTGCAGAAATAAGCGTGGTGTACCTTCATAATACACAGTAAGTAGCAGCGCATCGTTGTGAGCGCAGACACTGACATTGTGTCATGGCACTGACATGGGGGGGGGGGGGGGTACTTGAATTTACAAACCTCAAATTAACATTTCCTTACTTCCATCGATTTGGTAACATGTAGCAACCCTTTCAGACATGTCAAATATTCCAATTTCTATATATTTACTATTATTTAGAGGGGACTGGGTGGTTGGTGATGGGATGCTATCATCATCCCTCCCCCCCCCCCCGATTTCTCCTCCGCCTTTCACTTCCCCCACCCCACGCTGTTCAATGCGCCACTGACAAACACACGCAGATAAAACAATGTTTACACATAATCTAAAATGACTATACTCTCCAGTAAAAGACATAGCATTCATCACAAAAGATCACGTAAGTTGGGTATCATTAATTCCGTCGTGAGCAGCAATTCTTGACATCAAGAATAGTGGAACTGGAAATTAATTCATGAAAAGAATGAACTTTAGAAGAGAGGCTCCCACTTTGTTAAATCTTTTATTTGGTTCAAGTCTACTTCCTCTATTAGAGCTTTTATTATATTTGATCACGGGACAACTTAATGTGATTATATAAAGTGAACTCAATAAAAAAGGAACTCATTTTTAAACAACTTCGCCATGCCTGCTTTAAAAAAAAATCTCCCTCTCCCCCTGCATATCATGAAGAACAAGAGATAGGCCTATAATATAAAATTTACAAATTTTATTTCTGAACATGCAGTTTTTATATTCCCAATATTAATTGTGATATTGTTACCGAATTAGGACATTAACACAATCTTTAAAAGGATTTTTTTTCTTCTTCTTCTTCAACAGCACATGTAATTGCCATTGCTTCGGGTTTTGCAGTAGCCATACTTCTCACCGCAGTTGTTTTAATAGCAGTCTGTGTAAAACTCCAGTAAGTGACCAAACCATACCAAAAACATTTCATAATTGTCTTTTTTTTTCTTTCTTTTTCTCTCTCATTATTTTTGTTATTCCCCAAAGCAATAGATTGTGTTGGAATTGATATCATAGACAATTTTTCTCTTAAAATCTGTCCACAAACGTGTGCCCAAATTTTCTATGTCCTGGCAATGTCTTTACAGAAGCAAAGGGCGGAGGTACGACCAGTTTGTCTGATTATTTGAAAATGAAATAATGAAGCTAAATCTGAAAATCAAACCACTCATTCAACTTACAGATAATTCCGTTTAAAAAACAACAACGCAGCAACAGCAGAAGATTTAAATCAGGCCGAAAATTAAAAGCGAATCTGTGTCGCAAGTATGAATTGAAGCATTTATCGTTAGACTGGCCATTTTGGTCCATATATGTATGTACAAATAATTCTAAATATACGTATGGTACATGCCCACCTTCAATGCTCTTAACTCTTATAATTATCAAGAAGTGAATACTGTAACCCTGTACCATAACTCTGATGTCTACTGCACTGTAACGAAGAAATTATTCCAGAAATTCATAATGTGCCATGTATCCACTCAAGGGCCGGGGGGGGGGGGGGGTGTCCTCAAGGCTCTGAGAGTAAGCATATCAGTGACAAATATTACAGAGCCTTAAAATAAGACATATTTATTTTGCCTTTAGCTATGGTTAACCTGGAGGTAAAAGCCAGAGATAGGTAAAAAGTTGTCACAAACTACCTAATGTACAAAATAAAATATTTTAGAGGAAAATCGCGCCAGGAATATCACTGCTGATTGATTCCCTTTTCAATCTCTTGTTCCATTCCAGAGAGGGCAGTGACAAAGAGGATAGTCCACTCTCGATGATCTCTCAACCATATGCCAGCAAGGAAGCGTCAGTCTTAGACCTTGAGATGCAGGAAGTCCCCCCATCTAGGACAGATGATCCTTATGTCTTGTCCTAAACTACTGGGACTAAGTTTTGATTGTGAATGTGCGAATTAGCTAAATTCTTTGTTAAAACGCGAAGGGGCACATCCGAAATTTTCTGACTGAAAAAAAAAACAAAACAAAAAAAACAAGCTAAAGAGTATCCGGATTTTTGAGGAGCCTTCTTTGCTCCATGATTTGCTGATAACAAAAAAGAATAGGGGAAAAAAGGTCCCACCATTTTGGATCGCTTAAATTTTATTCTTAACTTCCATGTTTTCTCCAAGATGGGGGTTATGGGGGTTACTTCTCCAATAAAATCGTTCCCCCGGGATTTCCGCCTATGAATCCATGAATCCTTGATTCAACGGTGAATCAAGGATTTTGTGAAAGGGGATGGGCTACTTAAATGAAAACCTAAAGGTTTTCATTTAAGTAATTATAAAGAATTGTAACCTGTTGTTTGGGCCAAATGAAAGGGGAACATTTTAGGGTTCTGTCAAAAGATTTAATACAGTGTATTCTTGCATGACGTTTATGTTTAATATGTGCATACTGTATTATAAACTTCCCTTGCATAAATTTGGGCTTCCGTTTATTCAGTAAGAATAATTCAAATTGAAAAATCTGCCTTCTATTTGAAAATTTTCTCATAGAAATTGCTTTGCTTAAATTTGTGTTAATGACTTGTTTTCATAGTTTTTTTGTATACAAAGTGTATATCAAAAGGTGTAAAAAAAACCTATGTTTTTTACTGTCATCTGTAAGAGCTTCCAAATAAATAATTACGGCGTACTGTCATCGCTTTTACTTGCATGTATATTCTTGCAAAAATAGGGAATTAATACAAGAATATTCCATGCTAGTCTTGCAGGGCCAAATGCGTGTATAGAAAAACCTATAGAATTTGTTGATAATAAGGAGACGCAAAAATATATTTGATACTGTGCTGTTCGTTTGTTTAAATCTTGAAGAAGTGAGCATAGACTGATGAAAAATCTCAAAATCCCCTTTTTCCACCCTGAAATCAGCACCTAGTCGTAGATACATTACACATTATTGTAAACAGGTACACGATGGGATACATTTACAGCAACATTAAAAAATCTGTAACAAAATGTAAACGCTATAACTTGTATGTAACTTTTGCATGAAAAGCCTGTGTGCAATATAAATCATGATGATATTGTCCGATAAACTTTCGGGGAGGAAGGGGTGTACATATCCAGTATGTTACCTTGAGTATTCTCAGGGCAGTTAGTGTTGTATATGGACTACTCGACCCTTACACTCAATCACTTGTATTTACATAACTCCCCCAATATGATTGTTTTGATGATATATAGTTCTCATTTTCTGAAGACAAGATTTTCGATGCTTTACATCATTGCGTTAATGATTGATAGGCTGTATCAATAAAGAAGGCCGAATGGAATTGATAAACTTGTTTAAGCCACACATGCCATCTATTGGCAATTGCTCTTCGGGTCAATTTCATACACTAACCACATGCTAAACTTTAACCCGGGACCAGTGCACCATAGGCCTACATGGACCAACCTGTAACCATGCTAACCCTTAGCCTATTAAACCAAATACAGTTCTGCAACCGTGACCCTAGCCGTGTATCTTTGACGAAACAATAGCTGTGGGAGCAGTGTGATCTATCTTATAAGAGAGGTCCTGGGTTCGATCCTCGCTGGGTACTTACATCCTTGGGCAAGATATTTTACCTACAATTGTCCCACTCGACCCAGGTGTAAATGGGGACCTAGTAGTGGCTGGGGTAATAATAATTTGCAGGGCCCTCAGGAAGAATAGCACTGAAGCTGATGAGGCTTCCCTGGGTAAACAAGATGATGATTATGATGATGATGATGATGATGATGATGATGATGATGATTGTTATTATTATTATCATTAGTTATGGCTCGGACCAATATCATCACCAGAACATACAGAGTTTAGTTAAGTGGCGTATCTAGGCTTTATAGCGCCCTGGTCAAACACTGAAGTTGCGCCCCCCCCCCCCCCCCCCGAGTGCCAAACGTATAGATTATGGTACAAGCCACCAAGCGGAGAATTTTTAAAATCTTAATCCGCAAAAACGCAATTTCTTGCTCATTTTACCCATGAAATTTGGCAATAATTATTGACCACTGAAACTGAACGGTAGAGAAGATCGGAATTAGATTGACTATCATAAATAGCTTTCTATTTTCTCAGTTTAAGATAAGGAGTAAGATTTTCGAAAACCCTCAAGAAATAGTCGAGCCCTGATTTTAATAGCAAAGCGACAAAAAATTTAGATGAGGGGCGCATTATTTAGCAAGAAGCACATGATAGTGAGTAAAAGAAATGACAATGCTCCATTATTTTTCAATTCTCAACCCCTTTAAAAAAGGCTATTTAAAAAGCGTATGAGATCATGAAAGGAATTTATTCATGCGATACGGCAAAACGACCGAGGGTTAGAAAATGGTGGCATTTTAAACCCTCAAAAACTCTATTTCTGATGCATTTACTCTGCGGATGGGGAGGGGGCGCATATCTCTTAAAAGCAGTAAGATTATGATTTTCCTTCATTTTCTCCCTTTCAGAAAGCTTGTTTAAGATGATTATAAGCAGGTGATAGAGGCGAAAAATTATGAGATTCTGAGAGAAAAATGACCATGCAAGGGAGCAAAGCGACCGAGCATAAGAAAATTTTGCTCTTTGAACCCTCAAAAACCCTATTTCTGATACAGTGCAAATGAAGGGGGGGGGGGGGGTGGGGGACACAACATTCTTTAAAATATTATTTTTCTTCATTTTCCTTTTTTTTCCTTTTTCTCTTTTGCCTTTTTTTTCGCCTCCTCAAAGTCCCGCCCGGGGCACGTGCCCCTGCCCCCCCCCCGATACGCCACAGGTTTAGTTAGAATGATGAATCTAGCCCAGCACCGAGACAAACTATTTTCTGTTTTCAAGTTTTAATTATATCCTTTGTATAACTAATAATCGTATTTGAGAGAGCCACATGTTACTAGCCCTGCTTTTCGATGGATCCCTCCATTTCCACAGCTTGTACATTGAAGAAGCACATACTATTATTTTACTGCATATTCATGTACAATATTTTTATAATTGAAGTATAAATACAAAATAGATTATATTATTGTAAAAAGATTTTGATTTATATATTAATTTGATTTCTTTTCAAAAGTGTTATGAAATATTATGTTTGATAAGAAAGTAAACACTGAACTGAAGTGGGCAATTCTACGGTAACGGAATTACAATTTGTGATTCTGTTACATATTCAAATTGGTGTGCTTATTTTGCACCCTGCTTCCCTTCTAATTACAATGTAATACTCTGAAAATATACTTGAACTCTTTTTTTCCAACAATTTTCTACTTGTATTCATGATAATGTGGTAAATGTACCTTGGTAACAGAATTACCAGAAAATGGTGCTACTTTCAGATAACAAAAAATGGCTTGTAAAATCAAACATGCATTAAGTTTGATTATAAAAACTGACTAAAATGAAGAAATTCCTGTTTTAGCTTCTTTGAATTCAAGGATTTGGCTATTCAAGAATATCAGGATGATTGCTTTTACTGTAAATCTGAATTTATAGCTAATTGTGCCTCCCATGTGGAATTGCCCAACTGACAATGAACTCGTAAGGTCGAGCTCCGTTTAATTGTACCGTCTTGTACGATCCCCTCCATCAACCGCACATGATCGCGCAGTCACCAGCACCGGCCTCTCAAAACTTGCTTGAAACCTTTGGGATATGTACCATTGATCATGTCGATTCTGAGAGTAGTGGTACAAGATGACTGGTATGCAGTGGTGTAACTACGGGGGGGGGGGGGGGGGGGGGGGCACAGGGGCACGTGACCCCCCCCCCCCCCACCCCATCGGCTGGCAAAAAAAAGAGAGAGAGAGAGAGAGAAGAAAGGAGAAGAAAAGTGAAAAGAAAGGGAAAACAAAGAAAAGGAAAATGGGAAATCGGGAAGCGCACGCTATCATTTAAGTAACTTAACCAATGTCGATGATAATTACTATACTTATGAAAAGAATTTGTTTGCATCTTTTGTCTCAATCTGATATCATAGGCTACTTTTCTTCCATTCATAGATTTCACTCCAAGAAATCGAGCGGCAAGTTTAACTAAAAATAGATACACTTTCAGTAAATAAAAACAAAAATTCCCATTTTTTTCGCTCGCTAGCTCGTTACTCTCGCTCGTAAACGCTAGAAACAAGATGATTTCGGGCACGGTAAGCAGCTTATTTCAGAAGATTAGAAAAGTATCATAACATTTGGGCAGTGAGGTGGTTCACAAATTTACAAAAAACATCTGCATTTTGCTGACGAATCCGTACATATTTTTTGTGGGGGGATGCATGGGATGGGGGTCGCTGACTTTGCTCGCTCGTAAAAACAGAATGGTTTCGGACGGTGAACGAGGTACCTAAATGGAGTCGTATTTAGCACACATGTGATCGAAGAGAGTATTTAGATATAGGGCTATAGAGTATTTCGATGACGAAATAACACTGCCACAGTGAAAAAGAATATAATAACTTGTTAATGGATTTTGAAAGCAAACGAACTGGGCGAGAGAGGTGACCAAACAAATAATTTAGATGTTTCATGTGCTCACAAATTTAATGTACTAAAGGGGTTGCTACTTCTGCCATCAAAAATCAAAAAGAGGGTGTTTTCCTCGCTCGCTTTGCTCGCTCGTAATATTTAGAAACAGGGTGGTTTCAGACAGCAAACAATAGACCAGGGACGTGCCAAAACAGAGTCATTGGCAGCGAGGTGACCAGATATATATTTGAGATATAATACAGGCCCATAGTGATCCGCTAGCGTATTTTGATAACAAAATAACACGTCTTTCATTGCAAATAAAGTTGTAATTTTGGGCTCGCTCGCAAAAATAGAGTGGTATCTAGCAAGATGCGTCAGTTTCCCAAAATTTAAAAACGCTTCACGTCCCTAAAGGCACATTGTTTCGAGATTACTATTGTTACTGTTAACATGATAGAAAAAAACATTATACAAATCACAGACACACACACACACCCGCACACATTTTCCCACTCGGTTCCCCCTCAGTGCGTTGACCCACGGAACGCCACTGCTGGTATGGCAGGAGTGGTCATCAAGTCATCGATATTTGGGGGAGTTTTTCTCAACTACCGTGTCTCTCGATGTTTAACCAGCTTGAGGGCCATTCGATTTGCGATGTAAATGCCAGTTTACAGGTTAGACGCAGGTTACAGATAAATTCTCCAACTGAATTTCAGTTACAGTCAGCCCTAGTATACTATAAGTACATGGAAGGACACAGTCCCAATAGGCCTTCAATGCCAGCGCTGGCAATATAAAACCTTGCATTTCTTTTATTCATTCCAAGTCAAATTATTACAACAGTAAGTCAACATTATGAAGAAAACGGCCAAAAGCCATTTCATTTCTTTTTTCAAAGATTTTAATCTAATATTTTGAGTGGTATAAGATTAGCACTTTACACCATAGAAGCAAATGTAGGATTTCCCGGGCAATTCGCAAGTTTGTCATTCAAATTCATTTATTTTGCATTCAAATTCAACGATTTTGCTGCTGTCAGGTGTATCTCGGATTCAAATCCGCATTACTATTACAAATCTGTAAAATTCTCTTTCGAATCTACACATTTTTCATTCAAATTCATGAAAAAGCTGCTTTTTTCACCATCTTGTCTTTCAATTTAACGCAACACGAATTGCTGCCCTCGCGACGTTGTCATTCCAGCATTCTAATTCTTTTTAGCATTCAATTTAGCACTTTGAGCAGTTAAATTCGAGGGTCGATATAGAATGCTTGTTTACAGATTTTTATCGTTCATTCCAATGTTTTTTTGTTTGTTTGTTTTTTTTTGTTGAAATTTTATAAAGTTTTTCTCTTGTATTTTATGACAAATATATATGTTTTCATTTAGTTAACAATCAGAATGGGGGTTATGTCATCAATTTACGTATTTTCCATATACTTATCATGCTTATGATTTATGAGATTCGTATTCGGGTCATTAGTGTCTTTCTCTTTTTCATTTTATAACCATAGACATTCAGATCTAATTGTAAATAAACAAAGAAAAAAAGAAAAGAAAATCATCTCATGATATGATTGATGGTCTCATGAGGTCCCTGAATTCAAAACTTGTCTCTTGTTTCCTCGTAACAAAGGAAAAGTTATTCAAAACGAAGAAGGATGTTTATACATGCAATTGTGATTGGTGTGGGAGCTCATGTCTAAAATCCTGAGCATAATTCCTTATATAACTTGTAGTCAGAGGGGCAATTAGGGCTCCCACAATGTCCCAGGTAAGTGCCCATAAAGTGCCGGCCCCTAGCTCCGGTTTTCGCCCCTCTTTACTGAATTTCTGACAGCGCCCCAAATGTACTGTCCTGAAAATCCCCTTGTTTCATTAAAAGAAATAGCAGAACGGACCATACTGACAAAAAGCATATTTATATTCTCATTATTTATGATTGTAAATGTTAAATATTTATATGACTAACAGAAATATACAAATTATCCACACACACACAAAAAAAATAGAACACATGTGATGTAATTACTTTCCCTTAACTTGAATGAAGATATTGCGAATATGAATGCTCGGTGTTGAATTTGAATGCTGGAAATGACGCCTCGACAGGTGTCAGCGAATTTGAATGCCAATTAAGCAGTTTTTAAATTGAATGACAAATCTACTAAATCCTTCAATAAAAATGTTAAATCCAAAAATAAACGGGGGAATTGAATGATAACTTACATGGCAAAATCAATTTGGGCGAATTTGAATGCAAAGAAAATGAATTCGAATCACAAACTTGTGAATTTGGAAGGGAAATCCTATATTTCGAATCGCATCCACTCTGATATTTTTCAGAACGTCACTTGTTACTCGTAATCAATACATACAAAGTTAAAGAATACAAAGAGAGATTTCTTACAATTTAAAGACAACAACATCAACACACTATAAAAAGAAGCTTCCTAGAGGTCGGATCATGACAAAAAAAAAAAAAAACTTCAAGCCTTTCGATGTTGCACATTGCTCAGTTTAGTGGAGGTAGTTTGTTCAAAATTGATGGCTCATTTATGGAAAGGAAATGATATGGCCATAATCATATACTGTATGACACGAGTGTCTTTGAAATCCGAGTATAACCTCTATGAATATCACTATTGCTCTGACAGATTTTTTTTCTTCAAATTCTCTCTCCGTAAATAGCGATAGTATGCATAAAGATACTTATTTCGGGAAAAAAAGTAAAAATTTGGATAATATTCATTTTCGAGAAGAGTGGTCGGGTAGAAAATACACATGGCTTGTGGCATATTAAGCCTAAGCGTTTTACGGAAATGGTTCCTACAAGGTACCTCCTACATGATCTGGGTTGAGTATGGCAAATATATTGCCAAAGGACATTTAAGCTAAGCTAGGGATTCGTATTCGAACCTCGTACCTTGTGTTCAGGAGACTTGTTCACTGGAACACCACACCTGCGATACGAACATCAGTGGTTCAACAAGCCGAATCGTAGAAGTAACTACTGGCGTACCACACTCGGGGGGGGGGGGGGGGGTTGACTCACAGTTGACTCATAGTTAACACACACCCGGACACACACGCACACGCCCACACAAGCGTTTGATCATAGGTGTGTACAATTCTCGAACTGTAAGAGCTGTCCTTTTTTTGTGGGGGGAGTGTTTGTATTTTTTTCTTTACATTTCTTCGGGGGTATAGATACTGGGGTCATGGTACCCGTTTTCCACCCCAATATACGCCTATTAAAGTGGCATCGAGTAGTATTTTTCAGGATATCATGTATTCTTCATACATCAGATAAAAAAAATACTCCGTGTACTAAACATTATTATGCCAAGAGTTGAACACATCGCGTAGAAATGCAAGCGAAAATTTCGGCGCCACTTCCCCTTTCTCCCGCATCCGGTCCCGTATAAGGGATGTGTAATCTACGTCTCCTCGAAGAATATCTTTGCATCTCGTACTTGCATTTGATTTCAAATTGTAATAGAGCTCTCGACCACTGTCAACTGTTGCGGTAAAATCTAAACACTCGTCCTCAATTTTTTGCTGTTTGCGAAGGAATAAAGAGAGGTCTTTCTCGAAGTCGGGCCCATAGTCCGCGACCTGCTTCCAGAAAGTCGTGTTAAAATGATCATAGAGTCTCGCATCGGCCCAATTCCAGCTACGAATCTTCTCGGCCAATTCGGGCGATATAGCGTAGTGTTTTGATTTACTGCGGACGCCGTTAGACAAATACAACATGTCATCGAAATCCCAACAAAGCGTCTTCCTGAGGAGAATAATAGATTCTGGATAGTATTCTGTCAACATAACTAAGTCGAATTCCTCCTGAAGAGTGGCGATTTTATAGTTTACGATATATTCGTCGTCGTGGTCCTTGTGATCTAGTCCTAGATCGAAGAGCTGTTGGTTCCGCATGGCCTGCCAGAAGTAGTCATACGTCCTCATTTTGAAGTATGTCTCCGGATCCTTCATGAATTCCTCAATCGGATTGTCGTAACTGGACAACCCTACCTTCTCAGCTACTTGGAAATAGCCAAAAGCCGATTCAAATTGCGCCGTTGGCTCGCGAAGGATTGTCAAGTATTTGGCGCCACGGACGACGGAGTCCATCTCGGGCCTATTGTACCTGGCGTGGTTGGTCAACATGTCATACCCGCGGTCATCTTCCGAGCAGTTTTTTTTCCTGGACGTGTGGTGGTCAACGACAACGGAGCGATGAAAGAGCTTTGTCGATGTGAGGATGTGACCCGTTGGACTTACAGCTAAAGAGAGATTGTGAAGGTAACCGTAGCGCTCGAGGATAGAGGCAGTCGTACTGCTGGCGGTCTTGTGTGTCTTTAAGAAAACTATACGCTGCTGTGGGGAGCACCAATTTGTACTGTTCTGGTCATTCGTAGACTGGAATTCCCTGTAAAAAAAAAAAGGGAATGTGAAAGGAAACGCTATTATGAATGAAGTGCCAACCACTGCCACTATTATTTAGTTTATACATATTTAAAATCTAACATAATACCGGAAATAACGAGGTTTTTCACTTTCAAATGAGCTTGACAAGAGAAGGAGGGAGAGGATTGTAGGACATAAGCTAAAACAAGATACAGAAAGAGAAAACATAACAACAGATAAGAAGATAGTGTGAGTGAAGGAAAATACAAAAAAGTGGGTGAATAATGCAGAGGACGAGAATATATATGGATGAAAGAAGGCCGAAATGCGAGGTTTGCTCAGTATCAAAGTTCATAGTCCACCTATGAAGGAACGAATGTTCAGATACGTAATGATGTCTTATGAGCAGATGAGTAGGTTTTTTTCATCTTTCCCATGGCGACAATATTTCAGTTCAGCTGCACCCTCACCTATTATTATCTTATTTATCTATTTATTCATTTATTCTTTGTTGCAGCTTAACAGTTGGATTGGTACATGATACAGATAAATAACATGATTCAATATAAATTTACATGGAACAGCACCAATAAAGGAGTAACAAATAACACATTTTATTTTAAAAAGGAGAAGAAAAAAGAAGAAGAGGAGGAAGAAGAAGAAAGAAAGAAAGAAAGAAAAAGAAAAAGAAAAAAGGGAAAAGGAATAACTTTGAAAAGAAGAAAAGGAAAGGAAAGGGAAGAGGGTGAAGAAATAGAAGGCAAAGGATGACAAGAGCAGAAATATTTTAGTGAGACTGCGAAAATCAGAGAGCAGAGTACCGAGATACATGTACATGTAGCTAATAAAAATCTTGAATATTGCAAACCCTTAGACATAGTGAGATTAAAAACTATTATAGCCATAATTATCAACAATTCGAATTCGGATCATATACCTTTACAGCGGGACTTGCAAACTGGAATATGCAGGGACTTCACTTTTCTATTTTCATAATTTTTGTTGGTTTAGTTGTTGTTGGTCCTTTTTTCTCTATTCAGCAGCGAGTTGCACAATGCACGCTGCTGAAAAAAAAAAATGGATAACGTGAAGTCTCTGGTACTCAGATTTGAATGTCTACTCCGTAATCTCGGAGGGGTTCTGCTGAAATTAAATCTTGTCACCTATAATGGGAAAGATGGAATATTCATGAGACATCGTGAAGTCATTGAACGGCCCTCGCAGTAATTGCGCGGTGATAACAATCCAGAAAAATGATTACCTCCCACCTCGTGACCATGAGTGCTCCGTTTACATGATATGATCGTGTATTTACAGAACAAAATCAACAAAAATATGAATAACTCTACTTACACGTACTTTACAGCCCCATAAAATAGAAATGTTAGCCTCATAATGTTAACCTTAGCTAAAAAGAGTAGCATTATATGAGCATAATTCCAAAAAGTTGTATGTCACACTGATGATAAAATTCTTAGTCAACCTTGCGGAATTCAAGTACATTGGCTAAAATAAAAATAAAGGCACCTTACAGACAGAGAAAATGCAGAGTGAGAGAGAGAGAGAGAGAGAGAGGGAGCAAAGACAAGAAAAAAGGATAGACTGGCATTTTACAATTAAAAGCGAGTGGATGCTGAAACGTTATTATATATTTTATTACTTCTTTTAAACATGTAAGCTATAATATTCTTCGGAATCCTGAACATGCTGAAGTATCCTAAAAATCATAGGATATCCTCGGAAATCATACGATATAGTCTATGAAATCATAGAACATCGGGAACCAAGCCATATCTTTGGGAATCATAATAAATCATATGATAAACTTGAAAAAACGTGCAAATCAAGTAAGGTTACCCTACTGGCATTCGAGTCTAAGAACATGCACAAATAATCATAATTTCGTGTAAAATCACTAATTTAAGACATTTTTTTCAACTCCTACATCAGATATAGGCCTCGGTTAATATATGGCCAGTTATTATAAATATAACTAGACGAGACCAGTACATGTAAGTATGTGTGCGTATGGTCATGTGTTTTGATAGCAGGCCAAAAGGGCAACTTTTTAGAGTGTACCATCCCACCTTACCATCCTACCTTACAACAAAATAATAAGGGAATTTGGGAGGTGGAGGGCATTTTTCCCCTTCTTCTTTGAAGAGGAAAAATCTTGGCCTAAGAGGGAGCAGTAAATTCAGAAAGTTATAACTTACAAATTTTATTTTTAAAAATGAATATCCTGGACATTTGAAAGTTAAAGAATGTGAAAGTCATTGTTTTCAATGACATCTACACTGGCAATTCCAATGTTTATGTGTAATGAACATAAGGGGATAAAACACAATTTTCTTTTCCTCTCGTTGTTTTTATAAGCAATAGAAATGTCACGTTTCATTTGTTATTTAAGCAATTCGCATGGATCCGAATAAATGTATGAATCATGGTACCTGTTCGGGGTCCGCCCACTTGACCGAAGGCCCGCGAGACCGACTTTTTTGTATCTTATTTTCCTTCATCAGGTTCCGCGGTCGAGTGGTTTAAGGCGCCTCGTTGCAGCGGCGCACAGTGGGCCAGGATAGCTCCAAAGTGCGCCAAAATTCATATTCACTCAGTTTTACTCTAATATTATGGTTAAATGATGGGTTTAAGGGTAATCAGATACGTATAATCCAATGAAAACAATTTCAAACACATGTGACGTCATTAAAACACTGATTTCTGATTGGCTGCCGAAATTAGTGAGAGCTTATGTCTCTATGAGCCATTCGAAGTTCTTCTCAATAAACTTTTGCACATTATGTCATTGCTTTTCCCCTCTACATATCTCAGTATAATGCACAGAAAGTCTTTTATAGGTATGAATGTACAAAGTAATTCTTCAGGTATCATGGAGTTAACGAACACATGATACTGACTGATGAAGTCCATGCATTCTTTTAGTCCATTTTTCGTAGGCCTATTGTTCATAACGTAAAAGGAATGCATTATTTCGAAGAGTCTTCGAAATTATTTCCGAAGAATTACCTAGAAGAGGAATATATGCAGATAGATAGATGGATAGATGGATAGATAGATAGACAGATAGAAAGATATGAATATGTGTAAATCACAGGAGTAAATAGATTGATGAATATGAGACAGATGGATGGATAAACAGAAAAATACCTATAGATATGTGGATGAATAGGATATAGATAGATAGAGGAATACTATACGGATATGGATGGATGGATAGATAGAGAAGTATACGTGTAGATAGATAGGTAGATGAAAAGATAAATCGATTGAATCGATCAGTCATGAGTTCAACACCTTGAACCATGTGTTTTCTTTTAAATGCTACTGGAATGATAACAGATTAGGAAAAAGGAAAATGAAGTAAATAATTAAGCAACTAAGAAAGGGTTTCAGTTGTATGAAAAATTGCATGAAATAAATATTATAAAAGAATTAATGAATAAGTTTTAGGAATTCATCCCGTGTGCATGGTGTGAATCGTCACCTTTTAGCTGTGAAGTGTAGAATCGAAATCATGTACCATACATATATCGCAGGGGAAAGTTTTAGCTTTAAGTATAGGTTTTCCCGGTCAATTTCATGATTTTGTCATTCAAGTTCATATTCCGAGCATTCAATTTCCCGCATTTCACGCTCGCAGCTCTGAAGCAGCTTTCAAATTCATTCAGGGTCATTCAGATTCACTATCCGAGCAGTCAATTGTTCATTTGGGTCATTCAAATTCAAAGTAGGAGCATGCTTTTTGATAAATGGGCAATCAAATTCATTTCAAGCCGGCGACCGAATCTCCTTGGTCATTCATATTCGTGAAAAGGCAACCAAGTTCCAAATAAGTGCATTCAATTTGAAAGATTCATTGCATTTACTTAGCTTGGGGTCAATGTGGGTGTTTTTCACTTAATTTGGAATAAATCGGGCTTCTTTGGCAAGACATTTGCCATAATGTTATCATGCTTAAGTCCACTATTTTATGTTTATGCCATAAATGCTTCCATTGAAACTGGTAACATGGAAATTATAAACATTTCATATTGCTGTTTATTTAGGCTTCCATATGAGAGATTTTGAGATCATGTTGTTTGTCAGTTGGTTTTTTTAATTGACGCGTTGTGTGGTTAGTGTTGTGATTTTATCTTTTTATGGGTGGCGTCATCAAGGAGTGTAAGTTAGAAATTATGTCGTTATGCTGTTAAAGTATTGAAGTATACATGAGCATATAAGGACATGATATCATTGTAAATATACAAAGATAGGAAGAAAACTTCAATGAGAGTCATAGTTATGATAGTGTTTAGTTTCAAATTTTCGACCTTTGATTAGATCATCTTCAGAAATTGTAGGTAAAACTGAACATTTTGATGCCTTCTTATACCAGTGTATACAAAAACAGTTCTTGTTCTGTTTTACCTCAGTTCCTGAAGATGATCTAAATACAAGTCGAAAATTTGAAACTCAACACTATGACTCTCATCGGAGTTTTCTTCCTATCTTTGTATATTGCACTTGCACATCATCCATGTTAATTGTGGATATCTTTGTAAAGTGGATACAAATTCAGAACAATATAGAGCCTTAAAAAAAAAAGAATAAGCATACTATACAGAAGCCTACTAAAATTCGATTTTTTTTTTCGTGTGTGTGTGTGTTAGGGGTGAGGGGTGTGCGGGTAGATTGTGTACATTCTAAAAAGAGATTGGTCAAAATAACCAATGTGTTGGTGAATATGTGTCTGACAAAAAATTAGTAAAATCAACCACAATTTTGGTACAGTAATTTTAAACAAATAAATGGGTAATTATATGACCATCATATTGGTCAATCTTCACCAAAATTTTGGTCGGACAATATGCGCCAACATAAGAGTTATTTTGACTAATCCTTTTTCGGAGTTTGCTCATTTATCAGAAACAACCAACGCTCGTCCCGCTCTCCCCCTCATAACCCCCTTTTTATCATCTCCACTAAATTGAGTGCACAAAGTAGGAAACTGATCGCCTGAAAATGAAATTGAACGCCCCAAACAGCGTCATCGTGACTACGAGTTGAATTTGAATGCGCAAGTAGGAAATACAATGCTCGCATTTGGAAATTGAACGTTCATGCGTGATTTTGATTTACGGAAAGAGAATAAGAGCGCCCATAAATGAAGTTGATCGATCGGATTCGGAATTTGAAAGCCCGACTGTCTTCGCGGGGCGTGCGTTGCGTGAAATTGAATGCACGTTCATGAATTGGAACGGAAAAAGTATGAAATTGACCGGGAAAACCTATAGTTAGTACACCTTAACCTTTGGAAGAGGGGTTTTTTTTAGCAACTAAATCAAGTCCTATAATAATATTTATAAATCTTGTTTACTTCTTATTGAGTTTATGGGATCTTGCTGTGTAAACAGTACCGCTATAGAGAGCGTCTGGCCAACTCGGTTTCATTAGGTTACACTATGGCGCAATTTCTTTTGCATATTGTGCTTGCCCAACGTACAAACAAAACGCGCCATGTTGTTACCTATACGGCACCGCGTGTAAAGAGTCAGGCGCGCCCCCATGCGCCGCTGTATAATGACGGAGAATCCTTCAGCAGCCGCGCCGCGGCCCAAAATAACCTGATTTTCCGGGTAATGTGCCAGGGAAAATCGGCTCTAACATAAAAAGTGGCAGAAGGTGGCAGCCAAATTTGATATCAGCTTAAAGCTGAGACATCAGGGAAAACGCTGGTGATAAAATTGATTTGGAAATCCGTGGAAATCTAAACGTTTCTTCTTGATTTATGAAAAACATGGAAAAACAGTCAAATGAACTATCAGGAATATGTGGGAGCAATTTTAGATCGATAAGTTTAAAACTACATGTTTAAATAACTTATTTATCAAATTGGTCACTATTTGCACTGAAACGCACAATATGTCGAGTTTTGCGGTTTGAAGTAGGAAATTCACACCCTTAATGTACATACCGGAGTTAGATATTTTACTGAAGTATTCTTCAAAGTATTGTCTTTCAATAGGGCATGACAAAAATTGAAAAAATTAAATTGCCCAAAATTACTTTTGGCGCACTTTGGTCTCGCCCTGGCCCACTGTGCGGCGTAACAGGTGCCTGTTATCAGAGAGGGAGGGGGTAGAGCCAAATATTTCCCGGTAACTCCGTCTAGAATTAGTGGCGGAGCTAGAATTTCAGTTTAGGGGGGGGGCGGTAAACTGAAGGGCGCGGGACGCACCCTCACAAGGGGGGTGCAGGGAGGGGGGAGTGTCCCCCGCGGGAAGCGCGAAAGCTCCGACATTTTCTTCGAATTGTTCCTTGTCTGCTCCTGCTCTTCTTACGTTCTCTGCCTGTTATCGGGGGGGGGGGGAGAGAAAAATTCGAATTGCGGAAGCCCTCGACCTTTCTTTGAATCGTTCCTTGTCTTTTCCTGCTCTTCTTACGTTCTGTGCCTGATATCGGGGGGGGGGGGAGAGAGAAAATAATTCGAATTGCGGAAGCTTCGACGTTTCTTTGAATCGTTCCTTGTCTGCTCCTGCTCTTCTTACGTTCTCT
>CM057154.1:27618623-27645268 GCA_029962745.1 Echinometra lucunter | reverse complement strand
TATCCATAATTATCATGGATGATATGAATATACAAAGATAGGAAGAAAACTCTGATGAGAGTTATAGTGTTGAGTTTCAAATTTTCGACCTGTATTTATATATATCATCTTCGGGAACTGAGGTAAAACTGAACATTTTGATGCCTTCTTATCTAATTGTATCAGTGTATACAAAAACAGTTCTTGTTCAGTTTTACCTCAGTTCCCGAAGATGATATATATAAATACAGGTAAAACTGAACATTTTGATGCCTTCTTATCTAATTGTATCAGTGTATACAAAACAGTTCTTGTTCAGGTAAAACTGAACAAGAACTGTTTTTGTATACACTGATACAATTAGATAAGAAGGCATCAAAATGTTCAGTTTTACCTCAGTTTCTGAAGATGATCTAATCAAAGGTCGAAAATTTGAAACTCAACACTATCATGACTATGGCCCTCATTGACGTTTTCTTCCTATCTTTGTATTTGATATACAATGATTACATGATATCATGTCCTTGTACTTTAATACTTTAACAGCATAACGACATAATTTCTGACTTACACTCCTTGATGACGCCCCCCATAAAAAGACAAAACTAACCACTTAGCGTCAATTAAAAAACCAACAAACAACATGATCTCAAAATCTCTCATGTGGAAGCCTAAATAAACAGCAATATGAAATGTTTATAACTCCATGTTACCACTACTAATGGAAGCATTTATGGCATAGACCTAAACTTTGGACTTAGGCATGATAACATTATGGCAAATGTCTTGCCAAAGAAGCCCAATTTATTCAAAGCTAAGTGGCAAAAACACCCATATTGACCCCAAGCTAACTAAATGCAACGAATCTTTTAAATTGAATGCACTTATTGTGAACTTCGTTGCCTTTTCACGAATATGAATGACCAAGGAGATTCGGTGGCCGGCTTGAAATTAATTTGATTGCCCATTTATCAAAAAGCATGCTCCTACTTTGAATTTGAATGACCCAAATGAACAAATGAGTGCTCGGATAGTGAATCTGAATGTCCCAATATGAATTTGAAAGCCGCTTCAGAGCTGCGAGCGTGAAATGCGGGAAATTGAATGCTCGGAATATGAAATTGAACGACAAAATCATGAAAATGACCGGGAAAACCTATACTAGGTGTATCTATATCGATATATTTCTTCTAAAATAAACTTTCTGCCTCATTAAAAAATTCCTTCGAAATTGTGAAAGTACATAGAATTGTAAAGAAATAGTGCAACTTCTCTTTTTCATAATAGCGTACAAATTCATAATTAGGAAGGTTATGAATCTTAATGTTAATTCTCCTTACAAATTCTATTCAGCCGCGAGGATGATCCAAGTTGGTAAACAATCGACCGTTCAAAATTAAGAATAGACCGAGGAATCTTAATCATGACTCTGTAACAATAGGGATATTTTGAGCTGATTTCTGAAAATCGATCTCTGAAAACAACTAATTGTAGGAAAAAATGAAACTATTTAAGCCATAGAATATGCCCACAGAATTGTAGCACTATTCCTCTGTGTGCTGTCAAAAATTCAAAGGATTCTACTTTCCCGAGCCCAATAAATTACCTTAAGAAGTTTCCACTTTATAGTCATGAGAGTTACCGCAAGTCTTTATGTCTACATGTTAATGAAATCTTGGTAAACCACTTTCTGTTGTTCTAGTGAGGATGCGTGAGTGATGAATAACAAATTGCACACCACTGCTTTCTAGAGTAGAGAAATATAGCTTTCCCTCTCTATGCAATGATGAGTTTGAAAATATATTCAAACCCCATTATAGTTTTGGAACACAGTTAAAACTTACAAACAAAATTACAATGGGCCTAATCAACAGAGCTACATGATCTCTAAACTTCTGAACAATCAACATTCGAAGAAATTCAGAAAACATGTATAATCACTGGAGACTTGATGTTCTTCTCCATAGGTATAAGTATATAGCTTCCTGTAGTGACTGTTTAGTAACAACCAAAGATTTGTCATCAAAGTGACTTAAGGGTAATTTTATGCTATTTTGTGGTGAGTAAGGAACTGCAATTTTCAATTAAAAATATGAAAAATTTCTTCGAATCTACCGAAACTACGCTTAGGCTTTAATAGATATATTTGCCCTGAAATCAGGTTCCTTTTTTTAAAGAATGTACAGTATACTGAGTGTCTAAAAAAGTTGAAGAGTCTCCCCAAGTAAAAAAAAAAATGTAACAGCCAAAATACACAACCGATTCCTGCACAATATAATTTTCTTACCCTTTACAAAAAGTGGCTTACCCAAGCATAAAATATTTTCAGAATTTTTTAATGTCATGGAAGGGACCTTCAGCCATCCACATAACTGTACTCACGCACACACACGCGCGCGCGCACACACCTTTCAACAGCCGACTTAGTATAGGTTCTATAGACCCTCCTTAGAATTGTATTCGCCAATACAGCAGGCACACTATACAGAGCAACTCCTTTCATACGTCGTCGCCTCAAAAATTGGATTCTGTCGGCCTAATTTTCACCGAACCGACAGGTTTTTTCAGAGACTACAATAAACATTGCTTAATGAACACACACAGTACTAGCAATTTATAATTTATTATATAGTCAACTAAAGTACGTACATGTAGACACAAAAAGTACGCAAAGTACCCAACTTCTATTTTTCACAGGGATGCTATGCCCCGGCCCTCTCCAAAAAGTCAGGGATGGCGCAGCACCCCCAGCACCCCCAGCTCCCAGGGGAGAGATCATGTGGCATCAAAGTGTCCCGAGTTCTAATGCTGCCTCTTGTCATATCTTGCATGTGGAGGCTTTTCCGTAAGATGCACGACTTGCACGTTATACTATTATATTCTTCAACATAAAAAATGTTAATAATGATAATCATAATAATTACGATGATAATAATAATAATGATGATGATAACAATAACTATAAAAGAATTTCAGAGCTTACAAGGAATTTTCTACTGTATATCAAACTTTCTGTTAATGTCGTAATACATAAGCATGACCTCACCTGGTGGATGAAGGGTAACACATGACCGGTATCGATTGGCCTCCCTCAAGCCAGGTGTAGGGTTGGTTCCCGTTGGACGTGGTCCAGAGTAACAACCAGATCGTGGTGACCGTGACCAGGACCCAGAAGAACAGCACCTTCCTTGATTTTGATTGTGGCTCTTTCGACATCATGGTCGGTGGCTTATCTGAGCCGTGATGGTGAAACCGACCGAGTGCCACACTCACGTCATCTGTAGTGGTTATTCCACCAGATCTTTAATACAAGGATATTTATTAGAATTCATAAAGGATATCTAAATGTACCAAGGTATGAGAAAGCCTTGTGGATTTTTTTTTTTTTTTTTTTTTTTTTAAGGAGGGACTGGCAATGAAAAAGCAGTTTATCCGAAGGTAATTTCCACTATACTTTCGAACTTAATCCTTGGTCTATATTTTGTTTTATATCTATTCCTCACAGTTAATTCAACAAAACCGAACCTATAGTCATGATAGTTTAGCCAGCTGATCTGAACCAAAAGCATCGGAGCTCACTGGTGACTTGCGCCGCCAGTAGCTGCAGGCGCCAAGTTTGTGGGCAGTCTGTATAATGACTCGCTTAGCGGATATATAATAGTCTGCGCGTTTGAATTGAAACAAATTTTTGCCTGCTGAATTTATTTGGGGGAAGAAATTAAAACAATTGTTCTTTTGACACTTTCTTTCCATCCTGATATCCTTTGTGCAGCAACAATTCTGATTATTACTCTATAGATATTGCTCCAGTATCCTAGCCATTTTCAGGTTCCCTGCTACGCTTGTAAAGATGAAACCTAATCATTACAATTGTTCATTTTAATTGCACTATTGTGACGATAGTCGACAGTAGTTTGCAAAGGTTGAGTAGTGAGCAAGCGCAGTATAGTGCCCAGGAAAAATAGGAAAAGCTATTCGGATCTGGTAATTTGTCGTCCGTTAGAAACACCATGCATTTTTTACTGGTAACAGTTCCCCGTTAAAACAAAGAAACAAACAGAAAAAAAAAATAAGTTATTACCTCGTTCGGTATTCGCAGTAAAATAAGTCGAGTATACATCTACAACTTGAGAGCATGCGCGGTTCTACGGGGGGGGGGGGCTTTGGGGGCTCAAGCCTCCCAAAATCACTCAAGCCCGCCCCCCCCCCCCCCCAAAAAAAAAAAAAAAAAAAAAAAAACGAAATTGATGACTTAAGTGCAATTTTAATCTCATATAGATTCTAATTATTATGTGCTTGTATTTAACCCACATATCAAAAAGGAGAGAGGAAAAAAAGAAAGGATAAAGAGGAAAAAAGATAAAGCAAAAACCTTGAAGCGCTCGCTAGCATTTAAATGATCTTAACCAATACCGGTTATATGACTACTTCTTAGAAAGGAAATAGGTTTGCATCTTGTTTTGCTATCCCAAATTTATGCTATTTTTCTACTCGTTAATTGTTAGTTATAGACTAATATAACTGCAATGATTCCGGAGCGGCAAAGTTGACCTAAAATAGATGAATTTTCAGGAGATAAGGGCCTGCGATCATAAACCTATTCGCAATACCCCCTGTGAGAACGGAAGATGCCAATAAATATCATTTTACATTACTAAATCACGAGAAGGGGGTAGTATAACCCGGTCTCAGTATTTTAAAAAAAAAATTGCTCGCTCATAAATTCTAGAAACGAAACAAGATGTTTTCGATCAGCAATCACTCTTATTCTAGCAGCAGTCTATGCCTGGATATCATAACATTTTTGCAGTGACGTGTCCGACTATCCTTGAAATAATTCTGCAGGTGATCATGATAAGATCAATTCGTGAATTTTGTATATATTTTTTTCTTCTCTCGCTACGCTCGCTCATATAAAGAATTATTTGGGAAGGCAAACGAATTGGGCATGCAAGGGAGGTGACCAAATAAAGGCATATAATGTATTTTGATGTTGAAACGATACTTTATCATGTTTTTTGATGCTTGCTTCACTCGCTCGTATTATTTAGAGTGGCGTTTCTAAGTATGGTTTTGGACAGGAAACAATTTACTGGATCAGCGAGGTTTATCATAATTTGTCAGTGACGTGACCAAATATACCAACTGAATATCTTATAGGCCTGTATTTCGATGACAAACTAAGACGTCTTTTACAGCAAGAAATGGTTATTTTTGGCTTACTCGCTTCGCTCGCTCGAAAAATAAAACAAATAGTATATTTGGAAGACGGTGTGCGGGCGGGTAATTATAATAGCTACATAAAGAATTATTTAAGAAGGCAAATGAACTGGGCATCCAAGGGAGGGTGACCGAATGTATTCTTTATATTTTAAAGGTCTGTGAAGTCTATATTTCTTTGCTCGCTTCGCTCGCTCAATAGGAACAGGGTGGTTTTGGACAGCAAAAAATTGCCAGCGAGGTGGCTAAAAAGACCATTTAAATATGTCAGTCTAGTTTGTATTTTGATGACAATTACATTAAGAAGTGGTTATTTTTGGCTCGCTCGCTTCGTTCGCTCGCAAATAAAAAAAAATAGTAGATGTGTATTTTCGAAAGTCCCTATATTGCGCGTGCTTGGGTGGGGCCGGGGGTATCCCCAAAGGGTAGCCCCCTCCCACCTCTCAATCGCTTTGCTTTAGCTAACATATCCTCCATACCCCAGTAGCCCCCCTAAAAAAATCGTTTGCTCTAGAGCCGCGTCTGCTCGAGAGCAATGGTGTGTATAAGCCCTATACATTGCCTAGTATAAAACCCCTTCCCCTTATCGAATGGAAGAAAGGAGTGAACAAGAAGGGAAAAAAAATACCCCTTGCGAGCTTGTCCCATCATTCGTCAAGAATGAGTTAGAAATATCCTATTAAAGCAAGGGTTTTGAACCCGACTCACCGGATTATGAGACCACTGCTTCGGGGGGGGGGGGGGGGGTAGTCAGTAGAGGCTATTACCTAAGCTGCTCTTTATAACCAGCTGATGATGTTATTAACTGAAAGTTGATTATAAACACAGAGATGGGCTTAATTCCATTAATTTTGGCAAGCAAGCAAATATTTTTTACTTTAAGGAGAGGAGATTTATCATATTTTATAGGTCAGTTTTCGGTCCCGGATTTCAGTATAATATAATCCGTGTATATACACACACGCGTGCGCGCGCACACATTATGAGAGTATAAACGTAAGTTTAAATACATGTGACTGGTGAAAGGAGATGAAAGGAGGATAGTAGGCCTAGTGTGTAGCTTGAATCAAAGTTTCCCCAGAGACGTCCCCTTTTATTTTCTTATTGCAAAGGTTGGAAAACGTCTCCGCCGGAAATCGAACCTGTTTTGAACGTCAGTACCTCAACCACTAGACCACGGAGACAGGCCAGTGCATGATTCGGCCACACCAGATTCTTTTGACTGATAGATTGACAACTTTTCAACCTGCATTAATTCCTTTGTGGGGGGGGGGGGGGGGGGGGGGACAGATGGACATTGAACAATTACAATCCGCATGCCTCAGCTTGATCCATTTAAAGTGAATGCCAAGATACATACATTAAGATAACAGTTATATATATATATATATATATATATATATATATATATAAGATGGGTTACTTAAAAGATTTCTGATTGGTCAGATGCCACTGCGTAATTCGTTATTTGGCCACGACCGTGGTATATAACGCGTTATATTACATAGGCTATATAGATTCGAATCAGTGATTGGTCAAAATACCATCACGTGACTAGAGCTGCAAGGATCGCAATTGTTATATTTTGGTTTTGACGTCACCTCGGTCAATATAACGCCGTTATATTGATCGAGGTGACGTCACTCGTTGCGTATAAGCTGCGTAGTCAGATGTGTGTACGCGTAGTTTGCACGCTGCGCGCGCTAGCTGTATTATATTATTTAATTATTACTTAGGCATGTTATTTTGCAGCGGAGCTGCAGCAAGCAGCGCGATTAATGCAGTTAGTACAATACTCTGATGGCGAATCTACATTGATTACAATAATATAACAGATATTGTGTGGTCTATCTCTTTGATAAATAACATTTCATCTCCCCTCCGAAGCTATATTTTTCCATCGGGACAATATTTTCCCTCAGCGCCGCGCGCTACGAATTATCGATAATACGCCTGTGCGTTGCACTTTATGACCTGTGATAGATGTAGTTTGTTGATCAGCTCCGATCCCTCAAGCAGTTTCCCATCTTATATAACGCATAGTACATGCTCATTGTCGCCAAATAGACCATAAAATGTGCATCCATATATATAGAATTTCTCTCGTGCACTATGTCACCTCGGCCTACGGCCTGGGTGACATAATAATGCATTTGAGAAATTCTAAAACTATGGATGCACATTATTATATTCAACTCCAGAGCATGCACTATATTTATGTATATATATATATATATATATATATATATATATATATATATATACTGAAAGAAACGAAAATGGGAGAATAATAATTGCGTAGCTCCCTCAATGTTCCCCAGAGCTGTCATCTATTTTGAATCAAGGGTTGAAAAAATGCCTCCGCCGGGAATCGAACCCGGGTCACTGGCTTAGAACGTCAATGCCTTACCACTAGACCACAGAGGCGGGCCAGCAGTTAGGCGTGACCGAATCCAATTGACCGACAGACAGATTTCCAACCCTTTTTGATTCTTTATATTTGTTCATTTTTGGTGCAGATGAGTTAATGAACAATGAGAAGCCGCGTGCCGCTCATTGTTCATTAACTCATCTGCAATGAGAAGCCGCGTGCCGCTCATTGTTCATTCACTCATCTGCACCAAAATAAAGAATTAAAAAGGGTTGGAAATCTGTCTGTCGGTCAATTGGGTTCGGTCACGCCTAACTGCTGGCCCGCCTCTGTGGTCTAGTGGTAAGGCATTGGCGTTCTAAGCCAGTGACCTGGGTTCGATTCCCGGCGGAGGCATTTTTTCAACCCTTGATGATTCAAAATGGATGACAGCTTTTGGGAACGTTGAGGGAGCTACGCAATTATTATTCTCCCATTTTCTTTTCTTTCAGTGTTTATTATTTACAAGGGAGTTGCCAAAGTTGTTTGCATTTGTCAAATTTCTTTATATATATATATATATATATATATATATATATATATATATACATGTATACAGCAGTGTTTGCAACTCTCTTGAAAATCAATACAAAACACATAAGAGAATAAATAATGAAGCTTTTATCAAATCAAAGTTACCTAGAGCTGTCCTCCATTTTTGAAATTTACACAAAGATTTAACAAAAATGTCTATAATACTGACACGTCTTACGGTTAAGGCATTTAAGTCCTAAGACAAGGACACGGGCTCGACTTCCAGAGGAAACGACATTTCTTCACCCTTTGTAAAAATGTAAAGAAGGGAGGACATCAGAGGAAAAGCTATACGCTATCTCTTATTTCCTTTCGTATGTATATTTTCGTTCTAAATATATGGAGAGACCTGTGCAGCTCAACAATCAGCAAAATAGACACATTAACACGCTCAGTTTTAAGAAAGTGATGATGCGAAAGCTGTTTGATTTTTATATCACTTGCTATGCAGAAGATCATTATAATAATATATGATATATCTGGCATTTCGTGATAAACATGTGACCTCCCATGTTTTGTCTAAAACTTCATTTACATAATTATGACCATTACCGCTATATCTTTTTTTAGTTAGTGATCGAATCGACGACGTAGCAATGGATTACCAATACATCACGAGGGTGCTACGTGTCAGCTGCATATTAAGGTTACCTGCAGTTTTGGTTGCCCCTCAAGAACTATACCATTTCATTTCTTTCAACTGGTTAGTGGCAAATCTAAGCAGAATTTTTTCCTCCACAATATGAATATTAAACAAATGAAAGGCTACATGTTCATGTATTTTTTTAATCTCGGGTCAGAGTTGTTAATGGGCACATTGAGACCGATGGTCTGTGTAAAAACCGATTAGAGTTCTCACGCGATAAGTGTAACGAAGCCCTGTGATGGTTATGCGGCGATCGGTCGGGGTGCAGCTGCCCTACGCTTGGCTGCCCAAGCGTAGGGCAGAGTACTAGTGTAAGCGTGTATATTGCGTTCTAGTTCTGAACTAGGAATATTTGCATCAATTATTTACTCCAACATTCTGCGGAAATCATGAATGGAATATCGAATGATCTCTAGCCGGTAGTTTTTATGTAAGGCGGGCAATGTTGGACTTATTTCATTAGCTCTATGCCAATTTTCTTTTTGCTACCAAAACTAACTTTGCATATGCCAGCTTGAAAAAAGCAAGCGACACGGTCATGCGCCACCGTATTAGGCTGCACAAAATAGGGGCGGGTACAAACGTTGGTGCTGAACTCTTCTTGAATTTGGTGTAAAAAGATAAATCAGTAATGGAATTAATATGTGTATATCTGCGTTAACTCACACCTCTTTTTTAATGATGCAGGCTGAATATGAGGATAAGTGAGGATAAAAAATATTGGTCATATTTATAAAAATAATTTCACATAAAATGAGCGAATTAAATTGCTTAAGGAACATCTGCTTTCATTGTTAAGGGTTCTTATCAAGTTCATAAGATTTGGACTTGTTAACATGTTAAAGTAATTTCATAAGATTAGCGATTTTTAGGATTGCAACATTCCAAAGACACTGCCACCACAGAAACTCTTAGGAATTTCTTACTTATCTTGTCCCCTATCCTGTCCGAATATCTTGTTTAAAATCTGAATAATGAAGCCAATGGTTGGCAATTTTCTAATCTAAAAATACATACGGCATTTATCACCATGTTGCTTTAGTAGCATTTTATCACAAAAATTTGTTCATGTGCCACTATTCTTGCTTTAGAAGTATATTCTTCTTGTCATAATGGTGCATTCCATTTTAAGATATGTAAATAACTGAATATCAAAGTAAGTTCCAAGTATATTTGAAAAATGTTTTCCTAGCTACATATAACAGTTCTTCATTCGCTTTACTGGACACTTCATTTACGATGCTTATGGACGAGGGGTTTTTTCTTCTTCTTCTTCTTTTTTTAACTTTCTGTTTAATAGAGAGCGATTTTTAAGCCATGGGTGTCAGCAAACTAAAAAAAAAAAATGGTTCCCTAGTCTGTCACAGTTTCATTTCTTCAATAATGAGAATGATTATGTCCTATACCCGTAGTCGTATTACATTTAGAAAAGGAAGTAAGTGTGCATTGCTGGATAACATAAAGATGTATCGAGTAGTCACTTCATTTTTATTGGTGTTGACTAAACTCACAGGAATTTTATGCCAGGATGCAGAATTTACAATGTAGTGTAAATGTAGATAAACATGTAGATGTACATGTACATGAAGATGTAGATGTACTTGTCAATAATTAAAGATGCAAATGTAGATGAAGATGTAGGTATAGATATAAATGAAGATGTATATAGATGCAGATGTACGTGTGCATGAAGATATAGATGTAAATAATAGATATAGATGTAGATGTAAATGCAGAAATAGATGTAAATATAAATGTAGATGTAGATGTAAATGTAGATGTTGATGTAAATGTAGATGTAGATGTAAATGTAGATGTAGATGTAAATGTAGATGTAGATGTAAATGTAGATGTTGATGTAAATGTAGATGTAGATGTAAATGTAGATGTAGATGTAAATGTAGATGTAGGTGAAGATGTAAATGTAAATACAGGTAGATGTTGATACAGATGTAGTTGTAAAGAATTATATATATATATATATATATATATATATATATATATATGGGTGGGTGTGCGTGTGTGCAGGTGGGGTGTGTGGGCGGTTGTGAGGGTGTGTGGGTGTGTAAATGTATTTATAGGTGTAGATGTATATATTGATGTAGATGTAGATAATTGAATAATATATAGATGGATATGTAGATATAGATGTAGATGAAGATATAGATGTAGATTAGATGTAGATTATTAAAGATACAAATTGCACATAATTCAGTCTTTTGGCTGCGAAGTGCAATATAAATTAAACCTTTTTCAATTCATTTTAATTCAATAAATATACATGTAGATGTAGATGTAGATGTAGATGTAGATGTAGATGTCGATAATTAAATATAGATGTATATGAAGATAACTGCATATATAGATGTAGATGTAGATGTAGAAGTAGATGCAGATGTAGAAGTAGATGTAGATGCAGATGTAGATGTAGATGCAGAGGCAGATGTAGAAGTAGATGTAGATGCAGATGCAGATGTAGATGCAGAGGCAGATGTAGATTTGATGCAGATGCAGATGCAGATGCAGATGTAGATGTAGAAGTAGATGTAGATGCAGATGCAGATGTAGATGTAGATGCAGATGTAGATTTGATGCAGATGCAGATGCAGATGTAGATGTAGAAGTAGATGTAGATGCAGATGCAGATGTAGATGTAGATGCAGATGTAGATTTGATGCAGATGCAGATGCAGATGCAGAAGTAGATGCAGATGCAGATGCAGATGCAGATGCAGATGTAGATGTAGAAGTAGATGTAGATGCAGATGCAGATGTAGATGTAGATGCAGATGTAGATTTGATGCAGATGTAGATGCAGATGCAGATGCAGAAGTAGATGCAGATGCAGATGCAGATGCAGATGCAGATGTAGATGTAGATGTAGATGCAGATGTAGAAGTAGATGTAGATGCAGATGCAGATGTAGATGTAGATGCAGATGTAGATTTGATGCAGATGCAGATGCAGATGCAGAAGTAGATGCAGATGCAGATGCAGATGCAGATGTAGATGTAGATGTAGATGCAGATGTAGAAGTAGATGTAGATGCAGATGCAGATGTAGATGTAGATGCAGATGTAGATTTGATGCAGATGCAGATGCAGATGCAGATGCAGATGCAGAAGTAGATGTAGATGTAGATGTAGATGCAGATGCAGATGTAGATGCAGATGTAGATGCAGATGTAGATGTAGATGTAGATGCAGATGCAGATGTAGATGCAGATGCAGATGCAGATGCAGATGCAGATGCAGATGTAGATGTAGATGTAGATGCAGATGTAGAAGTAGATGTAGATGCAGATGCAGATGTAGATGTAGATGCAGATGTAGATTTGATGCAGATGTAGATGCAGATGCAGATGCAGAAGTAGATGCAGATGCAGATGCAGTTGCAGATGTAGATGTAGAAGTAGTAGTAGATGTAGATGCAGATGCAGATGTAGATGTAGATGCAGATGTAGATGCAGATGTAGATGTAGATGTAGATGCAGATGCAGATGTAGATGCAGATGTAGATGTAGATGCAGATGCAGATGTAGATGCAGATGCAGATGCAGATGCAGATGCAGATGTAGATGTAGATGTAGATGCAGATGTAGAAGTAGATGTAGATGCAGATGCAGATGCAGATGTAGATGTAGATGCAGATGTAGATTTGATGCAGATGTAGATGCAGATGCAGATGCAGAAGTAGATGCAGATGCAGATGCAGATGCAGATGCAGATGCAGATGCAGATGCAGATGTAGATGTAGATGCAGATGTAGAAGTAGATGTAGATGCAGATGCAGATGTAGATGTAGATGCAGATGTAGATTTGATGCAGATGCAGATGCAGATGCAGATGCAGAAGTAGATGCAGATGCAGATGCAGATGTAGATGTAGAAGTAGTAGTAGATGTAGATGTAGATGTAGATGTAGATGTAGATGTAGATGCAGATGTAGATGTAGATGTAGATGTAGATGTAGATGTAGATGTAGATATAGATATAGATGCAGATGCAGATGTAGATGTAGATGTAGATGCAGATGCAGATGTAGATGTAGATGCAGATGTAGAAGTAGATGTAGATGCAGATGCAGATGTAGATGTAGATGCAGATGTAGATTTGATGCAGATGCAGATGCAGATGCAGATGCAGAAGTAGATGCAGATGCAGATGCAGATGCAGATGTAGAAGTAGTAGTAGATGTAGATGTAGATGTAGATGTAGATGTAGATGCAGATGTAGATGTAGATGTAGATGTAGATGTAGATGAAAATATAGATATAGATGCAGATGTAGATGTTTACATGGTAGAAGTAGATGTAGATGTATGGAAGATACATATATCTGCTTCTGACTAAAATGGTTATACATTCTTTATTTCTCAACGTTCACATGAATCAGTCTATCCGTGTAGATATATATAGCTATATTGTAATCTTAAAGTTATCGCTTGTATTATTTAAGGTACACGGTCAGAGTTGAATTTTTTCAGAGAATGCATGCGGGGCTCCATATCATATTGCGTAGATGATATATTTAGTGATGAAATCATTGTGTTTGCCTCGATCGTGATTGGACGGACAGACTTTAATGCGAAGCTACACCCTCCCCCCTCCCATCATCGCAGATGTCACGAGGTCCTACCTCATCAGTGCTTATTATTTCCTAACATCTGTCTCCTCGAACTCTGCAGAAGTAAAGAGCTAATATTCATATGATTATGAATCACGGGTACCACTTTGTACCAATAATAGCATGGAATCTTTTGAGCTGATGGATTGACTCTTAGTCATGAGATGTAAATAACGTGAAAAAGTCATGACTGAATAATTTAGGTTATAATGGTTGGTATTTACATGCAGTACCAATGATTCAAATTAGACCTTTTTACATTGGTAAGGCCTTTGTCATATCCGGCCATCGCGGAGCTTTTAACATGCAGTGAAGTGTCTTTCTACAAATTAAAATTTTACAGCTAGCGTGAAAGACACATATTAGAAAGCAAAAGGAGCACTTATTAAAAATTCAAATGGATGCGTATCAAATTCAAAAAGGGGCACATGCCAGAACGAAAAAAGGACATTTATTTTTTAAAAGAAGCACGAAAGGGGCACTTAAGGCACTTTAATCAAACGCATTTACAGACGTAAATTAGGGTGTGCATCAGATTTCATATGGGGCACTTGCCTAGGTGGAAGGAGGGAACTTATCAAAGGTAAAAGGGGCACTCAGCAGAAGGGGAATCGCACTATTAGAACAGAAAATGGGCAGTCCAAATTGGCACTTATCACATTGTAATAGGGAAATTCATTAGAAGCGATAAAAGCGCACTTCTCAGAAGGGAAAAAAGCCTTATGAGGAAACTAAAGGAAAAGGATAACTAATCTGGTGTAAAAGGGAGCAAAATTATTGTATGGGATCTAAGAAGGGCGACTTACCTGAAGCGAAAAGGGTACTTACTAATTGTACTTGTAAAATTGTAACGGTCAATATCACATACCAACGTAAACTATTCTGGTTTCACTGATTTATAAGAATTTTAACATGGGGTCCACCAGAAATTTGTGAACAGAATTCAGTATCCATGAATTTCCATGACGAATTCATGCTCTTTTCCATGACAAAATAAGTACTAGTTTGCTAAATTGGTCGCGGCATTCAAGTGGCGTGCAAAAAGACAGCAGTAGCCATGATGACCTCACATGACACACACCCAAAGCTGATTTCCATGACTTTGGGAGATTCATTTTAATTTGGTTGCTGAGACTGTAGTATTGCATATTGTTTGAATATCTGTACACACTAAATTTCTTAGATTAGAAATTAATATAAGTCGATTGTAATAAGGGGCAACTCCAAAATTAGATTGAGAAATTATAATAGATAAGATGTCTAAATCTATTAGATTAAGGTTTTTAATCAAAATTTAGAGATGCCCCTGATTCAAGTCTAAGATATTTAGAGCGTAATACAATATGAAATACTGGACATATATTTTGATGTTTGTAGAGATTTTATGATCACAAAAGATGAAGGAACACTGTGGAAGGGTAAATGATTAAAGAATAATATTCTCATATTGTCAAAAAGGATGATAACATGGTTTATCTCCATGCCTCCAATAATACTGCATTACATCAATTTTTTACCACATTTCACTGATATTCAAAATATTCAGTAAAAAATATTAAGTTCCTATTTTCAACAAAATGTGTGGTTATGAAGAAAATGAATTCATAACTTACGTATTTCTAATTCTTTTGTAGTATTGTATTCAAATAATTAAGCGAATTCCACAGTCAAGACAGTATAGTCCTATGTCCTCCAAGCGTTCTCAAATTTTTAATGTCTTGGTCATCTCGACCACCTCGTCCATTTTATGATCACTTGTTTAATCCACAGGATAACGAGGTATTTCCAAAAGTTATTCCAGCGTTATGGAGATAAAATCCCATGTAAATATTACCGATGAACCTTTCAAGAACAGCGTAACTGAATATCTGGTCGCGTTTTGAGACAAAATAGAAAAATCCAATAACGGCAGAAATATACGCAGGGGCGGTGGGCGATTGGATCTGAAAACCTAGAAATGGTCTGGTATCTTTTTAAAAATCTCACTTCTACTATTGCAAAACCCCAAAGAGCCCCAGTGAACAAAAAAGCGGTCCAATGGTGTCGTATGATCGTCACCGCACAGGGAAAATGCATTCGTCGAAGGTATCTAAACGGAACAAACAGTGCATACATGTATATATATATATAATAAAATTTAAATCGCATGCGCATTGGTCTCCACGTCCTTCATGTCTCCACGTAACAACAACAACAAAAAAATGAATATAGATCAAAGTCCGTGGAATAATCAGTTAACTGGTTCATGTTAACTAAAAAAAATATTATCTTGTCCATGAATGAATCAGAATAGAATAGAATATTTAGTTGGGTAAGGGCTTTGTCAGCTAATAACGATCCCTGTTTCTTTGTCTAATATGCAGCTGGCTCATGAGACTAATGGCAAGAGAAGAGATGAAAGCTAGATTCACTCCTGCACCAATCCTATGGAGTGTTGCAAGAAAGTTGCAATCGATTGCAAGTTGCAACTGATTGCCACTGGCCAATCAAAATCATTGTTGCATGCATGTCTTCTTAAAAGGGCAGACCCTGAGCCAATCAGAAGGGTTGTTTCAAAATTAGCAATTATTTGCAATCGATTGCAACTTTCTTGCAACACCCCACTAGAGGTGTACTAGTATGGCCGTCCCAAGCAGGGGGGGGGGGGGGCGTGACAACCCCACTAAAAGTTTCATAGGCAAATGCACCACCTCTGTCAGCAAAAGAAGGAAGAAAAGGAATAAGAAAGAGGGAAGAGAAGGTAAAAGATAAAAGAAAAAGTGGAGAGGAAGGAAGGGAAGAAAAAAAAAGAGATAGAAGAAAGGAAAAGAAAAGAAAAGAAAGAAAAGGAAGAATATAAAAGAAAATAAAAGAAAGAAAAGGGAAAGCCTGGAGGCGCGTGCCCGCATTGTAGTATAACAACAGATAATTATAATAATTACCATGATTACAGTTTTTATGAAAGGAAATTGGTTTGCATCCTGTGTCTCTATCTAGTTTTATACTTTTCTTCTACTCTTAGAATGTTAGTAAAAAAAAAAAAACTGTAAAGAATCGAGCGGCAAGTTAACCTAAAAACAGATGAACTGTGAGGAGATAACGGCCTGTGACCAATAGCCTTCTCCTATCATACCCACTATGAGAACGGAAGATGCCGATAAAATGTTACTTAAATCATGATAATGGAGTAACAATACACTAGAACCTGTTCTCATTAAACAAATTCCAATTTTTCTAGCTCGCACGCTACGCTCGCTCGTGAACTTTAGAAACAAGAGTGTCCCTGGAAGCAACCACTCTTATTCCAGTAGCGAGATGCCAGAATATCATAATATTTGGGCAGCGAGATGGGCAGCGAGGTGGGCAGCGAGGTGGCCGACTAGTCTCGGATTCTGCAGGAAGATGAACATTATGAAAAAAAAAGTATTTTGGTGACAAATCTACGTTTGAACTACCATGAGTTAAAACGGTTATTGCCAGTTCCAGTAATATACTCTCAATAAACCTTAAAGGCCAAGTCCACAGCAAGATGAATTTCATTTCAATAAAAAGAATTCCAATGGAAGCTGGAAGCTCCGACGTTTCTTTGAATTGGTCCTTGTCTGCTCCCGCTCTTCTTACGTTCTCTTACCATTTTCTTTTCTCGCTCCCGCTTTTTTCCAAGAATTCCAAACAAACAGCGAAAATTTTATGAAAACTGGATGCAAAATAAGGAAGTTACGAATTTTCGAATTTTTGCTATTTTTTCACAGCACAGTTCTTGAACAGGCGATATGAATATTCAGTGAGTGAGTTGATGATGTCATGTCATATACTCACAATTTCCCTCTCATTATGTATACAGAATGACAACAAATTCATATTTAGCTATAACAAAAGTGTAAAATTTGTCCTACATACTCCTTACATACTTACAAACTGTAAGGGTAGACATGATAGATAACTTTTCAGTTTTAGTGAAAAAATGGAAATTTTCTGAAATTTTTGTGTGTATGACCTCATCAACTCATAGGTTGAATA
Source organism: Echinometra lucunter (assembly GCA_029962745.1). Classification (NCBI taxonomy): domain Eukaryota; kingdom Metazoa; phylum Echinodermata; class Echinoidea; order Camarodonta; family Echinometridae; genus Echinometra; species Echinometra lucunter. Next base: position 27,627,857 of record CM057154.1, on the reverse strand, counting down.
TTCATATCGACTGCTCAAGAACTGTTTCGGGGGGAGGGAATGTGAAAAACTTTGAAAATTCATAACTTCATTATTTTGCATCCGATTTTTATAAAATTTCAGCGTTTTGTTGGGAATATTTTATTCTTTTTATTGAAATGAACTTCATCATGCTACAGACTTGGTCTTTAATCAGTCGACTAGTGGGTAGACTACAGTTGACATACTCATACACCCGTTTAGGGCGTTTATAAAAATCGAACAGCCTTTTGATTGCGCTCGTTACTGACTATGTGATCCTTTCTCTTCGTCAAACTCATTACATGTAATCGTATACAGTGGCGTAACAGCCGGGGGGGGGGGGGGCAGGGGGGCAGAGTGCCCCCCTGAAGGATTTCAGCGGGAAAATCCACCAAACCACCGGGATAAAATGAAAAGGAGGGAAAGGAAGAAAAGGGAAGGGAGAAAGGGAAAGGAAGAAGAAGAAAGGAAAAGAAAGAAGAAAGAAAGAGAAAGAAAAGAAAGAAGGCGAAAGGGAAAGAAAGAAGGAGAAAGGAAAGGAAGAAGGAGAATGGGAAAGAAAAAGGAGAAAGGGGAGAAAGAAGAAGCGAAGAGAGAGGGGAAAAGAGGGAAAGGGAAAAAAAAGAAGAAAGCAAAGGGAAAATAAAGAAATGAGGGAAAATTTAGTACCACACCTCGGAGTTTCCGGGTGCTCCACTCCCTGGACCCCCCGCAGTTGCTTTCCCTGTAGAACCCCATCAGGGGCCTCCTAAGCCAGAACCCTGGGCCCCACCCGCTAAAGGCTTCGCAACAAGCAACGCGCGGTGCGGGCTTATCTCCGCCGCATATTCTATTTCTAGACTTAGTTACCGGGAAATTTTCGGCTCTGCCCCCCCCCCCCCCGATAACAGGTAGAGAATGTATGAGACCTGGAACAGACAAGGAACAATTCAAAGAAACGTCAGAGCTTCCGCGCTTCGCGCGGGAGGGGAAAATCACCATCCCTGCACCCCTTCCCCTAGCATGCCTAGGGAGCGCGCCTTTGCACTATCGTTCTCCTAAAAGAAAATCCTAGCTACACCACTGATTCTAAACTTAATTACCGGGAAATTTTTGGCTATGCGTATGCCCCCTCCCCTGATAACAGGCGGAGAGCGTATAAGAGCGGGAACTGACAGCGAAAAAACGTCGAAACTCCCCCCTCCCTGCATCCTCCCTCCATGGGAGCACTACCGTCTCCTAAAACGAAATCCTAGTTGTGCCGCAGAAGATAGACTTAATTAGCGACAACTAACAATGCCAAAGAAAACGTCGGGGGAAACTCCCCCTTCCCTGCACCCTCCCCTCTTAGCGTAAATTCCGGGAGGGGGGATCTATCACCCCCACCTGGGGGAGAGGGGGGGTGGTGTGTACAAATTTCCCGCCATGCAGACACACTTTTAAAGAAGAAAATATATTTCAATGAATCATTTAGTAAAAATTCTGAATATATATATCTATCATAAACAATCATCATAATTATTAAGAATTTCTATTTGAAAATGCTATTGAAAACAAAAGAGTGGTTATTTTTGGCTCGCTCGCTTCGCTCGCTCGTCAAAATCTAGGATTTCCATCCAAAAATGCGATTTAAAATCGAGAAAAGTGGATATTTTTGGCTCCCTCGCATCGCTCTTCGTCATATATTTGAATTTTTATTCGAAAATGCGATATCAAAAGCGAAAAAAGTGTGAAGTGATTATTTCTGCTCGCTCGCTTCGCTCGCTCGCAAAATAGATATCAAAATGTGTGTGAGAGGGAAAAATCGTTACAAATTGGATTTACGCTGGTGGAGCACTACCGTCTTCCTAAAATGCAGTCCTAGCTACGCCACAGATTCTAGACATAGACTAGTTACCGGGAAATTTTGGGCTCTGCCCCCCCCCCCCCCTGATAACAGGTACCTCTTACGCCCCCTTATCGTATACCCTCTAGAATACCAGGTAAAGTGTTTTTCGGGGGTTATTTTATATGTACTAGCTATGCTTTTTTAAAACTTTTTTTTTTCAGGTGGCTGGTACACTTCAGTGACCGCTGAAGCGAGGGCTCGCCCCTGATCGTTAATCATAAGTTTACGAGACAAACTGGGGAGGTATCATTGTCATACTCACTAACAAATTTAACACACTTAATTAACACACACAGGATTTTATAGCCGATACAAAATCACTGGATTTGGGTTGAAGGTGACCCCCCCCCCCCCTCCCGATACATTTTTGATACCTTCTCTTTGCTAATGAAACAAGGAATAGGAAAATGAAAAAAAAAAAATCAAATCATACGTGAATAACGAATACGGAGTAAAGAAACATAATACACTCCCTTATAGCCCCCTCTCCCTCCACCTTCCAAAGCAAAATATTGCCATTGAAACGTAATTTTTGCTAAACTATCATTGGCTGACTCCACCCCCCCCCCCCCCCCCCCCCCCCCCCCCCCTCCCGTGAAACTATAAGGCTCAGGTCTAGATATATACCCTCGTCCATTGAGCTTGGTGACGCTTCCACATACTGTATGCGAAGGAAAACGGTCCATGGCATAGCAGACGAAAAGGGAGCCGCTTATTTAATGAGAAAAAAAAAAAAACATACATTTGTATCCCATCATCATTATAATGAAATATAAAATACGTTTGGTATATCTCAGCAAATATGACCCTTTTTTTTCTATTACGTCAGTTACATGTGACCATTACGCTTTTTCTTTTTTTAGTTAGTGACGGAATGAACGTAACAAGTAACTACACGAAACGCGCGGGCGATAATACGTGTCAAGTTCTGTGATGTGTAAAGAAAAGAAAACACTCGTCATCCGCCCCTGCATTTCGTTGAATAAAATTCAAGAATAAATATAAAATTATTTTTATGGGTCAACAAGGAAGGGCCTCAAATGTTGGCGATTAATTTTTCTTGAATTTAATGATGCAATCAGAATCATTGTTTGAAACTGTAGAATTGATGGTTGTGTTTGTCTCTTGTCAAATTTTCTAACATGGTGCACTTAAGCTGAACATGATGACAAGTAAGGGAAATAAGAAAATGGTGTACGGTTGGCTCCTTCTGAAAAGACAGAAGCATAAATTAACCCTTGATTCGGGGTTATCGATCTCGTGAAGTCAACGGATATCCTCCAGTAGGTCTCTATTATACCACGGGTTCACAGGCTCTGGTCTAATCGGTCCTATGTTGTAGCTAATACTCATCACAAATTTGCTAGGATTAAACGGAAAAAATAATCCAATGATTCCATGGAATCTGCATTGTGAGTTTTGTGTTTTTTTTGTTTTGTTTGTAGTTTGTAGTATTTGTTTTATTTTTATTCATGTTATTTCATTTATTTATTAATTTCTTTCATTTATGTATTGATTTATTTATCTATTTATTAGTTTTTTTTCTCTTTTTGGAGGAGAGGGGGGGGGGGGTTAATGCCTATATTATAATAAAAACGGGTATCCGATTGGTCCAGACGCTCAGCATAAAATATCAGATTTCAAAAATGAATATTTTATACATGGCACAATGAAGCCATTGTTTCAAATCCCCATTCCCTTTATGCCTAGACCACCTATAAGGCACATTAGATATACAACGCCAGACCCCCCGGGGGAGAATCCACGCGGGTTTCCCCCGCCCCCAGCACCACAATTGGTAATGAGATGCACATTAACGCGTCAAAAATAGTTAACTCCTCAAATGAAAAAAGTTTTTGCCCCCCCCCCATGATGTCTAAACTTATAGGATTTGATTGGTCCACAGCACCTTTGGCCATCTGGAGAAACTTAAATATGCCTGGAGGGGGGGGGGGGCTCATATCTCATTCACATCCCCCCCCCCCCCTCTGGTTGGGATTATTTCTTCATTTGTGAACAAGCCTCTATATTCCCCCCAAACGAATTGTGAATGTATTATTTCCTGTGACTATTTCTTTTCATTGTCAGTCATGGATGAATACGAGTCTTATGTCTATTCTCGATTTGAATGTGAATACGGGTATTAGCCCCGCCCTCGATGACAGTGTTGTAGGTTTTTTTTTTTTTTTTTAATGTACTGCTTCAGAAAACCCGGGAGCGTTTTCCCCAACTGTGAACGAGGACCACGCCAAATATAGCATGAAAATAATATGCACAAGCTGAACAATATCGAGGACCCCATGCATTCAACATGACTGTACAATATTGACAGGTACAATGCGTGTATAGCGAGTAGTTCAATAAGGGTGTGTAGGCATTCTCAAGGTTAGTGATGACTCGTAAAATGAGGAGGGTAGCCTGTAGTATAGGCCTATTGATATCAGATTTGGTGAGCCGTGCTAAAGGCGCTTTCACACCTACCCGATCAGGAAAATACCTGGTATTTTCCGATCCAGTATTCTACCCCGATCAGAAAATACCAGGTATTTTGCCAGTTAGTGTTGATTAATTGATGCGTGCATGTTGTAAACTGATGTGCTCGGAGCCTCGGAATGTCTTGGGATCTGTTCATGGCCGTCTTTACCACGCAATTTCATTTCATTTCATTTCATTTTTTTTTTCCATTTTCAACTCAGATATATCATACATAATTTTCAACTCAAATAACATACATGGTTGTACAACATACATAATTGTACATACAAAATAATTACATAATCATAACGTAAGAAATTGTCAAAGTGAAATTTACAAATTAAGCCTATAAATAAACGTTGAAAATGGAGGGGAATGCTAAAAAGCCAGGCTTGTACTGTGCAAACCCCTCAAAAGGAAATACATGTGAGAAAATATGAATTGTGCTTATAAATTTTTTATTTTGAAATGGTTACAAGGGATGAAATAAGAAAAACTCATTTAAAAAAGGATTAGAAAAGGGTTTGACAGTCCTATTTCCGTTTGAAGTTTTTTTGGCTGAATTAGTATCCTCTGTGGTCCATGAACATTTTCAGATTGGTTGCCCAAACAGAAACTTTGAGCAATTTGCATAATTTGCATAAATCTGTATCTCACCGCCCCCCCCCCCCCCCCCACCTCCAGGATCGGAGGGACCGCATGCGCGTTCCCAAAATCTCCGGTAAGGGTACTTTTCGGCCGACGAAGTCCTGCCCGAGAATTGTAAAAAAAGGGCCGTATTTGACTTTTCACCCGGACATGCCGGAGATTCCTTTAAAGAGTGTCTTTTCAGCTTTGATCAAATGCTAAATTCGGTCCTCAACGTTAGGGTATGAAATGCAGATTATAATTATCAATAAATTTCGTATGTTCTCCGATGGTTATTCCTCATGTTATTTCCGTCATATGCAACGGCGCCACGTCGTCTTACCGGGGGTCTTAACTTCCTGAGATAGGGGGTGAATGAGCGCTCACCTGAGAGGGGCTAAATTGAGCAGTGTTCCGGATTTAGGGGGTCTCCAAGGAAGCCCGCGAAAGGGGGGTTCAGAAATTTTGGCTGCCGGAGATAGGGGTACTTGCAATTGGGAACAAGCATATGCGTTACCCTAAATTAACACTGAGGGGGGGGGGGGGGGGGGATCTGTATGCATACAGGTTATACAGCGCAAAGACAACTTACCAGAATGTTCAAATGAATTACGGTACGTGCTATTGGCATGTACGTGATACGGAACTAGGTTGCCATCTCTTGAATGCAACCTGTGATAAAACGAAACGACCTTTTTTATTATATTAAATCAAACTTACATACAGATACACGTCATAGCACAAACAAACACTTTCGTTTTCAGAGTTACAAACAAAAAGTTTGTCTTACATTACAATCAGTATTCAAGTTCTGTCATTTTATTTCACACATTTTCCAGAACCACATTCTATTGGATTTTCGATCTCCATCTTAATTTCCTATGAATTCGTCAAAAATTCCTTTTAAAAATTTAATTTTCTTTTTTCTTTGAATATTGTTTGTGTTTGTAAACTAATCAATACATTGTTAAAAAGCAGTTAGTATGTTGCTTTGATGTCCCCCCTTGTCTACCTTACTAACTATTTTCTTCATAATTAATTTTCAAACATTCTTAACAGTTATTCGATATCGACACAAAATTTCCGGAATTTTGCTCTAAAAAAGGGTTTTTTGAAAAATAACAATCATTAAAACAAATGATAATAATCTTTATCAGTGGTTACATTTGTGGCAAAAGTGGGGACTCGGACAGTTTTTACACTTGAAACAATATTCATTAGACATTAATAGCTTATATAAAAACTTTAAATTGAGCTCAATGGAGCTCCTTAATTCAAGTACAACCTTTTCTTTTCCATATCTTGTTCCAATCCAGGGTTCTTCTTGAGGTTTTAAGGACACAATAACGTTTACAACGTTAGGGCTGTGCACTTTTTAATCTACTAAGTTATTCTACAATCGTTTTTGAGAGTTTTTTTTAAATTTTTGGTTGTACCTTTTTTTCATAACTTAGAACAGGATTTATGGTTCTTTAAATGGACCTAGGCTACAGTGGAATCATTCAATTTGAATTTTTTTTCTTCAATTTTTTCAGGTATACAAATTAATTTTTGATTCACATAACAATTTCCTATTTTCTTTTTAAACTTTGATTGAATACGAGATAAATCAAATCAGTCCGTTTCCTTGTTTACGATATCTCCAATGACAAGAATATCCGGCACATACCCAGTGTTTCCAATAAAAACCCCCCCCCCCCCCCCCCCCTATCCTACATTTCTTTTTTTATATTTCTAATGTTTTTATTTCCCAATAACAACTGCTGCCTTATATCTTGGCCTATTACCGAAAAGAGTCGTTTATTACATATTTTCCAAGCTATTATACATTGACGATAAAATAATGGATGTTGTTAATTTCAGGAAATTCACCTTCCTTTCAAAAGGCATCTTAATAAGTGCATTCACTCCAAAACTATTAAGATATAGATTTGGAAGAGTTTTCCATCTAAAATTATGATCGTTATTTCAAATAGTTTTTGTATCCAAACAGTTTTTAGTACATTACTTTGCAAAATGAAATCAGGTACATTTATTCCGCCTCTTTCAGTATCACCAATCAAAGTTTTCCGTTTTATTCTATCTCGCCAGTTCCATATGAAATTGAATATGATTTTTTTCAACTTTTTTTTTTTATTAATGTAATCGAGAATGAGAAATGCTGACATTATATAAGTTTTATTTGAAAGAATTAAAGATTTCAATATTATAATTTTCCGAAAAAGGTTAAGTTTCGACATTCCATAATATCTGGTTTTCAGTTTTTTTTTTCCACTTTTTCATTCCAAGTTTTTACAATATGCATCATACATATTTTGTTTTTAAAATACACCCCTAGTGTTTTTTCTAAAATGCGCTCGTCCAATTTTATCTCTTCAAAACAATTACAATTCTACTTTTTTCCATTACGTTTGCTAAGAACTGTCATTCAGGTACAAAAACTGTGGTATCATCGGCAAAACCGGCTAATCTTGACCTCAACAACTTCATTTGCTTTGCCAGTAGATTTATTACCCTTTCACATCAATACGTTTCTCTCCAAGTCAATCGCCCAAAACTCCACAACTACTAAAAACAAAAGGGCCAGATACTGGACATCCTGTCGTACACCCTCTCTTTAGAGGGAAATAAATTGACTGACAATTTAGATTCATTGTGCCAGCTTTCTGCATCAGATCATAATAAAGATTTTTATATTATCTTATAAACTTTTGACCGAAACTTGAACTTCTCAAGGGCTTTATAAAGAAAATCTCTAACTTTAATCGAAGGCCTTTTCTAGGTCTAAAAATAACATCGCCCCAGACTATATTGTTGCATGTAATCAATCAAGTCATATATATCAACCTTATATTGTTACCTATAAAACGACCCTTTAAGCATTTTTTATCAAATGAAATACATGAACCAAGGACTGATTTAACCTATCTGCTAATACCTATGCCATTTTTATAGTCAGTGTATAGGCCTCCAACTGGTTAATAAATCTTTCTTATGTAAGAGTTTTGTAACGGTCCTGTTCTGGCTAACCGATAATTCCCATCGGATATGGAATATTTGAATAACTTTAACATAATGTCATTTAAATTGTTCCAAAAGCATTTGTAAAATCAAAAGTTAAACCATCTGGACCTGGGCTTTTACCCATTTGAATTCTGAATGGCCTTGTTCAGAGAGCGACAGCACACTATCGCACATTTCTTTTTGTTTTCATTTAAAACATTATCAAACATTATCTACATAAATATTGTTGAAATAGTCGTTTACATTATTTTCATTAATACTACCATCCCGCGAAAAAAAAGCTCAGCAAAATAATTTACTTAAACCGACAAAATATCACTTTGACTTGCAAACTTTACCATTGTGTTCAACTTTGAACAAATTCTTTTGTTGATGATTTCTCTTTCAAGACCTAGACAAAAACTTCTTGTTACACTCCCCTTCTTCATACCATTTTATCCTTGATCTAACCAAAGCACCTTGAACTTTATAATCATACAGGCTATTTAATCCTCTCCTAATATTTTCATTTTTGTTACTGCTCATCGGATAAAGTTTTCAATTATTAAGATTAGCTTTTTAAGTCTAGCTTCTCTTGTAGATGAAATTGCTTATCTTTCGTTTATCGGATTACCTATGCAATAATCTATTGATATTTGTTTTACTTCTTTTTTAATATATCCCATTGTAACACTATATCAACTTCTTGATGAAAGATTTTCTTTCTAAGGTTTTCTATTAGTTCGAGAATGTTTTTCTTGTTTTCCGAATCTTCTAATAAAGAGTTGAATATTTAATTTCCACAAGCCCTTTGTTCTTTTCTAATATTTTTTTAACACTTCCACTTTCAACCCAATACAGGGTTATGATCAGATACGAATCTTCCCATTATATTGTGAGTCGACTATATAAAGGCTTCATCCAGTCAGATACTAAGAAATGTCTCTTCTGGTTTCAATAAGGGGAACTGTCGCATTTTGCTGATGAGTAAACTCAAGAGAATTAGGATGCTTGGCTTGCCTCCAAATGTCAACAAGCTCCTCTTAACACAACTGTTCTCGTAAGTAAATAGCATCGGAGAAGTCCTTTAAAACTCCACCTTTTCGTCACATTATAATTCAAAACAGTATTGAAATCACCTCTGAAAATAACTCTTCACTAGGAAGGATATAATTGTCTAGGAATTCAAAACATGATTTTAAAAAATCTTTTCTGGTTGTTGAAATATTTGGAGCATAAATATTTAGTAACCATAAAGACTC
>CM057154.1:27508262-27618123 GCA_029962745.1 Echinometra lucunter | reverse complement strand
AAGGGCGACTTACCTGAAGCGAAAAGGGGGTACTTACTAATTTACTTGTAAAATTGTAACGGTCAATAATCCATACCAACGTAAATATTCTGGTTTCACTGATTTATAAGAATTTTAACATGGGGGGCCACCAGAAAAATTTGTGAAAGAATTCAGTATCCATGAATTTCCATGACGAATTCATGCTCTTTTCCATGACAAAATAAGTACTAGTTTGCTAAATTGGTCGCGGCATTCAAGTGGCGTGCAAAAAGACAGCAGTAGCCATGATGACCTCACATGACACACACCCAAAGCTGATTTCCATGACTTTGGGAGATTCATTTTAATTTGGTTGCTGAGACTGTAGTATTGCATATTGTTTGAATATCTGTACACACTAAATTCTTAGATTAGAAATTAATCTAAGTCGATTGTAATAAGGGGCAACTCCAAAATTAGATGAGAAATTATAATAGATAAGATGTCTAAATCTATTAGATTAAGGTTTTTAATCAAAATTAGAGATGCCCCTGATTCAAGTCTAAGATATTTAGAGCGTAATACAATATGAAATACTGGACATATATTTTGATGTTTGTAGAGATTTTATGATCACAAAAGATGAAGGAACACTGTGGAAGGGTAAATGATTAAAGAATAATTTCTCATATTGTCAAAAAGGATGATAACATGGTTTATATCCATGCCTCCAATAATACTGCATTACATCAATTTTTTACCACATTTCACTGATATTCAAAATATTCAGTAAAAATATTAAGTTCCTATTTTCAACAAAATGTGTGGTTATGAAGAAAATGAATTCATAACTTACGTATTTCTAATTCTTTTGTAGTATTGTATTCAAATAATTAAGCGAATTCCACAGTCAAGACAGTATAGTCCTATGTCCTCCAAGCGTTCTCAAATTTTTAATGTCTTGGTCATCTCGACCACCTCGTCCATTTTATGATCACTTGTTTAATCCACAGGATAACGAGGTATTTCCAAAAGTTATTCCAGCGTTATGGAGATAAAATCCCATGTAAATATTACCGATGAACCTTCAAGAACAGCGTAACTGAATATCTGGTCGCGTTTTGAGACAAAATAGAAAAATCCAATAACGGCAGAAATATACGCAGGGGCGGTGGGCGATTGGATCTGAAAACCTAGAAATGGTCTGGTATCTTTTTAAAATCGTTACAAGTAATCTCACTTCTACTATTGCAAAACCCCAAAGAGCCCCAGTGAACAAAAAAGCGGTCCAATGGTGTCGTATGATCGTCACCGCACAGGGAAAATGCATTCGTCGAAGGTATCTAAACGGAACAAACAGTGCATACATGTATATATAATATTAAAATTCAAATCGCATGCGCATTGGTCTCCACGTCCTTCATGTCTCCACGTAACAACAACAACAAAACAAAATGAATATAGATCAAAGTCCGTGGAATAATCAGTGAACTGGTTCATGTTAACTAAAAAAATATTATCTTGTCCATGAATGAATCAGAATAGAATAGAATATCTAGTTGGGTAAGGGCTTTGTCAGCTAATAACGATCCCTGTTTCTTTGTCTAATATGCAGCTGGCTCATGAGACTAATGGCAAGAGAAGAGATGAAAGCTAGATTCACTCCTGCACCAATCCTATGGAGTGTTGCAAGAAAGTTGCAATCGATTGCAAGTTGCAACTGATTGCCACTGGCCAATCAAAATCATTGTTGCATGCATGTCTTCTTAAAAGGGCAGACCCTGAGCCAATCAGAATGGTTGTTTCAAAATTAGCAATTATTTGCAATCGATTGCAACTTTCTTGCAACACCCACTAGAGGTGTACTAGTATGGCCGTCCCAAGCAGGGGGGGGGGGGCGTGACAACCCCACTAAAAGTTTCGTAGGCAAATGCACCACCTCTGTCAGCAAAAGAAGGAAGAAAAGGAATAAGAAGAAGAGGGAAGAGAAGGTAAAAGATAAAAGAAAAAGTGGAGAGGAAGGAAGGAAGAAGAAAAAAAAAGAGATAGAAGAAAGGAAAAGAAAAGAAAAGAAAGAAGAAAAGGAAGAATATAAAAGAAAATAAAAGAAAGAAAAGGGAAAGCCTGGAGGCGCGTGTCCGCATTGTAGTATAACAACAGATAATTATAATAATTACCATGATTACAGTTTTTATGAAAGGAAATTGGTTTGCATCCTGTGTCTCTATCTAGTTTTATACTTTTCTTCTACTCTTAGAATGTTAGTAAAAAAAAAAAAACTGTAAGGAATCGAGCGGAAGTTAACCTAAAAACAGATGAACTGTGAGGAGATAACGGCCTGTGACCAATAGCCTTCTCCTATCATACCCACTATGAGAACGGAAGATGCCGATAAAATGTTACTTAAATCATGATAATGGAGTAACAATACACTAGAACCTGTTCTCATTAAACAAATTCCAATTTTTCTAGCTCGCACGCTACGCTCGCTCGTGAACTTTAGAAAAAGAGTGTCCCTGGAAGCAACCACTCTTATTCCAGTAGCGAGATGCCAGAATATCATAATATTTGGGCAGCGAGATGGGCAGCGAGGTGGGCAGCGAGGTGGCCGACTAGTCTCGGATTCTGCAGGAAGATGAACATTATGAAAAAAAAAAGTATTTGGTGACAAATCTACGTTTGAACTACCATGAGTTAAAACGGTTATTGCCAGTTCCAGTAATATACTCTCAATAAACCTTAAAGGCCAAGTCCACAGCAAGATGAATTTCATTTCAATAAAAAGAATTCCAATGGAAGCTGGAAGCTCCGACGTTTCTTTGAATTGGTCCTTGTCTGCTCCCGCTCTTCTTACGTTCTCTTACCATTTCTTTTCTCGCTCCCGCTTTTTTCCAAGAATTCCAAACAAAACAGCGAAAATTTTATGAAAACTGGATGCAAAATAAGGAAGTTACGAATTTCGAATTTTTGCTATTTTTTCACAGCACAGTTCTTGAACAGGCGATATGAATATTCAGTGAGTGAGTTGATGATGTCATGTCATATACTCACAATTTCCCTCTCATTATGTATACAGAATGACAACAAATTCATATTAGCTATAACAAAATTGTAAAATTTGTCCTACATACTCCTTACATACTTACAAACTGTAAGGGTAGACATGATGGATAACTTTTCAGTTTTAGTGAAAAAATGGAAATTTTCTGAAATTTTTGTGTGTATGACCTCATCAACTCATAGGTTGAATATTCATATCGACTGCTCAAGAACTGTTTCGGGGGGAGGGAATGTGAAAAACTTTGAAAATTCATAACTTCATTATTTTGCATCCGATTTTTATACAATTTCAGCGTTTTGTTGGGAATATTTTATTCTTTTTATTGAAATGAACTTCATCATGCTACAGACTTGGCCTTTAATCAGTCGACTAGTGGGTAGACTATAGTTGACATACTCATACGCCCGTTTAGGGCGTTTATAAAAATCGAACAGCCTTTTGATTGCGCTCGTTACTGACTATGTGATCCTTTCTCTTCGTCAAACTCATTACATGTAATCGTATACAGTGGCGTAACAGCCGGGGGGGCAGGGGGGCAGAGTGCCCCCCTGAAGGATTTCAGCGGGAAAATCCACCAAACCACCGGGAAAAAATGAAAAGGAGGGAAAGGAGAAAGGGAAGGGAGAAAGGGAAGGAAGAAGAAGAAAGAAAAGAAAGAAGAAGAAAGAAAGGAAAAGAAAGAAGGAGAAAGAGAAAGAAAGAAGGAGAAAGGGAAAGGAAGAAGGAGAATGGGAAAGAAAAAAGGAGAAAGGGGAGAAAGAAGAAGAGAGAGAGAGGGAAAAGAGGGAAAGGGAAAAAAAAAGAAGAAAGCAAAGGGAAAATAAAGAAATGAGGGAAAATTTAGTACCACACCTCGGAGTTTCCGGGTGCTCCACTCCCTGGACCCCCCGCAGTTGCTTTCCCTGTAGAACCCCATCAGGGGCCCTAAGCCAGAACCCTGGGCCCCACCCGCTAAAGGCTTCGCAACAAGCAACGCGCGGTGCGGGCTTATCTCCGCCGCATATTCTATTTCTAGACTTAGTTACCGGGAAATTTTCGGCTCTGCCCCCCCCCCCCCCGATAACAGGTAGAGAATGTATGAGACCTGGAACAGACAAGGAACAATTCAAAGAAACGTCAGAGCTTCCGCGCTTCGCGCGGGAGGGAAAATCACCATCCCTGCACCCTCCCCCTAGCATGCCTAGGGAGCGCGCTTTGCACTATTGTTTCTCCTAAAAGAAAATCCTAGCTACAAAACACTGATTCTAAACTTAATTACCGGAAATTTTTGGGCTATGCGTATGCCCCCTCCCCTGATAACAGGCAGAGAGCGTATAAGAGCGGGAAATTGACAGCGAAAAAACGTCGAAACTCCCCCCTCCCTGCATCCTCCCTCCATGGGAGCACTACCGTCTTCCTAAAACGAAATCCTAGTTGTGCCGCAGAAGATAGACTTAATTACCGACAACTAACAATGCAAAGAAACGTCGGGGGGAAACTCCCCCTTCCCTGCACCCTCCCCTCTTAGCGTAAATTCCGGGAGGGGGGGATCTATCACCCCACCTGGGGGAGAGGGGGGTGGTGTGTACAAATTTCCCGCCATGCAGACACACTTTTTAAAGAAGAAAATATATTTCAATGAATCATTTAGTAAAAATTCTGAATATATATATCTATCATAAACAATCATCATAATTATTTAAGAATTTCTATTTGAAAATGCTATTGAAAACAAAAGAGTGGTTATTTTTGGCTCGCTCGCTTCGCTCGCTCGTCAAAATCTTAGGATTTCCATCCAAAAATGCGATTAAAATCGAGAAAAGTGGATATTTTTGGCTCCCTCGCATCGCTCTTTCGTCATATATTTGAATTTTTATTCGAAAATGCGATTCAAAAGCGAAAAAGTGATTATTTCTGCTCGCTCGCTTCGCTCGCTCGCAAAATAGATATCAAAATGTGTGTGAGAGGGAAAAATCGTTACAAAATTGGATTTACGCTGGTGGAGCACTACCGTCCTCCTAAAATGCAGTCCTAGCTACGCCACAGATTCTAGACATAGACTAGTTACCGGGAAATTTTGGGCTCTGCCCCCCCCCTGATAACAGGTACCTCTTACGCCCCTTATCGTATACCCTCTAGAATACCAGGTAAAGTGTTTTTCGGGGGTTATTTTATATGTACTAGCTATGCTTTTTTAAAACTTTTTTTTTCAGGTGGCTGGTACACTTCAGTGACCGCTGAAGCGAGGGCTCGCCCCTGGTCGTTAATCATAAGTTTACGAGACAACTGGGGAGGTATCATTGTCATACTCACTAACAAATTTAACACACTTAATTAACACACACAGGATTTTATAGCCGATACAAAATCACTGGATTTGGGTTGAAGGTGACCCCCCCCCCCCCTCCCGATACATTTTTGATACCTTCTCTTTGCTAATGAAACAAGGAATAGGAAAATGAAAAAAAAAATCAAATCATACGTGAATAACGAATACGGAGTAAACAAACATAATACACTCCCTTATAGCCCCCTCTCCCTCCACCTTCCAAAGCAAAATATTGCCATTGAAACGTAATTTTTGCTAAACTATCATTGGCTGACTCCACCCTCTCCCCCCCCCCCCCCCCCCCCCCTCCCGTGAAACTATAAGGCTCAGGTCTAGATATATACCCTCGTCCATTGAGCTTGGTGACGCTTCCACATACTGTATGCGAAGGAAAACGGTCCATGGCATAGCAGACGAAAAGGGAGCCGCTTATTTAATGAGAAAAAAAAAAACCACATACATTTGTATCCCATCATCATTATAATGAAATATAAAAATACGTTTGGTATATCTCAGCAAATATGACCTTTTTTTTCTAGTACGGACGGGTCAGGTACATGTGACCATTACGTTTTTTCTTTTTTAGTTAGTGACGGAATGGAAACGTAACAAGTACTACACTACAGCCGAAACCGCGGGCGGATAATACGGTGTCACAGTTCTGTGAATGTGTAAAGATAAGAAAACACTCGTCATCCACCCCTGCCTTTTCCGTTGAATAAAATTCAGAATAAATAAAATTATTTTTATGGGTCCAACACGGAAGGGGCCGGCCCTCCAAATGTTGGCGATTAATTTTTCTTGATTTAATGATGCAATCATGAATCCTGTTGAAACTGTAGGAATTGATGGTTTGTGTTTGTCTCTTGTCAAATTTTCCTAACATGGTGCATCATTAAGCTGAACATGATGGACAAGTAAGGAAATAAGAAATGGGGGTGTGACCCAAGGTTGGCTCTCTTGAAAGACAGAAGCATAAATTAAAACCCTTGATTTCGGGGGTATCGGAATCTCGTGAAGGTCAACGGAGATCCTCCAGTAGGTCTCTATTAATCACTTATAGCACAGGTCTCACAGGCTCTGGCCTAATCGGTCACTATGTTGTAGCTAATACTCATCACAATTTGCAGGATTAACGGAAAAAAATATCCAATGATTCCATGGAATCTGCATTGTGAGTTTGTGTTTTTTGTTTGTTTGTAGTTGTAGTATTTGTTTTACTTTTTATTCATGTTATTTCATTTATTTATTAATTTCTTTCATTTATTTATTGATTTATTTATCTATTTATTAGTTTTTTTTTCTCTTTTTGGAGGAGAGGGGGGGGGCTAATGCCTATATTATAATAACAACGGGTATCCGATTGGTCCAGACGCTCAGCATAAAAATATCAGATTTCAAAATGAATAT
This sequence comes from Echinometra lucunter, assembly GCA_029962745.1. Lineage (NCBI taxonomy): Eukaryota > Metazoa > Echinodermata > Echinoidea > Camarodonta > Echinometridae > Echinometra > Echinometra lucunter. Next base: position 27,611,383 of record CM057154.1, on the reverse strand, counting down.
TTTATCATGGCACAATGAAGCCATTGTTTTCAAATCCCATTCCATTTATGCCTAGACCACCCTATAGGCACATTCAGATATACAACGCCAGACCCCCGGGGGAGCATCCCCGCGGGTTTCCCCCCGCCCCCAGCACCACAATTGGTAATGAGATGCACATTAACGCTGTCAAAAAATAGTTACTCCTCAAATGAAAAAAGTTTTGCCCCCCCCCCCCATGATTGTCTAAACTTATAAGGATTTGATTGGTCCACAGCACCTTTGCCATCTGGAGAAAACTTAAAATATGCCTGGGAGTGGGGGGGGGGCTCATATCTCATTCACATCCCCACCCCCCCCCTCTGGTTGGGATATTTCTTCATTTGTGAACAAGCCTCTATATTCCCCCCAAAACGAACTGTGAATGGCATTATTTCCTGTGAATATTCTTTTCATTGTCAGTCATGGATGATACGAGTCTTATGTCTATTCTCGATTTGAATTGAATACGGGTATTAGGCCCGCCCCTCGATGACAGTGTTGTATGTATTTTTTTTTTTTAATGTACTGCTTCAGAAAACCCGGAGCGTTTTCCCCAACTGTGAACGAGGACACGCCCAATATAGCATGAAAATATATGCACAAGCTGAACAATATCGAGGACCCATGCATTCAACATGACTGTACAAATATTGACAGGTACAATGCGTGTATAGCGGAGTTCAAATTAAGGGGTTTGTGTAGGGCTTCTCAGGTTAGTGATGACTCGTAAAAATGAGAGGTACCTGTAGTATAGATCCTATTGATATCAGATTTGGTGAGCCGTGCTAAAGGCGCTTTCACACCTACCCGATCAGAAAAACCCTGGTATTTTCCGATCCAGTATTCTACCCCGATCAGAAAATACCAGGTATTTTTGCCAGTTTAGTGTTGATTAATTGATGACGTGCATGTTGTAAACTGATGTGCTCGGAGCCTCGGAATGTCTTGGGATCTGTTCATGGCGTCTTTACCACGCAATTTCATTTCATTTCATTTCATTTTTTTTTTCCATTTTCAACTCAGATATATCATACATAATTTTCAACTCAAAATAACATACATGGTTGTACAACATACATAATTGTACATACAAAATAATACATAATCATAACGTAAGAAATTGTCAAAGTGAAATTTTACAAATTAAGCATATAAATAAACGTTGAAAATGGAGGGAATGCTAAAAAGCCAGGCTTGTACTGGCAAACCCCTCAAAAGGAAATACATGTGAGAAAATATGAATTGTGCTTATAAATTTTATTTTTGAAATGGTTACAAGGGATGAAATAAGAAAACTCATTTAAAAAAAGGATTAGAAAAGGGTTTTGACAGTCCTATTCCGTTGAAGTTTTTTTGGCTGAATTAGTATCCTCTGTGGTCCATGAACATTTTCAGATTGGTTGCCCAAACAGAAACTTGAGCAATTTTGCATAATTTGCATAAATCTGTATCTCCACCGCCCCCCCCCCCCCCACCTCCAGGATCGGAGGGACCGCATGCGCGTTCCCAAAATCTCCGGTAAGGGTACTTTTCGGCCGACGAAGTCCTGCCCGAGAATTGTAAAAAAAGGGCGTATTTGACTTTTCACCCGGACATGCCGGAGATTTCCTTTAAAAGAGTGTCTTTTTCAGCTTTGATCAAATGATAAATTCGGTCCTCAACGTTAGGGTATGAAATGCAGATTATAATTATCAATAAATTCGTATGTTTCTACGATGGTTATTCCTCATGTTTATTCCGATCATATGCAACGGCGCCAAGTCGTCTTAACCGGGGTCTTAACTTTCCTGAGATAGGGGGTTGAAATGAGAGCTCACCTGAGAGGGGATAAATTGAGCAGTGTTCCGGATTTAGGGGGTCTCCAAGGAAAGCCCGCGAAAGGGGGGTTTCAGAAATTTTGGCTGTCCGGAGATAGGGGTACTTGCAATTGGGAACAAGCATATGCGTACCCTAAATAACACTGAGGGGGGGGGGGGGATCTGTATGCATACAGGTTATACAGCGCAAAGACAACTTACACAGAATGTTCAAACTGAATTACGGTACGTGCTTATTGTGTATGTACGCTGATACGGAACTAGTGTTGCCATCTCTTGAATGCAACCTGTGATAAAACGAAACGACCTTTTTTATTATTATTAAATCAAACTTACATACAGATACACGTCATAGCACAACAAACACTTTCGTTTTCAGAGTTACAAACAAAAGTTTGTCTTACATTACAATCAGTATTCAAGTTCTGTCATTTTATTTCACACATTTCCAGAACACATTCTATTGGATTTTCGATCTCCATCTTAATTTTCCTATGAATTCGTCAAAAATTCCTTTAAAATTTAATTTTCTTTTTTCTTTGAATATTGTTTGTGTTCGTAAACTAATCAATACATTGTAAAAAGCAATATGTTTGCTTTGATGTCCCCCTTGTCTACCTATAACTATTTCTTCATAATTAATTTCAACATTCTTAACAGTTATTTCGATATCGACACAAAATTTACGGAATTTGCTCTAAAAAAGGGTTTGAAAAATAACAATCATAAAACAAATGATAATAATTTTTAGTAGTGTTACATTTGTGGCAAAGTGGGGACTCGGACAGTTTAAAACGAAACAAATATTCATTAGACATTAATAGCTTATATAAAAACTTAAATTGAGCTAAATGGAGCTCCTTAATCAAAGTAACCTTTTCTTTCCATATCTTGTTCCAATCCAGGTTCTTCTTGAGGTTTGAAGACCAATAACGTTCAACGTTAGGGCTGATGAACTTTTTATCTACTAAGTTATTATACAATCGTTTTGAGAGTTTTAAATTTTTGGTTGTACCTTTTTTTCATACTTAGAACAGGATTATGGTTCTTTAAATGGAAATAGCTTACAGTGGAATCATCAATTTGAATTTTTTTTTTCAATTTTTCAGGTATACAACTCCAAATTAATTTTGATTCACATAAACAATTTCCTATTTTCTTTAACTTTGATTGAATACGAGATAAATCAATCAGTCCGTCCTTGTTTACGATATCTCCAATGACAAGAATATCAGCACATACCCAGTGTTTCCAATAAAAACATTTCTTTTTATATTTAATGTTTTTATTTCCCAATAACAACTGCTGCCTTATATCTTGAGCCTATTACCGAAAAGAGTCGTTTATTACATATTTTCCAAGCTATTATACATTGACGATAAAATAATGGATGTTGTTTAATTTCAGGAATTCACCTTCCTTTTCAAAAGGCATCTTAATAAGTGCATTCACTCCCAAAACTATTAAGATATAGATTTGGAAGAGTTTTCCATCTAAAATTATGATCGTTATTTCAAATAGTTTTTGTATCCAAACAGTTTTTAGTACATTACTTTGCAAAATGAAATCAGGTACATTTATTCCGCCTCTTTCAGTATCACCAATCAAAGTTTTCCGTTTTATTCTATCTCGCCAGTTCCATATGAAATTGAATATGATTTTTTTCAATTTTTTTTTTTATTAATGTAATCGAGAATGAGAAATGCTGACATTATATAAGTTTTATTTGAAAGAATTAAAGATTTCAATATTGTAATTTTTCCGAAAAAGGTTAAGTTTCGACATTTCCATAATAATATCTGGTTTTCAGTTTTTTTCCACTTTTTCATTCCAAGTTTTTACATATGCATCATACATATTTTTGTTAAAATACACCCCTAGTGTTTTTATAAATGCGCTCGTCCAATTTATCTCTTCAAAACAATTACAATTCTACTTTTTTCCATTACGTTTGCTAAAGACTGTTCATCAGGTACAAAAACTGTGGTATCATCGGCAAACCGGCTAATCTTGACCTCAACAACTTCATTTGCTTTGCCAGGTAGATTTATACCTTTCACATCATTACGTTTATTCAAGTCAATCGCCCAAAACTCCACAACTACTAAAAACAAAAGGGCAGATACTGGACATCCTTGTCGTACACCTCTCTTTAGAGGGAAATAAATTGACTGACAATTTAGATTCATTGTGCAGCTTTCTGCATCAGCATATAAAGATTTTATATATCTTATAAACTTTTGACCGAAATTGAACTTCTCAAGGGCTTTATAAAGAAAATCTCTAACTTTATCGAAGGCCTTTTCTAGGTCTAAAAATAATATCGCCCCAGACTATATTGTTGCATGTAATCAATCAAGTCATATATATCAACCTTATATTGTTACCTATAAAACGACCCTTTAAGCATTTTTGATCAAATGAAATACATGAACCAAGGACTGATTTTAACCTATCTGCTAATACCAATGCCAATTTTTATAGTCAGTGTATAGGCCTCCAACTGGTTAATAAATCTTTCTTATGTAAGAGTTTTGTAACGGTCCTGTTCTGGCTAACCGATAATTTCCCATCGGAAATGGAATATTTGAATAACTTTAACATAATGTCATTTAAATTGTTCCAAAAGCATTTGTAAAATTCAAAAGTTAAACCATCTGGACCTGGGCTTTTACCCATTTTCGAATTCTGAATGGCCTTGTTCAGAGAGCGACAGCACACTATCGCACATTTCTTTTTGTTTTTCATTTAAAACATTATCAAACATTATCTACATAAATATTGTTGAAATAGTCGTTTACATTATTTTCATTAATACTACCATCCCGCGAAAAAAAAGCTCAGCAAAATAATTTACTTAAACCGACAAAATATCACTTTGACTTCTGCAAACTTTACCATTGTGTTCAACTTTGAACAAATTCTTTTGTTGATGATTTCTCTTTTCAAGACCTAGACAAAAACTTCTTGTTACACTCCCCTTCTTCATACCATTTTATCCTTGATCTAACCAAAGCACCTTGAACTTTATAATCATACAGGCTATTTAATCCTCTCCTAATATTTTCATTTTTGTTACTGCTCATCGGATAAAGTTTTCAATTTATTAAGATTAGCTTTTATTAAGTCTAGCTTCTCTTGTAGATGAAATTGCTTATCTTTCGTTTTATCGGATTACCTATGCAATAATCTATTGATATTTGTTTTACTTCTTTTTTTAATATATCCCATTGTAACACTATATCAACTTCTTGATGAAAGATTTTCTTTCTAAGGTTTTCTATTAGTTCGAGAATGTTTTTCTTGTTTTCCGAATCTTCTAATAAAGAGTTGAATATTTAATTTCCACAAGCCTTTGTCTTTTCTAATATTTTTAAACTCCACTTTCAACAATACAGGGTTATGATCAGATAAGAATCTTCCCATTATATGTGAGTCGACTATATAAAGCTTCATCCAGTCAGATACTAAGAAATAGTCTATTCTGGTTTCAATAAGGGACTGTCGCATTTGCTGATGAGTAAACTCAAGAGAATTAGGATGCTTGTGCCTCCAAATGTCAACAAGCTCTCTTAACACCAACTGTTCTCGTAAGTAAATAGCATCGGAGAAGTCCTTTAAAACTCCACCTTTTCGTCACATTTATAATTCAAAACAGTATTGAAATCACCTCTGAAAATAACTCTTTCACTAGGAAGGATATAATTGTCTAGGAATTCAAAGCATGATTTTAAAAAATCTTTTCTGGTTGTTGAAATATTTGGAGCATAAATATTTAGTAACCATAAAGACTCTCCACCATATAGAATTTTTACAGCATTTGATCTACCTTCATGAAAAGAAATATGGTTGACAATTTCAATAGAATGGCAGTTAATCAACATGATTAAAATACTTGCACCACAACTGTTCGATGAACTTGAACCCACTGAATGGTAAGACCGAGCATGCCAATCAAACTTATCATGAACTCGAATAATATAATTTGTGAAATGTGTTTCCTGGAGAAATAGAATTTGGATTTTATTTCTCTGCCCATTTATACTACTTTAGTCGTTTTTTCATTTCTCTTAACCCTTGACAATTATTTATAGTCAAGACATTTGATTCCATTGATTTCATGCTGATTTTTTTTTGTTTGTTTGTTGTTGTTGTTTTGGTTGTTGTTTAGATTTCTACGCTGTATTGTATGCATCTTCATATTCTTCTTCAAATTTCTGTTGAAGAAAAAAAAATACATTTAGTTTTTTCAACATTAATGGATAACTTATTTGCTTTTAACCAGTCAGATATTTTCTCTAGTTCATTATTTAAAACGCAAACAGTATCAGTATTGATCCTTGAGGTACTCCAATAGAGACATTTAAAGAAGAAGATAAAACACCGTGGACAAAAGTATGTTGGACTCTATTTGAAAGATAATCCCTAAACCAATCTAATGCTATCCCTCTTATGCCATATCAATATAATTTGGATAAAAGAATTGAGTGATCCATGGAGTTGAATGCTTTAGATAAGTCTAAGAAAACGCCTATTATGTGTTCATTTGCTTGAAATGATCGTAGTATTATTTGTTGAACTTTTAAAAGAACATGTTAGCATTTTTAAAAGTGAAATTGAAGGATTTGGTGCACACTTTTGGTGAATTTTGTGAAAATTTTCAGTAAAAAAAATGTAAGTTTTCAAAATTTCTCGGGGGCAACTGCCCCCCGGCCCCCCCCCCCCCCCCCTTCCCCGCGCTGCGTACGGCCATGATGGCGAATTATTACTTCTGTCATGGAAAAGAGAGTATATTTTTTTCTCGCTTTCTGCGCTCGCTCGAATATTATTTAGATGCTGGATGGTTCTGAAAAGCAAACAGATTCGCCTAGCGAGGTAACTGAATATAATACATGTATCTCATTGGCCTGTAGCGTATTTTCATGATGAAATATTATTTCATCATCAATAGAGAGTGTTTTTCCTCCCCGCTTTGCTCGCTCGTAATATCTAGAAACATGATGGTTTGGGACAGCAAACAGCTGGACCAGCAAGGTGCGAAAATAAGTCATATTTGGCAGCGAGGTGACCAACCATTCAGATATCTTATAGGTCTATATATCTGATGACAGAATAACACTTCTTTCATAAGAAGAAATGGTTAGTTTTTGGCTCACTCGCAAAATTTAGGAACAGTGTGGTTCATAATCTCATTTCCCAGAAGAAAAAAAAAACCGCTTTACGCCTCCTAAACATTCCATTAAAGCATAATGAGGATCTAAATCTGCGATAATATTTCGGAAGAATTTCTCGTGTGGTGTATGGGATGGAGAAGACAAGACTAAGAATGCAGCAAACCTGGCAAATTCGGAGTAACCACCGAAAAGTTTGTTGCCAAATTCAGATTTATACACCCCCCTTTCAAAACGTCTTAGCGCTGCCTCTGTCTTTCTCTTCCTTCGTTTAGAAAAAAATAGATCCCTCACGTTTGACCCATCTCTCCCTCCCCTGTTGAGTAATCCTGGCTCTACCAGTGCTCACATCCTTCCCCACCCCCCCCCCCCCCCTCGATCGCCACCCCACTCCACCCGTGATCCTCAGTACATGTATATAATTTATCTTGAGACAGTTTCTTTTTAAATGCAATTGCATTAAAAGAAATTACTTATAACTAATAGTTTTGAACAAAATCTAAATGCGGTCCTTTCTCTTTCTTTCGTGACATTTTCTCCTGTTAAAATAAGTACCGTGGGTACCATGGTACATTGATGAAATTGCCATCAAAACCACGAATGCACCTTGAAAATACCATCGAATTACAATGATTTGATGGTAATTTCGTCAAATTACCATGGTACCCGTGGTACCCTTTTTCACATGGGAGCTTTAATTTGGAAAAGATACATAGCTGTTACGGTGTTCGAAATAAATACCCTTCATCATCATCATCATCATCATCATCACCACCATCATCATCACCACCACCATCATCATCAACATCATCATCATCACCATCATCACCATCATCATCATCACCATCATCACCATCATCACCATCATCATCATCACCATCACCATCATCATCACCATCATCATCACCACCACCATCATCATCATCATCAACATCACCATCATCACCATCATCACCATCATCACCATCATCATCATCATCATCATCATTCCAATGGCTTATCAGAACCTGATGTTGCATAATTATCAGAATGTGCTTTCTTCTCTCCTGGCAATGGCAAAATGATTTCAAATGGCCTTGAGCCAGGGGCATCTCTGAGCCAAAAAAAAGGTATCAATCACAAAGTCATTCATTCCCTAACATTCTCATATCCTACATCCCTCGATGGTACCCGCGGGGCCAACTATCTCCAGAGCATTCTTGCCAAGGATATGTCCAAGGTCTGAGGAAATGGAAATAGGCTGCAGAAACAGCACAAATAATTTAGTTTATAACCCCCCAAAATGTGTATGTATATATATATAAAACTTTTCTTTAAGTTAAATAAGCCAACACTGGCGGTAAAACAAAGATAAAAAATAATTCATAGTTTTCTTCTCGTTTTTTTTTTTTTTCCTTCTTGTGAAGGCTCAGATCCTTGTTGGCGATGTTCAGACATTTCCAGATGAATCAGTAACTGATCGTTTACTTTTCGCCCCTCAGTTATTATTTTTTTTCTCCTTTCACAAACTCGCTCGGCATTAGTCCACGATCAGTCCGAGATCTGATGCCCACCCTTGGAAAATTAAAACCAAGATGATACCCCCTACTGGTTTGATCTGCAAAGGATTTTCAGTGCAAGGACGTAAATTCTGCCGACCACAATACACTTGTCCACTGCTCATGACTGCCAAAATCCTCCCTCCCAGGGACCTCTAACCACCAACCCCTTGACCAGCGATTTTTGTCAGAAGAGGGCATCAAGTTGTGCCTCTAATGTGCTAATTGTGTATTTATAAGAACTGAGCACATGACAACAGCCACCATTACTGTTATTCTTACTTTTTATTATAAACAATTCAAAAATATAATTTTAGTTATTTTCAGTATTGCATGATAATACTGATTTGCATTTACAAACCTCTATACCTGATGTACCAGTATGCCCTTTCAAAAATGCAACAAGAATGACAAAATAAGAAATGGAGAGATAGGTCTCATCTTATAAAGAGTTGCCGCTGATTCAAAGCAGTCACAGCTTGATAAGGTCGATCATAATTCTTTACAAAAAATATAGGAATTGCACACCTGCCAACCCAGCAAGTCAAGAAATAGGGACAAACGATTATGAAACTGTCAAAAATAAGGACATTCCGGAATTTCCTATATATGCACATTATTACTACACACAAGTTTTCACAAAAATAGGGACACAGGGTCGTCAAGGGTGAAAACCGCTCTTTCCTGAACCCCTAAATAGGGCCGGATGGCAGGTATGGAATTGCGATTAATCTCAATTTGAATCAATCACAACTCTTTAAAAGACGAGGTTCTAAACTTACAAACTAGGCAGAAAATGAACATATCTTCCTCTTCTTTCCTAGGACTGCAAATAAGGACAGAAATGAGATATTGGATATGTTATACCATTTTCATTGTAAATCTTGCAAAAAAATTGACATGAAAACAACAGTAGCTGAATAAATTCCAGCTGACTTTTTTCAAACTCTCAATAAACAAATTAGACATACAAAATAAATTTGAAAATAAGTCCTTTGACTAGGGGGACATTAAAAGCTTGTATACTAAATTCATGAAGTTCAGCTTTGTCTGGCTGTTTGCTTCTTTTGTAAATCTTCTTTCAGTTGAAACACCAAGGTCATGCCTCCTTACATTTTTTTGATGTACACTGTATAATGATAAAGAGATTTATTTTAGGCACATCCTAGAGCGCCCTTTTATATCATTAACAGGCATGACCATATTCGCTCATAGATATCACACAGTAGGGTGCACTGCTATCTGAAAATGTTGGCATTAGTCTTACCAAGTGACCTTTCCTTCTTTTTCTTTCTCTCTCTCTTTAGTTTTTGTTTTTGTTTTGAGGTGGGTATGTTAAAGATAAGGAAAAAGAAATCAGCCAAAATAACCAAGAAAAAAACACAGTAGTGTGACATAATTTTCTCATTAAATATCATCTCTAGTACCAATCCTTTAAAAAAAATCTGTTCAGCTAGTAGGCCATGTTTGAAATAACCCACAAAATCTTTACCAGGCATTCTAAGGGTTAATTTGCTCAGGAGTTTGAAGAAAGGATAACAAAATAGCACAAGATTTCCATTTTTATTTTGTAAATGCTCAAATTTATGTCAGTGCATACACTTATGTCAGCTTTTTTACTCACTAGCTGCCTATTATTTGAGCTTTCAATATCTTTTTTCAAGAAAGTAATATTTGAAATTCATATTTTGAATAGTATAGTGACAAGAAATCCCTAATGTACAGAGTAAAATGTCTTTTGGTGATTGGTAAAATTTATGGTACTGACAATCTTTAAAAGGGTTTTTTGTTTGTTCTGATTCATTTCTGCTTCTATTTCAGAAAAAGATTGCTATCAAAATGCATAGCAGATCACTTGAATTAATTATCTAGCACATTATAGAATACCAGATCATTCGTACAAGTTTTAGAAACTAACCTTTTTTAATATAAAGACAGTTCATTTATAACCATCTGAATTATTTTTAGTCACTTTTAGTGCTATGGTCGATTTACTTTAACAAATATCACATGAACAAGTTTCTTGGTAGAGGAGATGAATTGATGAAGATGATTTTCAAAATGTAAATCATCTCTTGGGACATGCACTAAAATAGCTTATCATAAAATATTGGCAAGATTTTTTCTTTTTCAACATTCAACTTCCAGAGAAAAGGTAATATTCAAGCAAGCAAATAACATAAAAAAGGAAACTGAGTAGTTTTGTCTACAGTATAAACCTAAAATTAAAAATAAATCTATATTTCAATATCAAGAAGACACACATAATCATAGGCATTTCAACTTTATAGCAGGGAACTGCTAGTCCATTTGCTGTAATCAGGGGGACCAATATTATCTTTAGAATATCCAAACATATTCTCATGGAAGAGAGAGGTGGGTGGGCAAAAATACTCATGTTAAATCTTCTTTGGAACCAGATTTAAACTACCAGAAATAACAATGGAATGCAATTTGTATTTCAAATTACATTCACATGTCTTTATCTTTAAAAAGTATTTCTGACCAATCTACTTAGTAAATATACACAAACAGAACTGCAGCCACGCTTTTGAAAACCCTCACATCAACAAATTGATGAAACAACTTCCCTGAGTTCTATATATCACCCTTTTGTTCACATATGCATTACTGTGTCAATAATACTTCACGCTCAAATAAATGATCAATAATACTTCACGCTCAAATAAATGAGAGAGTTTGCCAAAACTCATGATGTGATATTTTGTGCTAACTTTATAAGAATTTGATTGGTCCACATATTTGCCACCAAAACATGGCTCTTGCCGCGGCATTTTATTTGGGTTTTTTGCCGCCTCATATACTATTCATGTACAAGCAAAAAAAAAAAAAAAGAAGGGGGGATTACTACGGGGATTGGCCGCTTTAAAATTTGAACAAACCTTAAGGGGTGGGGTAATGGTTGGGGTTAGGTAATGTTTGATCCTGGATTGTAGTTGTGAATCTGGTTTAGTATAGGATACTAAATGCAGAGCAATTGATGTTCCAGAGCAAATGTCATACAACTGAGTGGTCGCATCTGTATGCCACCTTTGGAATGTGGGCAGGCAAGCAACACTGAACAGTTGGAGATCACTTCTAACATAGATGAACACCAGCTCCCTGGCCTTGCGCTCCTTAAGATTTAAAAGAAAGGAGAAAGGATGAAAGGATGTAAGGATGGACATACTGCAGCAGAACATGTGAATGGTAAGTTAGGAAGGGATCCACAATGTATAAAATTAAGTCCAATTCTTTCTAAATGCATTTTCAAGAGGTAGAATGCACAGAATTAGGGATAATCATTTTGAATGGTCAACACTTTCTTTCTGACCTTGAGGTCCTAAAGATGAAAAGGAATCAAGAAACGATGGAAGGAAGTATGAACTATGCAGGGAGACATTTTTTTTGTGGACAGCAATATGATAAAAAGAACAGGATGAAATAATTCCCAAAATGGAAAAATTATTCTGAATCTTACAGTGTGCATTCTCCAGAGGTAGAACACTCAGAAAGACATGGCACAGTCCTTCACAAATACAGTTAGGGATAACCATTATGACTGATACTTTCGCTTTTTCTTCTTCAGGAATTTCAATTCAGACTTCTGTTGAATTCAGCAACTTTAATTTTCACTTAAAAATATGGCAAGTCTCTGGAATAGGTTTTAATAGTGAGTGAGTGTGTGTTCTGAAATGAGAGGTTTCAAACATTTTGGTATTATAAACAACACTTTACTCCAGAAGAACCCACTAGATGTAATGTATTATAAAAGCATATATCGAGAGTTTAGAGCAACAAAGAGCTGTATGTGTTTTTGGCCATTTTGAGAAAACTTGCAATGAAGTTATGTTGTAAACACTGGTTAAATGCAGATGGCCATACCTACTTTGGGTGATACCCTGCTGTAGCAAAGTTTGCTGTAGAAACTATTATTACCAATGAGTTCCTGGTCTCTTATTGATCATTTTGATATCAAAACGTCATTTTGACGGAAAAAATGCAGGTAGCTCTTTGTTGCACTAAACCCTCAATATAATAACTTTACAGAGAAATCCTTTATTTCCCCCACCCCTTCACCCCCTTCACTCTCGTGTGATCTGCAGCACACTTGTGATTTGTGCCTTAGTGTCACAAATATTAATTAGTAATGTTGAGATACCCTTTTTAAAGTAACAACAACTACAAAAACCTAAAACCATAAAAAAAAGCAAACACTAGACTTCATGAGAAGGTACTTACTTAACACACTGCTGAAGAAAGACACATAGGTAGCATTGCTGGTGACTGCTTTGTAGCTGGCAGGGCTCTTTCTCGTAGTAGAGACAGTGAAAGCTTTCCCTGTGCTAACATCTCCAGGTCCTGTTACATCGATTTGGATGAGATGATAGTCTCGAGCACTGAGAAGTAGTTAAGCACAAAAAAGAATCAATCATTAAAAATGAATAAGAAGTGCCCTCCAACACATACACTGCATTCAGTATGAAACAAAAAATAAAAATTAACAAAAAAAACAAAAACAAAACTTGAACTATCACTGAAGGTAATTAATACCCCCGCCCCAATGTGTGCGCTAAATTTCATGAGCATTGCTGGAAAAATGATTTTCCCCTGATTTATTGCCATAATATGTCATTTCCAACACATTCAAAAAATATGCCTTGCACATCTTCATCTCAAGACCAATTTGCATACCAAATTTCATGAGCATTGCTCAAAAACTGAGGAAGTAGTTTGATCTGCAAGATTTGCAATGGACTGACTACCGTCCCTACACTGATTCCCAGATACCCCCTTCAAACTTTGTTTGGCAGGGGTATAAAATCAACATTTCCAGCCCATTTCTCTGTTATGCAATGCTAACACCATCACTAAGTCCATTAACTTGTCCAATAACTTCAAACCTTTTTTTAAGTTAATGGACAATGAAAAAGTACTGCTTCCATCAAAAAAAGAAGAAAAAAAAAAACGAAACTGAATCTTACTTTGGATCTGAAGTGATACATCCCTGTACCTTTTGAAAGCCTAGGTTGTGTGCCATCATACATGCAGCAGCCATCGTGTTGACATTGTTAGGTGCGAGTGGACAAAGGTCTTTTACAGGGCCTGGTCAATAATCAGTAATAATGATATCTGAATAAAATGAATTCTACATGCAGAACAACTGTTTCCAGAGAAAATGGTCCTGTACATGTTATTTCCATGGAAGTCATTTTTCCGCAAGTGGGTGACCATCAACCATTTTCAGAGAAAGGGGTTAATGTTGCCTAAGGCTTACTGTCCTTCCAAAGAGTGTTTCTTCTAGAAGGGTAACTTTCAATGATTTAGGTATCAAGGGGATTATACAGGGGTATTTTGTCACTGGAGGAGTACATCAATCAAAGAGCTGGGAGTCACAAGTGTGACCTGAATGATATGTATAATGAAGGTCTACACTTGGCTGAGGGTAGCAGACTTTAACTGAGTGGGTTCTTTGGCTTGTTATATTCAAAACTCAAAATAACTCCTGGATTGGAATTTTTTGATTTGTAATACAGAATGCTAAATATAGGGCCTAAGTAGGGAATGTTTGAGTTGGCATCCAAAGGAAATGTGTTTGGGTGAAAATACACGGGTTTTGTAATATGGAATCTGACAACTACCTGTATATGGGGACCAACATTTTTATAATATCTCCTACGGTAATTAACTGGGCCCAAAGTGAGGGAACATTTTTACTAAGATATTGTAACTTCATAAGATAGGTCCATTCAGTCATAGGGCCTTTTTTTTTCTCAGGCAGCATCAAAGGGAGTATCAAAAGGAGTATCACTGTCAACTGAGACATGACATAGATACTGCAGCAATCGATCAAATGAGTCCCTGATATTTACTTTACTCACCATCATACAGCACGGTAGGCTCTTGCACTGCATCATTGACTTCCTTCAGAGGACTTTCTAAGCGGAATGCATCAGGGTGCTTCGTCATGGTGATCTTCAGACCCTACAAATACATTAAAAGCCTAAATGAAGGTATTAACTGAGAACTGCCCTAGCTTATAAATTATGACATACAAGCCTTACTTATAAGTACATTATTTACAATAAGAACACTGATTACAATTTTTTTTGGGGGGGGGAAGAGTTCTATTTTTGGTTAGTTTATTTGGTACATTGACATGATACACAGACTAATATGTCTGTAAAAAAAAGTTATATTTTCTACCCAAGAAATTGTCTCTCTTACCATTCGAAAAAAAAAAACTTAAAAAGAAAGGATTTAAGAGAATACTTAATTTTTTTTCTTTTTTCCCTTTTAAAAGCTTTACTGCTTTGATCAAACAATGGATAAAAATAGACTGGGAAACCTGTTTATTGAGACTGCCCACAGGAGTCAAGAAAATGGTCTTCAAGAGCAGGTAGTCTTAGGGACAGGTTCATTCAATACATGTTTCAATGGGAAAAACTGATCAAGGGAAAGAAATATTGTGGTCTTTATGGACAGGTGGTCTTTCTGCACAGGTAGTCACTAAAGCAGGGCCCTGTTTCATAAAACTTGTTATCGATAACAAGTTGCAATAACTGTTATAAGCTACTGAAATCCTTGCATCTGATTGGCTGTGAGCAAATTTGTCACAGAAATGAGGCAATTGTTACGGATGAAAATTTATGAAACGGGCCCCTGGCTATCATGGCCTACAATGTACCTGCAATGTCCCTCTATCAGCCATCTTCTGGATGTCCTGACCTCCCCATAATGCACCACTTGGAATGTAGAGTCCATGTTTAATGGCACCATTCCGGAGTTTCTTTTCGACATTCGGGTCTGCTAAGGCTGTTGGGGAGCCAACCTAACAAAAACAAAAAACAAAATGGAACAAAAAATCACAAAATTTACATGATGTACAATGTAAGAAGCTACAAATACAAGTATACAAATTCCCACATTCAATGAGTAAAGGCTTCCTTCAAGACAAGCATCTTTGTCCAATCGAAAAAAAAAAAAATCTTATTGCTTAAACTCTGTCCAATACTAGTTGCAAAAAACAATGCTGTGATTAATTATGAACAAAAGGGTACTGATATAAAAGGTATGACATATCAATTTCTTAAACTCCTGTTAAGTTCTCTGAAACTCTGTAAAATACTTCATTATCTGCTGTGTGAATGCTCTTTTTACAGCTATAAGCAGATTCAACCTAAAGTATCAAAATCTTACCAAATCTAGCTATGTGTAGGTCTACTAGACACTTAAAAACATATACCGCAGTTAAAAGCAAGGAGCAGGTTTTTGTTTTTGTTTTTTTTTAACAGGGGATTGAAATGTATCCATCACGTTTAAAATGTTTCTTACAGTTTCAGGTATGTGTGTTTGGACCAATATTTTGAATTTCACAATTGCGCATGTAAGAGTTAAAATTCTACGGGCCATGCACACCAGACATCTTGGTTGATCTCTACACTATGAGCAATTGTCAATCAGAAACCTATCAATGTTTGGGAGATGGATTAGCACTACGAAAGCTATCATTCACACAAGGAAATAATGCCTTTATACTTACAAAGTAATCTGCACTTGAAATAAAATCTGCCCCATATCTATCTGATATACAAGGATGAGCAACTTCGATTATCAGGTCAGCATTTCTGTAGAGAGGACACCAAATTAAAAATGAAATGATAATAATACTGAAATGTATCATGTTTCTCATTCTCTTATACCTTGTTTACAACCTAGTCAATTGCTCCCCCAATCAAATCCATTTCACATAGATTTCACACACTCATCCATGGTGAAGAAAATCAGTAACTAATAACAAAAAATCTGTGAATGGTTGAATGCCTCATTATGGCTGGAATGCTATTAGCAAAGTAATGAAATATGCACTCCTGGGAATAGATTTGATATATATGGCACAATATAGAGTGACACAGTGGAAACTTAGCTCCAATACTAGTCATTTCATATTAAGTTCGCAAACCATGATAAAAAGTTTTTAAAATATGATGAGATACTGATATAAAATGAAAAAGGGTTTGTTAATCTGAACATTTAGGGCGTTATTCCGAAGGTTCATTAGTCCGAAGAGTCATTAATCCGAAAATGAAATAAGGTTCGTTATTCCGAAGGTTTGACAGTGCGAAAATGAAATAAGGTTCGTTAGTCTGAAAATAACGGACAAACCAATGAACCTTATTTCATTTTCGGACTAACGAACCTTCAGAATAACGAACCAAATTTCGTTTTCGGACTAATGAACCTTCGGAATAACGAACCTTTTTGCATTTTTGGACAAACAAACCTTCGGAATAACGAATCTTATTTCGTTTTCGGACTAACAAACCTCGCAATAACGAACCTTCGGAATAATGAACCTTCAGAATAACAAACCTTCAGAATAACAAACCTTCAGAATAACAAACCTTCAGAATAACAAACTGTAACCGAATTTACATGGCTGAGCAGTCAGTAAGTATCAAAGGAAATGCCAACCAGAGATACTTCATAAGGCAAAGAGACAAATTTTGGTAATGGTATGCTTCTGTTCTCAATCTACAACATGAAATTATCCTTAATTAATTTACCTGATCACATGAAAAGACTGTGTGACATGAAACATTTGTAACTTCCATGCAACATTCAAGTTCAACTCTCTGTCATTACATCACTATTCATTTACATTTACATCATTATTCATTGATCAGTATTTCATTCTTATTCTGAGATGCAATGATGAAGCTCCTTCGGGGGAGGGGGGGGGAGGGAGAAGCATGTTTACCTTGAAGCAAATTTACTTAAATCATCCAGGATTAGGGTGGGAGGGACGATTTCATCCATAACTGATGTTGTCCGGTTCCAAACAAACACAATCTCAAAGTCCTCTCTGTCCTTGAGATTTTCAAAAAGGTATTTTCCTGAAAAACCAAAGAATGTACAAAAATTACAAACAAAAATTTTGATGACATAAGAAATTAAAAAGCAACATCTTGTTCTGAATCCATAAAATGCACACATTATAATATAAAAAACTGGCAGAACTGCAATCATGTTTAAGATAAATGAAAATTAGCAATGTATTTCAATGAAATGTCTGAAAAGGCATTATACATTTTACAGTGTACTTGCTTTTTGCAAAAGGGTACAGTAATTTGGTACTTACAGAAAATTTACACTACAAAAATTAAAGTGTGTCCAACATGGTACCAAATATAGTATGGTAGAAGGATGCACTGTACAGAAATGGTAGGCACGAAATCTTCATTTCTGTTTGCGAGGGATATTTTCCAATTGTTCTTAACCCATTCGTGACAGGAATTATTTAAAACCTAATTTGATCAGCTTTTATTCTTCAAAGTGGCAACACCAACATTTTTATTTTATTGCTACATTTTTCTTATAAAACATCATGTATCTGAAATGAATATAAATTGACAGAAATTATGATGAGAAGTCAAAAAGTTGCCAATTTGCAGGGGAAATGGTGATTTTAAACCTTCTATCACATTGCCAATTTAAGGATTTTAATGCTTATTTTCCTTTCAAAAATTTTCAGCATCAAACAACGAATATTGACGCAACCAAAATGGGCAAAGTTTGTGTAGAATTTTTTGCTTTTTCTGCTCATGTATTTGGTATGATTTTTAGGGCTTTGCATCAAAAGATATTAGGCCAAACCACAAAATGTGGACCTCGGTCACGAATGGGTTAAAAAGCTGTGATATCTCCAGTACTTTCTTTCCTTAAACCAGCACTACGATTTAAAGGATTAAAAAAAATACACATGTACACTGGCTCTCATGTATAATTTTTCAATGGATGCTATTATCGTACAAATGATTACAGGTTTTCGAGTATAGATATATTTGACAGAACTACATGTTAACACTGAAATAACCCATTCTTTATAACTTAAGCTCAAGCATAACATAGAGTGATCCAAGACAGAATCAACAAATCCTTGTTTCTGGTTACAGACTTACAATGATTAAGCATTACAGAAAAGTCTCATTCTCGTGCTCTAGATGCATGACTAGAAATATTCATACTTCACATTCATGTTGGAGTCAATATATGAAATGAAGCGATTTACCAATTTTGCCAAATCCAACGATGCCAATTCTTCTCCTTGATGTCATGGTGGCCTCACTCTTTGACAAGAAATTTTGCTTGTTAACAATCTATGCAGCAATCGCCTGTCAAGAATAGATGCCACGTCCTCATCAGAAAGCAAACCCTGATGACAAAAAGTATCAACAAGGACTGAAGGTGAGAAATTCCTTACTGCATGCACATTCAATTTTCAAACAAAAGAAAATTCACACTTTCAATATGAGTTGGACTGGGATATTACAGAAAAAAAACCCAGAAACTTGGATTAGTGAAAATAAAACAAAAACTTTTCTGGCACCAGGTGGTCAGGCTCAGAAGGTTTATAGGCTAGCTTGGTTCAAGATTCTTTACTGTGGGTCATTATATGAAACTTTTGTAAGTACAAGTTCAGCAACATTTCCATGCTGTCGCTACTTGTGCCCTTAGTGTTTTACAAAGCTGTCTTATCAAAGCTGTCAATCACGATGACCAAGCAAAATTTTCAGATTTTTAATTGAAAATCTTGCTCATCTGAAGTTCACACATGAGTTCTGGAACACAATTTTTCTTATATCCATGCGAGGCTATACTAACCTTGCATCGATATAGATCTATAAAGGGGTAGTTGCTGACAATAGGCAAGTTGTACTCCCACTAGTGCGAGTTCATACTAAGTAGTATTCCCCGGCTCATGATTGAGCTTCTGAGAAAATCCAAAATTTCACTTGATCGAGGTGATTGTCATCTGTCGACCGAGTCTCAACTCTTTGAAATTTAATTGAAAAACTCTGAAGGATTAGCATGGAAATAACATAGGACATCATCATACAGTGCAAAAAACAAATATTTTCAGAGAATTATTCATTAGTGTGCAAGCAAATGTAGCTTAGCGACAGCAGGGACGAATGACAAACGTGGATTAATGACCACTAGTACTAGCATGTGTTGGGCTGTGTAAATTCCTACGGTGATTATCCTCTTTAAACTACATCATACATGTATGACCTGATGACACAAGTCCTTTTTTGTTTACAGACAACATAATTGCCTTAAGCAAGATTTCACGATATTGGCAATTGCCAGATGTATTTGGCCCTGCACATCATTAGGAATCAACTTGAAAGCGGGTTGCAGTGGCCCTTTGATTTAGGCTTTGACGCTGTGGCTGTGCCGTGGCTGTGACAGCTGTCTGCATGCCTGTGAGTGTGACTTGCTGTAGCTTAAGGAAGCTATTCATGTTTTTATTCCAGACCTACCAAGTCTCACACCTCCAGCGTGAGACTCACGCCTCAGCGCCTCATCTCACGCTCACACGCCCAGCATCCATTTTCTCAGCCTCCAGGCGCAGCAAGGAAAAAAATAAGACCGCAAAATATGTAAAATGCATCGATCGCGTAAGAGCCAGGGAATTCCCTGATCTCCAGCCAGTATCGCCAGTCAGGGGAAATCCCATACACACACACACAAATGACATTATTCATTCATGATCTGCGCGGCGGTAGCAGAATAGCACAGCGCACGGCCAACTGCGCCAGAGTGATCTCTGGTAGATATGAATACATGAACATTACCCGGTGAGATCGAGAGTGAATCTATAGTGCAAATTAATGTAATCATGTTGCACATACTACTAGTAATGCAAATTGCTAGCGAGGCAGGCATGCGTATGCTGCAAGCGCGAAAGTGTGTGTCAGCGGCCAAGATGATGTAGGACGTAACTAAATCAGAAAGCTCTGCAATTTCCTCGGAAGAGGAAGTGGAAAACGGTGAAAAGGAGGAATCCAGACTAATAAAAAGAAAAAAGAAGACAAGTGACAAAGGTGTGTATAGCATACATGCAAATAATACAAATCATTTTGTGATGTTGTTATACTCGTAGGGTTATAAATGTAAAAGGTATTTGTTTTGTCATGATGTCACAATAAGACATGCGGAGAATAAGAGAGAATTACTTTAAAGTTTCATCTAAAATACAATGGAAAAACTTTTGGAGACATAGATGGTTTTATAAAATCAATATCCATTCAATATTTGCAACATTTTTCTTCTTTTCAGGTGACAGATACAAACTTGACATCATGAGTTTTAAAGCAAATACTTTAAAACATATGTATGCAGCATGCACATGGATTCATAGACTCACCAGCGTAAATCCCCTTTGAGGAGTGGGGGGGGGGGGGGGGGGGGGATGATCGACTTTTTTGCCAATTTTTTGTGTGTGTCAAACTCACACTTAAGTATAAACACCAGCCCTCCCCCACCTGCACAGACCCCCTTATGGCAGATTATTTCTTCCTTAAAAAGTGGGGGGGGGGGGGATATTTGTACACGCCATCCCCCCCCTCTCAAAAAAGTGGGGGGATATATCCCCCCATCCCCCCCCCCCCCCCCCCCCCCCCCCCCGGGATTTACGCCAATGCACAGACTGAATAAAAACTGTTACTTGTACCTCATACAACCTTACATAGACTATTCCAGCCTTCATTTTTTTCTGTTCATCCCGGGATAGCTTAGGAGCTGCTGAAAGGGATTACTCTTCAAGGTTCAATGATATCCGATGAATGCAAAATTATGTTATTGTTATTATCAAGTTATGGGGGCAGCCCCCCACCCTCTCACGGTTGGGAGATTTTTGAATTTGGTGTATGAAATCTGGTGCATACCTTTAATGCAATTTCATTAATAAAATTGCAATTTTATTAATAAAATCATGAGATTTGGTGCATACCTGTAATGCAATTTCATTAACAAAATTGCCTCACAGGTATGCACTACCTGTAGGTAGCGTTTTGAATAGCGAAACAAATTGCCGATGCGAACATAAAATACATTGACTTAGATCTTCTATAAAAGAGAAGAAAAGTTTTGATTTTACTTACCAGCAATGTTCCGACACCAGCGGGTGTAGTCTAGAGTCTAGGTGAACTCACAATGTTGAAGGTTGCACTATTGAAATGGAAACGCGGCGAAATTGCTAAGTCTAAAAAGGTTGAGTCTCATATCAATCAAAAGTCAATATTTTGAATTTGAAAAATAAATTTTAACGTTAGATTCTAATATCATCATCATCGTCTGATATACAGGAGTGAGGTAGTCCTGTAGTCTCCCGGTCGTTGCAGGAAAAACAAATAGTTTGTACACTGTAACTTTCACAACTGTAGCGGTTTGCGATATGCGTGGATGTCAGGTAATATGGAAATGTCTATTGCACCAAAGGTTATCAAGACCAGTCTTAAAGATTTCGGTACTGGAAACTGTGACAAGGGATGCTGGCAAATTATTCCAAAACTCAATGACAGGTTTGCTGAAGAAACAACTTCTGACATTTAGCTTGCAGTGGGTATTGAATAGCTTCAGTGAATGTCCATGTGTAAATTGGTACTTTGGATTTTCGAGAAAATGTTCCGGATGTATTCTGTCGATACAAGAATTTTGTACACCTGAATCATGTCGCCCCTCTCACGCCGATAGACTGGTACGAAACAGCAAATCGTTGGTACACATACCTATAACGGTACGTACGAACGATGTTGTTGTTGTTGTTTCATACCGGTCGATCGTTTGAATACACGGTGAATATGCAGAGCTCGAATTCGCTGATCTCCGAAAAGCTGAGGCGAACAGAGTGAGAGAGAGCATGGCTGCAAGATTTTCAACCGAAAGGACCTACGTTAGGACCCTGGATTTACCTGAAAATGGAGAGTTAAAAGGAATAAATCATGAAATTGGTAAGCTAAAAATGATTTTTCATAGTCAGACCTCTACCCTGATCTGTTGTTTTTATAATAATTTTAATTATAAACGATAAATTTTGACCACTTTTTGAGCAACTTTTCGCTGACAGACCACTGTCATGACTGTCACCGTAATTGCATACAAAAGTCTACGGGGCACTTCTGTCTTTAAAAAGGAGGAGTGCAGACCCTACCAGAATAAGAGGCTAACGACGAATGTTACTCATGTTACTAGTATAGTAGTAGAGACAGCATTTTTGCTGTCTAACAAAGTAATGACAATGTAGTTAGGCTAATCGGGCATGAGAAAGTGTGATTTGGAGGCATATTTCTTCTTTAGGGGCAAATGGCAGACTTCTTAAGCTATTCCTGAAATATCAGAATAAAAACACGAATAGCTTCCTTAACTTAAGCCTGAAGTTAAGGCTTAAGCTAGACTTGCTGGGGCCCGTTTCACGAAGCCGTCATAAGTCAACTTCTCAGCTAAGATCGCCGCTAGTTGGCTAGTTGTCTGCTACGTGTTTCACGAAGCCGTGTTTGCCAAGATCAACGCCAACGTCCCGACTAAGAACTTATGACGCCTCTGACCCTGTCATATCTTTTTTCGTTGATATGCAGCGCCATCACATGCCACTAATTTGGTAGATTATGGCTGGCCAAAATGGAAGCTACATAGATGTAAAAAAAAAATAATTCAAATCTATCTTTTCTAAGAGTTCCTGCAATCAGTGATATCCTTGCTCATGTATAAATATTATATTTCATGTTTCATATGAAACGATTTGCAAAAAAGGTTTCCTAGGGGGTTTCTCCCGTGATTGTAACATCTCTCAAAAGAACACAATTCTGCCACGTCAGGCAATGCATAGTCAAATGGATAGTCTGTAGATTTCAGACCCATATTTATTCAAAGATAATTTATATCGTAGATTTTTAAACAAAATACTTTTTAAGACACATATTTTAGCTTGTATTTTTGTAATTTGCCAAAATTATGCATATCAACGTTTTGGTCAAGACGTGACGATGGATAAATATTTAATTTGCCTCCTTTTTCCGATCATGAACGCGAGGGTTTATTTTGCAAATCTAGTATCCCGGGGGTACCCATCTTACGTTCAAAACGACAATGAACTTGATTACTGAAAACAGAATCTTATAAGTTTTTCTTTGGTGTAATCTGCCTTCTTTGAAAATATCTTGTATCTATAACCCCCTGCTACTATTTCTAAGCTTTGCCCTCACCAGATCACTCAAATAATTGCAGTTCTGATAATTTCTTCTTTACAAAATATATGTGTGATTTAAGGCTAGAACTATGTGTTGTCACATTTCCTCATCGATTCACGAGATATTTAGCTAGCATGCTCTTCGTGAAACGGTTTAGCAAGATTAGAGTCATCTCCGTAGTTGGTGGACAAAGATATGACTAACTTGGCGTTGATTTTCAGAAACAGGGGCCCGTTTCACAAAACCGTCATAAGTCAACTTCTCAGCTAAGATCGCCGCTAGTTGGCTAGTTGTCTGCTACGTGTTTCACGAAGCCGTGTTAGCCAAGATCAACGCCAACATCCCGACTAAGAACTTATGACGCCTCTGACCCTGTCATATCTTTTTTCGTTGATATGCAGCGCCATCACATGCCACTAATTTGGTAGATTATGGCTGGCCAAAATGGAAGCTACATAGATGTAAAAAAATAATTCAAATCTATCTTTTCTAAGGGTTCCTGCAATCAGTAATTCATCCTTGCTCATGTATAAATATTATATTTCATGTTTCACATGAAACGATCTGCAAAAAAGGTTTCCTAGGGGATTTCTCCCGTGATTGTAACATCTCTCAAAAGAACGCGATTCTGCCACGTCAGGCAAGGCATAATCAAAGCGATAGTCTGTAGATTTCAGACCCATATTTATTCAAAGATGATTTATATCGCAGATTTTTAAACAAAATACTTTTTAAGACACATATTTTCAGCTTGTAATTTGCCAAAATTATGCATATCAACGTTTTGGTCAAGACGTGACGCTGGATAAATATTTAATTTGCCTCCTTTTTCCGATCATGAACGTAAGGGTTTATTTTGCAAATCTAGTGTCCCGGGGGTACCCATCTTACGTTCAAAACGACAATGAACTTAGTTACTAAATACAGAATCTTATAAGTTTTTCTTAGGTGTAATCTGCCTTCTTTGAAAATATCTTGTATCTATAACCCCCTGCTACTATTTCTAAGCTTTGCCCTCACCAGATCACTCAAACAATTGCAGTTCTGATAATTTCTTGTTTACAAAATATATGTGTGATTGTGATCAAGGCTATGTGTTGTCACATTTCCTCATCGATTTACGAGATATTTAGCTAGCATGCTGTTCGTGAAACGGTTTAGCAAGATTAGAGTCATCTCCGTAGTTGGCGGACAAAGATATGACTAACTTGGCGTTGATTTCCAGAAACAGGCCCCAGGCCCCTGGGGCCTGTTTCTGGAAATCAATGCCAATCAATGCGTTGAT
Source organism: Echinometra lucunter (assembly GCA_029962745.1). NCBI lineage: Eukaryota > Metazoa > Echinodermata > Echinoidea > Camarodonta > Echinometridae > Echinometra > Echinometra lucunter. The sequence continues at coordinate 27,586,516 of CM057154.1, read as the reverse complement.
TTCCAGAAACAGGCCCCAGGGGCCTGGGGCCTGTTTCTGGAAATCAACGCCAAGTTAGTCATATCTTTGTCCACCAACTACGGAGATGACTCTGATCTTGCTAAACCGTTTCACGAAGAGCATGCTAGCTAAATATCTCGTGAATCGATGAGGAAATGTGACAGCACATAGTCTTGATCGCAATCACACATATATTTTGTAAACAAGAAATTATCAGAACTGCAATTATTTGAGTGATCTGGTGAGGGCAAAGCTTAGAAATAGTAGCAGGGGGTTATAGATACAAGATATTTTCAAAGAAGGCAGATTACACCAAAGAAAAACTTATAAAATTCTGTTTTTAGTAATTAAATTACTTATCGTTTTGAACGTAAGATGGGTACCCCCGGGACACTAGATTTGCAAAATAAACCCCTACGTACATGATCGGAAAAAGGAGGCAAATTAAATATTTATCCAGCATCACGTCTTGACCAAAACGTTGATATGCATAATTTTGACAAATTACAAGCTAAAAATATGTGTCTTAAAAAGTATTTTGTTTAAAAATCTACGATATAAATTATCTTTGAATAAATATGGGTCTGAAATCTACAGACTATCCCTTTGACTATGCCTTGCCTGACGTGGCAGAATTGCGTTCTTTTGTGAGATGTTGCAATCACGGGAGAAACCCCCTAGGAAACCTTTTTTGCAAATCGTTTCATATGAAACATGAAATATAATATTTATACATGAGAAAGGATGAAGTACTGATTGCAGGAACCCTTAGAAAAGATAGATTTGAATTATTTTTCAAAATCTATGTAGCTTCCATTTTGGCCAGCCATAATCTACCAAATTAGTGGCATGTGATGGCGCTGCATATCAACGAAAAAAGATATGACAGGGTTAGAGGCGTCATAAGTTCTTAGTCGGGATGTTGGCGTTGATCTTGGCAAGCACGGCTTCGTGAAACACGTAGCAGACAACTAGCCAACTAGCGGCGATCTTAGCTGAGAAGTTGACTTATGACGGTTTCGTGAAACGGGCCCCTGGTGTGCGTGACGTGAGTGGGCGTACGTTACGCGTTAGATACTTCCACTACAGTGTGAATCTCAGTCCCACGTGTAGATTAAATTGATGTAAACAACGAAATATATGTCAAAACTTCTCGATACAGAACAGACTAACACAATATTCTTTACCAAAATATCACAAAGATAGCTTTGAAATAGATACATATTGGACAAAATATTGATTTACTTTACCTCTTTTTTGGAGAATCAGCTTTTAGATGAAAATGCAAAGTACACCGCTTGGGACACACACGTACACCTGCAATGGTTCTGATAGATGTAGATGGGACGATATTGACATTGCCAATTTGAAACTCAGATTACAGAATGTACCAATCGCCAAAAGACATTTTGCTCCGTATGTTATTCTATTATATTATTTATTCCTTCATTCATTATTTTTTCATTTATATATATATATATATATATATATAATTATCTTGAAATAGTCCACGTATTTGCATAAGTAAACAAACAAACCAACAAAAATCAATGAGAAGAGTTGACTCGATAATGCATTGTTAATTGCCAATAAGAATTTATTTAATCCTAATTTTCGGGGGCCTCCCCCTTTCTCAGGGATAAAGACGATAATGCAATATTCGGCCCGCCTCGGGCCTTCCCCAGTGTATACAGTTTAATGACAAGATAAATGCAAACAAAATTCTGAACAAAATTCTGAATTTTGAACAAAAATTGTTCAAAATGTATATTGTTCTGAATTTTGAACAAATTTCTGAACAATAAAAGCTAATGTTGGATTTACACATTTTTCTAGTTCTCCGTCGCCTTGCTCTCTCGCATGAATTTCCATTCAGGATATCACAGTCTTTTTCAAATAGCCCTTTTAAAGGGGGTTCAGAATTTGAAAAATAATGGTGCAGTTAATTGTCGTTGCTTTGCTCGCAATCATAAGTTTCATCTGCCTCTCGCTAAATACTGCGCCCAAATATAATGCAGCATTAATTTTGAAAAGGTTAAACATTAGAAAAAAAAAATCTCAATTTTTGTCGCCTTCATTGCTATTAAAAAAGGCCTCGACTATTTCTCAAGGGTTTTCGTTAATCTTACTCCCAATTTTATAGGTGAGAATTTTTAAAAAAACTTGTTTATTAATATCTAATTTCGATCTTCTCTACACTCTAAAAAAGGATTGGTCAAAATAACCAATGTGTTGGTGAATAGTGTCTGACCCAAAATAATGGTTAAGATTGACCAATATGATGGTCAATATTACCAAATTATTGGTCAAAATGTACCCAAATTTTGGTTGATTTTGACCAATTTTTTTGGTCGGACACATATTCACCAACACATTGGATATTTTGACCAATCCTTTTTTAGAGTGTATACCGTTCAATTTCAGTGGTCAGTTGCCAAATTTCCCGGGCAAAATGAGCAAGAAATTGCGTTTCTACGGACTTTTTTTTAAATCGCCACTTGGTCGCTTCGCTCTCTCGCTTGCACCATAATGTAGATACATTTGGGCACTCGGGGGGGGGGGGGGGGAATTCACTGTTTGCCCCGGGCGCTGGCCTTTGGCTTTGGGAATGAGATAATTAGAAGCTATAGGCAACGGATCAAAAGATGTGAAAGGGCTACAAACATTTTTTAAAGGGATACTTAAAGGGGGTACCCAATGCTGAAACAATGTTAGCTCATTTGAAAGAGCATGATTTTATTAGCAGAAAATCATCTGCCTAAAGTTTTTTTAAAAGTCGTGTTGCCAAGGAAACCCCCAAATGTGGTAAGATTTCAGGATATTTTTGACCCCTCAGCTGTGACCCAGTTTCAACTGGGTAACCACTTTTACGTCAAAATGACGTCAAAGTGGGTACCTTGTCGCGCACTGATAGCAAAATTCGCGCAAGGTATAATACATATTGTACAGTCTAGCGCGCAGCACAACTGCAATGCGCGAAGCTGGGTACCCACTTTGACGTCATACCTCATCCTCAATTTTTTTTTGTCAGCTCTTGAATTTTAATGATAAAATTAGCCAAAATGCATTGATTTCGATTGAAAATCATCAAATTTTTAATGTAATGTTTCTTAGAATTCTATTCTCGATCATATATCAAAATATTTTTTACCATTGTGTAATCACTTTAAACGAGGGGAATGACACAATAAAAAAAGCGCTAATCATTACGAGCATGTATCCTATATATGCAGTGTAGCACGAAAATGCAGATGGAAAGAGAACATAGGCCTATAATGTGTCATGATGGGTACATGCCATAGAGATAATTAGTATGTATCTCTAGTACATGCAGACCCGGCGGTATACAGACTAACAATGACGGGCATATCGGATAAAAAAAATAACAGTTTTCATTCATTCATTCATTCATTCATTCATTCATTCATTCATCCATTTATTTTCATCTTCGTATAAAAAACATATAGCAAGTCATTACAATAATATACATTTGAAAAAAGTACATGTAAATATACAAATTCATGCAAATAGTGAAATACATATACATGAACAAATTAATGAGGAATAGTGTCACGTCTTTCATTTGAATAAGACAAAAAAGAATCCAGTTATCAAGTTGAAAATGAAAAAGGGAAACTAAAATAAGGCCGAAAGGCCCTGTAGACTAAGTTCCCTAAAAATGTAAATAATACACAGTTTTACTACTTTGTTGTGTTGTGTTACTAGCAAGACATGTACATAAACAGAACTTAAACAAAATTTAGTGGATAAATACAGAAGTCAGAGGACCCCCCGGAACAAAAAATATCGGAAATATGTCAGTATTTAGATAGATAGTAAGCTTTCAGATATTTCTTGAATAGTTTTTGGTTATTACAATGTACAAAGGGAAATATATTTAGGTATCAAATTCCAAAGCAAAGGGAGATTATACTGAAAAGATTTTTGTTCATACGTAAATGAGATTTTCCAACGATGGAAATTGGATTGAATTCTTTTGGATACCAAGATTTGTGGTGAACATGTTTGAAAGTTTATATGGAAGAGGATTGTGAAAATAAAGAAATCCCTGCACTGCTGTATGATACTGGTATAAATCAAATATGTTTAAGGTTTTGAGTTTAATAAAGGGAGGAGCCGAGTGGGTAAGATAATGACTGTTAGTACAAATACGCAGTGCTTTTTTTTTCTGTTATCTAAGTAATATGTTCAATTTTAGTTTCCCACAGCTACCCCAGAAACTAACACAATATGTTAAATATGGTAGCACGAGTGCATTATATAAAGAGAACAAAGCATAATTTGGGAGATGGTATCTTATTAGTTTGAATAAAATACCAATACATCGAGATACTTTACATATAATATTGTTCACATGAGTATCCCATTTCAAATTACAATTAATATATACTTCAAGAAAATTGACAACATTCACGCCTTTTATGGGAACAGAGTCTATGGAGATGGTAATGCAACTCAGAGCGTTTGAAGCTTCAAATGCACAATTTAAACAAAATTTAATGAAATTGGTCTTCTTTTTATTTATAAGAAGTCTATTAGCTTTAAACCATTTGGAAACATTACTCAATTCAAAATTGACACCGTCTTCTATATACATTTGAAGTGTTGGGTTGTGTATAGAAAATTGTATCATCTGCATATTACATTTGTAAACTCAAATTTGTCAGATGATTTAACTATATCATTTACATATAAAAAAAAAATAACAAGGGGCCTAGGATAGATCTTTGGGGAACACCACATTTTACAAGAGAACGATCTGAAGAATGTTCAAAATATACAGTATATGATAAGGTTATGCAAATAACTCTGAAACCACTGAAGCGTTACACCCCTAATACCATAATAATTGAGTTTGTGTAAAAGAATATCGTGGTTGACAATACCAAAAGCTTTTGATAAATCCATAAATATACCTATTCCGAAATTGTTATTTTTTATTGCTGTAATTATTTTATAAAGTGGTCGCACAAAACTGCACTCGCCTGTGCCTCTAGGGACTATGAAGAAGCTTCGCACCCCTCCAACCCTAATCCTATATAACCCGCCGAGCCCTAAACCCTTTTCCTAATCCCAATATCCTAACCCTAAACCTAACCCTAAATTTGATGAAAATAATTATGGAGGGGGTGTAAACTTCTTCAATATTGCCGGGAATACATATCTACTCCATCTCTTTGATCCATCAATAAAATTTGTCAAGAAAAAAAATGGAATAGTTCAAGGGAGTAACATTTGATCCTCAAAATTTTAATGATGTTTTGTGAATGGTCTAAAATTTCAGCAAATCTACGATGAGGTCGCGATTGCGATATCGATATTTGGCGTAAACAACATTGTTGCTATGCCGCTTCTTCCGCCAGCCAGACATTCGTCCGAAAAATACTTTTTCATTGCACAAAATTTGAATGAATGTATCATTGAATCTCTTTTCAAGTATAATTGCTGCAATCTATATTGATGTGAGTATTTGTAGACTGATATATTTCTACCAAATTACTTATCCAACCATGTGAATACTAGTAGATCTACCTGTAAGTTTGTCCGATCCAGCACAGATCTACAGCTTTCTTTCGCTCACTCTCGCTCGGATGCTCGGTGCCCAGGCCAGCGGCCAGCCGCGCCGCAGCCCTCGTCGAATGCCAGCGGAGCTGAGGTGCAGCTCCCGAATCCCTAGCCTTGGCGCTCTCCAACTTAATTAAGCTTGATTTGACTCTGCAGCACCTGCAGCTGTTCCTATTTTATCCCAATCTTTTTTTTTTTTCTTTCTTTTTTTCATTTTGTCTTTCAAATAACTTAGGCCTAGACCCTCTATCACAAATTCTAAGATTTTGTTTCATTCGATCTCGAACGTTAGATAGGATTGGGGGGGGGGGGGGGGGGGGGGGGGGGGGGGGGGGGGGGGGGGGTTGGGTGTCCGGACACGTAACAAAAATGAAGCCTTCTTTTTTTGTCTTTGGATTAAATAAAAACTATGCATTGATTTGTGCTTATCATCATCAATATTTGTTCTCTGATAATATTGTCTAACATTTTGTGCTAACATTTAAGAGATTTGCTTGTGAACTGTTTCAGTTGCTTGGCTGTATAAAATTGACTGTACACAACCTGTCCGGACACCCAACAACTGGGTATACATCTCTCTTTTTCTGTCTTTTGTCTTTAATCCTTTTTACTTCTGTCACGTTCTTGCTGCCTATTTCCTTTGTATTAATTTGTATTACAACAACCAATGAGGAGAGCCTTCAGACTGAAATAATTTCTTTTAGGTAACCCCCAGGTATTGGTTGTTGTTTATGATTTACTTTATGTAATTTAATGTAGATCTAGATCTATGCTGTTATGTCTTCTTTGAAAATTTGTTGTCGTGTCATAAATACATTGTTATATGTTCCTAAAAATTAAATAAACATAAACATAAACATATCTCGCTCATCACTGACACTGACTCAGTGACTGAGTCTGTGTGTGTCAGTGTGACTGTGATCGCTCTTAGAGTCTGATGCGGGGGGGGGGGCCGGGGGGGGCGTGCGTCAGAACGCTGTAAACTGTAAACCCTGTACCTCAACACTCATGTGCATGTATATTCACATTGATGACAACCCTGCAACAATTGCAGTTCTCCAGACTGGAGGAAACCAACCAAAGAAGAAAGAAGAAGCTTAACAAAAATGAAGCCAGCGCTAATGCACTTTCGCATAAAGCGCTGCTGGTGCATGCACAGCACGGTGGTACGTGTGTGTGACTCTGTCAGGCTTGGCCTTGGATACAAAAGTGCACCATTGAAGTCTTCTCTTTTGTCTTTGGATTCAACAAAAACTGTTCATTAAATTGCAGTAATCGTCATCAGTATTTGTTCTCTATAATATTGTCTAACACAAGTGTTACTGTTTAAAAATTTAAGAGATATTACTTGTAGGCCTAAACTTGAAATAGCCATTTCAAATTGACTGATTATAGATGATACATCTTGAGTGTAGGAGATAACAAACTCTAGTAGATTTAGATCTATAGACCTATCAAACGTGTCCCAAAGATTGTCACTTTTCTATGAACCAACAAATCCATCAATTTGGGATCATATCAAATTCTTTTTTTCCTCTAATCTTCTGACACGATTTTGAGATCCAATTTAAAGTGAAGTGCAAAAGAATGGATTTGTCATTTTTGAAAAACTGCCACATATCAAGTATCAATTCTCTAAACCATCGAATTAGACGTAAAATCAACAAAGTCATTCATTCATAACAATATTGATGTAATTAGACTAGACTGGAGTAAACCCTTGAAACGTCTATTGCCCAAAGAATATTGACTAATGAGAAGTAAAATCATGGCTGGGCTACTGCAGTAAAATTTTGGATACATGTACACATAGAGTTACCAGAATTAGTCATGATAAAGAAATTCAAATGATTGGTTCAAATATTGGTATCTAGAGACCTACATGTACATTGCTTCATGAACAAAAAATGAAAAGCAGGAAATTAATATTCTATGCCACTTTTTAAGTTGACAGTTACTTGCATAACCATCGGTTATCTAAAAGCTTTTAATTTTGTCTCTGAAATGGCAAAATTTATAAGTATCTTTGATCCTTTCTTCATTGTTTAGAAATCCTGCTGAATAGAAGACAAGAACATGGCGACCAAGAAAAAGGGAAAGTCTGCCAAGAAGGGCAAGCTGGCCAATTAATATTCTGTGCCACTTTTTAAGTTGACAGTTACTTGCATAACCATCGGTTATCTAAAAGCTTTTAATTTTGTCTCTGAAATGGCAAAATTTTTAAGTACCTTTGATCCTTTCTTCATTGTTTAGAAATCCTGCTGAATAGAAGACAAGAACATGGCGCCCAAGAAAAAGGGAAAGTCTGCCAAGAAGGGCAAGCTGGCCAAGATGACTGAGGAAGAACGAATTTTATATCTGGAACAGAAAGAGTTAGCAGAGAAGGAAATGCAGAAAAAGAAAGAAGACATGCTTAATCAATTCTTAAAGGTAAGATGTTATGTAATGTTGTTTTCCTCATTTATTTGTTGTTACTGTATGTGAAGAAGATGATTACATATCTTGTCAAATAGAAGAAGTAATTCCTGTACAAATCCTGTAGAACTACCCCCTCCCCCATGATAATGATGAGATGACGAAAGGAGAAGCAACAGAATAAATGCTACATGATCTTTTTATAGATGGTGGATGATAGATAAGGCAGGGGACTGATAGGAGCACCCTTATATCAAACACATGGATGCCTTTTGCGCGTATCAAATTGCACGCATCAGTGATAAATTATGCATTTTATACGCACTGTATCAGTTGACTACAATTGATGTAGAACCTGACTCATGCCCTCCCTTGCTTGAATAAAGTGACAATTTGATTTTGATGTAATATCAATTCTTATTCTCTAATTTCTTCAGAATGTCACTTCTGTGACATTTTGAGTTACAGTGTTTATTGTGCTGGTCCGCCACGCATTGCCTGTTTCTGCACTATAAAGTGGCAGACCTCATGAGATTCTGCAGCCTCTAGCTGTCGTAAATTTGTTTTAAGCACCATGGAAGATGAGATAAACAACAGAAACAACAATTTTCATAATACCAATTACATTGTTATATCATGTTAGCATGCATGTGTAAATTAGGATTCATGTATAGATTGAGCAAACAAAAGTTGCAACAAAAGTTATGAGAATTTTCAGAATACCAGTTTGTCTTAACACTTCAGATACAACAATATTAGAGATGAGCAATTTTCAGAATACACCTGTACCCTTCCAGATTTTGATCTTGCAGGGGTACTTCAATTTTTCTTTGTAGGATAAACTAGTAAAAGAGGAGAGAAATACTCGCTTCAACATGTACAAAATCACCCACCAGTGGAGGAATATCATGCGTGCGGCCAAGTCGAGGGAGCTGAAAAATGATATTGAGATCCTGAGCCAGACCTTCGAGCGTGTGGTGGACCGGAAGGACAGTGTCATCAAGTCTCTGGTCAAAGACTTACAGGAAGCAGAGGAACAGTATGCCATGGGACTCAGGAGTCATCTACAGAATATGGATGGGCTTGTGGGTAAGTATCCTTGAAGTGGTGGTTAGCCGAGATAGTGTATATGCAGCTTTTTCAGATTATCCATTCAAAATATGAAATTCTCAGATATGTTTGACCTCTTGGCAAGTAATGAATGCAGATTATTTGTTGAATAGTGAAAATTATACTTCTTTGCACTGAAAAAAAGAAAATGAATTATTGTAATTGACTTAAACCTGTTGAAACATATTTTACGTATTTGCCCATGTGATCTGTAAAGAATACATAAATTAAATGAATATAGATTTTTAAAAACAGTTGTATTCACCCTTCTCAGTTGTTATCAGTGTCAAGCATTTACATCAATCAGAGAGTAGATGGCAGAATTATTGGAGAATTTATTGAACATTTCTTAAATTAATTGCAAATTCGGATAAAATTTTGACCCTTAGATTAAGAAATATTATACTAATAGTTTGCTTTTATTTGCTCTGCAGATCTCCAAAAGAGCAGACTCCAAATCCTCAAGTCTGAATACATGGATGAGTTGGAAGTACTGAAGAAAGAGTTTGACACCGAGAGGGCGCTGATCATTGAGCAACACAAGCGAGAGCTGAATGATCTCCAGGATATTCTCTTTGCCATGGAACAGAACTACACAGAGAGGGAGAACGATGCAAGGCAGGATTTCCAGAGTCTAAGGGATGAGATCAAGAATAAGGTATTAGGGCTCTTCTCAGGGTGAACTGACAATTGATAAAAGAAAAGTTCAGGGTAGATTATTCATTTACTAATTCAAAAGATTGGTGGTTCCCTTGCCAGTTTGTATGTCCTTAGACAAGGCATAGCATTGATCTCAATTCATTTCTCTCAATTCATGTGCTACATGTACATGAGAGCCTGACGGGATTTATTCCTTACAATGTACTATGTGCTGAAAACAACTGCGGGAGCTAAAGCTAGGGTAATAATTTCCTGAGTTCATAAGGACGCAGTGTCAACATGTTACATGAACTGTATAAGTATGAAATGTTTTCAATTGTTGATATTCGAAATTAATCGCAGGCTCAGATTCAACAGCCACTTAACAGGCTTCCAAGAATCAGCTAAACAATATTTTTGAACATCTAGCTGTTTCAGTGATCTTTGCAGATCCTTGAGGAAATGCATACGCTGTGTGTCCAGCTATAGGGTCGATTGGCAACCCTGGGCTCAGTTTCAATAAGCTCTTAAAGGGCTTCCCAGTATCAGCTCAGCATTATGTTGAACATCTCGTCGTTTTAATGACCATTGCAGAACCTTGAAGAAAAGCATGCACTGCGTCTTCAGCTAGAGGGTCAGGTGGAAGACCTTTGGGCTCAGTTTCAACAAGCCCTCAAGAGCTACCAAGAATCAACAGAAGAAAGAAAGGCAGCCTTTGAAACCCTCAAGGACAAAGACGAGAAGAGTGCGAAGGAGATCGAGATGCAGATGCGCAAACTTCAGAGAATATCAGTATGTCCTGGCTTCAACATTTCTAATCTTTCCACATTACTATGTTGTTACTTTTCTGTCACTAAAATCAGGAAGAGATTTCTGTATATAAGTTTGACTTACCTCTTTATGACGTCATCAAAGTGTCGTTTGTGTATTGCTTGTATTGCGTATCCGCGCATTGTAATCCTTATTGCGCATGTTTGTTTCAATGCGCGCACGCGAAGAGACCATGTAATATCGCATAATATTGCATGGCAAATTTTGTACATGAGCCTATGGGGAATTTGGCGTTTTATACAATATGCCCTGATATTGCACAGACAAATCATACAGACAAAAAATATGTGTTTTTAATGCGCCGCAAAAATGCCCTATATAGATAATAATAAATCACATTGGATACTTAGAATTATGCTGAAGATACAAATGCAGTAAGATGCTGATCTCTTTGTTGTACACAGGACAACATTGCATCCCTCAAAGCCAAGATGTCTCAGAACTCTAGAGAAAGTGAGGAGAGGAATCGAGACTTGAGGGAGCAGAGGGAAGTCATTGCACAGCACTTCCATGAACTCAAAAGCCAGATGAATAACTTTCGGGAAAACGAAAGATCACGGCTAACAAAGCTGACCCTAGAAAGCAACGCATCCATTAAAGAAGTGAAGAGGAAACTTGAAATGGTAAGCTGCTTTTACTTTTATTTTCCTTTTTTTTCCATTTTGTATAGATTTCGTAGTCAAGTGGTTTAAAGTGATTACACAATGGTAAACAAAATTTTGATATATGATCGAGAATAGAATTCTAAGAAGAATAACATTAAAAATATGATGATTTTCAATCGAAATCAATGCATATTGGCTAATTTTCTCATGAAAAGTTATGGGGTGACAGAGAAAAATTGAGTATGAGGTATGACGTAAAGGTGGGTACCCAGCTTCGCGCATTGCAGTTGTACTACGCGCTAGACTGTACAACATGTATTATACCTTGCGCGCATTTTGCTAGAAGTGCGCGACAAGGTACCCACTTTGACGTCATTTTGACGTCAAAGTGGGTACCCAGTTGAAACTGGGTCACAGCTGAGGGGTCAAAAATATCCTGAAATCTTACCACATTTGGGGGTTTCCTTGCAACAGGACTTCAAAAAAAAATTTAGACAGATGATTTTCTGCTAATGAAATCATGCTCTTTTAAATGAACTAACATTGTTTCAGCATTGGGTATCCCCTTTAAGTACTGGGTGCCGTTGCATAAAACTTGCTATTATATAACTTCGCCATCCATGGTAACTTTCATGGAACACTGGATTTTGATTGGCTGTTGAGCAACGTTACCATGGTTGTTACCATTGATGGCAAAGTTACTATAACAGTAAGTTTTTATGGAACGGCACCCAGGACTGGAGATGGGAAGGTTGTGGGTTTGAATCCCAGCATGACGCCAGTGTCCTTTGGCAAGACATTAATCTACATTTGTCACTCTCCACCCATGTGTTAAATAGGTCACAGTAGGTAGGAAATCTTTGAATGCTGTGTGCATCAAAATTAGTAGACCAGCTGAGCCAGGGTGATATTGGATAGTGGATATAAGAGCTATGAAAATATCCAATATTACCATGATATTATTACCCATGATTGTGATAGTACAGTGCATTGTTGCCTTCTTCGAAATAAGCTTTTGGCGTCAATTTTTCCATTGTGTGCTGTTATTCCTCTGCCTTGGAAACGCTTTAATTTAATGCAAATAATATAAACAAATTTTCATGCAGAAAAAAAAGAGTGGCCATGATTAACAATGGCATTATCTGTTAGAGTATTTTTGAGGTGTCAGTATTCATCTGCACATATTCACAATCTTCTTCTGCCCACAACTTCAGGGTGAGAGGATATTGAAACTGGCCGAGATGAGTCGTAAATTGGAGACAGAAGAGGAGAAGGTTCTACCCTTCTATGCTTCCAGTCTAACAGCAGAGGAACAGGAGGACGTAGCAGCAGCTGTTGCAGAACCACCTTCAGAGCAACTTGCAGAGGTATAGTGTGTTATAGTGTCTAGATATTTTCACATGGTTATCACATGATAGAGACTGGCCTTGAGGGAGATATGAGAATGTGTTGCCTGTGATCAAGTCATATTGCCCTAAATGTGAGACATGTGGATACACTGTATCACACTGTCACAGGAACATATTCAATATCCTCTCCCAAGGCAAAGCCAGCCAATTTTAATGCAAATTATTCATCATCATCAACATCATCATCATCATCGTCATCATCGTCATCATCATCATCATCATCATCATCATCATCATTATTGTTGTTGTTGTTGTTATTATATTTTAGGCATACATGTATTGTGCGCTGTAGTTGTGGAAGGTCTGTGTACCTTTTGGCCCTACTGGTGTGGGCTTATGCCAACTAGTCAGCACTCTGATCTGAGCATTGATGATGTATATTTTTTATGTATTTCTGTTCTACTGTATTTCAGAGACATGTATGTACAGTATGTGTAGTTTTTTTTTTTTTTTTTTCACATATACACTTGTCTTGCTTTGGCAAGATACTGATCAGACGCCATTCTGTCAGGTCGTCCTGCATACATGTAACATATCAAATCTATGATATTACACGAATAGAGATATCATTTTAACAGTCACATTGATGTAATTATGATGTAAATGAACCATTTACACTCATGGTTATCCTCATTTAGATCATGCACGAATATCAATCCCTGGAGAACTTCTGGAAGCGCTACAACAAGGCTCTCCTGGACAAGGTTGCGTTGGACAAGGAACGCTCTACCCTGATGATGGAGAACCAGCGTCTCAGGACTGTCCTCAAGCAGTACCTCGATGGAATCTCCGTCAACGATGAGATCCTCGGCCAGGTTAACCCACTATTTGTCGTCAACCAGAAGACTAATGCTCCGTAAGTATTCTACCCTTCAAGGCATTGGCTAACTTTGTGAGCAGCTGATTAAAAAAAATTCTCAAACTAAGATGAAACATGTGTATAAGTACTTGTATTTGTACTCAAAAACCCTGAAACCAACCATAATTAGAAATGAAAAACTTTTAATGAGACGCAAACAACGATTTTATTAGTTTTGGTCTCACGAGACAAATAACTAGAGGATCATTTTCAACCAGTTAAAAAAAAACCGTTGGCTGCACCTCTCTCCCTGTACTATACATGAAATGCATATACACACACACACACACACACCACCGTACTATACATGATATGCATACACACACATACACTGTTCAGGTGAACTCTGTGCACATGCACGCTCCTTATGTCCAGTCTGTGCAACCGACCATTATATTTTCTTCAAACATTGGTTTACATTTTTAATATTTAAAAATACTTTCCGTCGACATTATACTTTGAAATTTTCAGACTGGTATTTTTGAACTATAACTCTTGTGTTTATACCATTGTCAAGTAGCAAAATGAGATTTTAAAAAAATTCTCACAATGTTAGCGCCTTTTACTTTCATGTCAGACACTGTCATGCAGACTTGGATTTTTGTTTTTGTTTTATTTCATTACAAAAAGGAAAGCAGATTTATCAAAGATCTCATTGGAATTCAGCACTGCTCTTCCCACTTTGTTTTCCATGTGTTGCCTTTCCTCCAATCTCCTGCAGAGAAATATCATTTCCTGAAGGATATAGTGATCAGACTTGACTCCTCAATTTGGCAACATCTACACTTTTAACTTTTGCATTCTTCAGTGTCAAAATGTTATGATAAATTGAATGATAAGCTTTGACTTTCCAGCATATGTTTGGAAGTAGTTCAAGAAGTGTGCACAATTCAACCACACTCTATTTACTTAGAAATGTTTGATATTAGAATTGCAACACATTTAGCAGATAAATGCATTCTGCAGACTGTTTATACATACATGGCATACATATATCTCTTGACATTCGTACTTTCTCTCTTTCTCTGTAGAATGGCTGTACCTATCATGGACCCAAGAGTACAACGACCTACCCAGACAGTAGTTGAGGCCGCACATGTCGTCAAACATACAATCTAAAAACTTCCTTTTCCTGAAATTCAAAGTTGTTTTGTGTCCACTTCCTCCATGTTAGTATCAAAGCATTGTCCAGAAGATAAGAAGGATGGATGAGGACCTACAATCCTTATGATCAAATGGGATCAAATGGTGAAACGTAATCTTTAAACTTGGAACTGTGCATGCACTGATTGGTGTTACATTGCTGCTATACCTTCAATATTTGTTTGTTATTCCAATGAAAACAGCTACGTCTGGGACATACATGTAATGCATATTCATAATGGACTTTCCTTGAGTACCGTAATGATTTGGGAAGTATTCAACAGTTAGGGGTTCTTCTAGGCTTGTTAGAAGAATACCAGAATGATTGATATTATTGTATTTCATATCAGGACATGATGTTATATGAGTCGGTCTTGCATGTGTGCTGTAAAGAGGACCTTGGGAATAATTCAAATTTGCCTGGTAAATCAGGAAAGATGAGCTGTACATGATGTTGTAAGCCTATTATGTGAAGAGTCTACTATCAATATCTCTTTGATGGAAGACAAAACAGAGCTATTCAAATACTGGTTTGATTATCATTGAAGGTCCCCCCCCCCCCCAGCTGGAGGGATGAATGGAACTTTTTGGCATGTGTTTTAAGACGTCAAATTTGCCACCTTTTACAAGACTTGTATGTACACATATGCAGACAAAGTGCTAAAACTGACAATTTGAGAAAATCCTCTATGTTGGAAGTAGGTAAAAATGATTGAATTTTATTTCTGTAAATATATGTGTATTTATATCAATGGGTGAATCAAACATGGTGTTAATACCCAACATTGACACCAGGTAGGATATTCTTGGTAATACTTGCATTTCTTTGGTCCTGATCCACTCTTAGCTCTAAGATTTGTTGTGATGGAAATATCTTATTACATTCAGCATTTTATAAGGAATTTGATGTTTTCAATTTCTAAACTAAAATTAGCTTTGACATTTCGTGATGTGATACATTATGATATTGAGAAAAGGGCTTTTTGCAAAAAAAAAAAAAAGAAAAAAGAAGAGAACTTGGCAAGACCAAGGAACCATAACCATATACAGTGTAGGCATGCTCTAGCTTCTCAATCTGGCAATGTGTTGGGACAGGTTGAAGACAGGTTGAAGACAGGTTGAAGACAGTGAAAAGCAAGAGCCAATGAAAATGTAAAGTAAAGAAAATGCATGTGAAAATGAGAGTTATGGGGGTTTGCAAGAAGGTTGCAATCAATTGCAAATAATAGCTAATTTTGAAACAACCATTCTGATTGGCTCAGGGTCTGCCCTTTTAAGAAGACATGCATCCAACAATGATTTTGATTGGCCAGTGACAATCAATTGCAACTTTCTTGCAACACCCCATTAGACTGTACTTGAACTTGAGTGAGGCATAAGTGATTTCCAGTGCAAGTTGTGTATTGATTTACTGTTGATATCTGTGCTTCAGTAGCCATAGTTGAGTAGAATCCAGACATCACTCAGAATCACATTCAGCTTCAGTGATAGAAGGTTTGGCATGGAGAAGAGACCTCTCGCATTTGAACATTTGAATGATATTCATGCTACATTGCTTTTGCATTTCTTTCAGATGTTTCATCATTAATTTCATTAATATTCTGGACAAAATCATCTATGATATGAAGGAATGTAAGTGACAGGATTGTACATCGTGTAAATAAAAAAAGGTACAATGTACATTTTAAAGAGTGTTGACTGATTGAATGATTAATTGATTCTTACATTTAATAAATCACTTTGCTAACTGATAATCTGTTAAGTAATAATGGATGGAGGTGTAGTGGTGTGGTGGTTCATTCACTTTACTCTCCATCAAACAGTTCAGGGTTCGAAACCCAGCCTACTATTAACATCTTTTTGGCAAGACATTATGGGAAGGCAAAAGTGATGGTGAGTGGGATGGAGGGGAAAGTGTTAGTGAGTAAGGTAGACTCATGTGACATATGTGGAAAGAGGGTAAAAGCAAATTCAGTGTGGTGTGAGTAATGTGGGAAGTGGATCCATGGGAGATGCGCAAAGATGAAGAGGGTGATCCCAAGCTTGGCAAGAGATTTTGTGTGTGGAAGATGCCAGAAAAGAGTTGGAGGGGTGGTGGAACAGGTGGAAAAGTTGTGATGAGGTGGAATCGGTGAAGGAGTTCTCATACCTGGGGGACAGGGTAAGTGTGGGTGGTGGATGTGAGGCGGCCGTGACAGCTAGAGCAAGGTTTGGGTGGGTGAAGTTTAGGGAATGTGGAGAGCTGCTACACGGGAAAAGATTTCCTTTGAGGAATGGTGTATAAGAGTTGTGTGAGATCGGTGATGCTGTATGGGAGTGAGACATGGTGTTTGAGCGAAAATGAGATGGGGATTTTGAGGACAGAGAGAGCAATGGTGAGAGTGATATGTGGTGTGAAGTTGATGGATAGGAAGAAGACTGAGGACTTGATGCAGATGTTGGGTTTGGAAGAAGTGGTGGACCGGTTGGCGAAGGCGAATGGGGTACGTTGGTATGGGCATGTGCTGAGGAGGGATGATGGGCATGTACTAAGAAGGGCCTTTGAATTCAAGGTGAGCGGTCCGAGGAGGAGGGGAAGGCCAAAGAAGACGTGGAAGATGCAAGTGGAGGAGGAGAGTAGGAGGGTTGGGTTGAGGATGGAGGATGCACTAAATCGTGCAAAGTGGAGGGAGAGGGTAAAGGCGATTGCTGCCAGTGTGAGGTAAATCCGTCCACCCCCCCCCCCCCTCCCCCGTTCACGGGGACAAAACCGGATTCAAAACTTTGGACGACTGACTGATTAATCCACGTTTGTCATTCTCCACCCAATTGGTACCGGGTAGGATGCAAACGTCATTGTGGTTAGATTGGCACGGAACCTGGCTAGAATGCTTCCCAAGGAGAAGAGGTGGTGCACTTATGTATGAAGCAGCAAATAGAATCCACTATGATCGACAGGGGTAATAATATAGTTACATGTTAACTTGGAAACACAATATGTACACTGTATTAAGAGCTATATACAAGTCATTCAAGTCATCATGTAACTATTATTGTTATTATTGTAGATTGATATATTAGAAGACTTAGCACTTAGTTGCTTAATTAATTCATTGATTGAATCATGGATTGATTGATTTTGGAATGTGTGCCCTGATTTTTTTGTTGTTGTGATTTTAATTTTGTTTTTACTCAAATACACATCAATAAGTTGCTTCAATCACAAAGAAGAAAAAAAGATTAGCATAAACTTCACAAAGGACAATAAGACGGTACAGCAAGCTTTAGGTGCATCCACTATAAAAAAAAAATACACTGTTATAAACACACCTTGCTTTCCTTGACTTAATTCTTTTATTTTTTGAAAAATAACCTTCCTTGTTTGATAGGCTATAATGAATCATTCTCATCCTATTTCTATATATGGTTTCCAAAATCATCATATACCTAGCTGCCTCCTAGGTAGAATTAATAGTAAATTTTAATGTCCTTTTCAGAGAAAACAAAGCGAGCGAGCAAATTTTTTTGAAATAGAATATATTTTATTCACAATGAAAGATGAATGTATTCATTCAAGTCAATATTTTTGGCGGGCTGTATCAAATCGCGGGCTGAATATGGCCCATGGGCCGCAGTTTGAAAACAGGTGGGTGGATCGAGTATAAGTATACAAGATAGCAGCACATTAAGTTAGCACCAGTGCAATGACTAGTAATACAAAACCATAACAGGCCAGGCCCACCAGGGGCGGCAGAGCAGGGGCACAGTGCCCCCCCCCCCACTTTTTCAAGCACCCAAAAGTGCCCTTTCATCTAGGAAGTGCCCTTTTTACCTCAGATATTCTTTCAAGAAGGACGTTTTATCTGACTGACCCCCTTTTACACCTCGCAATGATCCTTTCCCTTTCCCGCCCTTTTTCCTTCTGTGTCCCGACAGCTAATTTCAGTTCTAATTGTGTATGTTTAATTTGCTTCAAAAAAAAATTGGAGCAATTTACTTTTGCCTGGCATTGGATAGGAAGTGGGGACTAGTGTAGACGTAAATTGCATGCCTCTGCCCCATGAAGTGCATATGAAATGAATATTCTCTGGGAAGTTTATAAAAAATATATTAATTAATAGGTCTATACAGTCTCCTACTGAGATACACAGAAATTATAGGGTGAAATAATGCAGGGGCCGCAGAAGTGGGGGGCTCCAGCATTCCCCCTCACAATTTTGGCTTTTGTTATATATATGAATACAAAAAATGGAGTCCTATTAAGCTTAAATTTGGGGGGACTCGATCGGTCCGGAGGATATATACCTATTTTTTTTTCTTAGTATGTTTTATTAAAACAAATCAGGAGAAACACATATTTACAAGATTCGATAAAGTGGGAAAAAACTAATTGCTGACTATTTATCTCGGGTGCCTCTTTTTCAGTTGTATGCCCCACCCTTCAAAAATAATTGGGGGACGTGACCCCTTGTACTATGTCACTCGCTCTATATCTCGCTAGTCGATCGAGCAGGAAGAGCGAGCGCGAGAGCTTTAGAGGGCGTGGACCTTGCTGCTGTGTTGATGTTTTTCATCGAAAAAAAATGATTGGACTACCTTTAGCGACCAATAAGACTTCCGGTCTGCGACCAATAAGACTTCCGGTCTGCGTTAGCACACTAAATACGGGAATTTCGGGCTATGGTGTCTGTGAAAAAACCGATGAAAAATGAAAAGCGGATTGTTGCTAATATAGCAGAATTAAAGTGATATCAAAATGTTATTTGACCCTCAACTCTTAGGAACAAGTTGCGTCAAATTTAAGCATAACAAATGCTCTGTAATATGGTATATTCTATAGCTTTATTTTATTATTATTATTTTTTTTTATATAGATTGAACAGACCTTTACGAAGTAGACGTTCAACTTTTGGGGGCTAAATGTTATGTATGCATGTTATAGTGCAATTATAGTATATATTCATACAAAATGAATCAGCAAAATGTATTTCAATATGGGATTTGCCCACACATGTGCTTAAACGTTAAATGCAGATAAAAAGCAGAGCATTTAAATGTCGGTTTAATATAGATTTCAAACAAGCTTGTTCATTGATGAAAGAACATTCAAGCACGATGTTCAGTGATACATACACGGAAAAACCCTCTTCAAGGGCTTTTAAAGGTATCGTACGACATTTTAAGTGAATAATGGTATACATGAGGTAAAAGCTGAAGAATTGTTCTTTACTGTTATGTAGGTGGCACACCGAAACTTTTTTTTTCTGGACCTTACTATTTCAATATAAGAATTAGGGGTCAAACCGGCAATATACGCACAATGTTCGGTGACTCTCGCCAAAAAAATGACAAAACGTATTTTCAAATTCATGGGCTTTGAAAAGCATCGTATGACATTTTAACTAAATCATGACTTACATGAGGTAAAAGCTGAAGAATTGCTCTTTATTCTCATATAGGTGGCATGTCGAAAGTTTTTGTCTGGACCTTATTGTTGCAAATTGATTTCAAGGGTCAAACCGGCAAAATACACCGATTCCGCACAATGTTCGCTGATTCTTAGCTTCAAATGACAGAATTCGTTTTTATGTTCAAGGGCTTTGAAAAGTATCGTATGACATTTTAACTAAATAATGACTTACATGAGGTAAAAGCTGAAGAGTTGCTCTTTACTCTCATATAAGTGGCATGCCGAAAGTTTTTGTCTGGACCTTACTGTGGCAAATTGATTTCAGGGGTCAAACCGGCAAAATACACCGATTCCGCACAATGTTCGCTGATTCATATACCCGAAAATGACAGAATTAATTTTTATGTTCAAGGGCTTTGAAAAGTATCGTATGACATTTTAACTAAATAATGGTATACATGAGGTAAAAGCTGAAGAGTTGCTCTTTACTCTCATATAGGTGGCGTGCCGAAAGTTTTTGTCTGGACCTTACTGTTGCAAATTGATTTCAGGGGTCAAACCGGCAAAATACACCGATTCCGCACAATGTTCGCTGATTCATATACCCAAAATGACAGAATTCATTTTTATGTTCAAGGGCTTTGAAAAGTATCGTATGACATTTTAACTAAATAATGGTATACATGAGGTAAAAGCTGAAGAGTTGCTCTTTATTCTCATATAGGTGGCATGCCGAAAGTTTTTGTCTGGACCTTACTGTTGCAAATTGATTTCAGGGGTCAAACCGGCAAAATACACCGATTCCGCACAATGTTCGCTGATTCATATACCCGAAAATGACAGAATTCGTTTTTATGTTCAAGGGCTTTGAAAAGTATCGTATGACATTTTAACTAAATAATGGTATACATGAGGTAAAAGCTGAAGAGTTGCTCTTTACTTTCATATAGGTGGCATGCCGAAAGTTTTTGTCTGGACCTTACTGTTGCAAATTGATTTCAGGGGTCAAACCGGCAAAATACACCGATTCCGCACAATGTTCGCTGATTCATATACCCGAAAATGACAGAATTCGTTTTTATGTTCAAGGGCTTTGACAAGTATCGTATGACATTTTAACTAAATAATGACTTACATGAGGTAAAAGCTGAAGAGTTGCTCTTTATTCTCATATAAGTGGCATGCCGAAAGTTTTTGTCTGGACCTTACTGTTGCAAATTGATTTCAGGGGTCAAACCGGCAAAGTACACCGATTCCGCACAATGTTCGCTGATTCTTAGCTTCAAATGACAGAATTCGTTTTTATGTTCAAGGGCTTTGAAAAGTATCGTATGACATTTTAACTAAATAATGGTATGCATGAGGTAAAAGCTGAAGAGTTGCTCTTTATTCTCATATAGGTGGCATGCCGAAAGTTTTTGTCTGGACCTTACTGTTGCAAATTGATTTCAGGGGTCAAACCGGCAAAGTACACCGATTCCGCACAATGTTCGCTGATTCTTAGCTTCAAATGACAGAATTCGTCTTTATGTTCAAGGGCTTTGAAAAGTATCGTATGACATTTTAACTAAATAATGGTATGCATGAGGTAAAAGCTGAAGAGTTGCTCTTTATTCTCATATAGGTGGCATGCCGAAAGTTTTTGTCTGGACCTTACTGTTGCAAATTGATTTCAGGGGTCAAACCGGCAAAATACTCCGATTCCGCACAATGTTCGCTGATTCTTAGCTTCCAATGACAGAATTCGTTTTTATGTTTAAGGGCTTTGAAAAGTATCGTATGACATTTTAACTAAATAATGACTTACATGAGGTAAAAGCTGAAGAGTTGCTCTTTACTCTCATATAGGTGGCATGCCGAAAGTTTTTTTCTGGACCTTACTGTTGCAAATTGATTTCAGGGGTCAAACCGGCAAAATATACCGATTCCGCACAATGTTCGCTGATTCATATACCCGAAAATGACAGAATTCGTTTTTATGTTCAAGGGCTTTGAAAAGTATCGTATGACATTTTAACTAAATAATGACTTACATGAGGTAAAAGCTGAAGAGTTGCTCTTTATTCTCATATAGGTGGCATGCCGAAAGTTTTTGTCTGGACCTTACTGTTGCAAATTGATTTCAGGGGTCAAACCGGCAAAATACACCGATTCCGCACAATGTTCGCTGATTCATATACCCGAAAATGACAGAATTCGTTTTTATGTTCAAGGGCTTTGACAAGTAATGTATGTTCTTTACTCTCATATAGGTGGCATGCCGAAAGTTTTTGTCTGGACCTTACTGTTGCAAATTGATTTCAGGGGTGAAACCGGCAAAATACACCGATTCCGCACAATGTTCAAAACTCGAAAATGGCAAAGGTCGTTATATTTTTAAGGGCTTTGAAAAGTATCGTATGATCGTATCTTTCTTTTCTAATTCACGCTTTATCTTTTTTTAATTTATTTCTTTTCGTAAGGGGGGGGGGGGCGATTGACGGGGAGAGGACTGACACCATAGCCCCCTGGCTACGCGGGTTATTGTTTTCGCCCTATAAAATAAGGATAACTGCCCCTAGCACAACTCCCGGGGACAACTACCCCGTAGGGCTATCACCCTCTTGTACGCCTACCAATACTCTCTAGGATGATTACCACGCAGCTAATCACCCGCTCGGGCAACTACCTGCTTGGACAAGTGCCCCCGGACAAGTATCCCCCAGACAATTACCCCGTAGGGTAGCCACCCTCTAGGACAACTACCCCCTAGGACAGCGTACAAGAGGGTGATAGCCCTACGGGGTAGTTGTCCCCGGGAGTTGTGCTAGGGGCAGTTATCCTTATTTTATAGGGGCGAAAACAATAACCCGCGTAGCCAGGGGGCTATGGTGTCAGTCCTCTCCCCGTCAATCGCCCCCCCCCCCCTTACGAAAAGAAATAAATTAAAAAAAGATAAAGCGTGAATTAGAAAAGAAAGATACGATCATACGATACTTTTCAAAGCCCTTAGAAATATAACGACCTTTGCCATTTTCGAGTTTTGAACATTGTGCGGAATCGGTGTATTTTGCCGGTTTCACCCCTGAAATCAATTTGCAACAGTAAGGTCCAGACAAAAACTTTCGGCATGCCACCTATATGAGAGTAAAGAGCATACATTACTTGTCAAAGCCCTTGAAAATAAAAAGGACTTCTGTCATTTTCGGGTATATGAATCAGCGAACATTGTGCGGAATCGGTGTATTTTGCCGGTTTGACCCCTGAAATCAATTTGCAACAGTAAGGTCCAGACAAAAACTTTCGGCATGCCACCTATATGAGAGTAAAGAGTAACTCTTCAGCTTTAACCTCATGTAAGTCATTATTTAGTTAAAATGTCATACGATACTTTTCAAAGCCCTTGAACATAAAAACGAATTCTGTCATTGGAAGCTAAGAATCAGCGAACATTGTGCGGAATCGGTGTATTTTGCCGGTTTGACCCCTGAAATCAATTTGCAACAGTAAGGTCCAGACAAAAACTTTCGGCATGCCACCTATATGAGAGTAAAAAGCAACTCTTCAGCTTTTACCTCATGTAAGTCATTATTTAGTTAAAATGTCATACGATACTTTTCAAAGCCCTTGAACATAAAAACGAATTCTGTCATTTTCGGGTATATGAATCAGCGAACATTGTGCGGAATCGGTGTATTTTGCCGGTTTGACCCCTGAAATCAATTTGCAACAGTAAGGTCCAGACAAAAACTTTCGGCATGCCACCTATATGAGAGTAAAGAGTAACTCTTCAGCTTTAACCTCATGTAAGTCATTATTTAGTTAAAATGTCATACGATACTTTTCAAAGCCCTTGAACATAAAACGAATTCTGTCATTTGAAGCTAAGAATCAGCGAACATTGTGCGGAATCGGTGTATTTTGCCGGTTTGACCCCTGAAATCAATTTGCAACAGTAAGGTCCAGACAAAAACTTTCGGCATGCCACCTATATGAGAGTAAAAAGCAACTCTTCAGCTTTTACCTCATGTAAGTCATTATTTAGTTAAAATGTCATACGATACTTTTCAAAGCCCTTGAACATAAAAAGGACTTCTGTCATTTTCGGGTATATGAATCAGCGAACATTGTGCGGAATCGGTGTATTTTGCCGGTTTGACCCCTGAAATCAATTTGCAACAGTAAGGTCCACACAAAAACTTTCGGCATGCCACCTATAAGAGAGTAAAGAGTAACTCTTCAGCTTTAACCTCATGTAAGTCATTATTTAGTTAAAATGTCATACGATACTTTTCAAAGCCCTTGAACATAAAAACGAATTCTGTCATTTTCGGGTATATGAATCAGCGAACATTGTGCGGAATCGGTGTATTTTGCCGGTTTGACCCCTGAAATCAATTTGCAACAGTAAGGTCCAGACAAAAACTTTCGGCATGCCACCTATATGAGAGTAAAGAGCGATTCTTCAGCTTTTACCTCATGTAAGTCATTATTTAGTTAAAATGTCATACGATACTTTTCAAAGCCCTTGAACATAAAAACGAATTCTGTCATTGGAAGCTAAGAATCAGCGAACATTGTGCGGAATCGGTGTATTTTGCCGGTTTGACCCCTGAAATCAATTTGCAACAGTAAGGTCCAGACAAAAACTTTCGGCATGCCACCTATAATAGAAAAGAGCAACTCTTCAGCTTTAACCTCATGTAAGTCATTATTTTGTTAAAATGTCATACGATACTTTTCAAAGCCGTTGAACATAAAAACGAATTCTGTCATTTTCGGGTATATGAATCAGCGAACATTGTGCGGAATCGGTGTATTTTGCCGGTTTGACCCCTGAAGTCAATTTGCAACAGTAAGGTCCAGACAAAAACTTTCGGCATGCCACCTATATGAGAGTAAAGAACAACTCTTCAGCTTTAACCTCATGTAAGTCATTATTTAGTTAAAATGTCATACGATACTTTTCAAAGCCCTTGAACATAAAAACGAATTCTGTCATTGGAAGCTAAGAATCAGCGAACATTGTGCGGAATCGGTGTATTTTGCCGGTTTGACCCCTGAAGTCAATTTGCAACAGTAAGGTCCAGACAAAAACTTTCGGCATGCCACCTATATGAGAGTAAAGAACAACTCTTCAGCTTTAACCTCATGTAAGTCATTATTTAGTTAAAATGTCATACGATACTTTTCAAAGCCCTTGAACATAAAAACGAATTCTGTCATTGGAAGCTAAGAATCAGCGAACATTGTGCGGAATCGGTGTATTTTGCCGGTTTGACCCCTGAAATCAATTTGCAACAGTAAGGTCCAGACAAAAACTTTCGGCATGCCTTCTATATGAGAGTAAAGAGTAACTCTTCAGCTTTAACCTCATGTAAGTCATTATTTAGTTAAAATGTCATACGATACTTTTCAAAGCCCTTGAACATAAAAACGAATTCTGTCATTTTCGGGTATATGAATCAGCGAACATTGTGCGGAATCGGTGTATTTTGCCGGTTTGACCCCTGAAATCAATTTGCAACAGTAAGGTCCAGACAAAAACTTTCGGCATGCCACCTATATGAGAGTAAAAAGCAATTCTTCAGCTTTTACCTCATGTAAGTCATTATTTAGTTAAAATGTCATACGATACTTTTCAAAGCCCTTGAACATAAAAAGGACTTCTGTCATTTTCGGGTATATGAATCAGCGAACATTGTGCGGAATCGGTGTATTTTGCCGGTTTGACCCCTGAAATCAATTTGCAACAGTAAGGTCCAGACAAAAACTTTCGGCATACCACCTATATGAGAGTAAAGAGTAACTCTTCAGCTTTAACCTCATGTAAGTCATTATTTAGTTAAAATGTCATACGATACTTTTCAAAGCCCTTGAACATAAAAACGAATTCTGTCATTTTCGGGTATATGAATCAGCGAACATTGTGCGGAATCGGTGTATTTTGCCGGTTTGACCCCTGAAATCAATTTGCAACAGTAAGGTCCAGACAAAAACTTTCGGCATGCCACCTATATGAGAGTAAAGAGTAACTCTTCAGCTTTAACCTCATGTAAGTCATTATTTAGTTAAAATGTCATACGATACTTTTCAAAGCCCTTGAACATAAAAACGAATTCTGTCATTTTCGGGTATATGAATCAGCGAACATTGTGCGGAATCGGTGTATTTTGCCGGTTTGACCCCTGAAATCAATTTGCAACAGTAAGGTCCAGACAAAAACTTTCGGCATGCCACCTATATGAGAGTAAAAAGCAACTCTTCAGCTTTTACCTCATGTAAGTCATTATTTAGTTAAAATGTCATACGATACTTTTCAAAGCCCTTGAACATAAAAAGGACTTCTGTCATTTTCGGGTATATGAATCAGCGAACATTGTGCGGAATCGGTGTATTTTGCCGGTTTGACCCCTGAAATCAATTTGCAACAGTAAGGTCCAGACAAAAACTTTCGGCATGCCACCTATATGAGAGTAAAGAGTAACTCTTCAGCTTTAACCTCATGTAAGTCATTATTTAGTTAAAATGTCATACGATACTTTTCAAAGCCCTTGAACATAAAACGAATTCTGTCATTTGAAGCTAAGAATCAGCGAACATTGTGCGGAATCGGTGTATTTTGCCGGTTTGACCCCTGAAATCAATTTGCAACAGTAAGGTCCAGACAAAAACTTTCGGCATACCACCTATATGAGAGTAAAGAGTAACTCTTCAGCTTTAACCTCATGTAAGTCATTATTTAGTTAAAATGTCATACGATACTTTTCAAAGCCCTTGAACATAAAAACGAATTCTGTCATTTTCGGGTATATGAATCAGCGAACATTGTGCGGAATCGGTGTATTTTGCCGGTTTGACCCCTGAAATCAATTTGCAACAGTAAGGTCCAGACAAAAACTTTCGGCATGCCACCTATATGAGAGTAAAGAGTAACTCTTCAGCTTTAACCTCATGTAAGTCATTATTTAGTTAAAATGTCATACGATACTTTTCAAAGCCCTTGAACATAAAAACGAATTCTGTCATTTTCGGGTATATGAATCAGCGAACATTGTGCGGAATCGGTGTATTTTGCCGGTTTGACCCCTGAAACCAATTTGCAACAGTAAGGTCCAGACAAAAACTTTCGGAATACCACCTATATGAGAGTAAAGAGTAACTCTTCAGCTTTAACCTCATGTAAGTCATTATTTAGTTAAAATGTCATACGATACTTTTCAAAGCCCTTGAACATAAAAACGAATTCTGTCATTTTCGGGTATATGAATCAGCGAACATTGTGCGGAATCGGTGTATTTTGCCGGTTTGACCCCTGAAATCAATTTGCAACAGTAAGGTCCAGACAAAAACTTTCGGCATGCCACCTATATGAGAGTAAAGAGCAATTCTTCAGCTTTTACCTCATGTAAGTCATTATTTAGTTAAAATGTCATACGATACTTTTCAAAGCCCTTGAACATAAAAACGAATTCTGTCATTTTCGGGTATATGAATCAGCGAACATTGTGCGGAATCGGTGTATTTTGCCGGTTTGACCCCTGAAATCAATTTGCAACAGTAAGGTCCAGACAAAAACTTTCGGCATGCTACCTATATGAGAGTAAAGAGCAACTCTTCAGCTTTTACCTCATGTAAGTCATTATTTAGTTAAAATGTCATACGATACTTTTCAAAGCCCTTGAACATAAAAACGAATTCTGTCATTGGAAGCTAAGAATCAGCGAACATTGTGCGGAATCGGTGTATTTTGCCGGTTTGACCCCTGAAATCAATTTGCAACAGTAAGGTCCAGACAAAAACTTTCGGCATGCCACCTATAATAGTAAAGAGCAACTCTTCAGCTTTAACCTCATGTAAGTCATTATTTTGTTAAAATGTCATACGATACTTTTCAAAGCCGTTGAACATAAAAACGAATTCTGTCATTTTCGGGTATATGAATCAGCGAACATTGTGCGGAATCGGTGTATTTTGCCGGTTTGACCCCTGAAGTCAATTTGCAACAGTAAGGTCCAGACAAAAACTTTCGGCATGCCACCTATATGAGAGTAAAGAACAACTCTTCAGCTTTAACCTCATGTAAGTCATTATTTAGTTAAAATGTCATACGATACATTTCAAGGCCCTTGAACATAAAAACGAATTCTGTCATTGGAAGCTAAGAATCAGCGAACATTGTGCGGAATCGGTGTATTTTGCCGGTTTGACCCCTGAAATCAATTTGCAACAGTAAGGTCCAGACAAAAACTTTCGGCATGCCACCTATATGACAATAAAGAACAACTCTTCAGCTTTAACCTCATGTAAGTCATTATTTAGTTAAAATGTCATACGATACTTGTCAAAGCCCTTGAACATAAAAACGAATTCTGTCATTGGAAGCTAAGAATCAGTGAACATTGTGCGGAATCGGTGTATTTTGCCGGTTTGACCCCTGAAATCAATTTGCAACAGTAAGGTCCAGACAAAAACTTTCGGCATGCCACCTATATGAGAGTAAAGAGTAACTCTTCAGCTTTTACCTCATGTAAGTCATTATTTAGTTAAAATGTCATACGATACTTTTCAAAGCCCTTGAACATAAAAACGAATTCTGTCATTGGAAGCTAAGAATCAGCGAACATTGTGCGGAATCGGTGTATTTTGCCGGTTTGACCCCTGAAATCAATTTGCAACAGTAAGGTCCAGACAAAAACTTTCGGCATGCCACCTATATGAGAATAAAGAGCAACTCTTCAGCTTTTACCTCATGTAAGTCATTATTTAGTTAAAATGTCATACGATACTTGTCAAAGCCCTTGAAAATAAAAAGGACTTCTGTCATTTTCGGGTATATGAATCATTGAATATTGTGCGGAATCGGTATATTTTGCCGGTTTGACCCCTGAATTAATCTCAAAACTGTAAGTCCAGACAAAAAAAATAGGTTGAACTGTCAGAAGATACTTTTCAAAGCCATTATTCTACGAAGAATAGCAATTTTACTTTTTCTAAACGCAATTATACTTTTCTTTTGTTCTTTTGTTCTTTTGGCGATACCATACCCCTTAGAATGGTAAGCTAATTTTCCTCTTATTGGTCGCGGGCTTATTGGTCGCCAGTTTCAAGGAGCGTCAAAATATGGGACAGAACGGAGGACTATTCCCCGAAACGCTTTTACATTTAGCAAGATCATTGGCCCAAATCCCGGATTTGAAATGGCCGAAGGTAAAGTACTATGTTTTATTGGAATCCGTGCTATTATTGGATGTTTTGCTCCGTCCTTTAGTGTGAAAATACACATTAGGTTTCATGTTTCATATGCGGTATCGAATCTAATGAAACGCTGTGGTAAAGTCATTATGCGTCCCACTTGTAGAGTTCCGTGTAAGTTGTTTATGGATGGGAATAGGAAGTAATTCACCAGCAAGAAACGGTGGTCGGTATTGACCTCTCGGATGCTTTAATACTAAATTTATACGTATTGATTCTCCCCTCTCCTCCCAAATTACATATTACACAGATACATTCATCAATCATCATGATGGCGCTAGTGTGCTTTGCCGCTTTCACACCTGATGACACCATAGGTCAAAACTAGACCGAAGTGTTCTGTCTCTAACAGTCGTCGTTAGCCTCGTATTTTGGTAGGGTCGGCACTTCTCCTTTTTAGAGACAGAAGCGCCCTAATGCGATATGCATGCAATCTCATTGTCATGGGCACGACAATGAAAAACTACCTCAAATTAGCTTTTTTCCACCTTTATTCATGAATGTAAAAATATAATTACATACTACAGAGTAGAACTATACAATGTAGCTTACCGATTTTGTGTTTGATTCCTTTTAACTCTCCATTTTCAGGTAAATCCAGGGTCCTAACGTTAGGTCCTCTCGGTTGAAAATCTTGCAGCAGCCAACCTATATCTCTGTACATGTTCGCCTCCGCGCTTTTCGCAGGGAGATCAGCGAATTTGCGACTCGCATTTCAACCGTATTAACGAGCGACCAATACGAAACAACAACAACAAAAACATCGTTCGTACGTATATGCCCAAACGTACGTACGTGGTCGAACGTTTGAATACGGCCGGTTGAAATGCGAGTCGCAAATTCGCTGATCTCCCTGCAAAAGCGCGGAGGCGAACATGTACAGAGATATAGGTTGGCTGCTGCAAGATTTTCAACCGAGAGGACCTAACGTTAGGACCCTGGATTTACCTGAAAATGGAGAGTTAAAAGGAATCAAACACAAAATCGGTAAGCTACATTGTATAGTTCTACTCTGTAGTATGTAATTATATTTTTACATTCATGAATAAAGGTGGAAAAAAGCTAATTTGAGGTAGTTTTTCATTGTCGTGCCCATGACAATGAGATTGCATGCATATCGCATTAGGGCGCTTCTGTCTCTAAAAAGGAGGAGTGCCGACCCTACCAAAATACGAGGCTAACGACGACTGTTAGAGACAGAACACTTCGGTCTAGGTCAAAACTAGCTATAGGATAGCTATCGTGATTTTATTCTGATATTACACGATAGCTATAGATTGCTGCCATAGGCCCCTGTGTTGAAAGATGTGACCTTGAAATATTATGCCTCCAAATCACACTTTCTCATGCCCGGTTAACCCTGCAAACTACCTTCCAAGTTCGCCAGTGGACCAGTCGATCAAACTGTGATATCAAAACCTGAAATTTATTTTTCAAACTCAAAATATCGACTTTTGATTGATACGGGATCCTACCTTCTTGTTGATTTCGCCGCTTGATTAATTTCCATTTCAATAGCGCGACCTCCGACATCTACACCCGCTGGTCTCGGCCACAGGCGCTAGGCGAAGCAGCGTTGCACTCTCGCACGCACTCTGCGTTCGCCGACACATGCGAGAGTGCAACGCTGCTTCGCCTAGCGCCTGTGGCCGAGACCATCGGGTGTAGATGTCGGAGGTCGCGCTATTGAAATGGAAATTAATCAAGCGGCGAAATCAACAAGAAGGTAGGATCCCGTATCAATCAAAAGTCGATATTTTGAGTTTGAAAAATAAATTTCAGGTTTTGATATCACATTTTGATCGACTGGTCCACTGGCGAACTTGGAAGGTAGTTTGCAGGGTTGACCGGGCATGAGAAAGTGTGATTTGGAGGCATAATATTTCAAGGTCACATCTTTCAACACAGGGGCCTACGGCAGCAATCTATAGCTATCGTGTAATATCAGAATAAAATCACGATAGCTATCCTATAGCTAGGTCAAAACAGCGTTTTGTCTTTAGCCTCTTATGATGGTAGGGTCGGCACTCCTCCTTTTCAGAGACAGAAGCGCCCCGAAGCGTTGTGCGTGCAATCTCATTGTGCTGGGCAGCACAACGAGAAAACTACCTCAAATCAGCGATTTTTCCTCTTTATTCATGAATATAAAAATATCATTATACAATATAGAGTATATAGCTTACCGATTTCATGATTGATTCCTTTTAACTCTCCATTTTCAGGTAAATCCAGGGTCCTAACGTTAGGTCCTCTCGGTTGAAAATCTTGCAGCAGCCAACCTCTATCTCTGTTCACCTCCGAGCTTTTCGCAAGAAGATCAGCGAATTTGCGACTCTCGCATTTCAACAGTATTCGAACAATCGACCAATACGAAACAACAACAACAAAAACATCATCTTTCTTACGTATGCCCAAACTTACTCGGTCGATCGTTTGAATACGGCCAGTTGAAATGCGAGGAGTCGCTAATTCACTGATCTTCCTGCGAAAAGCCCGGAGTTCATCGAAATTCATAGAACTTGATTTTGAAGTATGTTAATTGTCACTATAATGTTTACAAAATATGTCAAAACCAAAGATGATATTTTATTTCTTCACCTTTAAAAACTTGAAAATAATTTGCTTTAAAATTCACTGTTGCCCCATGTATTGACATGTGTGTTTTCATTCTATCAGTCTCCATCTATCTTTCCTTTCTCTTCTTCAGTATTATCTTTTGTCTCCATTCTCTTTTTCAATTGATAGTTCTATCATCTTTACCTTGTGCTATTCTTTGTTTCCATTTCATCCTTCTCTATTGTCTGTTTCACTATACTTTTCTCTCAATCTTCCTTTGTTATTCCTTGTTTTCATTTTATCAGTCTGTCTGTTTGTCTGTCTCTATCATTCTTTCCTTTTTCCTGTGTCACCGATACTTTATCTTTTCTACCTTGTGCTATGAATTGTTTGCATTCTATCCATCTCCATATTTTCTTATGTTTCTGTTTGTTTAAATTCTAGTGCTGTCATCGAGGAAAAAAATCTTTGTCGACATGTCGTGTTAAATTCTAGCCGATGACGACACATTGTCGACAGTCATGGTTGGAATTATTTTGAGCAATTTGAGTGTACACTCGACTCCATCAATCAATTTGTAGTCTACATGTACTACGTACTGGTTCTTGAAGCTGTAGCGAGTGCAGTCGCTGAGGTGTGAACCACACAATATTTATGAAATAGAGCTGCTAACCTGCAGCAAAGAAAATTCGTATTCACAAGGCTTCAAATTTGTATTTTGGGGAAGAAATCCATATTTTCCCACAGTCTCTAGAAAACACTGCGCGGACGTATAGTGCATGTCCATGATCTAAATTATGATGGAGCTATAGTCGGTCAGCCTGGTCATATACATGGACGTACACAACGTGTGAATGTATGACCAAAATAATGTAGCTTACTTCAGTTACGTTCAACACGCGGAAGATCGGTCGCTGGCGATTCCTGTGCTTTTCTATGGGGAAAAACCTCTGTTCGTGCATGCTCATACAAACTGAAGTTATCGACAATTTTTGTGCGCCAATTTGAAGATCGTTCAATTGTACTTTGTACAGGCTAAATACGGTGGTTGGTGTGTAAGTGCACGCAGTATGCATGTTTATTGTTACATTGACCGGTGCAACAATTCCCGTCATCAAATTGGCAACTCTTGGCACCAATTTGAAGATCGTAAAGTCGAAGAGGATAAATAAGGATATTTTAAACGTCTTTGATAAAAACTGTGGTTAGTTTACTAGTGCTCGCAGTATGCATATTACATTGACCGTGCAATGATTCCCGTCTTCAAATTGGCAATTGATCGCGCGCACGTACAGCACTGATGAAATACATCATTGATTTTACATTTCCGTACCGTTTGCATTTGCAAAGTGCATGTAAAGCACAGCCAAGCTTCTATTAGTACTCTAACATTATGAGGGTTGATTCTTGTCGCCCATCATAGAATCTTTGTCGACTTGTCGCCTTCCCGTCAAAACACACTATTATCGACAAGCTTGGTGACAAAAGGCTTGTCGATGACAGCACTATTAAATTCTAAATTTTATCTCTTTTCTTCCCTTTATATGATATTCCTTGTCTGATCTTCCTTTGTCAAATTTTCCATCTCTATATATACTGTAGTCTTTTTGGTATTAAAAAAACGCAAAAGTGAAAAAAAAAAGAAAAACAGCTACCATAGCTTCAACATAAATAATGACTACTAATTTCAGTCTATATCTTCAAGCTGCGATGAAGCCGTGCGAGAATTGATGAGTGCAGGTGAATTTGTCATAAAAAATAGAGCATTTCTGGAAAAATACATGAAGACAGCACAGGACAGACTTAGAAACGGGTTTCTGACACTTGATTTAATATTTGTGAGTGATTTTGCAAGGTAGAATTGGATTTAAGTCATCCGGTGCAAAAGCGCACTAGCGCCCATCATGACTTCCAAACACTTTATTCAACAAGAAGAAAGTCATGAAAATCAATGACAATGGCAAACGGGCAAATCTTCGGCAAAATGCAAAGCCAAAGTTGGGTGCTAATGCACTGTAGTGTCAGATCCACCTGTCCACTCATCCTGTGTACTCGGTAATTATATGAATTAATCTTGTCCTGCAAAATTTTTGAAGGAAAGTGTGTTTGAAATATGCTCCCCTCTCTGTGTGAAGAGAGGAAATCTGCATTTGTTTATCGTGGTGTGCGGTAGTGAAGTATTTAGAGGCAGCAATTTTGTGTTTTCACCTTGATCATATTGGTTTTGGAGTATAAGGTTATATCGCCTCGTACATTAGATGATGTGCTTTGCAGATGTGTCCCTAGTAAGTTCCAGTGTATGTTCTTGTGTGAGGCAGGTGCAGCAACTTTTGCAGATGTGTCCCCAGGTACCGGCCGCAGGAGGAGGAGTGTGCAGGATAGACCAGCGTAGGCAAGATGCCATGGTAGCACTAGGGGTCTTCCTTCTTGAATCAGACCT
Organism: Echinometra lucunter; assembly: GCA_029962745.1. Taxonomy (NCBI): domain Eukaryota; kingdom Metazoa; phylum Echinodermata; class Echinoidea; order Camarodonta; family Echinometridae; genus Echinometra; species Echinometra lucunter. The sequence goes on along the minus strand of CM057154.1, from coordinate 27,552,300 downwards.
CAAGGTAATTGTTTATTTCATCTCTCGTAGAATTATGTAGGGGCTGTTGAAAACTAATCAGCTTTTCTTCTTCAAATTCGCATCACGAGTACATTTGACTTTTTATCATGGCTTCATTTTCCTTTCAAAACGTAGTGTAATTTGTAACTGAAAATAGTATAAGTGGACAGAAACTACATGTACTGTCATAGAGCTGAAATAATTGTTCCATTTTGAAAAAATTACTTTGATCTTTTTAACTCTAAATCATTAGCATAGGTCTGCCAGCTGTCCCTATTGAATAGGGACCGTCCCTATTTTTGGGAAAAGGAGAGCGCAATTTTCACCCGTTACGACCCTGTGTCCCTATTTTTGTAAAAATCTGTCTATAGTAATATATAGGAAATTCAGGACTGTCCCTATATTTGACAGTTTCTTAATAATTTGTCCCTATTTCTTGACTTGTAGGGTTGGCAGGTATGCATTAGTGTAGTATCATGAGAATTGAACTTGTTTGTTGCAGGTTTTCAAGATGAAAGTAGATTTTTAAAAATAAATAATTTTTGAGAGAATAATATTTCATTCATGCATGATATGCTATAAAATACACTTTGATTAAAGACCAAATGTATATTTCAAAAAGGTGTTTTTTGTTTTTTTTCTCAAGTCATTTTTGTATGATTGAGATTCAAGAAGAGGTATACAAAAAAAAAATCAGTCTAATTCTTTTTTTATTGTTTCCCTTTTGTTTTTCAAACAGTTCAAAGATGAGCTGGTTCCTTACATCATTAGCCTTGCAAGATGCATACCCAATGCACAGTGGATTGAAGAAACTGGATACAGGGTTATTGAAGGTAAAAACCAATATCAATAGATATCATTAGTTGAGAGACAGAAGGGCATTAGCTTTATGTTTAGGCCTTTCTAGCTTTTGGCAGGCAATATCAGTGCTCATTGTATGGTGATATATAGTGCCTGTTCAGGTAAGGGATTTTGGAAATGTGTCTTGCTTTGGTCATGTAGTTTGTCCAAGACATTTAGTTGATGGCAGCATATGTCCTGGTTATGAGTCTAGCCTTATGAATTTGTTTCGCCTCTAAATGTTTTGTTGGCCTCTGTCACAGAAATGAATAAAATGATATGTACGGGACATAAGTATGAATATGTATAAATGTAGGCTTTTTAATGCTCATGCACGTTCTTTGCATAATGTAATTTTCATTTATTTGTCATGACGTCATGTTTTGTCTTTGCAGTACTACCTATGAGTGAGCGCTTTGCATTCAACATCACAACTCTGCTGTCTGACATAGCAAGCAAAGATTCACACTACAGAGATCAGGTAGTTTTTAAGAGGTCTTACCTATTTGACCAGAGACACATGTAGGACATGTTCAATGGAATGTAGTCAAACTGACAGGTTTTTTGTAAATTCTCTCATTGTATAAACCCTACTGCCTTGTTCCTGTTCTTTTCTCACTCTTGTATTCTCTCTTTCTCCCTTCCCTTTCTCTTTCTCCCTGTCTGCCTCTCCCCTCTCTCTCTCTCTCTCTCTCTCTCTCTCTCTCTCTCTGCATTTTTTTTTTCTCTCTCATTCTCTCTTTTTGGGGGCCCCTCTGTATATTAAGTCTCCCTGTTTTGTTTTTGTTCTCTTTTTTTCTCCAGCAAAACAATGTTTATTTTTTCTCTCAGTGTTAAGTGTACAGGAGTATGATTTATTGTTTATCAACACATGCTTTTGTTGAGCTATCTTATGTAAAGATTGGATAGCCTGAAACTAAGCAGATAGAGTGAACTGTATCAAAACCCCTAAGAAAGGGAAATAACCCTCGATCTGTGGTACAGAACTTCACTGATAGAATAGCAAACTTATAAGTGAGAGTGTTTTTGTTTTGTGAATTTTGTGAAATTGTTGTAGGGATGCCAAATTAATAACACAAAAGAATCAGTTAATGCTTTTACCAACATGCCGTACAAATAATCTGTGCTAATTATCATGGAAATGTCTTTGTCCCTCTTTTCTCTGAAAATATCTGTGTTTAAAACGATTTTATTTAAATGATTCATACTTTCAGGTTATATTTGAAAAAATAGAAAAGAAATGTACTTCACCTCACCTTCCCTAACCATTCTTCCCATTTCACCATCACAATTTTGCAATGTATGTTTTTAGATTTAACTGATCTTTCTTTCAACTTTTCATTCAGATTTTGTCCACATTAGTTGAAGTCCTGCAGGCATTATGCAGGATCTGCCAACAGCCATCAGAACATCCCCAAGGTAATGAAATAGATTATCATGGTGTGAACTTATTGGTTGCGACTAATTAACAAGCATGTAAAGCGTACCTGCCAACTGTCCCTATTTAATAGGGACAATCCCGATTTTTGGTAAAAGAAAGAGCCACTTCTACCACTGTGTCCCTCTTTTTGCAAAAATCTGTCTGTAGTAATGTATAGGAAATTCAGAAATGTCCCTATTTTCAGCCTCCGCCTTATCATTTGTTCTATTTCTTGGGTTTCAGGGTTGGCAGGTCTGGTAAAGTGAATATATGCTAATATGCAATTGAATTTCTGTTACCAGGGCTCTTTCTAAGAACACACAAATGGGCACATGTACACAGACTTCTTGTAGGACTCAATACTCTTGGGGATCATGTCTGTTGCCTTGTGTGAAGGCTTTGGAAAGAGCTACATGAAGGATGATTTCTTTTAAAAACTTTGATAGGAAATAATGCATAGGGGCATCATGCACACATCCACAATGATATCTTCGTTTGAAATTCTCCTTACTAGAACAATATGAAGCCAGTTCACTCAGTCTGCCAAGAATTACTTTGTTAACCCTTAGACATATAGCATATGAAGTAGAAATTTTTTTTAATCACATATTCATCTCTCTGTGCCTTTGTGTATTCCAGCAACATTTATAGGGTTAAACCATTATTTTGATCTCCAATTCCTCTCTGATCAGTTGCTGTATGCAAGCACACAGTCCCAGCATTCCTGGGGATGTCCCGTGCCATTGGACGCAGTAGCCAGGATCCTTCCTGCTCTCTTCTTTGTCAGATGTACCCCACATCCACGTGCACCTCCTCCCAAGCCACCTCCTCATCCTCCTGTCTGGACGCTGTCACTCAACCCACTCAGCAGGAGTCTCCCATGTACAGTTCCTTCCGTCTCATCGTCTCTCCTGTCATGAAGCAGAAGCTTCAGCAGGCCGAGGGGAACAGACAAGAGGTTGTTCCAGTTGTTGATTCCAGAGAGGCGAAGTCGACCGACGGACCCAGCCACCTGTTAACAGTCGTGGGGTCAAGTTTCGGCATTAGCACAGAGACGTGTGAGAGTGGGACCACTGGAGCTCAAGTGGGTTCCCTGGGCCTCACCAATACACAGCTACAGACCATCTTGAATGTGGTATGTAATTAAGATAGGCAAAATGGTTTATTGATTTGTGACTCTAAAGTTTTTAGGAAAGTGTAGCAAAGGTCTAGTGGTTTTTTTTTTGACAATTATTAACTGTTTTGTTGTGAATGTGTTATTTGTAATTTGTTCATCAAGGGTACCACACCCCGCTATTGCTATACAACTGTATCCTATTACTGAAGAATTTCATTTCCAAAAGCATTGTATCATGATCAAGTTTTGGTGATAAATTTCTTTTAGTTATTCTTTCATTCTGCCTGCCTTTCTTTTGATTGTGCACCTTTGCACCATTTCTGAATTTTTCGTGATGCACATTTGGTTCCTGTAATTTTTTAGTATCTTTGATGATTACCCCAGACTTAAAATTTTTTTGCTAAGAATTGATTTATTTTTATTAGTTGAATTCAATAGAAAAAAGTTGTTTATAGGGAAATTCAGGCCAGTCATATTAAAGATGTGACTGATTTGTATCTCAGCTATTGCAGGCAGTCGTAACATTACTTTTATTATTTTTTTTTACCTTTCTCAGTGTCAGAAGATGATCAACGGAACTCTGTTACAAAGTCTGGATGGAATGGCCCAACAGTACACGCTTCAACCAGGATCCAAGAAAACCCTTCCATACAAGTCATACAGTGAAGTCATCAATGTTGTTCTTGTCTCGTTACTCAGACATCTTCTTCAGCAGCATAAAGGTAAATGATCTACTTGCATAGAAAACAGCTGTCATATGCATACCAGTGTTAATGACTAAACCTATACCAGAAATGCCAACTGTTCCTTTTTTGCAGTACTTTATACTGTTTTTTTGTAAAAAGAAATAATGCAGGTTTCATGGAAATTCCTTTTTTCCCAAAATTGTATTACTACACATGTCTTTTGCAGAAAAGGTGAAAATGCTGTTTTTTCTACCCAAAATACTTTTTGTGGTAGAGGTGCCTTAGTCGAGTGGTTTAAGGCACTTGACTGGAGACATGAGAATCAGGGGTACAATCTCTGGTACGGTACTTATGCCCTTGAGCAAGGCATTTTATCTGCATTGCTCTTTTATCGTACATCAAATTAATTAACGTGCTAAAGGCATATTGATACCAATGTGTGCATGTGTGGTTTTTAAAAAAGACAACATTTTTTTTTTCATCTCTCAAAGTACTGCAATGTCTTTTACAAAGATGGCATCCCTGCTATTTCATTTTTAGATATATTTCTGTTATGAAATATATATCCAGCAATAAATATATTTTACTTACAATCATTTTAAAACTTTGTACCAAATTTTCAGGATTGCCAAATAGCTTCACGACAGAGGTCCATGCGTTCGTCCGAGAGCTCTTCCTGTCCGGTCAGACGGAGCTTCAGGATCTGAGTGTGGAGAGCGCCACCAGGGGTCCTTGTAGGTTCAACTCCCGAGAGTTGGCGCTCAGGGCTAATGCCACCTGTGTGGACCTTCTGGTGTGGGCAGCTAGTGATGAAACAGGTAGTTATCCTAAATGGAATTCCATAATTCATTTCAAAAATTACAAGTGTTACTTAACATTTTTTGGTCATTGTTGAGATTTGTGTATGGATTCAGATGAAACTGTTAGAAAAAATAGATTACTACCAGTAGAAGAAAAACATCAACATTTAGTAAAGGAAAACTTAGTGTCCAATATCAGTTACATGTAGAGCTTTATGAACTCAGTTTGTTCTGTGGTTTGAATAGCTGTATAATTATCGATACAGTGTGTATTAATTGATATATCGATTGTCATAGCTAGAGGACTTACTTTAAAGAATTTCCATACCCTGGCCACCTTTCAATATATCCTTAATTCCCATCACCTTTAAAATAATATTTCAACAATTTTTTTGAAATCCGATTCCCATGGGAATAGGATGATTCCTCTATTAAGACTTAACGTGAGACAATAATCATAAAATGTGTTTGAGCTATAACTTGTCAAGTAAATGGCCCCAAATCATGTCTTACTGTAATGATCTACCACCCGCATAGCTAGGGGGGCAATGGGGGAATGGAGGCTATGGCCCCAAAAAAGTGCAAAAAAGAAAGCTTGAGCAAGAAAAGAGATAGGTGAGAGAATGTAGGAAGAGAAGGAACAATGACAAAAAAACGTTGAAGCTTCCACACTTCATGCAGGAGGGGGGGAAACTCCTCTTCTCCGCACCTTCTTCCCTAGGAAACGCGCTTCACATGCTCACTACCACCACCCCCACCACCCCCCCCCCCCCACAAAAAAAAATAAATAAATAAATCCTAGCTACACAGGTGTGTGTGATCTACTGATTTAGCTTGAAGAAACTTAAATTTTTTTGTATTAAAGATTGAGAAATAATAATTTCAGTGTCATGTACAGAATATTGTAATGTTTTGACAAAATGGCTGAAACATGTAGGAAATCTTCTCTGAGCAGTTGAAATGAGTTACCTATACATTTTGTTTTTTGCTAGGTGCGGAAAGTCTTATCGGAAGGCTCACTGAAAAATTGCATTCCAGTGCAGGCAGCAAGCAACTCATAGCTGATATGCCTCTGTTGCTGTGTTCACTTCAGGTAAGTTATGAATTGACCATGATCTAAATAAACAATGTTTGTTACAGTACCATATACCAGCACTTCATTATTTACATGTATACAATATTTTTCTCTGTGAGAATTTTAAGCAGAAACATTACATGTAGTTATTTGTAGAATGATAGTGTAAAATATGTTCTAAATACCTGTGCACATATATGAATAGAGGAATAAATTCTCATGTTCTAAATGTAAAATGTACCTGTTTACATCAATATAGTATCTGTGATAACTTTTTTTGTATGATAAGAGGTATATACCAGAAGTATACTTACGAAATTCAAGTAGGGTTATTAAAAAAAAGATCTTAGTATATCATGCAGATTTGACATGTAATGTTTTTAAAAAGTTAAGGAGGCAAGTCCAAGTAGTTTATCTCATAGGTTATTGACTAAGACTTTAGCATAGTATTGAAGTTGCAAGCCCTGTTTTAGGTTAGATGCTACAATTTTATTATGACACTTTTGATGCCAATTGTTTACATTATCATAATGCTTCTTAACTCATGGGACACCAAATGGCAAAGTACCTTGGACTTGCCCATATAACGTATGATAATGTCATATTGTATCATCATTGATATACTTGGGTTTTGATGGAAATGTATGTGATTTCCGTGTTCTATATCTTTCCAGGGTTTGGGCACTCTGGCGGAGAAGTTCCCCTCCGTTGCCCACGCCACCATCAGCTCCCTCCGTGACTTTCTGATGGGGCCATCCCGCATCATGGTGAAGCTCCACAAGCACCATGAAGCAGAGAGCAGCAAGACCACAGGACCAACCATCAGGGTGGTGGACTCCACCCTGCAGAGGGTGGTTGCAGGGAAAGATGGACGCGCTGGTGGTAGTGGGAGTGGTGGAGGTGCGAGTAAGGGCAGCAGGAGTGCTGGGGAGGGGCCACATCCTTACGAAAGGCTGAGGAATGCAGCCATGTCTAATCTTTGCCGGTACGTTACGCAAGAGCTTCTATTCTATGAAACATCTTGTACCCAAAACTGCAGTCAAACTTAGCCTGAACTGCTATTATGTTATACTTGAATTAGACCAAAAGTTTGAAGTGTTTCCTTCATAAATATCTGACAGATGTAGTTACAGGTGGTTATCATAATTATAATAGATGTAAGTATGTGTATGTGGAGCAGAAATTCTGATGAAAGTTGACAATTGGGAGCAGCAAAATATTGCTGGTCAGGTTTTAACAGATACCATTTGCTTGGCAATGCTACCTACTTAGTGATTTCTACTATTGCAAACCCAACTGTGTCTCTGTTCCAAAATTAACCAGATCACTACGTTCCGGCCTGGTCGAGGATCCCAACTGCATCCAAGCATTCCTTGCTTCGGTCTCAAACGCCCTCTACATCGCTGAAGCCAGTGATCGCGATTCCACCCTCATCTCCTCAAATGCCATTCTGGCGATGGGCCATGTGGCTGTTCTGTTGAGCGAGACACCCCGTACCATCGAGAGTGTGCAGCAGATCTTCCAGCAACGGTTCTGTACTCCACCTTCCTCCCTGGACGTCCTGATCGTGGATATGCTAGGATGTCTGGTGCTGGCTGGGAATGTAAGCAGAGGATATAATCTCTTAAATCAAAACAGAGAGAGAAAAAAAAGTGCATATGGTTGTGTTAATTATTTCTCCTTTTTTGGTTTATTTTGTATATTTTGTTTATTCTTAAATTCATTGGTATAGTTTTTTAGTGCAATGAATGAACTGATTCAAACTTGATTGATTTAGTGTTTGCGATGAACAGTAGAGTATTTAATTTTTTTTTTTTTGCGAGGTTACTTTCATTCTCCAAGAAAAATGGGGAGAGGACATGTTGGCAAACACTCCTGCGTTGTTGTTATGTTTTGAAAATTGCTTCAAAAAAGAACACCAGCATTTCGCAGAGCTGCCAACTCTCCCGGATTTGCCGGGAGACTCCCGGAAAATCAAGCAATCTCCCGATCTCCCGACACATACTCAAAATCTCCCGGATTCTTAAATTTTTGAAAGGTATCATGCTTCCCGTCATTGCTCCTTCAAATAAATTTCTGTCTCTCTCAGAGATCTCTCATGCATTAATGTTACATTTTACATACAAACAATACAAGCGCAACAAGCCACGGCGAGCGCGCTATAATCCGATACCGACCGTGTGTATTGATATTGGACAGTTTGCCTGCGATCGCGAGGATCCATAGCGCGCTTCATTCAATGTCAGAGATGTTAAGTGTTAACTACTTAGAAGCCCTACAACTATCTTATCTTGTCTATATGGACTGTTTGTGCTAACATGTATAGTGTATACGAAGTATGTGTGTAAGCACAAACAGTGTACATTGCCAAGACAAGGTACGGTATAGCCTGAGCATGTTGTGATTGATGGCAGTGTATGCTCGCGAGACCGAGAAATCACAGGCCGAAATAACCGGCATTAGGCCTCTGAAAACTGATTCTGAGTTTCAGAAATTAGTCCAAACGGAATATTATTGCTATTCTTCATGATTCAGGTGAGGGAAAATGTGTTCTTTGATGTTTAATTAGTTGAAAAAAATTCTTGAAGAATCCTCACTTTCCAGCAGGAATGGGAGGCGTTCTTCCCCTGCACCAGCGGCCTAGATAACTTGGTAGTGTGGTGGGTACACTGCGTGCACATCATGAATCGGTCTTCGTGACCAGACATTTTTGGTTTATTTTCTACTCTGAAACTTTATTTTGGGATGTTTAAATTTAGCTGTGGTTGATTACATATGATCAAAAAATTGATGGAATGTGCTGGATGCTGGTAAGGAAGTCTTGTGAACTTCTGCTGTGGAAATACTGTTTACATGTATTTGAGGAGAGTGTGTTTACAACGTCAATACAAGCTCATCCTAAGGTGAGGGGCCGGGGCCGGGTACGGTGATATTAAAAGACCTTTTGTCCCGTACTGATTTTTTTTTTTTTGGGGGGGGGGGGGGAGGGCTGCACAATGTTCATGCCTCCTGTATTGTGTGTTTTGAGTTTAAGCTGGATCTTTGTTTTGTTTATAAAATTTTATCATCAAAGTCCTATTTTTTTTTTGTTCTTTTGTTTGATTTTTTTTAACAGGATCACTTGCACAGCTGCATCAAAAACTTGATGATCAGATTTTCACATGACAATGACCTTGAATGAAGACCAATGAAAATATATATCTAAGTACATCATTCATTCCTTTCATTGGTAAAAGAAATAGTACAGATGGCACATTAAAACACAACAAACAATACTTCAAATTCAACATGCATAAAATGTTAATAATTACAAATGATATTTTTCTCTTTTTTTTTAATTTTAAAAATGACTCTGGCAACTTCAAAAATGGCTCTCAGAAATTGGAAAATGGCTCTCATGAATTTGTGACCAATTAGAAAAATGGCTCCCGCAAAAAAAAAAGTATTTTTTTCCCTGTTGTGAGCTAAAGGTCTCCTTGTCTTTTTCTAAAGGCTTTGCCCCTTGAATCGTACAACTAAGCTTTTGCTTGCACCTACCAGGAGTACCTTTTTTTTGTTACTCCCGCGTGCTTCGCTAGCGGACTATGCTCGCTACTTTCACTTTAAAAAAAATCTCCCTGATTCCACACATCAAATGTTGGCAGCTCTGATTTCGAATCAGAAAAAAGTTTATTCTTTTTGTGTAATTATTGTGGGCAAAAAATGTAAAATAACTGATGCTTTATTTGATATTTCATTTGTTCAGTTTGCTTTGACTGGGAATTTGTGCTTATTCATCATCGGTTTCCTACTGCTGCTGTGGCAATGCCTGTACATTATACAAAGTGTGGGTACTGGTGTTATATGATGACCTGAGTGTTGAAATTTACCAACCATTGTTTTGTTCACAGCTGTCGACTTGCGGACAAAGAAATTAGTACTCGACGACAGCACTAATAATTTCCCTCTCGTATTCCCCTTTGTAGGCTGCTGTTACTCAGGAGGTAATGAATATGTTTATTCAGATCAGTGTAGAAGCTGGTTCTTCTGATTACGCCCCCAACAGCTCACAAGCTTCACAAAGATTTAGGTAATGCCACTGTCTGTGGTGAAAACTTTCTGTCTTTACATTAATTTTGTTTAAGGCATGGATTTCTGGTGGTTGTGCATGCACATGTACATTTGTCTATGTTTTGAGGGGATGTATTTTATTCAGATTTTTTAGGAAAGAATTTTGTAACTCGATGCATACCATCACAGTAGTTGCACTTATGGCACTTGCAGCTCTTTAATCAAACTTAAGATCTGGGCCGGTATTCAATTGAATACTTGGATTAAGTAAAACTTTTACTAAGTATTTTACTTGGCTAAGAAATTTGCTTAATTCATATTCAATTCAGTACTTTGAATTTCACTTTAGTAAGCCAACTTTAAGCCAAAATTCTTACTGATAAGCATTGTGACGTCATATTTTCTATGCGCAATTAACATGTCGCATCAAAATACGCTCGAGTACGCTATGATATAATTCTGCGCAGCTCATGATGGCTTCGTATAAAAACCTTTGCCTGCCAATCAAGGCCTCCAAAATAAATGGCTTAAGTCTCCTAGGTAGGTGTCTTAAATTTAGAGTAAAATACTTAGCCAAAATATTGAATTGAATATTAAACTTTGCTAAGTATTTTATCCAAGTAAAATACTAAGACAAATACTCATATTTCCAACTTAAGTATTGAATTGAATACCAGCCCAGATGAATACATATGCAACCTGTTGTATCAAATTATATTTTTCTATTCACTGGAGCCTTACTACAATTTTGTAATGTAAATAAGGAAATTTCCGTTTGAGGCAATTTATGTGTCTATGATTTTTTTTCTTGTATTTTTCTGTAGTCCTCTTTTGAGCCCCTCGAGAGCTACATGTATGAAAGTGAGATTGCTTGCTCTCTCATATACTCTTTGCACTGGCAAGCTTTATCATAAGCTTTTTTGTTTTACATGGAAATGCTCCTAGAAGTTGACAGAATACATTAGAGGTTGAAACAAGTCGCTCAGTCATTCATTACCGAAGTTCAAGACCCATGAAAGAATTAACAGCAAGAGCATCGCTATACCATCTTTATGATGTCGTCTGGATATCTCCCTTTGCTGGGCACTGTCTTGTGGCCACAATCAACACCCCTACACACATGTCAGTTGACAAAACACAAAGTAAGACTTGCTCTTTTTTCATCTCAATACATCTATCTTCCTTTTTAGACACTGCTCCATGGCGATCATCAATGCCCTTGCCAACATAGCGGCGTTCATTGATGGAGAGAATGAACAGCAGGAGCTGTTGGTCCGGCTCTTGGAATTGTTTGTCCAGCTGGGGCTAGAAGGCAAGCGGGCTAGCGAGAGGGCTCCCACTGCGATAAAGGCATCCAGTAGTGCGGGCAACTTGGGCATTCTTATTCCTGTTCTGGCTACTGTAAGTAAATAAGTGCCTTAATTTTCATCTTTGATGGGGGAAATTCCTCTTGATTAATATCAGCATTGGTACTGATTGTAATACTATGAGTAATATCACAGTATTTCTGTATATAGATTGAGGGAATAGAGTTGCATTTTGCACCAACAGCTCTCCCTAATATTGCTGTAGATGGTTGAAATGGGCAAACTTTTCTACTTTCTCAGAAAAAAACAACAACTTGTATTTCTGCTTGAAACTCTAAATTGGTTTGTGAATTATGGAGACAGACATCAAGGAATAATGTATGTATCAAAATTAACAGTGCAAAAGGCAATTGTGAGTGGGAACTTACCTCTTAAATGGTTTTTTTATATTAAGTACTTATGAACTTGATGAAACCCTATTGTTTAGTGTCTTGGTCACTATGTTTCTCCTCAACTTATAGTTGATCAAAAGATTACCGCCAATCCAGGACCCCAAGCCTCGTCTTCACAAGTTCTTCCGAGATTTCTGGCTCTACTGTGTGGTCATGGGGTTTGCTGTGGAGGATTCTGGTAAGTGGGCTCATGATCCAAATCTCACTTGAGTTCATCGTCATTGTCATTCTCATCCTTCCTATCCTCTCATTCCTCATGTATCACTTTTGCGTTGGCTGTCTATAATAGGCATCTCATGTTGTAGTCCAAGTTGTAGTTGTATCTATGTGCATTGCTTCCCTTGTATTTTGAAATTCATACCTGCTCCAGTGATACATGTGACTAACCTGTACATGTGCATATAATGTTACTGCTAGGTATCTCTCTTCTTCAGTATGTGTCTTACCCCACCTCCCCTTAATGCTAAGCTCCTACTGCTACTACTTCCACTAAGATTATTTTGATGATTACTTCAATTAATTCTTCTACAACCACAACAGTTGTTGCTACTGCTACTACTGCCACTATTATTGTGACTACTACTACTACTACTGCTACTACTCCTACTACTACTACTACTGCTACTGCTGCTACTACTACTAATACTACTACTTAATCTACTTCTGCTGTTGCTGCTACTACTATGTCTACGACTATGACTACTATTACTACTACTATTGCTAATAGGACAATTGCTACTACTACCACCACTACTGCTACTACTACTACTACTGCTACTATTAATACTGCTACTACTACTACTACTGCTACTACTACTACTGCTACTTCTGCTACTGCTACTACTACTACTATTACTACTACTATTGTTAATACGACAATAGCTACTACTACCACCACTACTGCTACTACCCCTACTACTGTGTTTCAGTATCAGAATACATGTATTATGCTAACACTCTGTTCCAAAAAGTTCCCTTTTTCTATCTTTCACCTTGTAATTCTACCCCTCTCTCATGTTATTTGTCTTTTATTGTGTATTTATCATTATGTCTGTGTAATATTTCCACATAGTAATTGAATGTGTAATTAAAGGCCATGTACAGTACTGCTAGTCCCCGTTATTGATTCATCAGATTTGTTTCTCTTCAGTTTGAAAAGCAAGACAATCACAATCATGCTGCCAAATGAGAGAACTATAAAGTGAAAAAAATATTTGTACAGCTCTTGCATGTATAACTAGCATTTTTGTTCTTAAATCTTGTACGTGGACCTTCTGCCAAATCATTCCTCCCTGGATTTCAAGCAGGGAAAAAATAAGAGGGCTCCGGACAAATTCGCCCCAAAATGCCAACAAGAGCCCTGGAAAACCAAAAAAGAGCTCCTGAAATTCTCATAGGGTCCAATGTAAACTGTAATACAACGTGGAAAATTTGCGCGTGTGGGCACAAAAAGTAGCCCTGGAAAAAATTCAATTTAATATTTTCCCTGATTTCAAAAAAACAATTTTTTCTGAGAGTTGTCTATATGTATTTCTGAAATATGAAGAGGGTTCCTGTAATCATGACCCATGACAGTGTCACTGTACTTGGCCTTTTCACTGTTATTTACAAACTTGTATCAGCGTCTGTTTGTGTTGATTGTCTAGTGATTATCTGATTAGTTCACCTTCTGTCCTAGAATTATAAAACTTAAACCCATTTATACAAATACTCTAATGATTTTATGGTCATATATATCATCTTGCTTATTTCTAACATTCATTTAAGAGTGTCTTTAGTTCTGGTAATTATGAAAATTAACCATTTTCCAAACGAAGTTGATTTTAGAGCCTGTAATAGCTATTTAGTAAACATAGAAGGATGGAAATATATGACTTTTCCATACACCAATCAAAAACCTTGTTCAACTTTACCTATGTTTGCATATTTCTGTAAACTCAATGTTATCTTTCATGGAAATAGCATTAAAAACACACATATTTCAAGCCTTTCAACATGCATGCAACAGAGTATACTGCATGAATGAACAGAAAGCCAAAAATCAAAGAATATAAAGGGAACTTAAGGGACAAAGGTTTCTGTTTATTATGTTTGATATTTCGCATTTTGTTCATTCATGCAGTATGCTCGGATGAAATGCATGACAAAAGGCTTAAGTTGGTCTGTTCTCTGATTCTGAAATACCAAACATCTGTTCAATGTTATCTTTGTTTTGATGATGCTTACAGAAATCTTTTCCCTGTCCAAACAGGAGGATTTGTATGGACCCGTGTATGAAAGATTACAATTGAAATTTACTCTTGAATATATTGGATTAGCACCAGAACTCAAGATGACTCTTCTTATACTTTCCACATTTGTATCCCTACCTTTTTTAATTTTTCATTATTACTTCAATTATATCATATATCCTTGTGGAGTTCCCTGTTTTTTTATGATTATTTTCCATCAGATTTTCCTTTCTTTCCCCAGGTATCAAGATATGGAATATTGTACCTCAAACTACACGCCGTATGACCACGTTATTTATTTTTTGTTCTTGTTATTTTGTTTTTGATCATTTTTCCCCTACCATTCATTGAAAATGTTATGTTTTTCATTCCACGGCCCTGCCATAACAAGAAGGTAAATATTAACATTGCAAGAGCTTTCACGTCAAAAAGTTGGAGAAAGCGTTTAGATAGCTTAATTACATTTTTTTGCGAATATGATAATCACACAATGTCAATTGTCCCTTGCCATTTAGAAATTTTGTTTCATGTTATTGAAACATTGTGTGCTCAAGACTACTGTTGCTGTTTTATGACTTGTGTTCCATGTGTCTAGATACATTGATATCTCAAATGTTCAATGAGACATTGGTATTTTTGTCCATTGCAGCAGTCCTCTGTAGATCAATATCCCTCCATAAAAGCAAACAATAAATATCAGTGACAATGGCTTTGACCTCCCTGATGATGCCCCAATATTGTTAAAATCATATACGATGTTAATATTTGCCTTTATACTGCATACCATTCTGTGACATCAGTGACTTGTTTGTAATCCTATCCCAGTCCATGGATATCCTTACCCAATGACCTGTTATTTATTTTTCCAAACTGCAGTTGGGATAATATTATATGTTTAATTCTCCATGTCTCATGCAAAATACAATTTCTACCAAAATTATGGATTGTCAACTAGAAGCTTGTCAGGGGTTGCTCGACATAGCAACAACGAATGCATGCAAACAGAATTTAATCTTTTGAGTTGACATTATGCATAACATGAAACGTGCCTAAATTGAAATACATCAGTAAACATATCTGTTTGAGCAAGACTAATGGCTTACCAGGGATGCATGATGACAAGCCCAAGTGAACGACTTTTCATGGGAAAAGACGTAACCATGGCATGTTTTCTGATAGAGTCATTGGATGGGCTTTCCATGGACATGGGCTCTACTCCCTCCTCTCATTTAACCCATAGCAGTACAAAGTTTTCTCCTAAAGGCTAATTCAGTCAGATTTCCATCCTCAAATTGGCAATAATTATTCTTTTTTTCCCCACTCCCACGTAGTTTGAAAAAAAATTATGTTCCTTGAATGAACCAATATGAATGAAAGTTGCAAATTTAAGAGAAAAAAAAATGCAAATTTGTGCAAAACAATAGTGACTATATCATTTTCAATGCATTGCCAATTTATAGACTTTAACGATTATAATGATTAGTTACAATTCAAATCACTCCTGTCCCAGAATGGCAATTATTATTGCATAGGAAATGGACTCATTCTTTTTTTCATTGTATTTTGCTCTTTCTGCTCATCAATAATACGTAATTCCTCGCAATTTGGATCAAAAGATGATTGCAAAAGCAGTGCTAAAAGAAGACACTTTGCTGCTATGGGTTATAATTGTTCATTGGTTGAACCCTAAATGAATGGCTGAAATGATTGTAGGTTTTTTTAATACCTGTGTATGATAGCATTGTTCTGTGAAGTGAATGTGAGAACCCAGTCTTTCCTTTGTTGATATTTTGCTTGGAAGTTGTCATTAGTTTTTTTCTTTTAGAAATTTACTTTTATGGTACGAAATTATGCGATGCATCGTTTTCGGTTCTTTTACAGCAGTATGTCTTGCAAGAGAAAGGACTTGATGGATTAAGGATTTATTGTGTTGGACATATTTTGTTAGCTAGCTTGTTATCGTTTGCACATTTTTACCTGCATTTTGGTTTAACCATTTGTTGGTGATTGCATGCAATTGAAATTTGAAGATCTTGTTTAAATATCTAATATCGAATCTCAAAGAGTTCACAAACCTTGATGACAAAGATATACAGGTTCGGTTTTAAACTGCATTTCTTCTGCATTCACACAAGTGTACAAAGTTATATCATTTATTGTAATTTGTATAAATGGTCAAGAATGATAAAGATTATTTGTAAAAATAAACTTGTAAAGATGAACAACGGGAACAAACAAATTGCTAAAAAAAATTAGTTACATACAGATGTTTGATGAGAAGAAATATAATGCAAATTGCAACTACTTGCATTATTCACACCACATAGCGGTAGTCAGGTACAGCTGATCGTAACCTGTAAATGTAAATGTGCATTTGTATGGTTTGCATCATTTGAACAATCACATTGTGAAGTAGGAAATTGCACATAGTGTCTTGGAGTCAGTGCTGACAAATCTTTTCAAGACACAAAGTAATAATTCCAGTTCAATTTTAGTTTATCAGGTTCAACATTGAAAAAATAAGAAGTCACTTGGGTACTGCTTCATTTCACAGTTTAAAGTGAATGTTTTAATGTTTTAAAGTTCAGTATGTTACAAGATGAATAAGAACAAACTCAGAAATGAAACCGGAAAAATCCCAGTATGAAGAATGAAGCATTTCTCAAACGTTAATAAAAGTTTAATAGCTTGAGTATATTTATGCAAAGATCTATTAGAAATTGATTAAAAAAAAAAAATCTTCATATTTTTCTTATATCATGTTAATGCATTTTAGTAACAACACACATTTTTACTCACTATAGTTTTGTTCGATGTTTTTTAAGATAAAGTTTGTGACCAGTTTCAGTGAATGTCTTTAGACTGAAGCACATAGTAGTGGAGATGTTGTGGTGTAGTGGTTCATTCACTTGAATTTCAGTCAAAGGGTTAAGGGTTCAAATCCCCAGCCTGGCACCAACATCTTTTGGCAAAACATTAATCCATGTCTGCCACTCTCCACCTAGGTGTTAAATGGGTACCTGTAAGATGAGAACATCAATGTAATTGGATTGGTATATGTGCACGTGTAAAATGGCATGAGGCCGGAAGAATGCCCAGGGAGTGGAGATGGTGCACTTATGTGTGGAACAGCAATTGAATCCAATGACAGTGGTAATGATAATTACCCTTAAAGGGTCAAAAATATAGTATTAAGTAATATATAAATGTAACTATTTTTATCATTATTGTTATTATGTAGATATTCTTCTGAACGTCATACACATCAGAAAGTCAGTAAAATGTCAGCTAAATCATAAACTTATTGTCATGGTTATACTTCTCTCTTATACAGGACTTTGGCCCAAGGAGTGGTATGAGGGGGTCTGTCACATTGCTGCAAAGTCTCCTCTCCTGACTTCCAGCCCTGGTGAACATCTTAGGTCCGAGCTGCAGTACAACTCTGCTCTCAGAAACGACAGCATGACATATGTGAGCTTCATGCCTTATTACGCTTTTGATTTTACAATGAGAAAGGGGAGCTTCCAAATGCTTGCTTCTTTCAGTGTTATTTCACAAGGAATCGACGGAAATATTCCCATTGGTGTTCTAACTAATCCATTTTCACTTAAAGTTCATTATAATTTTGATGGAAACTGGTACATAAAAAAGTAAATATTTTTCTAAATGATGTCCATGAAATGAAACAAAAAATTCTCAAGTTTGATTCTTGAAACTTCCCAATGTATTGATGTTCAGTGTAAAGATGGTCATTTAGAAGGGGTAGAAACTTAGTCGATCGTTAAAAACTCACTCCAAATGTCCATAGAATAACAGCTTTCAGATCTCTAGGTTAGACAGCAAAATGGGAAGATATGGTGACCACTGCAATGCACTTTTACAAGAGGGCACCAGTCATGTCATGGTTCATGATTTTCTGGAGTAGATCTAAATCAACTTCTGCTTCTTCACTGTCTAATACTGAATTTTTTTTTAAAAGAATCTCAATCTCCCATTGTGGTGAACAAATGCTAGCTTATGTACACTCCCCTCCAAAAGTTTGGGAACACCTGCATTCAGTGTGTGTTTTTCTAAACTTGGTAGACCCTATTGAAATTCAGGCTCATAGCACAGCTGTATTTTTGTTTTAAAGTGAAGTCTATACACCAGTGTACATTTTCTCATTGATTCAAACAAATTTAAAGCTCTTAATAGACATACAGCTGCCAAAAATGGCAGGCTACCAGTCAAGATGGCATTCTTTCCAAAGTGCTAATTTCTTTTATTACGTGTAGTTATTCAGAGCTTTTTACACTTATACCAGTGCACCTTCATTCATTTTGCCTTTTTCACTTTGGCCTAGTCAGAAGTCAGACACAAAAATAAAATAAAACAATACTCAATATTTCACTTGTACAGAAAACTTGTTTATTGTAATTCAATAGAAATAATAGACAGTAAATAATATTTTTTTAATAAACACAATAACAATTAAAAGGGCGTCAATTTTCTTCTTGATCATGGAAACTCATTATTGCGAACGACTTCAGTTTATTCTTTGTTTTTGTGATACTGTAACAAACAAAATAAAATCTGAATTGAATATAACTTTTGCGCATGTCTTTGTTTTTCATAGTGTTCCAATTAGACTGCCTTCTCATCAAAGAATCCTCCTTTGACAGCGATAACAGCACGGCACACTCTTGGCATCCTGTTGGTCAAGTTGTTGAGGGAGTCACTGGAAATACCCTGCCATGCCTTCTGTAGAATCTCCCACAGATGAGTCTCACTTGTTGGGCAAATTTCTGGAACCTTTCTGTCTAGTTCTTCCCAAAGCAGCTCAATGGGGTTGAGATCTGGGGACTGGGGCGGCCAATCCATGATTTCCAGGACTTGTTTCTCTTCTTTTTTCTTCAAGTAGTCTTTGCATAGTCTTGACGAGTGCTTGGGGTCATTGTCCTGCTGGAAAACAAACCCTTCTCCGATCAGGCGTTTCCCCGAAGGGATGTAGGATAGAATGATAGCCGTGCTGGTTGAGGATACCCTCTACTCTGTGCAAGTTGCCAACCTTTCCTGCACCAAAGCAACCCCAAACCATGAAATTTCACCACCATGTTTCACAGTTGGCTTGATGCACTGTGGTAGCATCTTTTCTCCCTTTCGCCATCTCACATAGAGACGAGTCAAAGTTCAAGGTGTTTGGCAGCAAGAGACGTACCTATGTGAGATGGCGAAAAGGAGAAAAGATGCTTCCACAGTGCATCACGCCAACTGTGAAACATGGTGGTGGAAATGTCATGGTTTGCGGTTGCTTTGGTGCAGCAGGGATGCCAGAGTTCCGGCTATAGCCGGAATTCCGGCTTTTTCATTTTTTTGACCATAAGTTCCGGCTAGTCGCGTTTTCTCAGGCCAGAGAGAACAATCACCGGCCGCGCACAACCGTTCAGAGAGCTGTCTTTGCTCTGTGTGATCGGTAAATAAGAAAAAATCCCGTCTATAGTTGAGTTAGACTCGTACAAGCCGTCAGTTAAATGCTTATTTTAACCAAGCTTTTATGCGCGCGTGTGCGTGTGTGGTCTTATCATGCCAGTCCTCAGTGTGCTTATGTGATTTGTGATGACTGATAACCGTACATAAAATGTATGGATTCTGAACGTAACTTTCAATTTTGACAAAACGACTGTATTTTAGTCTAGCGTGGTCGGCTCATGGAAACTTCCATGGGTCGGCTTTCCATGTGTTCGCTTGCGCGATTGATGTGTACACAGTGCCGTACATATGATACACAGCTCAGTATAGTACAGCGCTGCGGTAACGTTCGTTCACTTTGTGTGTACATGCAAAGTTTAAGTTTCTTTAGTTTAGCGGTATCGTTTCACAGTACATGTATGTGGATTTTACGGGATTATTGATCATTTTCTACCAAAAAGAACAGTTCATGAACTTGCACAAAAAGCCAAGGAGCGAATTTTTGAACAGAGGAAACTATCCAAGCCAAAGAAGAAACAACACTGAGGTGTCACAAGGTACAATAACACTAAATGTTTGTGTGTTAAACTGTTAATCATCTGGTATTTGTTCCCAAGTGTAAGCCTCATCTTATGCATAAGTAATTGTATAATTACAAAGTTTGATGCAGTTGAAAATTTGGAGCTGATTTATTTTTACTCAATCCTTAATAACAGTCACTTAGATAAATTTTAAAATAACAAAAAACTCTGAATATTGAATAAGAGTGTGCTTCAAACTCTTTGTTTATATTTTTGGCACCATTTCACTGCAATAGAGTCTGCAGACTACATAGTACAGTAAATTCTGTTCTTATAAATTTCATGAATACATGAAATTATAAATTATGTGTAAGATGAGGCTGTTCAACATATTAAAATAACCCCAAAACTTGAGCCATATTTTTGGGAAAATGATCCCTGAAATAGGCTCAGATTGAATTAGAGACCATCTAGAACCCCAGAGCTTCCAGGGCCCTTAAGCGGGCCCTGGACCCCGGCCAAAAGGATGTCGCGCTTCGCGCTCGTGATGTGCGCTTCGCGCACATAATTTACCTTCAAAAAAAAGTTCAGGCCCTGGAGCCATTTGCCACTGGCATCCCTGGTGCAGGAAAGGTTGGCAGCTTGCACAGAGTAGAGGGTATCCTCAACCAGCACGGCTATCATTCCATCCTACAGCGGAAAGCCATCCCTTCGGGGAAACACCTGATCGGAGAAGGGTTTGTTTTCCAGCAAGACAATGACCGCAAACACTCGTCAAGACTATGCAAAGACTACTTGAAGAAAAAAGAAGAGAAACAAGTCCTGGAAATCATGGATTGGCTGCCCCAGTCCCCAGATCTCAACCCCATTGAGCTGCTTTGGGAAGAACTAGACAGAAAGGTTCCAGAAATTTGCCCTACAAGTGAGACTCATCTGTGGGAGATTCTACAGAAGGCATGGCAGGGTATTTCCAGTGACTCCCTCAACAACTTGACCAACAGGATGCCAAGAGTGTGCCGTGCTGTTATCGCTGTCAAAGGAGGATTCTTTGATGAGAAGGCAGTCTAATTGGAACACTATGAAAAACAAAGACATGTGCAAAGTTATATTCATTCAATATTTTATTTTGTTTGTTACAGTATCACAAAAACAAAGAATAAACTGAAGTTGTTCACAATAATGAGTTTCCATGATCAAGAAGAAAAATGACGCCCTTTTTAATTGTTATCGTGTTTATTAAAAAAATATTTTTATTGTATATTATTTTTTATTGAATTACAATAAAAAATAAGTTTCTGTACAAGTGAAATATTGAGTATTGTTTTATCTTATTTTTGTGTCTGACTTCTGACTAGGCCAAAGTGAAAAGGCAAAATGAATGAAGGTGGTATAAGTGTAAAAAGCTCTGAATAACTACACGTAATAAAAGAAGTTAGCATTTTGGAGAGAATGCCATCTTGACTGGTAGCCTGCCATTTTTCGCAGCTGTATGTCTATTAAGAGCTTTAAATTTGTTTGAATCAATGAGAAAATGTACACCGGTGTATAGTCTTCACTTTAAAACAAAAATACAGCTGTGCTATGAGCCTGAATTTCAATATAGTCTACCAAGTTTAGAAAAACACACACTGAATGCAGGTGTTCCCAAACTTTTGGAGGGGAGTGTATATGTCATCTTTGAAGCTTTATTTCAGTTCCCATTGTGTATCCATTGTTCTTTTTTCTTTTAATCTGTTTGATTTCCTCTGGCTTTGGGCTCATAATCACATTGATTACTTCACAATGAGGTGGCCTGATGGCTTAGTGGTGTAGCAGTAGTCTTGTAACCAGGAGGTCCCAAATGTGAAACTTATTGAATCCAGTAGAGCCCTTTGGTATGTCAGTAATTGTCAGTTACCAAGTCCTTTTGATTGGACATCATGTTCAGCCATAAGTACCCCTGGTTGCTACTTAAAAGCAATTATCTATTTTTAGGAGCACTTTAAATAAATCATATCGCTTCAGTCAAATTTGATTTTTATCTTGTTGCTAGAACGACCTGAATGAACTCCGTCAGAACATCCTGACCCTGATGGAGCATTCCCCGGAGGTCACTGTTATTGTCAACAAGCTCAACTTTGCCCAGTGCACCTACCTGCTCTCCGTCCATCGCCTGGAGACCCTGAGGGTTGCAAATGCCGTACCCACCAGCTTCGCAGCAGTCTTCACTTACCTGGAGGACAAAGCTATCATCAAGGACAAGGCTGGCATGTGGCAGTGTCTCCTGGCATCCTTTGATAAGGTCTTTGACATGTTCTTGGATATCAAGGCCAAAATGGTAATCTCCTTTCTTGTATATTTGCATGTATAAGCCTTTTCATCTGAAATGTATATTCTGTACTGAATGTTATTTTTTGGCGATATTATTTGATAATGTTAGTGCACCTAATAGAAATGCGTGCTAGCACTCTCTGTATGAGCCTAGATAAAAGATTGACATACAAGGGACAAAATATGTGTATTTGGTACTTATATAACCAACATGTTTTGTATACTTTTTTTTCTGTTGTATATTCATCTCTTTTCTATTGAAATGCCCTTGCACTATTTTATTACCTGTGATGTAAGGTTCTTGATGGAAAATATTTTATACGTTTGCCTCAATATATTGACCAAAATTTTATCTATGCTTGTTTTATTTCGAAAATGCTCTCTTTCACGACCTGCTCTTATAACTTTTTCACTGTATTGATTTGTATTATTTTGTCTCTTTATATCTATAAGCTTCATGTTATTATTTTAAAATTTTCTGGGCAATCAATACTGTAATTGTTTATGTATTTTTAACATCAACTAATGAGAAGAGCCTTCTACAGGAACATGTTTTCTCTTGGTGATTTGCAGGCAGTAAGCAAGAATTTTCTTCTGTGATTGTTCATTTTGTTTACACGATCCGTTTTTCAGTTCCAGAAAATGAAGTAAAAAAGTAAAATGTAATCATACAATTAGCAAACTCTTGTTATGTTATTTCAGCCTCGTACTGAGGAGAGAGAGAAGGAGTTGGTCCATCATGCTCAGTTTCTGCTGGTTAAGTTCAACCATGTTCTCAAGCAGATCAGGAAGGTTGCTGATAAATACCTCTCAAGACTTGTGGATAGGTAAGAATGTTACATACGTTGTTACAAAAATATGGAACATCTAAAAGAATATGTATTAATATTGCTAGCCATAATAGCTAATGTTATGTATTTTTGTTGGTGTTCTGTGTGTGTTGTGGGGGGGGGCATACTTTCAATTTAGTGGCAACATATTTGAGGCCTTCAAAGAGTGTCTTTGAAATTAAACTGTTGAATGATAGGTAAACCTTCTTTCATATCCTTACGTAAGGTGCTTATCATTGCTTCCTTCAGGTTCCCTCTGCAACTTCAGAATATTGGTGTCCTGATGCGAGTGCTGTATCTCCGACAAATCTACAGGAAGCAGCAGAGGAAAAATTCCATGGCAACTCTTTAAAATCATTATTGCACAATTATATCCTATAAAACTCTCATTGCATTGCAATCTTCCAGACACTATCATTTCTTTCGAGCTCTCTCAGTTGCTGTGGAATGGTGTTGTTTTGTGGAGTGTACTAAATCTCCTGCAAACATCTGTCCAAGGCAGGAGCAGACGACAGTATGCTTGGAAAAATCCTACTGAATTTCAGCACTATCTCATGCCAACCATTTTTATACCATTATCTGCTGCGTCACCTTTTCCATCAGATTCCCTCAGTTGCTGTGGAATGGTGATGTTCTCTGGAGCATGCTGGATCTCCTGCAGCTTTTGTCCAAGGCAGCAGCAGAAGACAGTCTCCAGGAGGTGCGAGAGTACCCTGTCTTTGAGGACAGGTTCATGCTGACTGTCATGGACACCAAAGAATCAAGAGAGGTACTTTCTTGTTTAAACCAAGGAAGAGGGGGGGGGGATCGGTAGACAGATAAAGTGGTGGGGTAGACAAGGGAGGGGGAGGCAAGGGGAATTGATCAACCCCTGGCTGAGAGAATACCAAAAAGAACCAGCGATGCGCTCTTTCCAACGTGCCTTGGCAAACCATGGCTTTTATTTTTTATGTACAAAAGGAAGGGCAGGTTGGATAAAAGGAAGTAGCTGATGCCACATAGGTCCTCCATGTACCTACTTACAATGTACCTGTGTGTTGTGAGATATAGAAATGTGAAGCACAGTGTGCTTTAAAAAAATATAACAGTTTGGCGTAGGTGAGCAATCCTTTCTGAAGTTCACCCATTATAAATGAAACTAGCGAAGTTACTTTTGTTTGCTGTGCTATGAATTAAAAGTTCCGATTAGTTCATTGAGTACGATATGATTTCTGTTTTGCACGCATTTTCCATAGACCCTAGACTACTCAGGCTTAGTAATCAACAGATTGATAAGAGTTGCTATTACTCCAACAGACTGTCCATGTGCATCTCTTGTTAATGCACCATCCAGTTACTGAACAACTTACTATGAATTCTGTGAATGGCAAGGCTGGTACCAGCAAGTTAGAACTTATGGAGTGTAAACATTTCATGAGGAATGTATTGGCCTATCCTGCAAATTCAATTTTGATTATATGCATTCTTTGCATCTTCTCATATTCAAATTTTTTTTTTTTTTTCTATGAAATTACAGGGTATCATTCGTGACTTTGCGGCCCGATGTGGAGGTATATTCCAGGAGGCTGTGAAGTGGGCTGCCTCGGCAACACGCTCCCACATCCAGCAGTACATCATTCATCTGGAGAACTCTTCGGACAGTCTCTCACAGCGGAGCACCCTGGAGCTGGCTACAGAGAGCGCCCTCCAGTGTGCAGGATTCAACAAAGGGCTCACTGCATCTGTGAGTTTTTCACCTTTCATATACCATTTCCATAATTCCCAATTTTGCCACTTCAAGGCATACCAAAGTTTCTCCAGTTTCATAAAAACTGAATATGACTGGATTAAATGAAGTGCCTTTTTTCAAGTGATATGAAGAGCATATCATTTCCTGGTTTAATCAATCAATGATACACTGTTTTCAGGATTTCCCACCATGAAATTGTTCACTGACTGCAGGGTCAATAGTGGCAAGTATTAGAGGAGAGCAGATATCTAGTCTAGGGGCATGTGTACATGGTTAGAGTTTGTAGCATATAGATATTTAGCAATTTGCTCATGTATTTTCATGTATTGTCCTTGTATAGTTTCACACATGTTGTTAAAATTTTTGTCAAAGTTTTGTGAATTGTAAGGCTCTTTATAATAGAGAATATTTCAACAAAACTTGCACAAAAAAGACATCCATGTAATACTTTCTGGTAACTTTTAAGCGAGCTTTCTCTATTTTATTCAGCATGCTAGGGGTACCATCATAACCTGGGGTATGGCGTTGATAGTGCCATCTTGTGTCCATCAGAATACATTTCCTGTAACATTGTGATGGTGACTTTCATGTCACAATCGGCGATAGCGATCCCAGTGCCAATTTTCCTTCTTTTATGATGCCGTTTGATGACATATGATGATAAAACTTTTTAAATTCATAAAATATTTTTGCATGACTCATTAAAAATTTACTTGCATGTGATTTTCAGTACCCGGGTATAGCACTGAAAAAAAAATTGAATAGTTCAACAAAATGGTGAAATTTTAGTTGGTCCGCAAGGGTACCAATTACTGCATCATTTGTATGTGTTCTTTTAAAGGAATTTGCTTTTGAGAAACATATAAGTTCACCTATCCACTCTATTTATCACAGGGATCGGACAGTTTAACCAGTGAGTCAGCCAACTTTGTATCAGTGATGAGCCTGAGGAGTAGGTTTGCTGGAGAGGTAAGAACATCCCACTCAATCCGGTCCACTGAGTTTGCTACGTTTATTCCCTTTAAGGATCATTACGAGAATCTCTCGTTTAAAATATACCTGCTACTACAACACAGGAACCTATGTATTTCAGATGGGGTATCCTGACTTGATTTCATTTTCCTCGTTTAAAGTCTTATCAGTGCCTTTCATCTTCACACGAGAGGTGGTGGTTTCGGATTACACCTGCACTCCTCATCATCTTTCGTAA
The DNA here is from genome assembly GCA_029962745.1 of Echinometra lucunter. NCBI lineage: Eukaryota > Metazoa > Echinodermata > Echinoidea > Camarodonta > Echinometridae > Echinometra > Echinometra lucunter. The sequence goes on along the minus strand of CM057154.1, from coordinate 27,526,274 downwards.
GAGTGTAAACAAACTCTCACCACGGTGATGCCTGAAAGGAAATGAGAAGTAGGAAATATGTATTTCACTTGTTTTAAGATATTGCCATGTCCAAAAGTCACTCATAATTTAGATGAAAACCAAAATTAAACTTCGAACAAAGCAAAATGACCCGGAATTGACGATTATAGCGACATTTTTAACGCCATAAGCTAGCCCGTCGCTCCGCAAAATCGTAGCACTGGGCATCATAAAAAGTAAGTAGTTCTGTAGCTCCTGGGTGTTTCTCTTTCTCCCTTCCTCTTTCTCTCTCTCTATCACCCTGTCACGGTCGCTTCTCCGGCAGGGGGATTACGCTGCTCAGCGCTTTTGTTTATTTAGGCTTACTGCAATCACAGGTGTCTCGAAGGTTGCGAAAGAACAAATCGAGGTTTCAGTTTTAAACGACGGGTTTATGTCAGGATTGTTCACATGTGCAGCATAAACCACTTTGAATAAAATGCTGAGATGTTTTAGGGTTTTTAAAGCATACTGTGAGTCACACTCCTGTATCCTATAACACACAGGTAAATAAGTTCATGTATAGCCCTTTGTTGAGTCACCCGACCACTCACCATTCATTTAGTACACACATGCAGAAAAAACAAAGTAAACCCGTTCCTTTTTAAACAGTTCATCGTTTCATATATGAATGAGGCTTCAGAGATACCATACTAAATGCATCTATACCACCAAAAAAAATGTTCTTGCTTCAGGGAGAGTAGTGAATTTAATTTCATGTGAGAATCTGACTTCTGTTGTTATGTTTTGTCCTATTTCAACACACTAACATAACAATAAGGGAAGATACAGTAGATATGAATTGAAGTTGCTGTTTAATTTTATGAACAAAAGGTGTAGGAACTTGATTTGCGAGTAATGCTACAATTGTTTTTATTTTTAATCATTATAAATCTTTTTGTACCAATCTTCGTAATAAAATTTTAAAAGCTGTCACAGTCCCTTTGATGAAGAGAACACAAAGACCTACTCGAAATTGTCTACTAGCACATGTATTTATTTTCTATAATTATTCATATTTGTAAACATTTGTGTACTGTTTTGATTACAAGGAGGTTTTGAAATTCCCTTATTTGTGTTAGGTATCTGGAATGAAGGCGATCTACACCGATGCAGGGCCTGGAGGGTTGAGTCTATCCCATGTGCTGAATGGGCAACTTGACAAGGCATGTGATTCAAAGAGGGAAGATGCTTTTACCAACGCTATGTTCAGGGTCTGTGCACTTCTCATCTCTACCAAAGGTAAACGGATCATACAGCTGTATATGATGTGATTGTAGATTGTATGCATGTATGAAAGAAAGGTAGATAAGAAGTGAGCAGATGAGAGAGAGAGAGAGAGAGAGAGAGAGAGAGAGAGAGAGAGAGATAAAGGGTTATTAGTTTTGAATAGCCATCTGGACAGACTGGTTCGAAGAGAGAGAGGATGCTTTCACCAACGCGATGTTCAGAGTCTGTGCCCTTCGTATCTTGACAGAAGGTAAACATGTTTTTATATGATGTGATACTTTGGTAACATTGATACGTGTGATTGTATACATGTATGAAGGAAAGGTAGCTCAGAAATGGGTGAGTGAGTGAGAGAAAGGGGAGGGAGAGAGGAGAGAGGGAAGAGAGAGAAGGAGGGGGAGGTGGAAGAAGGACAGAGAGAGAGAGATAAAAGGGTTGTTAGTTGGACAAAATCATGTTATTCAAGGAAAGAGGTTGCCTTCAGCTGCTCTACCTTTTTTCGGTTGAAGGTAAACAGATTTTATGAGCTGTGTTTTGATACCGATAGCAGTGATAGATTTTGTATGAAAGAGAAGGAGAAGGAGGAGGAGGAGAAGAAGAAGAAGAAGAAGAAGAAGAAGAAGAAGAAGAAGAAGAAGAGAAGAAGGAGAAGAAGGAGGAGGAGGAGAACGAGAAGGAGGAGGGGAAAAGGAGAAGGATGATGAGGGAGGGAGAGGGAGATAGGGATAGGGAGGAGAAATAGTGAGAGGAGAGACAGATAAATCTATAACATCAATCAGAAAGATCGGAAGCGGAGATGAAGACAAAATAAAGGTTTGAGTCTATCCCATATACTGAATGACCAGCTTTACAATGAATGTAATGTAAATGTAAAATGTCTGCCATGCAGACAGATTCATGAATATTATGATTCTCTAATTACTGTATTCATCTCCTTTGCTTTTGTGCCTTTATCGTGATGCCATTATCATTATATTTGATACATTATAGGCGTGGACAGATACCTGTTGTACAACCTGTGTAGGGCACCTGTCAGGTTGTTCACTGCACTCGCCATGGAGAAAGCTGTTGCATGCTGGGAGTGGCTCCTAGCCGCAAGACCAGACATGGAGCTACAGGTAAAACACGATGGTTTACAACAGAGAAATTAAGAAAAGAATATTTGTGGAGATTGCTTGAATTATCCTGGTAGAGCTAGGTGTATATTATTGTTATAATTTTTGTTGTGATTTTGATCCAAACTATTCTTGTAATCTTCTGAGATTGGCATTTTCTTATATTATCTGTTTTTATTCCTAAAAATGAAATAACATAAGAAAAAATACAAATCAGAAGAAAGGGATGCTGGTAACATGTTTGTGTCTTGTGTCACATTTTATTAACATTTCGTGGAGATATTATTATTGCTTAGTCATTGATATCTTTATTCAGAAAAGAAGAAAGGGCTTTGGGAAAATCGCATGTATGAAATGATGTATGTCTTCATTTCTTTGTTCATGAAGTGATGAGTGGACACAGCCTTAACAAAAACAGATAGGACATGTAAAGAAAGAATGCCATGCATCAATTGTTAAATGCAAAGAAACTGCAACATGCATATCCTTGTTATTTGATTAAAAGAGAGAAAAAAAAGATTTGTTTCAAGAGTGGTCAATGTCAGTATTGAGCATTTAGTATTTTCCTTTCTGGTTTAATAGTTGATGCGCGAGATGGCTGGAGCTTGGCAGATGAGTATGGACAAGAGACTTGGTCTTTTTTCTATCGATGTTGAAGAGCCAAGTCCTTTAGCAGCTATAAGTGGTGATGACATCCCTGAACCCAACCCGCCGAATGCCACACCTCATCACATCTGGACGCAGGTACTCTATTTCTTCAGTGTGGTGGAATCGGGGTATTTCAATCTCCTCAAGACAACACTAATGTGAAGGAGCTTGTCAAGCATTCAGTTATGCATAGTCAGATGCTTGAAATTACTTTTATTTCTTAGGGGGTTTCCAGGTTTTTTGGGGGTTTTTGGAGGGGGGGGGGGGGGAGTTGGTTGGTTGGTTGGTTGGTAGGTAGGTAATAAGATGTTTTCCTGTAATTTTTGTGCACTGATTTGATGAAAAGAGTTGGAAGTTGTAGTTGTGCTAGAGATAAGTTTTGACACTCATGATACATACATGTAGTTACATGTATGTGTATATGCGACAATCTCTGCTTTAAACATCCAAAGAAGTGCACAGTATTGATGAAAAGTCATAGGGCCGGAATATGGGTTTCCTTTTAAAAACCAAAAAAAACAGCATAATTATGGACTGATATATTCATGGAAACCTAATTTTGAGGATTATTGTTCCCAATATTTTAAATGGTAAAAGTGGTTATTATGTCAAATTAATTCATGCATTGCTTAGAACAGGGAGAGTTATAAGGTCACATTTCGAAAACCTACATAAGCAATAGATATTACTCTACTTTACAAGAAGTACTGTATCGTTGGAAGTATCTTGTTTTACGTATATGATGCTAGAGGTCTTGTGGTATAGTTGGCTGCTAGGCTGTCACTGGGGAACACCAGAAGCCTCACAGCAAGATAGAAATGAGTGCCACATAGGACACCGTTGTAATATATCACACTTCAATTCTCCATGCAGTTTCTCCACCAGCGTCTGGAGAGCATCAAGTACAGCAGCATCAACGTGGTGGAGATCTTCATCTCCATCCTCCACCGCTCCCTACCCATGCAGGTCGGCCAGACGAAGGGCGCCCTCTCCAGGCACATTGCTGCCATGGGCCCTCGCTTCCGACTGCTCTGTATGGGCCTGTCCCTCCTCCAGGGGGATATCCTACCCAGTAGTACGGGCAAGAACGTGCTGAGAGAAAGGATCTACTCTGCTGCGTTTGACTTCTTCAGGTGACTTTACTTTAGTCATTCTCACAGAAATTTGGTTAATTCTTTTTTAAAGTCACAAAAAAGAATACAGCAGTTACAAGATACGTGAACAATTTACATCTTTTCCAGGAGTGTGATGTAGTTTTGTATCACACTGACCAAAATGACAAAATGGAGCAAAGTTTATTCATTATTGAACAGAGAAATAACAAATTTAATATCAAGCCTGAGATGTCTTGATCTAGAAAGTAGTATCCAGTGGAAGTTAAAATAATGTTTTTCTGATTGTGCCAGTTATTTGTATTATTTTCCATTTGATAGTAATGCACTTTTACCATAGTGCATTTTGATATCTGGATGATGACTTGCAGAGGGGAAATGTTATGAATGATTTTATGAAGCTTTTTGTAAATGTAGGATACAAGTATTGTTAGAGCATAGAGGGTGAAAATGCACTGATATTGCAGAGTCCCAAAGATGACAGTTGAATACAAGAATGAATATGTCTTTTCACTTTACACCAAACACAAATGTGTAGCTTCATATTACTATCTCTAGCTTTTTGACATAATCACATTTCCTTTAATAATATTTGATTCTGCCCATTCTATTTTATGTACAGTGTTGCTCCTGTGTGCCCTACTCAGTCTGTGAGTGAGTTGAGAGAAGACATCAGTATTCTCATCAAGTTCTTCCATGCCATGCTAGCTGAGAAGAAATATTTGAGAGCCACAACAGCTGTGGTACAAGGTCAGCATTTTTGTTTTTGTTGTTGTCATTGCTGTTGCTGCTGCAGTTGTCGTTGCTTAGTTTATGTTGTTATGTTATGTTATGTTATGTTATGTTATGTTATGTTATGTTATGTTATGTTATGTTATGTTATGTTATGTTATGTTATGTTATGTTATGTTATGTTGTGTCATCGTCATTCTGTTGTTTCGTAGCTGTTCTGTTGTCAATGTTTTTTTGGTTGTTGCCACTCTAGTCAGTGTGTTAGTGAGTGTAGGAAAGATATCTGTATTCTTATCAAGTTCTTCCATGCTAGCTGAGAAAAAAAAATATTTGAGAGCCACAGTAGCTGTATTTCAATGTCAATTATTTTTGTTACACTGTATTATTGTTGATGATGCATGCAGTTATGAGTAAGTTAAGAGATGATATCAGTATTCTACTCAAGTTCTTCCATGCCATAGAATCATAGAGGAAATACTTGAGAGCCACCATAACTGTGGTGTAACATCAGTGTTGCTACTTTTGTTTTCTTGTTGTAAAATTGTGTTTTCTTGATAGTAATGTGGTGGTGGTGGTGGTTGTAGTGGTTTGTTTTTGTCCTTGTTGGTATTGCTGTTGTCATTTTTGTTGTCTGATTGCCCACAAGAGAAACCACATTGTAAACATAATATCAAAAAATTAGAGTGAAACGAACTTGCATCTGAAATGATAGCAATGATATTGTTATCCTAAACCCACAGAAGCTGAGGAGATACACACTCTGGGTGTCATCCCGGCTGACCTACGAGCCAGCAACGAATACCTGAACACCAAGTCCACAGCAGGGCGCCCCCAGGGCTGGATGAACACCATGCCACTGTCCAGTAACATGTCAGTGGTGTCCAAGAGGTCATCGGTCACCAGGAAGAGTGGTGAGGTCGGAGCCAAGTACGCCAAGGAGTACATGAAGAGAAGAAATCTTATCCTCGCTTTACTGGTATGTTAATGGTTCATTAGCCGAAAAAGCCCCAGAACAATTTGCTTTTCTAAAAGCAGGTAAACAAGTGATATTAGAAGACTCCTGCATGATTGTGGTAGCTAGCAATGAAATTCATTGACAATGCAATTTTATCTTCTTTCTCATACTGTGCTGTGAAGGTAAATGTATCTTTGACATGTTTTGTGTTTCGAAAGAAAATCATTCTTAATTTCTAATGTTGTATTCCAATAAATTTGTCAAGAGATTTAAGTTCAGATATTAGAGATGAAGACTTCCTTTGCATACAGATTGTATAATTTTATAATGAAAGTAACTTTTAAAATGATTGATTTTTACCAAATGGATTTGTCCTCAACATTCGGAATGAAGCATATACAGTGTACTTCCTCTGAATGACAGTTTTCTTGAATTCTAATTAATAGATGAATGAGAAAGAGATATTGTGTCGCCAATGCAATTCCTTGGACAATCCTTAAGTCAAGCTACCAGTGGACAAGTTGGTTTAATTGCTAAAACTTATGGGAAGATGAAACAAACGCTATTTACTTATTGTAAAATGTTTCTATTTCTCATTCTTCTATTAGGTGAATGAGTTTGAGGGAATGGCTGGTATTCACGAAAGAAGTTTATATCTATACCATGGTGTGAACCTTTATGAACGTAGTATGCGCATGTCCTCTTGTCCAAAGGGTGGACAGTAATGTGCTTATATGCACTTATTTATGATTATATATACTTCTACATGCTTACGTTAGTCCATGGTGGCAGTTTAAACGATGGTTTAAAGTAAACTCTTTTAATGAATTGGGGCATTGCATTGCCAGTACAATCCCTTCGACAACCTGAAAGTCAAACTCCCAGGGGAAGAGTTGATTTAATTGCTTACTTTACATACATGTAAGGGAAGATGAAATCATGTTTCTTGTTTATTTATTAATTAATGTTTCCCTGATTTCTTCCCACTAGGTAAATGAGATAGAGAGGTTGTGCTGCTGGTGTAATCCCTTAGACAATCCTGAAGTCAAGCTACCGGGTGAAGAGTTGGTTGCGAACTGGAGGGTCCAAACCCCAACCAATGAACGGACCTGGAGAGACTTTGCTCACCTGGCCTGGGAGGTCTCCCCTCATCTGGCTTGTCAGCTTCCTGTCAGGTAAACAATGCATGGTTAATGGTTTGGGTGGATTGATGGATGGATTAATGGATAGATTGATTATTGGATGGATAGATTGATGGATGAATGGATGAATAGATGGATGTGATAGTAGATGAATGGAAGAATAGATGGATGTATAGATAATAGGTAGGTTGATGGATAAGTAGGAGACTTGATGAATGTGTAAATGAGTGAATGAAGGAATAAATGTATTGATGAGTGACAGAATGAATTGCTTGATCCATAATGGATAGATGGATGAATGGATAATTTAATAGAAGGTTGGATGAGTGGGTAAAGGGCAAGCAAAAATGTTTGAGAAATAAATGGATAAATGAATTGGCAGTTGGCTGACTGGCTGGATAGATAAAAGGAAAACTGAATGGGTAGATTTCCAGATAGATTTAAGAATGGATGGATGGGCTGTTGGATGGATGGGTGGATGGATGGATGGGTGGATGGATGGATGGGTAGATGGATGGATAAATCTCCAATTTATCAAGGATGCATTCTAAGCAACCTTGTTCTGACTTTACAGATCCTGGATAGAATTGGAGAGTGGACAGTGTTAATATGTTTAGAAAAAGTGCAAGGAAAGACATCAGCAACAATTTTTCCCCCCGAGTCATAATTAAATGTCTGTATTCCTATGACAACAGATTCAAGTCTTCCGAGAGCCTTGTCAAGGAGGTGACTCGTATGGTGCGTCTCAACCCCATGGCCGTCTCAGACCTTCCTAGTGCTATTCACTTCCTAGTCACAGAACACAGTGTGGATGCAGACGTTGCAGAGGTCAGTTAGTATGTCTCAAAGTCCACTCCAAGCATAGGATGTCAGGTTCATGGTGCAAAGCATTTACCTCTTTGGCTTATGAAGTTATTAAATCTGATGTATTTTGTAGATGTCACAAATCAAAATATTTCTTTAAAGTACATGAAATGACAGAGTGATATTTGAGAAGTTATAACAGATCTGACTCCTCTTTTTTTTTCATGACAAAAGTGCATTGTCTTCCTGGAGATACCCTTTTACTATGAAAATTGCATGTGTACTGGGATCAAACAGGATGTGAGAATGGATTCAGCCCATTTTTTGCAGTGTATTATGCTTTGGATACATGTAAAAATAGTAAGAATGGCCCAAAAAGAAATAGAATAAAACTGACAATAATTTATATTTGCAGTCCACAGTTCAGTGTTGGATAAAAGTTCTAGAAGTACAACATAGGGAAACAAAAGATTTTTGAGAACTTTACCAGAAATTTCAGTCACATTAATTCTAAATTCTCCACTGTAAAGATTTCAAACATTTTACAGTAGCTTAGAATTTGGAGAATCATGCTGTTTTTCAACTTCATCCTAAAAAATTTGACAATGTTTTGGAAGCTGCACAGAATTTTCTCGTAGAATCCTACAACTTCATAAACATGACCCCCATCATTGCTTAACGGATTCCTTATCTTTCCCTTTGTGTTGATCAGTTGAGTCACATCCTATGCTGGGCTCCTGTTCCACCGGTCACAGCCCTGTCATACTTCTCCCAGCAATACCCCCCTCACCCCTTGACGGCCCAGTATGCCACCAGGGTGCTCCAGGACTACCCACCAGAGGCACTGCTCTTCTATGTCCCTCAGTTGGTACAGGCTGTCAGATACGATACGGTAAGAGATCTAGAACTCTTAAAGTTGTAATATCTTCTTGGCTGTTTTCAGGAAATTCGAAACCTTTTGCACAACATCAGACTCCTGTTCTATAGAAATTTATTATTGATTCAAAATGATGGCAACTTGGTATCAGTTGCAGCTGTAAACAAGTTTGCAGATTTGTGATTAAGTAATCACTCTGTTCTAAACAGTGACGTTAAACTAGCAATCTATTTTTCAAAAAAAAAATTTAACTGGGAGATATCTTTCAATATGCATACACATATGCACATGCACAGATACAAGCTTTTTCTCACTGCATATCCTACGCCGATAGGCACTAGTGCACTTTCGCACTGGGAGACGGCCACCTAATTTAATGATATCAAATCTAACTGGGTTTCCTTCTCCCAGTGCAAAAGTGCACTAGCACCTATCAGCGTAGGATTTGCAGTGAGAAAAATCTTGTGCCTGTGCATGTGCATGCATAATAGAAGATACTGTATAAGCTAATATTTTTGCGAATCACAGGCTTTACAGACATTTTCGCTAGTCGTTGATTTCGCGAGCACTAGAGCAGTAGCAAGACAGGACTTGCAGTAAACTTATTTGCACATGAAAGAGCCGTATCGGCAGATCTGGAGGATTTGTTTTTCGATTTTTTTTTTGCCAATACCATCACACTCGTAGCTTGCGATAAACAAAAAAAAACGTCATAAAACCCCTGGGGAGCATTTTATGAAAGGACTTGTCGGATGTTTTATCCGACAAAGTCTGTATTATCCGACAGTTGCCATAGTAACAATGCTTCCCAGCCAATCAAAATCAAGGAAAGATGTCAAATCTGACAACTTGTCAGACAACAAATGTTGATGAAACGCTCCCTGGATTTCTTGATTTATAGCGCGTTTTCAGCAGCTCTCTTTCTTATCACTCCACTAAGGCCCTGCATGCTTTGGAAAAATGGCACCGATTCCGCATTTTTGGTAGCAGAATTTGACTTCTTATAAGGGATTTTGAGGTGACTACAGAACTAACTTGTGGTGAGTGACAATTTCTCTGCGTGTTGTGATGTACATGTACATACACACGGAAGACTGCTGGGCACTTTCCACATAGTGCATGCATGGCAATGGTAACAATGCGCCGATGACGAGCGAGAGCTATTTATGTGCAGGTTTTTTTCGCGTGTTGTTAAATTCGCGATTGGTGAGTGATTCACGAAATTCGTGAAATTCGCGAAAATAAAACCACCGCGAAAATTTCAGCTCGTGCAGTACCTAAAAAAAATTTGCGAAAAAATGTTAGCTAGTTTAACGTGACACGGCATGACGTGATGTGACTGTTTAGAAAAAGCCGATCAATCACAACTCTAATGTCATGGTTCACTTTGCAACAGTTTTCTCTCCTCCCTCTCTCTCTCTCAGAATTTTTTTTCTTATCAGTATTAAGTGTTGTGTGATACCATTTGATTTTGACAATAGGCCTACACACATTTTCCATAACAGTAGTATCCAATATGTAAATTGTGGTTCTGTTTCGTTTTCTCATTTGGTATACAGTTTGGCTTTGTGACAGAGCTGATCTTGGTCCTGGCTAAGAAGTCTCAACTCCTGGCCCATCAACTCATCTGGAACATGAAGACCAACATCTTCAAAGACGAAGATGGCAAGGAAAGAGATGGTAACTACACCCATGCATTGTCATATTGTACTCACTTTGCACAAAGTGTATATTCGATATTTTGCTGTTAGACGCGTTGGAATTAGTTCATTATATAAATCTGTCCCCTTTTGAGTTGAGGTTGTGTGTATCTGTCGTAACAAAGCAGTCAGGCTCATTCACAATACAGTGCCATCTCTCGCATGCTACAAGATGCACCAACAGCCTACTCACTAATGGTGTAAGTGCACTTACAGAATACCTATCGTGTAAGTACTGCCTATTGCAAAATTCTTTGATAGGACTGTAAACTACTGCAAGCTTTTTCATGAAAACATGTAATAGTCTCAGACATATGGATCAGGTGTAACTATGCTTAGCCAGTTCATTTGATTAGGATCTAGGACTGGGTTTTCTTATACAATATACATATCAAGCATATCTGGAAGGTATGAAGAATTTATACTCATTTTATATAACAGCTCCACTTTAGGTTTGTGAAATAGGATGTTTGTGGGATGGAGTAGCATTAAAATCTCTAAATTGGCAACACATTGCTGAATTCTAAATCTTCATGATGTTTCATCCCACCTTTCCTTTTTAAGGAAATGATTTTTTAAAGCTGCTATTCATAGGTTTTGAATATGCTCGAATTTCATATCAAAATAAAGTTTATGGTGCACAAATCACTATGAAACCGATTGAAACTTTTGAAAAGTAAGTGGGAAACAAATATTGCCTGTCACAAATCGACAAAACGGACCCCCAATGTTGCCTGTGCATACGTTGCCCAACTCGATGCGAGATCCGTGACGTCATCGTATGGGCAATAGCCAGTGATGTGGTGTGTTGTGAATGTGGTGAATGTGATGTGTCGTGTCCGAGGGAGTGATTAAAACGACGTTTCTGCATTGTTTGTATGAATTCATTATTCTGTGAATGTTTTCAAAGTATGTTTCAACCATTCTATTTAACATTATTCATATAATAATGTCGGAGAAATTCTACAATTTAATTACTTTTTGAAATTAGAAAGGGGAAAAAATCCCATAATATAATAGAACAGTCTCCCTTGTACATGCTATGTAACCGTTGTGGGGCATACCATTTTAATTTTAGGGGTGTTATAATTCATGAAATACGGAGGGATAGACGGAATACTTTTTTTTCTTGAATTTAAAATTGTTTTCTTGACGAATAGTTTGAACTTGTGTAAAGAAAATATAGAAATGGTAATCACCTTACTGCTAATTTGTTTTTTTTTTCTTTTCTATTAAGTAGCAACTTATATTTACATGTGCTTATAAGCTCAAGTTAACTTTCCATACTCGGCATTTCAGTAGTCAATTGTATGTAGTAGGTAGGTGAGGTAAAGTAGGTGATCTGAGGCGAAGGTGAGAGTAATTTGGCTTGTAATTCAATTAGGCCTTTGGTGATAGTCTTTGATCAGTTATAATTTCGTATCTGGGTTATTTTCACTGTTTATTTGCTTGAAAATCATCAGAACCTGCAATAAAAAAAATTAATTCCTTGAAAGAAAATTTTTCGAATGAAATTCGTTATCGAAATCAGGTTTAATCAGAGTATTACAGGGAAAAAATCCCTTGATAAAGACTTGAAGCTATGCTATAATGCAATACATGTATGATGTTCATCTCTACACCCCAGCTCTACACTATCTGAGATCAGTGGTGACGTCCAGTCTCTGTACGCTAGCTAGCCATTCCTATCATAATAAATACGAGATTTTAGTGAAGAGGAATGTTGTAGATCAAGATAGTTTCTACAAGAAGCATCAATTTTCCTTAGACAACAATATTATCTAGGTAACTTTTACATACAATCATGATTTGACCAGTGGGTCTCTTAATCAGTTCTGTCTCTGAGAATTTGATGCAACGTCGTTTTGGGACGTAGTTTGACATTTGCATCCCGGCCTGGCTTGGTTTTCTTTGTCATTTTCATGTCAATTTCCTAGTTTATATTCTGCTTTGACCAAAAAAAGAAAAGAAAATCGAGTCATCAATGAGGTAATTTAAATAATAAGCCACTGCAGTTTTTCCTGCTCTCTTATAACAGCTAAAATCCATCAAAATTGCATGCGATCATCTCAATGCACAATGTTTCATTACGTGCAAGCGCCTAGCTCGCCGCAGATCGCCCATAGGCCAACGTCATCATTGGGGACCCGTTTCGCTCGCAGCCACTTCCGTGTTCTGAGAATCAGAGGGGCGTTTTTGGAAAATATGTTTTTAGATAATTTCTTGGAATTTACAGGAGCAATAATGAACACCACTGTCTTCTACATACTTCCCCGTTTCCATTCATATATAATTAACCCTATTCTGTGATTTTCTTTGAATGTCACCTTTAAGGTTAAATTATGTCAGTAGCAGACAATGATCAGAGCTGCCAGTTTTTGAGGGGAAAAAGTGATTTACTGAACCCCTCAGATATCCTTTTTTTCTTTGACATGGGTACATATTGGAACAATTGCAGGCATACAGGTGCCATTTGGCAAAGTAATATTAACTATTTGATAAAGAATTTGCATTGTGCATTACAAAGCCTTCATAATAAGTGCTTCCATTCTCAAATGGCTGTCTGATATCTCTTTGTCACCAGTATATAGTATAGTCTGGAGGAATGTCAAAGAAACATAGAAAGGTGTCTAGTTCCAAGTGAAAGAATACATGTAGATATTGGAAAGGTTAGAAAGATTATGCAGACAGTTAAGGTGAATAAGTCTGTGGGCCCTGATAGTATATCTGGCAAACTTCTCAAAACATGCTCTCAACAATTGGCTGAAATTTTTTGTCTTTTGTTTCAGTGGTCTCTGGATACCTCACATGTTCCAGATCTTTGGAAAAATGCCACAGTCATTCCAATTCCTAAAAAGTCAAAACCAAGTATGTTGAATGACTTTAGACCTGTTGCTCTGACCCCAATAATCATGAAGTGCTTTGAAAAATTGGTGAAGGAAGTCCTGATCAAAGAGACTTTAAACTATCAGGACCCTCTTCAGTTTGCATACAGAAGTAATAGAAGTGTGGAAGATGCCCTTGCATTCTTGGTACACACAGTTTGTAAACATTTGGAAGAAGCCAAGACATATGCCAGAGTGTTGTTCATAGACTTCTCGTCGGCCTTCAATACAATTGTACCACAGTATCTGGTTCAAGTATTACACACTGTTATGCATGTTAACCCATACTTGTCTCTTTGGATAGGTGATTTTATGACCAACCGATCACAGACAGTTCGTATAGGGGAGACTGTGTCAAATGAGAGAATTCTGAATGTAGGGGCCCCGCAAGGGTGCGTGTTGTCCCCAATGCTCTTTACCCTCTTGACCAGCGCCCAAGTTACATGTAATCCATCTTCACAAGCCTCGTCTTGCCAAGTTATAAAATACGCAGACGATACATGTATTATAGGATTGATAAGAAATAACGACGAAACTGAATACAGGCGTCGTATTGACGAGTTTGTAACTTGGACTGAACAGACATCACTGGTCCTCAACACTAAGAAAACAAAAGAGATGGTTTTTGACTTTCGGAAGAGCAATAGGGGAGAACATCAACCTGTATATGTTCATGATGATGTTATTGAACAAGTATCAGAGTATAAGTATCTTGGAACTGTAGTAGACAACAAATTCAGGTGGGATGAAAACACAAGGCAAATCCAGGCCAAGGGCAATCAACGTCTCTATTTCCTTAGGAAGCTTAGATCTTTTCACATGAGGAGTCAAACCCTGGTTCTTTTCTACCAAAGTGTGATCCAATCTGTGTTATGTTTCTGCTCAATCATTTGGTTTAGTGGACTAACGGAACAGAACAAAACAAAATTGGTGAGAATAGTTTCACAATCGAGTAAGATCATTGGGATCCCGTTAACTAAGTTAGAAGAAATTGTTCAATCTGCAATATCTGTGAAATTTCATACCATCCTAAAGGATGAATCTCATCCCTTACATGGGGAGCTAACTTTGAATAGATCTGGTCGGATCAGACTCCCGAAGGTGAGAACCGAAAGGTTTAAGACATCTTTCCTGTTGTGGGCGTCAAAGTGCTACAACGCAAATTTTGGAAGATAATTAGGATAGATGAGATCATTGAGACTTTTTTACATAACTGGTTGGACTGAACCTCTACATATATGTAAATTTTGATATGCATAGGAAGGCTTGGAGGCCTCATTGATTATTCCATATATCCAGGTTTATACTCATGGTAACGTAAGGTGGATTATTGCAGAGATGCCACCTTTACAGTGGTCTTTGGTTCTGCTGAGCCTGATACTGGAAGTGTTTTATCACACTGTATGTGCAATTTCTTAAGGTACATGTAGTGGCATTGGGCATTGGTTATTATTTATTACATGTACTTATTGACACTTGTACAGTGGACTGGTCCTGTTTTGTCTGGTCGGGCAGTGGGAGGGGGGGGGGGGGGGGGGGGGGGAGGGGGGAGGGTGGATCTCTACACATAATATTGGAATTCTCTCACACTACATATTATATGTGCAATTCTTAAGGTGTTGGTATTTGGCATTGGTTATTACGTAGGCCTAGTGCCTATTGGTTTTTAAAAAATGAAGCTCTACAAAATATATGATGTCAACTCATGATATTCATGTATATGTAAGGTTAGTGATGGCTATCACTTTTACACATATACAGTGGACTGTTTTTTTTTTTGCTCTTGATGTTGTGGGGGGGGGGGGGCTTGTAGGGTCTGTGTGCCCATGATTTTGAAGTTCATTATTACATATATGTAAATTTCTCGACACAGTAACTACCCAAGATGGGGAAGGGGGGGGGGTTTATCACTTTATAGTGGACACCCTGGTCCGTTCTTGTTCTGGTGTTGTGGGGGGGGGGGGGGGGGGGGCTTATGGTACCGTTAACGCATATGATTTTGATACTTCATTACTACATGTACGCAACTTTTCTTTATGAACAAGTTCATGCAGATACTCCGGGGGGGGGGGGGGGGGGGGCATTAGTCACAGGTTATCGGTCATCAATAATTTTGTGCAATATGGGGTATGGGTAACAGAGGAGGGCATTTATGACATCTTTTATTTTGTCTCTTACTGTTACATAAGTTGTATTTTGCATATGTCTTTCTCAGGTATTCATTTTGTATTTGTAGCACCCTATTTGTGTATACTGTACATGTCAAGATGTTTTTGTTGTTATTGTATTTTATAAAGAGTCCGAAAACAATTTTTGTGTTTTTAAAACATGACAATAAAGAGAATTGAATTGAATTGAATTGAATTGAATTGAATATTTACTAATTCTATATTCTAATTTAAGTCATAAAGTAAGCCTGAGGACGTTGATGAAACTACGCCTTGAGAAAAAATGGAGCTGATGCTACTTCAGGAGTAGCACATAAAGAGTTGATGAAAAAAGTGCTTACCATTTGCAATTTCAGGTGAGTTTGCTGATGCCCTGGAGGCTCTGATAGAAGGCATCATAGCAAGTCTGTCGGGACCAGCGAAAGATTTCTATGAGAGGGAGTTTGACTTCTTTGGCAAGATCACTGCTATATCTGGAGAGATAAGGTGAGGCATATGCCTGTCATTATGACTATTAAGCCAAACTGCCTTAAAGTGCTCTTTCTATTACACCCTGAAGCACCAGGAAGTTAAGTGAACAAATTTGCAAAAAGTAAACAAGTTGGATTATTTTTTTATAATTGCATTTACCTGTATAAGTGATAGTGAACATTTTAAATTTGAATGTATGCACATGTACTTCCACCTTATAGGTGGAGCATGTTGAAAGGACAAAATCATTAAATGTATTATTAACCAACCCACAAACATTCTTATTTATTCTGGATAAGGATACCAAAGAAAAAAATGCTAAACCAGTACCTGAAAGACTTTTTGTATTGGATGTAAATTGCATTTTAACATACTTTTGAAATGTGACATTCTACCTCAATAGAAGTATACAGTGATGTCTGACCACTAACACCGGAACATGCGACTACATTCTCATTCTTTGCTATCTGCATTTTAGTCAGTTTCAAAAAGTAACAAATTTGGAATAGAACTGATGACTTTTCTCTCTAACATTAATTATTATCCAGACCATATCCAAAGGGTGATGAGAGGAAAGCAGCCTGTCTGAAAGCCTTAGCAACCATTAAACTCCAACCTGGATGCTATCTCCCTAGCAACCCTGAAGCCGTCGTCATGGAGATCGACTACAAGTCTGGTACACCAATGCAGAGGTAAAGAAATTTGAGCATCCTTGTTATGAAGCTTCTTGTTACTTAATGATGTAGTCATTTAAAGTTGTGCTGATGAAGATGGATATAGTATTCTCTATCTCTTTACAATGGAACAACATATAGATAAAATAGATATAGGTCTCGATTATATGAGCTTTCCCAGGGAGTGGCTGATGGGATTATTACTACAAGGTGGGAGTGCTTGAGTTGTGATTGGGTTTCAGGTCAGGTTTAGGTTTAGGTAGAGGATCAAATCCATTATATACCTGACTTTTAGAATCCTTCTTAATCCAGTCATTATATCTATACTGTTGACCCCATAGTGCTTTTTGTTGCAGCATTTGGTATGCAGTGACTAATGACGGAATGGGATGTCTGCCGTTTAGTTTTACTAACTGCTCTTATGCATGCTGTTTTCTCCACAGTGCTGCCAAGGCTCCATTCCTTGCCAAGTTCAAAGTGCAGAAGTGTGGGGTTCATGAGCTGGAGAACCTTGGTCTGAAGGGCCTAGATTCAGCTGCCATGTCACAGTCACTCAAGGCTCAGATATGGGAAGCTTGCATCTTCAAAGTAGGAGACGATGTTAGACAGGTCAGTCTGAAATTTAGGGTTAAAGAGTTGAATACATGTACATATTTGCTCATTGAAAGCAGGAGAGAGAGAGAGAGACAGACAGACAGACAGATAGATTGAAAAAAGAGAGACAGTGAGAGAATTGGTTGGAAGGGATGAGAGACAGAGAAAGAGATAGAGAGAAAGGGGGTGGGGAGGGAACAGAAGTGTGAGGTTCACGAGCTAGAAAACTTAGGTCTGAAGGACCCAGATTCAGGTACTATGTCATGTTCACTCAAGGCTCAGGTATGGGAGTTTGCATCTTCAAAATCAGAGATGACACGAAATAGGTCAGTCCTAAATCTGTAACGGTATGTTTTAGGGGAGAGAGAGAGAGAGAGAGAGAGAAAGAAAGAGAGTGGGTGAGAGGGAATATGTTTTCTCACCTACTGACACAACAAGAGCAATGAATTTTTATAGGTTGAAATGTAGACATGCTTGGTTCCCTTTTTCCTTTCATTGTTTTTAGTGGGTTTTAGCAATAATGATATTGACATGTATTTGTGGTTTTACATGAATACATTCAAAAGGAAAGAATGAATTGCATTTTGATCTTTCATTTTCTGAATTTTTTCAGGACATGCTTGCACTGCAGGTAATAGGTTTGTTCAAGAATATCTTCCACCAGGTTGGACTAGACCTCTACCTGGTTCCTTACAAGGTGGTAGCAACTTCACCTGGGGTAAGTCTTCTAAAGTCTGTGACTATCCTTCATAATCATAAATTGGTGTGAAGTTGCTAAACCCACACCTCCTCTATTGTGCCATCTGCGCGATTTGGAAAATGTCTATGCAGCTTATTTTTCCATCATGCACCATTATCCCTTCTAG
>CM057154.1:27424762-27507762 GCA_029962745.1 Echinometra lucunter | reverse complement strand
TGTTGATATTGGATTGGGGATAGTTTTATCAATGCTATGATTCATCCAGTAAACTGGAATCTTCTTGAATTATAAATGTAATGCATGAATTACTCACTTGTTGCTCTGCAGCGTTTCACTAGTTGCTGTCGTCTTCTTGTACATGTCAGTTTATGAACCACGAGGGGTATGTGAACTTTCCACGTGAAAATAAGTAGAGATGCCTGCTGACCTCCCAAGGACCCAGTTAAATGTATTTGATTGGCTGAAACGTAGACCTCCTTTTTTGTATAGTGTGGGTGCCTCTACCTTTTCCCATATTGCTGGCTGTGTTAGCCACCCCCCCCCCCCCCCTCCTCTGCTTCCAAGAAAATTATATGAGTGCTTCCATATCACTTATAATGTAGACTGAGAGGCATGAAACTCTCTGAAAAAAATTCACATCCTTGAAATTTACAAAGTTCAGACTTCATGCTGGTAGAGATCTGATCAGAAGTGTATCTCTTCAATATTTCTTTGTTATCAGGAGCTCTTGTGTCAGATTTTCTCACTGGAGAGCAGACAACAGATGACTATCTTAAGAAGATTGCAGAAGAGGGAGAAGAGTATAATGGATTCAATCTCTTCACAATTGATATTAGGTATGTGTACGTAGTAAATGAGTACTTCAAAAATACACATTGGCTGGAATTCACAAAGGTGGTTTAAATTTAGTCCATGGTTTAGGCAAATTTTGTGGTACAAGTGCGCATTTTGTGGTACAATTCATGCTTAGATCAGTTTACATAAACCATGGTCTAAACCATGGCAACAAGCATGAATTTACATAAACCGTGGTCTAAACCATGGTAACAAGCGTAAATTTGGCGCCCTTTTCCACACGCGCGCGTTTATCATTGGACCTTTCTTAGTGTACGTGCTAAATCAAATGCACTTACACCACAAAATTTGCCTAAACCATGGACTAATTTAAACCACCTTTGTGAATTCCGGCCATTGTGATAATAAATGAATAGATTTATGAATTAATCAAAATGAGAAGTATGGAAAAACTATTAAATACATAAGGAAGAAAGTTTTATTGATAAATAATGGATGGAATGTTCAACTCATTGTCTGTATATTCATGTAGTGAATTTCATAATGAATGTGACACACGTTTTTGTTCGGCCAATATAGAAAATATGTGGATCTTTTGTTTTGTTTACTTTTATTTTTTATTTAGCTCATAATGTAGTGGATCCCTCCATTTCCATATGCCTACTTATTATTTTTTTGTAGATCTACTTTATTTCATAAATCAAATTACGTAAATGTACAAAAAACAAAAAACAAAACAAAACAAAACAAAACAAAACAAAAAGAGTCACACAAGAATGATTTACTTCTTTCTCTGTTCTCCTGTTCATGTGAGTTATTAATGTTTTTTCCCCCTCTGATTTGTTTCTAAAGCAATGCAGAAGCTGCATACTACAGCAATAAATCAACCAACCCTCCACAGAAGCTGCAGTCAGGTAAGCACTGATGCATATTTATTTTAATATTTCTCATTAGAAGAACCGGTGCAACATCAATTATGATAAGGACAGCTATCAATATAACTGTAAATTACACTGTATGTCGAAAACTATTAGTGTTGCTTACCAATTTATGCAAAATAGTCCTCAGCACCAGTTTTCTAGAAACCACTACCTTTTCTATATTGATTAATTTTGTAGTGATAGATATCGGAATATGTCATTAGCACTTCAAAATTCAAATCAAGAGCAGAGTGTTTAAGAGAGTGTCATGTTATAATTTCACATTATAAAGATAATGTGAAACCACACATCTATTGTCATTTTAAAATCTAGCACTAGGAAGTGGAAAGAAAGTTGTGATATAACTTTATAGATGAAATTGATAGGAGTAATAGGATATCTAAGTTTGTTTACTGGTGGGAGATGAAATTATGATTATTAGAAAGATTTGTATCTCTACTGTTGGGAATTATACAAGAAAAGAATTCCTTCTACTTGTTTGTGGCGTTTTAGCAGAAGAAGGTTGCAAAGTTGAGTCCAGTACACTTTCATGCTTTCATGAGACCTCAAATTATTTAGTGGCCAAGCAGCATTTTCACTGTCATACCTTCCTCATTGTGCTTCATTTATTTCTTTATGTCGTACCTTACCATGTGTCTGTTGTTGACAGGTATCTATGGTGTCTCCAATTCTACTCTTGACAAACCGTGGCCAAAGGCAAATCATTTGAAGACTAGGCTGGAAGAGATCATACAAAACTCCAATGGTCTGTCCTCAAAAGATCTTCTAGAGAGACTTCATGGTGTGTTGGAAAGAACATTATTGTAAGTAATACATGTTAGGGAAGTAGACATTTTGATCTCATTCATATATCAAAAAGTTAAATTGTACCAATGACCTGACAAAATAATTTGTGTACAGCTGGTATGTATGAAATAACCCGTGTAAAGCTTTACCAGACGTTCTAGGGGTTAATGGATAACAATGAGACCATAATGAGTAGAATCAAATGAACACTTTAATTAATGCACATGGTATATGAAGTTATTCATTTCATAAGTTTTCTTTGCAACAATGAATTACAGTTGTGTGACCCCAGAGTAGGGGCTTGTTATGCGTACCATTCAGACTACAGCCCACTAAAGTAATGGCCCAGGCAGAGACATTGGATTACAAGACAAATTACTCTCGCCTACTTCCGTAGTTCATTTTGGCAAGGGTAAATGCAGTGTTAAAAACGGACTCGGAAAATTGCGTCCGCCATTGATGTAACGTGTGAAAAGATGTCTGATTTATTCTTGATATTTCATACCGTATCTAAAACTTTGTTTTTAAAGTCTGATTTTTGCACTAACGGAAGAATGGATAGTTAAAAGAACATTTCATAAAACTTTATTTTCAATAAATGACACTATAAATCTCCAGGATCATGCCTGCTTTTTGACAGTCACCTTCCATAGGGATCACACGTGAAAACATGGATTTTAAGATTGATTATAGTTCCCCTATTGCTGATTTGAATTTCGGGTATTATGCATACTTCTGTCCTAAGAGCTGCCATAGGCTAACATGCAAAAAACAGATATTTTGAAATGAGTTTAATTCCCCTAACATTTATTTGAATTTACGGAAGAAGTAATTTACCTAAAATTTCAAACTCTGAAAATGTATAATTAAGGCCCCATGAGTCAAATACATGTAGATACCCCATAAATCCCCTGGAATATGCATATTTTTTTTTTTTAAAATCTCGCCTGCCATACATGTAGGTTTACACACGAAAACAAGCATTTTTAAAATGATTTTAGTTCCCCTTTTACTACTTTGAATTCATTTCAAATGTGATTGACTTGTAATTTGAGACTTTGGAAAAGATTAGTAAAGGCTCTAAAAAATTCAAAGACCACCCATAATTTTCGGGGCCTATGCATGCTTTTGACCCTCTAACTGCCATAGGTTAATACACAAAAACAGGGAATTTGAAATTAAGTTAATTCCCCTAGAATTCATCTAAATATATGGAAAAGGTGATGCACATGAAATTTCAAACTCTGAAAATATATAATTGAACCTCGATGAGTCCAATAGACCCCCCATAAATCCCCGGGAATATGCATTCTTTTGACCAATTTTTTCATGTTTGTAATACTACACATGAAACCGTTTATTGATATCAATGACGCGTGATATGGGGCTGTACCACATACCATGTACTACAATACGTAGGCGTGCTTTATTTTGGTACCGAGTGTTCTTCGTAAATAAATATTCTTTGGCCCAGGAGACTTACAGTGTTGATCTTGCAAGCAATCTGACAGCTGTTCCTAGGGGTCATAAGAACATTTGTCTCATGTATCATGGGGTGTTGGCATATTGGGATGTCCTAGACATTAAAGATATTGCTTTGCAGTCTGATCCAATTTTCATTTCCTCTTTCTAATTTTTGTTATTGAGAATAATCCTTCTGATTTAATCTCATAAAAATTTTTGAATGGTAACAATATTTTGATATACATGTATTTTCATAATGGCTAGTTTGTTACAATATTGTTGACTGCATGTTTTTCTTGAAATGATTGAAAACTTCCTTGGTTTGAACCCTAGCATAATTTCTCTAAAAAATATACATATATGTATTTTGTAAGAAAGCACATGTTAATGTTTATTTTTCAGTTCATTCACATTCCAGACCCTTGTGTGTATATCTTGCAGGTTGAATGGTGATCAGTTTTCATTCAAACCAGGGATGACTGTAGAAGAAATGAGAGCAGTGCTGCCACAGATGGTTCATGTTAAGTCACCATTCTATGGAACTAGGTATGCATATGAAGAGTTTGTTTGCAAAACAGATAAAGGCCTCTTTTCCTCTTCTTTTTTTCTTACATTTTTAAGATAACCACACCATTGTATGAAACAAAAATTCCTTCCATTTGATACCTGATTCATATATCAAGAAAAAAATTTAGAATTATGATCTAAAGTACTATATATTTTCTCTATATTTTAGCACCTTCAGTTGCAAATATCTCAAATTTCCAGAAATTTATATTGGGGGGGGGGGGTTTTAAAGCAAACTCTTTATATATATCATATATTGTATCTAATTTGTATCTTCTCATGAAGACCTTCACTGAACTAAGGTTACGTACAAATCATTGGTGATATCCACAGTAATTTTGCTCTGATACTCCAACATATGCTCCAGTGACATAGATATAGTGTGAGGGTTTGAGCCTTGAGGGCTAGGGGTAGTGTTTCATCCAGGCTTGAAGTTTTAGGTTGCATGCAAGATATTGACTGCAAAATAAATGTTATCAGAGCTAGTGTCCAACAACCCTGGTTCTATAGGTGCCATCTATGAAATTTACATGTAGACCAGTTTAGGTCTATATGATCCATCGTCTGTTTCTTCACTCTTCTATCTTAACCCATTTTAGCTTCTGGAACCAGGCCCCTAAAGCTCCGCCATTTTGTCCAGATCCATTAGAAGGCTGACCTAAGCATCCAACAGTATTCATGATCAAAAATGAATAAGTCATTTTGTAGATGCTTTCAACTAGTAGCATTTGTTTGTATGCGTTATGAAACATTACACGCATCAGCTTACCGCATGCGCAGTTAATGCACAGTAAATGTGCAATAAATGTGCAACAAATGCGCATTAAATCACAGTGTCACAATAAAACTGATACGCGCAAAAGTTATGAATAATGCAACAGTATTATTAATATCATGGCGATAACGGGTGCTTATCAGCCCCTTCAAATGATCTGAAAGAGGTGGGCCTTAATGCCATTCGCGTAATGATATCCAGGCGTGCTACTTTTCGTCTAGTAAATTTATTGTATGTCTGTGACTGGAACCATGCGACCATGAAATAACCCTGAGGGAATAAGAGAATTCTGAAGTCAGTGGGCAAAGATTATCCATCCCAAATGCTCCCTCTGAACTTCTTCTTTTGCTCTCAACATTTCCTGTCAGTGGCAGATTCTCCACTTCCCCCTTAGTGAAAATTCCATCAAAAAC
The DNA here is from genome assembly GCA_029962745.1 of Echinometra lucunter. Taxonomy (NCBI): domain Eukaryota; kingdom Metazoa; phylum Echinodermata; class Echinoidea; order Camarodonta; family Echinometridae; genus Echinometra; species Echinometra lucunter. Next base: position 27,502,237 of record CM057154.1, on the reverse strand, counting down.
TTTCCATTGCATTGCCGATTTAAGATTTTATTGCTTGTTTTCCATAAGAAAAAAATTCAGCAGCAAACTACAAATACTGGCACAACCACAAATGGGTACAGTAAGTGTACATATTTCTTTTACTCTTTGTGCTCATGTACTTGGTATGATTTTTAGGTCAGTGAGGACTATTTGTGATGAAATGGGTATTTTTGCCATTTTCACTTTCCTTTGATATATCATTGTATTACATTTACATGGAGTGTTGTTATATCTTGTTGCAGATCTAGTACTGTGATTACAGTGGATGCTGCAGGGGAAGTGATCTTCTCTGAGAAGTCTTTAGAGGATCCCATTGACCCTTCCAATCTTAGATGGACCACCAAGGAACACAGATTCCATCTTACCTGTGCTTTATGATGGATCCTATGCACCCCTCCGATCTTGAATGCAGTACTAGTCTCAACTGAATACCAAAGAACATTCTCTATGATCATGGAATTCTGTGTAATTTATGATTTCCTAGTCTTAAATGGACTGCCAAGGAACATAGGCCTTTTTTAGGAACTTGTTGAGCACTCCAGTGTGAAATGAACTGCAGTAGCTCCCACCCCCCCTCCCCCCAACAAAAAAGAAGAAGAAGAAAGCGAGAAGAGAAAAAGTGAGAGAACGAAAGAAGAGAAGGAGCAGACGAGGAATGATAAAAAAAAAAAGTGGGAAACTCCCATGGGAATGTAGATTCAGTCTTTCCACTAATCTGTAAAATCAAAGGGCCACCACCTTTTCTGGGATGTGTTTCATTTCACTTTGATCAGTTTCTTGTACCATCACAGTATGTAATGTAAGTTCATCTTTATTAATTTCAGTGCCCATGTGATGTTTGTGTACAATAATTATGATAACTAGAAAAAAAAGGGGGGAATGAGATGGGCTCATCACTCCTTCATGGTTTTATTATGAAAAAAAGAAATGTACTTAAATTCCTCATTCTAAAATAGACCTGCAGATTAAAAAAAAAAAAATGGGATATTACACTTTGAATTTCTCAATATATGCTGAAGATAATTTTAAATTTTTTATACACATTGTACAGTAACCATCATGTAATGCACAGATCAAGCTGCATTGATGGCTTCTTTTTTTTGTCAGAATCATGTCCAACAACAGAAAGGGTGTTTAATATGCGTGATATCTGCAAATTTTAGCCTTGCTAGAAATTTTCAGGAACTTGGTTGATTTGCGCAAGTTTGTGTTGTTCATAGAAAAGGTCACAAATGTGCATATATTTTTCTTGGTTCTTGATATTACCACTGATTTTAATGTGCAACACCACATCAATTATTTACTGGTGTTTGACATTTTAGAGCTGTGATGACGTCTATAAATTTGCAAAGCTATGAGGAATGATTTGATAATTATATTCTTCTTGAAATAAAGAAGCATCACGATATTAGTGAAAACAAACACTAATTGAAATATTTAACGTTTGAAAAAAATAGTTTATTTGGAATAGTAATTTCATTATTTTTTCATCATTTGCATTTGCAAAATATGATTTGGAAACAATGAGATGTATTTGCATTTTCCCTAATACTCAATTTTGATTTTTCCTATGAAGCAGATCAAACAACTCGACCACTTTCATGTTTCACTCATCTTGAACAAGTTATCTTAAAATTGGTATTTGCAGGAATTCTTGATTTCAGATGCATGTATTATTTATGCATGCCTGGTTTTTTTTTACACATCCTAATACAATATATTAGTATTCAGTTTATATATTTTTGTACAATTGTCATGTTGCAATGGAATAAAATCTTTACGTTTTATGACAAGAGTAGATTTTTGTGCTTCTACATATGTTATATACATGTATGAAAATACCAGAATAAAAACCCTTTACTTTGAATCATGAAAATTTGAGTTTTCTCTGTCTATATTGTAAGTTTTTGACGAGATGAAAGGAAAGTAGCTCATCAGTGCTATCATTATTTTTTATGTCCCCCTCCCCCCCCCCTCCCTTTTTCAAAGTGCCCTTTTTGCTGGTGCTCCTGCCCACTTTGAAAAACACTCTACCTCAGCTTCCCTTCCTATAAATACATGTATAGAAATATATCATCAAGTAGATGAAAAATAGCATATATGTTAAAACAAAACAAAACAAAAAAGTATTGGATATAGAGGGCAGGTTCTCTGGAATGGGTTGAGTAATGATTTTTTAAAATTCTGCATCCAAAGCTTCAAAAGGAATTTCAGGAAACATTTGTTGTTAAAAATGCAACTCTCTTCTTAGGCCTTTGATATTAATAGTGTAAATGCCCCCCCTCCCCTTTACAATTTTAATGATTATTTGGGGGGGGGGGATAACCCTGACAAGCAAATTTGCTTTGTTACCCCTCTCCAAGTACTAGATAATTGTCTATTTGTATGTTTGTTTTTCATGAATTTTTCTTGTCTTTTCTTATTCTATGATATGTAATTTGTCATACATGTCACATGTCATTGTATTTTGTACATTTTGTATGTTTTTTACTACCTAGTAGTGCTGGAAATGAAATGAATTGAAATTGAAAGTAAGTTTTTAAATGCAACCCGTTGTGGCATAAAGCTGCAGATCGATCTACAGTAATAAAAATATTTTGTTACAGGAGAAACCTTTCGTATAAAGGATACGGTACAAATGAACCACAAGATATTGTCGGCTTAGTTCAACTTGTCTACATGTCGAAAAATTGTCGACTTTGTTCGTTCCGACGGAATTCTGCTACGTGTAATTTATTGATACGGGGAATTTGAGCTCCCATATTTCTTCTTTTTCAGAGCTGTAATTGGTTTGGCTTTTCTTGGAAGGGCTTAATTGTCAGTGTCAAGAAGTAAGTGTTGTAAATAAAGTAAGTAGAAAGTTGACTTGCCCTGCGTGAGTTGAATATCTGTAGTCAGAACATTACCGATGGCGATGCCGATAGCCATGCCCATGGCTTGTATTTTTGCTCAGCCTAGCCCGCCAGGGCTGAATCAACACCGGCACCGCCAGCCGCACGCCCGCCTCAAGCGTAGGGTCGTGACGGTGCACGGTGATGATTAGGCTGGCCAAATTTATGGTCAGCCAGTCAGTGCAGTGAGTGTTGCCTAACAAGCACAGTTCTGCATGCTGGAACTAAGTAACTGTTACATAGTATAGAAAGAAAAATCATACTCATAGTATCAGTAGGGTGTCCACTGGCACAGCAGTTTTCAGTTTCTGTACCAACATTGACCAAAGCATGCTGAACTGTTACCAAAAAGTGGACCTTTTTTTGTCCTTTACTCATGCAATTCCTCATGTTGATCTCCTTATTTTATCAAATATTTGGTATCATTTGATAGAGAAAGTTCTTATCTACTTTTTTAATAATGAGGGATGAAATGTTGCTGAGAGGGAAGAGTAATACCGTAGAAAGTAAATAGCTAGGTAATGTTTGTCAAAATTTTACGAAACGAGTGAGCATTTCCCATTCAAAATGAACGGGAAGCCGATTTTTAGCCATTTTTGGCAATTTTTCAAAATTTACAAGTTGATCTTAATTTCAAATCAGTATAAAACTTATATCATCTGAAAGATAATAGATTGGGCTATCTTTTCATTGATGGGGCCCTGCATAAAAATCCAAATTGAAAATGTAACGGTCCGATAAACATCATTTTTGGAGGGTATCCATGTCCTTGCGTATATTACACAGCAAGAGGGCAAAAACTTAAGGGGCAGAAAATTACCTTAATTTTGAACGACCTTATCTTTTGATAGAAAAGTCAGAAAATGCTGAAATTTAACCATGTTTATCTGATACATTATTCTTATCAAATATGTGGGGGGAAAAAAGACCCCTATTTTTACACTCAAATTTCCGTTCCAATGCATGACATTTTTTTTTTTCTCATTGAGAAAAAGAAGAAAAACCATTCCAAACTAAGCTGCACATGTTTTTCGTTCAGCCCTTGCAGCCGCAACAATCCATTCGAATGAGTATCATTTTTGGTGAAAAGTGGCCAGCACAGTAACGGTATACAAAGCCAGTGCCAGCCAGAGCTGCGAAAGAGCATCCGGTGGCCATGCTGACGGGCCAGCTCCATGCATTTAATTGTTACACCAAAAATTCTGTCTTAAATTTCGTCTTTAGCCTCACTTTAGAGACAGTTTGTAAACGCCTTAATGCGTCGTGTATGCAATGCGACTGGCTACTGCCAGTCAGCGAGGAGCCGCTTGAAAAACGGCCAATATTCATCGTTTATACATTAAAATTATTCAAATAAAACAGATCAGCGTACCCTTTAGATCTTGAAAACTATCTTTAGCTTACCAATTTCATGATTTATTCCTTTCAACTCTCCATTTTCAGGTAAATCCCGGGTCCTAGGTCCTCTTGGTTGAAAATCTTGCAGCCAACCGTATTCAAACAAATGACCAAATGTACAAGTACGAAACAACAGCAACATTGATCATACTACCGATAATATATGCCCTGTGGTTTGTACGCGTACTAACGTACGTTTGGGCATATATTATCGGTACGTACGAACGAGGCAAACAATGAAATTTGAGACAGAATTTTGGGTCTACATGCATGTATGCCCGCTCCATAGAGATACATATATGCACTAACACGCAGGCGAACCGTTACAGTGACCCCATTTTCACAAACATTTTGTAGTCCTGAAGCTCGTTCCGAAGACCATCCTTTCCACGATAAGCCCCGTTCCGAAGCCCCCATTTTTGTCTCGCCCGTTGCACATACCTAACACTTTTTGGGTTGAGTGCCCCCACCCTCACCCTGTCCCTGGTCATTGGAAAATTGTTTCGTTCATGCTTGCGCAAGTTGTTACATTTTGAACATTAAATGCTAGAGTCTAACATTAGGCATCCATGACCATGTCCATGGACTCCAGTGGCCACTCTGATGGTCCATGGAAATCAATAATGCCTCAAGCTTTCAATTGATCATTTTGACTCGTACAATTTTCAGATTAAGCATTTGACAAGACTTCACACAAGAATAGAGAGTCTTTTTCAAAGTGTAATGACTACGGTAATGACATAATGTGAGGTTTTTTGGGGTTTTTTTTTTTGTTTTTTGTTTTGGTATTTTTACACTTTAAAAAAAAAAAATCTCCAAAATACATTGTTGTAACATTAGACACTAATTTGTTCATGTTGTGGCATGAAAACTTTTGTGAGTATGGAACATGCCGCTTATGAACCGCTTCCAAATTTCTTTAAAGTTTCATGCCTTGAAAAGAGCTCTGCTAGTTTTGCCATTATCACAGTTTTAATTTATTTCTTCTTCCTGCCGTACCATTTGCCTATTTTATTTGCAGGCTCAGACTAGAACCTTTAACTAAGCCTTCCACATACTACCAAGTACCAGGACTAGAACGTGGACAACAACCAAACATCTGCACAGAAAGAGAATCCTTTCGTAGTACTGGTAACACACAGAAAAAATAGGAGACTGGTGTAACAGCAGTGATTTGAAGTTCAACATTGCAACATCCAGCATTTATTTTTGAACCATGAGAAGGGCAGCCGGAGGTGCAGCAGGTATGCAAAGTGAAGAAATTAAAGTTTGATTTGGGCTCCAAGTATAGTGTAAAAAATATCTTAAAAGCATTTTTGAAAATAAATGAAAACTAGAGCTCATGAAGGGGGGGGGGGCGGCTAAAAAATAAGAGGAGGGAGAGTGAGCACTGAATGTATATAGAGAAGCAGATTTTCTTTTTCCAGCTTTTGGTAAACTTTTTATTCATCAACTGTGGTCTACAAACTGCATTTTGGCTCCAAATTTTCGCCATCATACTGTAGCTCTTTGTCCTTTGTGATGCTTTCATCACCACATCTCTCAAAGAATGTCTTTGGATAATGAAATCCTTTTTTTTTTTTCCTTCTTTCTTTCATTTAAGGTGGAACCAGTACATCCACCAGCCAGGGGTATGGAGATTACAATGCCATTGAGGAAGAGAACCAACACCTGACCGAAAACCTTCGCTCCAAAGTCAGCGCCTTGAAATCGGTAAGTAGGATTCATGTGTGTTGCGTAGAATTGAAACTTTTATTGTTATCTGGCATTTATCAGTAAGAGTTACAAAACATAATCATGTACTTTGAGGGGCTTTTTTTTTGTTTTGTTTTGTTTTTTGTTTGTTTTATTTGTTTTTGTTTTGGAGGGGGTTGTTTGTTTTGTATTTAGATAGATGGGAAGATTGTAAAAGCTAATACTATTTATTATTTTCAGGTAAAGCTAAAAGGTGTTGAATTATACATCAATAGTTCATAGCATGGTTAAAGAAATAATAGTTTTTACAATGTTAAGAAATATGTTTAGTCTTTTTTGAGTTTTCAGTTGCTTCTGTTTCTAGGCATAGAATTTTTTGTAATGATTTTAAATATCATGATAATTGAATGTTCTGACCTTGTGGGTTTTTTTTAATTGTTTTGTTTTGTTTGTGATTTCTCCTAAATATTTAGCCAATAAACCATCTCTTTATTGCTCATATTACCTCCTTATTATTCTACCTTTTTCTTATTTTTCTTACAATATTTTCTTGAGATTTCCAAAGCTAAATTGCTCTCTACTCCTTTTTTTAAAAAAATATTTATTATTTATTAATTTATTATATTTGTTCTTTTTTTTTTTTTTTTTTGCTTCATGTTGAAAATTATCATAGGATGACTTATGAAATAAACACTATTTGAATGATTCTTTTCTTTTTATGACAAAATTCTAATGTACTATAGTGGAAACTCAGTATAAGAAGGTCATGGGGCCATCAAAATTATGTTGTTATAGCAGGAATCTCTTTATATCAGGGTTAGAAAACAATAAAATATAAAGAGCTGGGACCAGAATATTACATTGTTATATCAGAAATATTGTTATATCACATCTCTTTATACCAAGTTTCCACTGTATTTTTATCTTCTCACAGCTCAGTATAGACATGGGTCAGGAAGTCAGAGAACAGAACAAGCTTTTGAGTGAAATGGTTAGTGTACTTATCGCATCATTTTTAAAAATTTTACTTCTTGTTTTCCATTGTGTCAAGGGATCTACTCCTCATTATAATGTAAGTCTAGTTCACAAATACACTCCTATCAGGTCTTTATGTTCATCTAATTCTGGTTCTCTTGTTGTTCCAAAATCTGCAAAAACATGGAACAAGTTTTTGCTCACGCTGGTCCTGCTCTATTGAATAATCTACCGGTACCTTTTGTTATTAGGAACTGCAGTTCTCCAGATTCGTTCAAAAGCATTCTAAAAACTTACTTGTTTAATACTTCCTATTGATTATTATATCTTCTTTTTTATTTCCACTCGCTAGTCTCTACTTTCACTTGTTTATCTTACTCTGTGCCTAGAGCACTCTACAGGATGGAGTTGGCGCATTATAAATCATAGGAATTATTATTCTCATATTGCTTTAAAACATTGTTTCTGTTAGTTTCTAACTCTTGAAGTTATATGATGTTTATGGGATGGTAGTATTTTGCCATGGTAATGTATTGCTCTGTGGTCACTTACTAAGTCCAATAGCATTCCTAACTTTAACCAAGCACCAAACACAATTTACCAAGCTTTAAAGTGAACCAATCACCTAAAGACATTTGGCTCTGTATGTTGGGGGTTTCATGTCACAGTACTATAGTCGAATCGTCGGTTGTCCGGCAGAAGGGAACAAGCACCCTTGACTGGCAAAAGGGAACGTGGAGACACATGCGGTCAAATATCGAGATATTTTAAAAACCTATGAATAATTACTTTAAGAAATTTGTACCAGATCTATTCTGGAATGTTCTTGGAAGTAATTATTCATAGATTTCTTAAAATATCTAAATATTTGACCACATGTCTTTGCATTCCCTTTTGCTGGTCAAGGGCACTCGTTCCCTTCTACCGGGCAACCAATGAAATATGAGTGTCAAATATCACTTCGATAAAAAGATATTGGGAGTTCAAGTACACTCTCATTTAACTTAAAAGCTGCTAGTGAGATAGACTACTTGACATACGCACATGCATGGGTAAGAATTGGGGCATTTATGGAATCAACAGCCGTTTGATTCTGTAAATGCCCAAAGTGTGTGGTCTTATTATCTTCAAACTCATTAACCGTTGAATGACGGGTGAACCTTTTGGGTTTAGGGGGTTATTTTACACATACTAGCTATATACAAAGCCATTTTTGTCGGGTGATTGGTGTCCCTTTAACCTTGAACCCACAAGGTAAATCACTGCGTGTGTCCTATCCACATATCTGACAAAACAGGAGCAAATGTTGATCACCTACATGTAGGTCACAGTTCATGTAATCATCTTTTTTTTTTTCTTCAGTGAATGATATTCAGGTTATTATGATGTCTGAAATAAAAATTTGAAAGAAAATCTTGTTGGGTGTCTTCCTTTATAAAGCCAATATAGTGAAGTTTATTCAGCAATATCCAATAATCGTAATGCTTGATACTGATAATGACTAGTGGGGTATTGCAAGAAAGTTGCAATCAGTAGCAAATGATTGCTAATTTTGAAACAACCATTCTGATTGGCTCAGGGTCTGCCCTTTTAAGAATACATGCATGCAACAATGATTTTGATTGGCCAGTGACAATCAATTGCAACTTGCAATCAATTGCAACTTTCTTGCAACACCCCATAGGTCTTGTTTACCTGTACCTAGAAGAGTGTCATAAGTATTGATACCACTTTTCTAGTGAGCCTCATAATTATTTGTACCTCCGCATTGCAAGGTACCTATTTCATACTAATCGAGTCAAGAGGGGCAAATGTAGGCAAGACACCCTGTCCAAGGATGTAAGCACCACATGAGGATTGAACCCAGAACTTCATGTTAGAGAGTTAGGCACCTTTACCATTACATCACAATGCTCCCAGTCCCACTATAATGATGATTTGTTTTACCCTTCTCCTAGGACCAAGAGTTTGATGCCACCGGCGGATTTCTTGGCGCCACCATGGGACGCTTGTCACGCCTCTCCAAGGGGGGACTCCATTGCCACTATCTCTACTTGTTTCTCTTTGCTGCCTTTGTCTTCTTCATAATCTACGTCATCCTCAAGTCTAGATGACCGTTGACCTCTGGAGTGGGAATCACGAACATTCAAACAAGAGTTATTTATATTGACATTGAAGTATAAGGTAGTTTTGTGCATCGTAGGATCTGTATCAACGATGCGCTATGACTTGGATTTGTAGCCATGACCGGTATTGTGATATACTGGTATGACTGTTTTGTGACCCATCCATCTGATCAATCACATAGATTGCGGTAAGTCAGAAGATTAAACTTTGACTTACAAAGCCTCATTCCAACCCATTTATTTATGACTCCTACTAAGCTGTAAATTTTTGGTTGGATGAGTCAATCCCTTTAGAGTAGTTAAGAGTATTACACCTGTACATGTTTACAGAAAAATTCCAATGTAACAAATGTCCATTTCAAATGGAAATAGGATTAGTCCTTTATTATGGGTGGGGTAATTATTGTATGAATCGTAGTTTATCAAGTTAAGTGCTGCACATACAGGAAATTGGACAAAATCTCTATCATCTTATGCAGCATTTCTGTCAATGGTTTTTTTTTTTTTTTTCATCAAGATTACCTTGAATTAACATGCCTCAGAAATTTAATTGAGTTTATCGGTATATCGTTCTGTCTGCTACAGTGTTATTTGAATAAAGACATTGAAAAAAATTACAGTAAAGGGTGTAGGGGAAATTAGTATTATACAGTTTAATGATTCTGAATGAAGGAAGATTTAGAACAAGCTTTATATGGATTAAACTTGGATGTTTGTGAAGATTACTCATCTTGAATGTTAAAATGCTGATGATGTATTTACACTCTGTTTTGAAAGGATAGCATTACAGCATTCAGTCCTCTTATTTGTTTGTTTTTGAACCAGTACTGTAGAATAATTCCATCCTCATAAATATTCATGTAACTTGTGCAGGCCTGAAATGTGGATTTGTCTACAGTATGATATAACACAAAAGAAAAACTATTTCAGAATTTCTAGAGATTGGGAGCTTGAAAACTTGCTGCATGTTTAAACAAAACTGCCCATTATGAAGTGAAGGAGTAGGGCTTGGACTGGGAAACATTTATTGTTACCTTTTCTTGTTGCAAGGACTTAACATGTTGCTATTGCCTTTTATGTAGATGTATTTGCCCTTGAGTGAAATATCTTTCATGCTCTTGGATCTTATTAAAGATACTGCACTTTTCGTAACCTGACCATGATAAGGTTTTGTATGAAATTGTTGGACGAGATTTATAAATTCAAGTCTGTGAATTCTTCATGATTTACACAGTGATCATGACTTTACTATGAAATACTGGTCGATTGTGATCATTGGTAGCAGGGAAAAATCTTACTAACCTACAAGTTGATGGACAGTTGTGCACTCGGATTGATGCCAGTTACGATTTACTGATGGCTGTGTCTTTAATCTTCACTGGATAGACTAAAAAAAAATTTATTACATCATTCATGTGATGTCCAGACTTTCTTCTACTGTTATAGGTCACTACACACAGCATCCATCCAGTATGTGATGTAGGATTTGGCATTAGAGACTAGTTGAACCCCTGCAAGTCTTTAAAGGTACATGGTTGAAGTAGAAGGGGGGGGGGAGGCAGATCAAGACCTCAAAAAGAATGACTTACATCCTTTTTTATTTTAAAGAAAAATTCATGCCCCTTCTAAAATCTTTTCCTAATCTGATGGAAAGGTTGTAAAGGTATATTGCTGAATTTCATTAGGTAATTTAATATTACTGTGAATATTACTGTGAATTTACCATTTAACATTTGAATCATGATATTAAGTTGAGCATAAGTGGGAAGGTCAGCAAGATATATTTTTAAAAACAGCTTCAGAATGAAAGGTGGAATCTACTAGCATTTTTATCATCATTTTGACTGCCTGCATTTGTCAAACATGAGGGGGAAAAAAAACCAGCAAAAATTGTATATACAGTATACCACATGACATTCATTTTAGTTGGTCAAGCAAGCAGCTTAAAGTCCCTCAATCTTCAGAATGTGTGAATTGAGAAAACTGAAGTTGCAAATTTAATTGAGAATAATGTTTATGATTTTATACTCCATCATTCTGATACTATTCTGGCATGATGAAGTGTCACCTTCTCTGTAAGAAGTGTTGTTTACTTAGCATGTTCATTTCAAGTCTGTCCGGCACGACATTTAGAGGGCGCTATTCAGAATTACGAGCATGGACGGACAGGGCATGTTAGAGGTTTAGGGTATCTCGTCTAGAATTTGCCTACATAGTTCCCATGTTTCCGAAAGCCAGATGATTGCCGATTAGACAGAAGTTTTGTTTGGTTCGTTTTGACATCTATGTTTCCGAAGTTCGTTTTCGCACATATCACAATGCATTGTGGGACCTTTCTTTGGTTTCATCAAATCCTGAATAGCACCCTCTAAATGTTGTGCCAGACAGACTTTAAGAAATTCTGTAATGAACTAAAGCGTTCCTTCATCAATATGTACATGTACACATATATTGTAAAGAGAAATATATTACTATTTTTCAATAAAAGTATGATCTTGACTTAAACAGTACCAGGACAGTTATATGTATTTGTCTTATCTTACTAGCATAATCACTTTCATCCATAATAATGAAGTAGTCGTATCCAGAGATGCCAACTCTTCCTTTTTGCAGTATTTTATACTGTTTTTTATTAAAAAAACACTGTTTTGCCACCCAAAACACTCTTTTTTCATCCCTCAAAATACTGCAATGCTCTTTACAAGGTTGGCATCCCTGCATACCTTCATCTGAAAATTATGGTGCATATTGATTTCATGCTTATGACGAATGAAGATGAGGAAACTGAAAAAATAAGAACTCTTTTTTTCTTCCATCATTTTGGTTTATCAGTTTGTTTCTAAATGATATGGTCATGTTTTTTGTTTAGTAAAATGAAATTTCTACATGAATAACTATCCTCTCTCTCTCTCTCTCTCTCTCTCTCTCTCTCTCTCTTACTCACTTTGCATCTTCCTTCTCTTGCTTTTAAAAAAAAAAATATATTTCTTTCTCTTCCTTTCCTTCTCCCTCTCTTTCATACACTCGCTTTTTCACTCTGTCACTCACATTTTTATCTTCTTTCTTCCGAACTCGGTGTTTACTACCCACAAGGCTTCATTCATGGGTTAGTGACATCCCAAGTTCCCAACTGACTTTCTTTTAACCCTTCCATAATAGCCAGTTGAGAGAAAGAAAGAGGGGAGAGAGGAAGGGAGAAAGAGAGAGAGGGGTAGGGAGAAAGCGAGACAGAGTATGTAATGCTCTGTATACTTCACCCTTTCCCCATATGGCAAAGTCATTATCTCACTTTCCCTGCCCCGAGAATGCCCGAAGCAGGCCGAAGAATGTTTGTGGTGGGACAGCTTGTTATGCTGTGCTCCAGAAATGTAGCTCTATTACAGGTATTTTTCACAAAGTCTGGTGTCAGCAAATTATGATCCATTCCCCATGAAAGCCCACGACCTAGCGTCTTTAAAGTATCAAACTGACCCTGGATAATAACGTTCTGGCTCCCTCTTTTGTCGAATGACCATTTAAAGATCATGAAACCAGGGACCGAGGTACAGGTCAAAGAGCATAAAAGCTAGCAGGAACCGATGAACGGGGTTGAGAGGATTAGTATTTTGGTTGTCCGTCGTCCCGATGAAATCAAGATGGGCAACTGAAATGAACTATGCTGTTATGTCCTTCATGTCGTATACGTACTATGATGATTTCACTATTCGGAAGAACTGCCGGTCTCACAGTAAAATACAGAAGACTCCCTTATACCACTGCTTACCGATGAGAATGATCAGTATTTTCCCTGTTCTGTTCGGTCTATAATAAATGACCTTCGCATACAATGTATCATTGCCAAAACATATTCAAACTTTTTTTAAAATGTATTATTGAAAATAATAATGATAATAAATGAATAATTCAGACTGTTTGAAAATGATATGATAATAAATATTAAAAAAAAAAAAAAAAAAAACCAAGAGGGAATTAGTGAGAAAGTTTGGCATCAATGTACGTAGAGCTACATGCATGGATGGCACGACAGCAGTAATATTAAGGTTCATTATTCTGAATGTTCATTTTCGTAATTCCGAAAACCAAACAAACACAAAACCATATAGGTCCGGGGTTTCTGTTGTTATTTGTTGCTTAATTGTTTTGGTGTGTCTTGGTTTCTTGGCATATTTTGTTTGTATGGTTGTTGGTTAATTTACTTTTGTTTTGGGGTTTTGTCGGACCTTTGGAATATTGATTCTCCTTTCATTTCGGGAATGATTAGCCATCGGAGTAATGCATCAAAATATGTTTTAAATTATGAACCACTTCAGAATTAAGAACCTCCGCGGTATGGGAAACTTATGTTTAGGAATTATGAACCTTCGCCGAATAAAAAACGAGCGTCCCCCCCCCCCCCCCCCCCCCCCCCCCCGTTTAAGGGCGATGAAGCACCAGTACGAGTGGTATGCCAGGGCTTGTGACTGGAACTTTAGAAACATCCTCCTATATGGAAACAAGAGGCCAATTACTCCTTTCATGATAGTTTCAACTAATACTCGATATGTTATTGCTAGTCTTATGTCCAATGGGACATAACTACTAGTATGTCCGATAAAAGAATAATCAATATTTCTTTGTTGGTCCCATTCCTTTAGTTCAGCTGTCAACAATGCACCAGCTAGACCTATTATTGTTTGTTGCTGTTATTATTCTCATCGAATGAGTTGACTGGAAAGAAAAAACTTTTTTTTTTTTCTTCGAGATGGGAGGCGGGTCAGGGTGAAGGAGCATTACCCCGAATTTTTGAGAGATTTTAAAAGTTTCCTTGCACTGAGAAAGCCTTGTGTGGGGAATACTTTCATATAACTGTATATAAGGCATTTTGAAAATAAAGGAACAAACCACAATCTAATGGGGAAATAATGTTTAGGGGGCCAAGCCAAGGAGGGTGACAACCCCAGATCCGCTCTGTGTTCGGCCCGTTATAATAATTGCTCAACCGTATACTAGGCTTTAAGACGACTCGTCGGACGGTGACGGTTGCTATCTTGAGACCTCAATCGCTTTGTACTCTTTGCAGATGTCGCTGAACACTTATTGAGCAGTTTTACTGTCTATTTTATCGATCAAAATTGATCCCGTCCGCAGATTATATACCGTATACCCTACTTTGGTCGACCGGACAAATAGTTTCAAATTGGACAGGGAAATTTTTAAAGGATTTTACGAAAGGTATGTTGAGAAATTGCAAATATCTAACTCGCAAATATTACATATGGCTATTTTATTTCCTTATTTCGTTCTTAATGATTCTATAACGGCGAACCCGATCAGGGTTTGAATGTTGTTGTCTAGAAGGTCACTAGACCAATGGACAGACAACAAATCCCACAACTGATACCGCGCAGTATGTTCAGACCGCCTAGCTCGGATAAGGCTGGCTTGACTGATTCTAATAATAGGGGAGACCGGGGCTAAAAGTAACACGGGTAAGTTGTAACACAGCATTTTACTCCACATAGATGCCAAACCTGCTTTAAAACTATAATAGGTTGACACTTGACCATTCTTACTTCGCACAAGAAATCACCGAGAATGAATGCAGAAGAGCAAAGTTATCTCAAAATTATATTTTTGAGCTTAGAAAGTAAAATTTGAATTTTGCAATATTTTTTTCATAGTGGGTAGAGGTTTTGAAATCATAAGAAATTGCAGGTTTGGTGCGAAAAGTTGTTGTTTCAAACACATTTTTGCAGGTTAAAGTGTGAGGGCACGTGACTTTGTTTTTGAAAAAATATGATAATTGTACACACTGACACACTGAGGCACATTGCAACGGGGTGCTACAACCAGGGTGACCAGACGTCCCGGATTTTAAGGGACAGTCCCGTATTTGATCCATTTGTCCCGCGTCCCGTACGACCCTCCCGGGACGCCGTTTTGTCTCGTATTTCAAACTTACTGTTGAAAGAATGGAATATTTAGCCAAAAATAGATAATATATACATCAAGTGATCACGCAGAAGTAGAAAATTTATATTTTTTTGCTCGCTCGCTTCGCTCGCTCGTTAAGTTTAATTATTCACGGCATACACGCACAAACAATACCCCTCCTCGCTTTTAATACACAGAGTACTATACTTCATTAATCAAAGACTCATGAGCTGGGGTATTAACTTCAATCAAGACGAATTTGAACGGCTTTACATCTTCAACGCCAATTATGAGAACAATTTAACAATTTTAAAAGCGATCCTTGATTTTTTTTTTCTATTGGAAAAGGTTGGGAAGAAATATCTGAAAACCACCAAAGTCTAACATCACTGTGAGCTATCAACTTCTCTTCTTTCAAGAGGAGGCCACCCTTTGAATGGCAAAACAAAAAGTGAAGTAATCAGCTAGAATTTGTGCACCCTTTCCCCCTCCTGTCGATGTAGGCCTACTTCCGTGAAAATTTTGATCTGCATGTGCACCTTGGAACTATAAGTGCCCAGGAGTAGACCTACCTATTTTCTGTCAACTAATCTTAAAGAAGTATGTTGAAAGTGATATTTTATAACCTTACCAAAACTCAGTATATTGGCGTAAATTGCAATACGAGTCCGGTGTTGTTTTCATATCTACAAAATTACATAACTATCAACGAACGAGGCCTCCTCATTCGTTTGAAAAGAATACAGGATTTTAAAGATCTACATAGAACACCTCATCCGTGGGAAGAGGTGCAGAAATTAGCATCTACAAGAGGCTACAAAAGTCCCCTCCCTCGATCTAATTTAGTCACCCTTCTCATAATGGGATTCCGTTGTTAGCGTCAACTTTTAGACGCCAATAAAGATGATTCTCTAACTTTTTGCTCGCTCGCTGCGCTCGCTCGCAATTTCGCTATTGTGCCTTGCCCTCTGAAGTCAAGGTCCAACAAGTCCCGTATTTCAGCATCGAAAATCTGGTCACCCTGGCTACAACCTGCCCCAGTGGTTTTACCTGTGTTTTAAATCACAATAATAAAATAATGGTAATATCAATCAACACAATTATTTTAATCATTAACTGCAAAATAGCCACCAGTTTAAGGAAGCTTTTACCTCTCAAACTATTTCTTGGATCTTTCCCAAAATGATGACTGCTTCGGGTCATGTTACACGTCATTTGCTGGCTTAATAGTTAAGCCCACATACTTAAAATACATGCACCACTGCTTTATAGTCCGTTTTAGATTAAAGAGTAGGCAGGCAGAAACAAATATGAAAAAAAAAAACTTTATTCATGCAGCTATTAGCCTATAACTCATTCAAAGATGCACTGTCCATTTTTTCATTATGTTTGAAGAAAAAAAAAATGACCAGCTTTCATTGTGAATGTTCATTTTGAGTTTCTATATACACTGATTTACAAGTATTAATCTTTGGAATACTAATTGGCAAAAATAAAGCAGGTTCTGGAAAACAGTTCTGAGCATTCAATCAAAATCAGAATCATGTTTTGTTTCCTTGATGTTTATCTTTAAACATGTGTTACAACTTTCCCCTAACCATGTTACAACTTGCCCCAAGAGTGGGGTAAGTTGTAACAAGGCATTTTTTTTTTATTTTTCTTCACCTTGTTTCTTGAGAACTACTGGATAACAAATCATGGTATTGTGTGTGATAATAGAATACACTTTGAACATTAATAAAACATCGGTATTTAAACCCATCGACAAACTACATGTATTTCATTTCAAGGCTAGAACTTCCAAAAGTGTTACTTTTAGCCCCGGTCTCCCCTAACCATGATTCTATTTCTCAGCTCAGTCTTGGGAAGAAGTCCGAAAATCTAGATCTACGTCACAGTTCAGCTGATATAGATATTGACCTGACAGATGAATATACACACAATAATCAAAGGCAAAGGGTAAGGGGCGTTTTGACTGTTATTGGAATAAAATGTGGAAATGATATTTTTACGGCATGTGGGCCTGGCATGTGGGTATTGAAGTCCTTTGCCCAATAGCTTTGACCAACCGCGTCAAAGATATTCTCATGATTCCTAAAAAGAGAAAAAAAAAAAACGAAAAGAAATGATAACGCTATACATTTGAAATCCGATCTCTGTTAAATCATTCCCAATAGCGGGGTGTTTATTTTCATTTTTATAGTGAACTTCGGTTGCACGGACTGAAAAATTAATCTTTTCAATAGCTACTTGATTATCAAAGATTTCTCATCTGCTCTTTGAGATACATATTGTTTTTTCATTTCATTCATTTCATTTCGTTTATTTCCCTGTCCAGCAATATAAACCAGAATACATAGGATACATTGTACAAAGTAAAACAATGAAACTTATAATGTAATCGTTAATGTAAATAGTTCAGTGTAAAACAGGTTGGTAATGGAGGGGACTGCTGAAAAGCTGTGCTTGCAGCCCTCTATAACTTAAGAGTTGTAAAAAATAGTCTATCAATAAAAGAAATTCATTTTCAATTTGATAATATTTTCATTAATATTAATATTTTTTAATTAACATGATTAATATTTTTAAAAATGCGTGTCTTGAAATGAAGGGCAGTATGTCAAGGAGTGATGATTTCGTAATACATGTGATAATGATTATTGACTTCCGCTTTTCACTGTGTAGCTATAGCCTGCCGAATGCAGTCGTTATTATTAGTTCAAGACAGTGTTATTGGAACAGTGAAATGTAACTGATTGGAAGTTGATCATGAAGAAGACATTAGAATTCTGTTGTAAAAAAAGGAGGAACGAACAGAAACGAAGAAAAAAAAAGAAGAGGAAGAAAATGAAGAAGAAAAAAGAAGACGGGAAGAAAAGAAGAAAAGAAGAAGAGGAAGAAGAAGAAAGAAGAAGAAAGAAGAAGAAAGAAGAAGAAAGACGAAGAAAGAAGAATAAGAAGAAGAAGAAGAAGAAGAAAGAAGAAAAAGGAAAAGAAGAAAAAGAAGGAGGAGGAGGATCGGAGGAGGAGGAGAAAAAGAAGGAAGAGAAGAAGAAGGAGGAAGAAGAGGAAGAGGAGGAAGAGAAGAAGGAGAATGGGAAAAAAGTAAAAGAGAATGAAGAAACAAAGAAGAAACTGCCAAGAAGAGGGAAATGGAGGAGAAGGAGAGTGATGGTGGATTCGGGAATGACAGTGAATTCTCTGGCGAGGAGAATTATAGGTTTATTATAATTAAATACCTCTATCATGGTCTAAATTGCTGCTAGAGACAAAATATTATGGACACACTTCCTCTCTATTGTTTTTAATTGGTTCTCCATGCCTCCCCTCCCCCCCCCCAAAAAAAAAAACACGCATAGGATGGGGGGGGGGGGGGGGAGGATGAGGATGATGACCGAAACAACTTGGAAAATGTATTCAATTGAGTTACTTGAATGCAGCACCGGATCCCACCGGATATCACTAATTCTTAGATCATCAGCTCAAACAAGGTCTTGCAAAAGATGCCAATATTTTTTGCCATTCAGCACAGCAATAGCCATGTATAACGTTTCTCCTCGTAATGTATGCATGCACAAAATGATTGTGGACAGCTACACTGAAGCAAAACGCCTCGATGGATTAGAGCTAGCGATATATTTTAGTTAGCCCATTATCGGGATTTTTTAATCGCCCTCTTAGCACCGGACAGCTGGTAATTAGACCCCCAGCTAGTGCTTGTACTAATTGACAAAAGAGCTAGGTTCATTATAGATGGTGAAGCTCTTCATTCACTCGATATTACTGCTTTCGGACAGGGTCTGATGAGAATATTTTGTCGCAGTTGTTGTTTTCTTTTGTCGAGGTAAAGGTTGACGTGAGTTTTCGTGATTTTTCGTGTACTTGGATTAATGATCTCTATTCATTTACTTGGTTTTGCTACCGTACCAAGACGAAGAGACACTGAAAAGATCCATGTCTAAACGCGATTTGGATTATTACGAATATAATCATGTAAGTATTCACATCATCACATGAATGCATTCGTATTTTCTGTACATTTCTTCCAATGCAGTTAACATTTGTAAGAAAGATTTTTTATCCCTCCGCCCACCGTAGGTGGTTACCGGAGGCATTATGTTTTCGGGTCGTCCGTCCGTCCGTATACCGTCCGTCCCGTTTTCGTTCTCGCGATAACTTAAGAACCGTTTGACGGATCAACTTCAAACTTGGCTCGTGTATGCATATGGGAGGGACAATGATCTGAATAGATTTGGGGGTCTCACGGTCAAAGGTCAAGGTCATAGAGGTAATAATACACATAAAAATGGCTCGTTCTCGCGATAACTTAAGAACCATTGACAGATTAGCTTCAAACTTGGCTCCGTGATGTATGCACATGGAAGGGACAATGATCTGATTAGATTTTGGGGTCACAAGGTCAAAGGTCAAAGGTCATCGAGGTCATTATGTACATAAAAATCGACAACCATTTGATGGATCAACTTCAAACTTGATTCATGTATGCAGGGAGGGACAATGATCTAATTAGATTTCGAGGTCTGAAGGTCAGAGGTGTCATTTTATACATAAAAATCAACATGAATGTGCCATAATTTCCGATCTGGCAATAGGCCTACTCACTGCAATTTTCAATCATCATACAGTTTCATCTTCATTACTATTATTTTTGTATAAATTTTTATCATCATCATTATTATAATCATTATTATTCAGTTATTATTGTCATTATCATTATCATTATTATTATTATCATTATTATTATTATTATCATTATTATTATTATTATTATTATTATTATTATTATTATTATTATTATTATTATTATTATCATCATCATCATCATCATCATCATTATTGTTGTTGTCAATATCATTATCATTATACTGTTGTTGTTTTGGTTGTCGTTTTAGTTATGCAGCTATATAGTGCCTTTTGACTATAAGGAGTTACAATAGCGGAGTGATTAAGTGACTGAGTTTTTTAAATATCAGAATGTTAGATTCCGCTAAGTGTAATATTATGTTTCCTCTTTGACCTATAGGCTAGGACAGAGGTGATAAAAACTATCATGTATTTTGAATCAAAATATTGTTATTCTCCAGAGATGATCAAAAAATAATTGAACTGTTGAACTTATTTTTTCCCTCTTCCTTTTCATGTCGTATCTCATAGTTTCATATTCTCAGTATTTTTACAATTCTATGCGAAGAATCATGTAGCAAGAGCAATGATTATACTTCTCATTTCTGCTGGTGATAGCCCCCCCCCCCCCCCCACCCCACAGCTTGGTTTTGTTTTCGTCGTTGTTTTACACTTGCCACCTATACCGTTCTACACGCTATGTCAATTACAATGTTCAGTACATGCAGCATACATGTATAATTATATTTTTCGTGAGGATAATTTAAAGCGCTAAAATATAATCCACTTTCGTAATATCCTCTTTCAGGAAGCATGATTGCTGATAGTTCAAACTTTATTACATGCACATACGGAATCATTAAATAATAATTTAAAAAAATAATAATAATATCAAGTTCTTGTATAGCGCATATCACATAACGTCTCTATGCGCTTCCAAAGGACTTTGGATAAATAATCACAATAATTGTATAGCATTCCATTTCTCAAAGCAACTCAGTTTCCAGAGGTGTCACTGCACCATTTTCATCAGGGAGGGGAGGGGGAAGGGTTGCCAGACCACGTGTGTCTGGGTAGGATTGCCGAAAAAAAAAAATCATCCAACAAGGAAATAATATCATCAATATTTTGTTAATTTACTGGCAGGTCTCACTCGAAAATAAGATCAAAACTTGCCAACATACCCACACACACCATGAATAAGAGAGGAATAGGAGGAGGATGTATACGCACGCCCTTGAATATTTTTCTAATTGCTGCAAGCATTCCATACTACGCTGATTTGTTGCATTTATTATCATTCAAGATGCTGTTCACTTTCCTTTTCCAGTCACATCCCTTTTAGAAGGGGGGGGGGGGGGTATGTTTCTACTGCCATCCTTAACACGAGATGATCTCTCTGTTCAAGAAAATTCACTTCTGAGAACAAACTTTAATGTAAGACAAAAATAATCTTGGAAAAAACAAACAACACAACAAAATGTCATGAATGTGGCAAGAATTCATGAACCCTGTTCTATATGCAAAGCCGGAACCAACAATGCCCCGGGGGGGGGGGGGAGCACTCAGATGTATTGTGTACACATGCGTGTCCATGGGTTTTAAAAATACCCCCTAAACAGGTTTTCTTACTTCGATGAAAAAACATCTCTTAACGAGGATTTTGCGCGGTTTCTCATAAAACTAAACCTCCTAAACAGGTTTAATTGAAATATTACCCCCTAAACAACCTTAAGTTTTGTAGGCAAACTTTCGTCCACTCCTATGGACTTTCTCAAGCCAAGTGATCAGTCACACTGTTTCTAGTTGCTGGCTGCTGTCTTGCGATCACTGGACCGAAGATAGGTGACAATGAATATCCAGAGTCTCTATTCAATGTAGGATTTATCCTCTTTATCCAAATAGACTAGCTCTTTCACCTATCTTGACCAGTAGTCAGGGGAGTAGACAGCGGGGGGGGGGGGGGGGGGGGATGAGGGGTATGTATTCCCCCACCTCACAAGGTGGGGGATGACATGTACAATCATCCCCCAAGGTTTTAGGGAAGGATGTTTGCTTACAATTAAACTGAATTAACATGTTTAGAAATGATAGGAACAGCAATAATGATAATGATAATTATTATCATTATAACAACAGTAATAATAATAATAATGATAATAATAATAATAATGATGATAATAATAATAATAATAATAATAATAATGATAATAATAATAATAATAATAATAATGATGATAATAATAATAATAATAATAATAATAATGATAATAATAATAATGATAATAATAATGATGATAATAATAATGATAATAATAACAATGATGATGATAATAATTAGTAAATTACTAATTATTATTATCATTATTATTATTATGCCTATGATAATAGTAATAGTTATCATCATCATCATCATCATCATCGTCAATGTGACTGATTACTATCATAACTGTATCGATCATTATTCTGATCAATGTAGTTATTTATATTACTTTTGGGTAATTTCGGCACTGTCACAGTTTTTCTGAAGTGGTATAACAACAAAATTTTTAAAAAGATAAATAGCGTGATGCAAATATGCAATAATGTGTGTCAGTCCATATTCTATATTCGTTTGTCACGGTGCGTATAATTTGGCGTAAATCCCGGGGGGATGGGGGGGGGATATATCCCCCACTTTTTTGAGAGGGGGGATGGCGTGTACAAATATCCCCCTCCCCACACTTTTTAAGAGAGAAATGATATTTGAATTAATCGTTAATAAAATTTTTAATAATCTGTTTTAAACAACCATTATATGTTAGAATTTCTATTTGAAAATGCGATTTAAAACCAGAAAAGCGCTTATTTTTGGCTCGCTCGCTTCGCTCGCTCATCATATTTTAGAATTTCTATTTGAAAATGCGATGGAAAACCAGAAAAGTGGTAATTTTTGGCCGCTGAGGGTGGGTGAGGGCGTGTGTTTATACTTAAGTGTGAGTTCGACAGAAAAAAAAATCAGCAAAAAAGTCGATCACCCCCCCCCCCCCACTCCTCAAAGTGGATTTACGCCGGTGCTGTGCATTCGGGTGTATGTGTGGGTGTGGGTGTGTGTGCGTGTGCGTGTGTGTGTATCTGCATACGAAATTGATCCTCGATTTCTCGTGAACGGCAAATCACCCCCCCCCCAGGTGTAAGAACCTGTCTACGCCACTGCCAGTAGTTGCTCTCAAAGTCAATGATAAGAGCATCATCCCATCAAAATGTTATGTCCTGTACTGAGGGGCGTTCAGCTACACCTGAATGGGATGGATTGTTTAATCTGAGGGCTCGTTTGTGTTCCTTTAGTCGATCATTGAGAGTTCTGCCTGTTTAATTTCCCCAACTTAACAACTGGAACAAAGATAATGTGGATTTTGTAACGGTATTCAAAGACACTTAGGCCAGGGTCTACTTTGGGCATCTAAAATGTGTCTTAACCACGCAATCTCCAGGTACAGGCACGTCCCCAAATTGTGCAGTTTTTACACGGAAAGTAGGAGATAAAAAATGTCTACCATGGAAAAATACCTTTGAAATGACATTTTTGAAGTTGTATTTTATCTGTAAACTATGCAAGTGTTGGTAATTAACATCTCCGGCATCATTTAGAATTGTATTTGATTTCAAATATGGCTTATTTTTAATCTAAATTTCGAATCATTTTCATCGATATATCGTAAGGTAGGTAATAAGACACCATCTTTTTTTGTTAAAAAAATGCAAGGCTTTGCTCTGACGGCCATTGCAAATTGGCGTAGATTAATGACTTCAAAGTCAGTGGACTTTATTAAGCAGTATTTTTTCTATATGTCAGTAACATTTCGAGACATTTTATTGAGAATCTTTTCTGTATGGGATGGGAAACTGTTAAGTGGTCCGTAATACTATAGTAATATTAGGTAGGCTATGATGGGGGGGGGGGGACCATAGTTCGCGCACATTTTAATTTTCTATTTGAAGGCAATTTTCGATTCGTAATTTCTAAAATTTTACCAAAAAATTATTCTGATTTAATTGACACCAAAGATGGGCGCAATAATTTACGAAGGATTTCCGACATATCATATCGCGATCGCAAAATTCGATGTCGTATATCGCATCGCTCTGGACCTGGAAAAGTTAAAATAACGAGACCTAACTTCGCGCACGCCAGTTAATAATACAAAATAGAGATCCATAAAAGGTAAGATAATTGCATTATTAGGAAGACAAAATGCCATAGAATCATTTTGATATCACATTTTACTTATAATTTTGATGACATCATCTCTCGAAAAGAGGAATTCTAGACCCTTGTCGGCAGGTTCAGTTTTTTTCAGAAAGGACGGAAAACGATGCAAAATTTGCCGATTTTTCATTAATAATTTCACAATTCCTTCCCAAATTTTGAAGAGAAGTTATCACCCAGGGTAATTTTATGTTGCTCTTTCCGTTGGTGCTATCAGATTTTTCACAATCTTTTCTAGTTTTTGAGATATGGCCCTGTGCTCGAACTTTGGACCTGCGCGAAGTTAGGTCACACGACAGGCTTCATACATGTAGGCCTAACGTTAGACCGGCTAGATCTACATAGACCCCTATGCATGACACGGATTATGCTTTCATTCAATGCTTTGTTTAGGGATCTGTTTGGTAAAAAGTTCTTTGATAATACAAAAATGATTAATGACGCTGCAATTTAATTGATTCATTAGTATTGTGATGGAGTAAAGAAAATCACCCTTTGCATAAAATTTTTAAAAAGGGGATTGTATTTCACATTCTGCGTCTATACGGGAGATGTGTGTGTGTTTGTTGTTTTTGTTATTGCAATTGTACCGTTATTACTTCGTATCAGACTTTGGGGTGTAACATAAAGAGATACAATCAATCTTACAATCAATTGTATCTCTTTAGTACATGGTTTGCCATAGACTTACGATTGATATCAATCGTAAGATTGATTGTATGTTTTATGTTACACCCCCCTTGACATACTTTGTACAAGTAGGCCTAGTCTCCTCTAGACCGTTTTAATCAGGGGCGTCGCTAGAGGGGGGGGGGGGGTGTGACACCCCCCCCCCCCATTAAAAATTCTTGTCGGCAAATTCGCGATCGCTGTCGGCAAAAGAGAGAGAGAGAGAGAGAGAGAGAGAGAAAGGAGAGGGAAGAGGAAGGAGGGAAAAAGAAAAAAGAAAGATGAGTAAGGTGCCCAAATAGAGTCATATTCGGCTTATTTGCTTGTGCATTTTGACGACGAAATAACACTGGTAACACGAAAGAGAGCCTATTTTTCCTCGCTCGCTGCGCTCGCTCGTATTATATTAAGATACGGAATGTTTTCGGAAAGCAAACACATTTGCCAAGTGAAATAAACAAATATATAATTTAGATATTTTGGGGCCAATCATGTATTTTGTTGAAGAATTATCACCTCTATACCATAAAAAAGAGTAAATATATTTTTCCTCGCTCGCTGCGCTCGCTCGTATAATATTTAGATACAGGATGGTTTTGAAAGCAAATAGATTAGGTAGGAGAGGTGACCAAATATATCACAATAGGTATCTTAAAGGCCCATCGTGTATTTGGATGAAGAACTTTCACTTTTACCATGAAAAGGAGTATTTTTCCTCGCTCGCTACGCTCGCTTGTACAATATTCAGATACAAGATGGATTTGGGAAAGCAAACGAATTCGGCAAGCGAGCCCCATCATGTACTTTGATGAAGAGTTATCACCTACCATAAAAAGAGTATATATATTTTTCCTCGCTCGCTGCGCTCGCTCGTATGATATTTAGATACAGGATGGTCTTTGAAAGCAAATAAATTAGGTAAGAGAGGTGACCAAAATATCAAAATAGATATCTTAAAGGCCCATCACGTATTTTGATGAAGAACTTTCACTTCTACCATGAAAAGGATTATATGATAAGGAGTATATAGATTTTTTCCTCGCTCGCTGTGCTCGCTCGTATAATATTACGATTTAGGATGGTCTTTGAAAGCGAATGAATCATGTGAGAGAGGTGACCAAATATATGATTTAGATATCTTTAAGCCCATCATGTAGTTTGATGAAGAACTATCACTTCTATGAAAGAGAGTGTATATTTTTCCTCGCTCGCTGCGCTCGCTCGTATTATATTTAGTTAGAGAATGTTTTCGTTAAGCTAACACATTCAGCAAGTGAGGTGAACAAATATAATTTAGAAGGAAAATATAATAGAGGCACACAATTGAACATGCCTCGTGGGCTTTATACAGTTGAATTTGTCGACGTTGGTCGTCGGCAATCGGAGGCATAATTTGTCGGCAATCTGGCCTCTACACCCCCCCCCCCCCCCATTAAAAAAGTCTAGCGACGCCCCTGGTTTTAATGTGACTTTAGATATATTTGATAGAATGTGTGTAGACCCTATTCAAACATGCCAAAAGAATGTATAATTTTCATATAGGCCTATAGATTAGGACCCTAGAGTCTACTCGTATTTTATTGGTAATTTGTAACCAATTTGCTTTGTTTCGTTATTACGCGGGATTATGGTTTTGAATTAAGTCCATGATCACTATTTAAAACGTTGCTCTGTGGATGGGTTCACGATGAGATACACATGATGCAAGGTATCCACAGTATACGGTGGTAGACTCTACTCTTTTCCATTCTTTGGTTTATGTAGGCGTTTGACTTTGTCATTCAATTACGAACTTCCTTCAAGAATTGTACGAGGTTTCGTGAAATAGAAATACAAACATGCGCTTGCATGTGCGTGATTAAAAAAGTTGAAAAGAACAGACAAGAGAAAGCACCGGTAAAACCTGTACTAAGTTTGATCTATATATACTATGAATAACAAAATGCAAATTGTTTCCTATATCGTACACAACTGCAATAAAAAACATAATTCCATTATCAAGCATGTTCAATTGTTCATCAACCATGCAATTGAAATGTGCCTATTAATATTCTGCACGCTTTGCTTTTGAGTGAAATAATCAACTGTTTGTTTGTTTGTTTTTTCTTCTTCAAGGACTGTGAATGACCAACAAAAAATAAAAGTACCTTCCTGTTATGATATTCTATTTCCGTCCCCAACCCAAAGTGACAGCTAGAAGTATCAGTAACCTTTCTTGGTCTAATTGCCACACATTAATTTGCCACACTCGATCCAGGGACCCGTTTCATAAAACTTGTTATCAATAACAAGTTGCAATAACTGTTATAAGCTACTGAAATCCTTGCATGTGATTGACTAAGTCTAAGAGCAAATTTTTCATAGAAATGTGGTAGTTGTTACTGATAACAAATTTTATGAAAGAGGCCACAAGAGAATTTATCAGGACAATAGAGTGTTGGTAATCATTACATGTATGCACAGTTGAGGAATATAATGGCGACATACAAATGCTGTGAATCATCATCATCATCATCATATTATACACGATTGTATCGACTTCATGCACTACCTAACAAAATGATACTTGACAAGGAAGTTGTGTGTGGTAAAAATCGTGTTTATTTTGTTATTTGAAAACAAAATATAGGATTTCCTGGTCAAATTCAAACTTTCTCCAATCAATTTAGCGTTTCGAGCAATCAATTTCGTCCGAAACGCTTAAAGAATCAGAATTCAAATTCGTTGACCATTCAAAAACAACAACTCGTACTCAGCGATCAAATTTTTAATAGCGCCACTCAATTTGACACATCGAGCATTGGTATTCGTCAATGGTAATTCAAATTCGTCCATTCGTATCACTTTGGATCTTTTCGGTCATTCAAATTCGTTAATGAACACTCATTAAACTTAGTGCATTCAAATTTAAAATGTGAGGTTCACACAAAGTGGAACTAAAAAAACGTTAGGGATTTAGGGGCTATGGCTCAGGCAGATAAAGCCACGGTGGAGTTATAGTCAATCTGTAAAAATATTCAAAAATATTCTCCTTCTTATCAAATCTGGTTATAATGTTGAGTTCAGGTTCTCAGAATATTTTTTTTTCTTCTGGAAATGGTGTTTGATTTCTTAGGGGTTCTTTTCCCGGTTCTCCTCTTCCAAATTATTTATTTATTTATGTATATTTGCGTAATATAGATGAATTAACTAGCGCTTTCCAATTTCATGCATACTCATAACAATGGAGCAATGTAGATAAAATGCCTTGCTCAAGGGCATAAGTGTCGAACCACGGGGATCGAACCCCCGACCTTCGCGTCTTCAGTCAAGCGCCTTAGACCACTCGACCACGGCATCTCCATGGTGAATGACCGATAGACACGATACGAGAGGTATCGTTTAATTTGAATGACCATTTTACGAATTTGATTGGCAAGAGTTTAAAATTGACCGGGAAACCCTATTTTCCTTTTTGTAATTGAGAAATCAACCTTCATTATAAATTACATTGCGTTTTTGTTTAATTCTTACAGTATGATATAGGGAGATTCCTCTTTCATTCTTTCGAACGAAATTATTGATCGTGTGCAGCTAGAGTATATTAAAGGCAATCATACTAGGCTTTTTTTTTCCTTCTGTGCATGTACATGCAGCCCTATAATAATATACTCGATCAAAAGTAGCTAATTGCAGCTCAGAGACATCATGGTTTTATACTGTCTGTTTTCTCTCTTTCCCTTCCTAAGAGGGGTTGGGGTAGGTGGTAAAATAGTAATGCTGATAACTATCATGGTTTCATCCAATAATTTTGCCTTCCCTGTTCCTCAGAAAGTATTGCTTTTGCATTGCTTGCCAAAAGGGGTTACTTCGAACCATCGGGTGATCGCGTCGGGCCGTGTAATCGCGTAACCCGACCTTTCGTGAAAACAGCCCCCTGTATTTGCGAAAGGTCGGGTAAATCGTGTGGTACAAATTTGATTTTTAGCAATTGTGGTCATTGACATAAGACTAATCTTTTACGCGAATATTCGTGAGAAAACTACCTTCAAATGACGAAGTATCGGGTAAAAAAATAAATTTTGATATTTATCCATTTATGATATGCAAGTACTTCAATTTCATTATAATTAGGTTCCAATCTGTCGAATTTTAACGTATTAACAGATTCAAAGGAAATGCCAAATATCTATCTTTTCTTTGCAATCACTGATCATGGGGGGGGGGGGGGGGGGGCTAATCACGTGCGATGATGAATTTTGAGTGAATGCGCGGGAAGACCTATACCAAAGAATTTATCAAGTTATTAATATCCATAAAGGGATATGGCTTGTAGATGTAGGCCTACGACCTTGATCTTCAAAAGAAAATGAACTTTGAAAATCTGATAAATTTAATCAACACAAAACACGTATACATTGCAATTATCTCCTTCACAAACTCTCCACTACTCCATCCTTTCCATTCTCTGCCCCCCCCCCCCCCCTCTCTCTCTCTCTCTCTCACGGACACCCTTGAATTTTCATCAAATAATCTCGCCTGAATTAATTTTTCATCTCTTTCTTCCTGTATCTATCTCTGTCTCTCTTTCCAATCCTTCCATCTCTCTTGAACACACCCTCTTGGTTGCTTCATTTTTCACCTACCCCCATATTAATTTCATAAGAGGGGGCTTCAGTATTTTCTTAGTTGTGCATGTATACATGTATTACAATTATCACATTCTTTTAAAAATTGCTGGGGATTACACAATCAATATCAAAGTACACTTGTAGTTTAAAAAAAATGGATTTGCTATGTAATGATTATTTTTCTGCATGGTGATTACAATCATGTACATGTTAAAATAGGTTCATTCTGATAAAAAGGAAACATCAGCCTTCATTCATCACTTAAAAGTAAAATATATTTCATATTACTCATAGCAATTTTTAAAAATCAGATCTGTTCACAACGTACAAGAAAATAAAGAATAGACTATACAGTTTTACATCACTACCATTCAAATGTTAATGATTCAAATTGCCAACATGTATCAAGGCCCAATAGAATCCTTTTCTACTTTAAATAATACTTGTAAATAAATCATTATCAGAGCTCATAGTCAGATGTTGTGCACAACTCAGGAAGAATGAGCTATTCCACATCCATTTAGAAGAAATTAATAAAATTAATTTAAACGCAACTGAAAACAGTAATTTTGAAACTTACATACTCATCATTCAATTCAAATTACTAGTACACTGTACTGAATTTATGAATTTTCAAATCCTCAAATGAAACAATAATCTGCTGTATGAGTTTCAAATAATTCACACACACACACACACACCTATGGGTAGGGGTTTAGTTTTAAAAAAAATAATGCAATTATTTGTTTTGTAACTTTTTTTAATGACATTGCGAAACATTTTGTATGTCAATAATAATCCAAAATTGCATATCAATAAATTTAAATTGAATTGAATAGTAGGTTGGGCTACTGCTCCCGTCCCCTCCCCCCCCCAAAAAAAGTAATTCACACACACACACACACACACACACACCTATGGGGAGGGGTTTAGTTTAAAAAAATAATGCAATTATTTGTTTTGTAACTTTGTTTAATGACAGTGCAAAACATTTTGTATGTCGATAATAATCAAAAATTGCATATCAATAAATTTAAATTGAATTGAATAGTAGGTTGGGCTACTGCTCCTGTCCCCCCCCCCCCCCCCCCCCCCCCCCCCCCCCCGCTGCATACAGGGCCATGACTCCTCACTCATTGAGAGACAGATCTCCAAAGCAGGGGTCCAATGCAATGAAGAGTAGAAGCTGAATTCTTTCTGTTAAAGAAAACAAGATGAGATTGAAAGTTGACTTGAATTAGGATAAATGCAAAATACATGTACAAATTATGGACAGTAGGAGCACTAAATATTTACCTTTGCAGACCAAGGTTTATAAATCACTTTATTTTATTTCACAGAACTCAAAATACAATTGAAATTTATACAACAGAAATTTAGAACAATACACACATTGAACAATGAATATCTCAACTTGAAATTTAATAATAAAAAACAAACTTGTAAATGAAATGAGAGGAAATCAGAAAATAAAATATAGTTTCTGCTTGTATAGCAAAAATGAACAAGTAAAGCTGAACAATTATTTGGCTTTAACATTTTTACATTTCTTAATGAAGTGTAAGCAAGAAATGTTGGTGAGATATTTTGATCCTGGTGCCCATGAAACTCAAGGAAGAAAAATATTCATCATTCCAGACTGATAAAATTTTCAAAGGAGACAATAATAATAATAAAAAAATGTTACAAATAAATTCAAAAATGGGTGTATTTGCAACCAAGGCCAGTGCCCTTGTAAATGATGCTAAACTCTGGCTGAATATTGACATACCTGTACATGTAGCAACCTTACTAAATTCATGCAGAATTCACTTACCTTCCATAACTGGAGTGGTAGACTAATTCATTTCTTGCAGAAATTTTCTTCAGTCTCAGTCAACAAGCAATCATCACCTACATCTCCAACATGATGTGGATGCAGACATAAATGCAGCATCAAGTTTCAACCTAGGCATGTTCAATCTGATGAACAAAATCAAAACAAATAAATGAATGGGATGCTCTGATCTACCTCTCAAAAAAAAAGAAAATAATTTTTCATTGGACACTGTTGGAGTCTATAGATATATCAACAATCCGTGAAGAAGTAGAAGCAAGATTAAATCAGTGGTGTAACAACCAGGGGCAGGGGAGGGAGGGACAGAGTGCCCCTGAAGGATTTCAGCGGGAAAATCCACCAAACCATCGCGAAAAAAATGAAAGGAAGGGAAAGGAAGAAAAATGAAGGGAGAAAGGGAAAGAAAGAAGAAAAGGGAGAAAGAAGAAGAGATATGAAAAAAAAAGAGGAAAGGGGGGCAGAGCCAAAAATTTCCTGGTAAGTAAATTTAGATTCAGTGGCGTAGCTAGGATTTCACTTAAGGGGGCGGTAGTCTCCCCCTCCCTGCACCCTCCCCCCTATGGAGTGCGCTTCGTGCACTCAGTGTTTCGAATGCTTTGTGTACTCACTACCGCCCCCCTCAAATGAAATCATAACTATGCCACTGATTCTTGACTAAGTTACCAGAAATT
The DNA here is from genome assembly GCA_029962745.1 of Echinometra lucunter. NCBI lineage: Eukaryota > Metazoa > Echinodermata > Echinoidea > Camarodonta > Echinometridae > Echinometra > Echinometra lucunter. Next base: position 27,470,538 of record CM057154.1, on the reverse strand, counting down.
TTGGGCGCTCCCCCCCCCCCCTGATAACAGGAACCTGTTACACTGCTGGATTAAATCATACCTAGTCTCATTAGACCTATGCTTCCTTATGCTATCTTTGAAATCTGAGCTTAAACTGTACACACAGTCACAGACCCCCGCCTCACCCCCCCCCCCCCCCTTGCTTTACACAGCTATACATCATGCAACAATTTAGGATAACCGATTCGTCAACTCGCCAACACACTATGCATGTAGGTGGGATAAAATAAACGTTGAATCTCACTGTCAACCGTTTTTGCATTGCATTTACAATCATAGGCAATCCGCCCGAAAGTCTGGGCAAGATGTTGCGTCGTGACAGGGTGCTTAGCGCAATGGCAGCGGTAACATGAGCTGCCGACGATGAAAAGAGTTTACAAAGATCGTGAGTTTATAGCACATAATTTCATGACATACAACTCAGGACAGTTCTTTGAAAATATAAAGAAATTAACGCAGATTTGGCACAATGTAGAACTCATTATGAATAGATTCTATTTTTTTGACAAATTAGCGAAATTTAAACTGTACTCACCTCTGGACTTTCCGAGACAAAGGCTGACTTTGTGCGAATCAAATGCTAGCTTTTATTCAAGCCGTTTTTCATCAAATTATTTGTTGTAGAAAGTGCGTTAAGGACGCGACCCTTCGTATATTTGCTAGCTAATTTCTACGAAGTGTCGGGTTAATGGACCCGACTTTTCGTAGATTTAACTGGTATATTTCTCAAATGGTGAACCCGACCTTTCATAAATAAAGGGGGCTTTTTTCACGAAAGGTCGCATTACGCGATTACACGGCCCGACGCGAAGACCCGATGGTTCGAAGTAAGCCTTGGAGGGCGGCAAATAATGATGGTGATAATGATGATGATGATGATGATGAAGATGATGATGCTGATAATGATAATAATAATAATAACAATAATAGTAATAATAAACAATAGAAAATAAAATTTGCTCGTCAATATAATAATTTGGATAGTTTTTGCTCTTATTCACTATAACATAGTTCATTTAGCTCTGTGGATGGGTTCACGATGAGATACACATGATGCAAGGTGTATGTATACGGTGGTAGACTCTACTCTTTTCCATTCTTTGGTTTATGTAAAGGCGTTTGACTTTGTCATTCAATTACATGTATGAACTTGCTTCAAGAATTGTACGAGGTTTCGTGAAATAGAAATACAAACATGCGTTTGCATGTGCGTGATTAAAAAAGTTGAAAAGAACAGACAAGAGAAAGCACCGGTAAAACCTGTACTAAGTTAGATCTATATATACTGTGAATAACAAAATGCAAATTGTTTCCTGTATCTACAACTGCAATAAAAACCATACTTCCATTATCAAACATGTTCAATTGTTCATCAACCATGCAATTGAATTGTGCCTATTAATATTCTGCACACTTTGCTTTTGAGTGAAATAATATCAACTGGGGTTTTTTTTTCTTCAAGGACTTCTGTGAATGACTAACAAAAAATAATAGTACATAATGTACGGTACCTTCAAGCTTCCTCTTATGATATTCTATTTCCGTCCCCAACCCAATTAACACAGGTAGCACAACCTTTCTTGGTCTAATTGCCACACGTTAATTTGCCACACTCGATCCAGGGACCCGTTTCATAAAACTTATTATCAATAACAAGTTGCAATAACTGTTATAAGCTACTGAAATCCTTGCATGTGATTGACTAAGTCTAAGAGCAAATTTTTCATAGAAATGTGGCAGTTGTTACTGATAACAAATTTTATGAAAGAGGCCACAAGAGAGTTTATCAGGACAACAGAGTGTTGGTAATTATTACATGTATGCACAGTAATGTTGAGGAATATAATGGCGACATACAAATGCTGTGAATCATCATCATCATCATCATATTATACACGATTGTATCGACTTCATGCACTACCTAACAAAATGATACTTGACAAGGAAGTTGTGTGTGGTAAAAATCGTGTTTATTTTGTTATTTGAAAACAAAATATAGGATTTCCTGGTCAAATTCAAACTTTCTCCAATCAATTTAGCGTTTCGAGCAATCAATTTCGTCCGAAACGCTTAAAGAATCAGAATTCAAATTCGTTGACCATTCAAAAACAACAACTCGTACTCAGCGATCAAATTTTTAATAGCGCCACTCAATTTGACACATCGAGCATTGGTATTCGTCAATGGTAATTCAAATTCGTCCATTCGTATCACTTTGGATCTTTTCGGTCATTCAAATTCGTTAATGAACACTCATTAAACTTAGTGCATTCAAATTTAAAATGTGAGGTTCACACAAAGTGGAACTAAAAAAACGTTAAGGCCCCCTCACATCTGACCGAATGTAGGCGGACGAAGGGTGACGAATGGGAAAAATGCACGAAATGCACGCGAATTCAACGAATTCAAATAAAATTTCCGTCAAATCATGCGATCAGTAACTATTGTCAAATTTTATCAACGGACGGTAAGCGAAGGATAAATATGAAATGCGAAGGATATCGATTTTTCGGTTCACCTCTTTGAGCAGGGGCGTAACAGGTACCTGTTATCAGGGGGGGCAGAGCCTAAAAATTTCCCGGTAACTAGTCTATGTCTAGAATTTGTGGCGTAGCTAGGATTGCATTTTTAGGAGGACGGTAGTGCTCCACCGGCGTAAATCCAATTTGAGGAGTGGGGGATTAAAAACTTTTTTAACGATTTTTTCCCTCTCACACACATTTTGATATCTATTTTGCGAGCGAGCGAAGCGAGCGAGCCGAAAATTATCACTTTTTTTTTGCTTTTGAATCGCATTTTCGAATAAAAATCCAAAAATATGACGAAAGAGCGATGCGAGCGAGCCAACAATAACCACTTTTCTCGATTTTAATCGCAATTTTGGATGGAAATCCTAAGATTTTAACGAGCGAGCGGAGCGAGCGAGCCAAAAATAACCACTTTTTTGTTTTCAGTAGCATTTTCAAATAGAAATTCTAAAATATGATGATTGTTTATGACAGATATATATTCAGAATTTTTACTAACTGAATAATTAATAATTAAAATATAATTTCTTCTTTAAAAAGTGTGTCTGCATGGGGGGAAATTTGTACACACCATCCCCTCTCTCCCCCAGGTAGGGGTGATAGATCCCCCCCCCCCCGGGAATTTACACCAAGAGGGGAGGGTGCAGGGAAGGGGGAGTTTCCCCCCTCCCGCGCGAAGCGCGGAAGCTCCGACGTTTCTTTGCATTGTTAGTCGTCGGTAATTAAGTCTCTCTTCTAAGGCGCAACTAGAATTTCATTTTAGGAGGACGGTAGTGCTCCCTCGGAGGGAGGATGCAGGGAGGGGGAGTTTCCCCCCTCCCGCGCAAAGGGCGGAAGCTCCGACGTTTTTTCGCTGTCAGTTCCTGCTCTTCTTACGCTCTCTGCCTGTTATCGAGGGGGGGGGGGCATACGCATAGCCAAAAATTTCCCGCTAATTAAGTTTAGAATCAGTGGTGTAGCTAGGATTTTCTTTTAGGAAAACGTTAGTGCAAAGCGCACTCCCTAGGCATGCTAGGGGAAGGGTGGAGGGATGGTGATTTTCCCCTCCCGCGCGAAGCGCGGAAGCTCTGACGTTTCTTTGAACTGTTCGTTGTCTGTTACCGGTCTCATACATTTTCTGACCGTTATCGGGGGGGGGGGGGCAGAGCCGAAAATTTCCCGGTAACTAAGTCTAGAAATAGAATATGCGGAGATAAGCCCGCACCGCGAGTTGCTTGTTGCGAAGCCTTTAGCGGGTGGGGCCCAGGGTTCTGGCTTAGGGGACCTGATGGGGGTCTACAGGGAAGCCATTGCGGTTGTCCAGGGAGTGGAGCACCGGGAAACTCCGGGTTTGGTACTAAATTTTCCCTCAATTTTTTTTTGTTTCCCTTTGCTTTCTTCCTTTTTCCCCTTTCCCTCTTTTCCCTCTCTCTCTTTTCTTCTTTCTCCCCTTTCTCCTTCTTTCTTTCCCGTTCTCCTCCTTCTTTCTCCTTCTTTCTCTCCCTTTCTCCTTCTTTCTTTTCCTTTCTTCTTCTTTCTTTTCCTCTCTTCTTCTTCCTTTCCCTTTCTCCCTTCCTTTTTCTTCTTTTCCCTCCTTTTCATTTTTCCCGGTGGTTTGGTGGATTTTCCCGCTGAAATCCTTCAGGGGGGGCAGAGTGCCCCCCCTGCCCCCCCGGCTGTTACGCCACCGTCTTTGAGTAAATTGCAGCCGAAGGCGAGCGAAGGGTTGATATAACCCAATAAGACGAACGAACAGTGAGCAATGGTTTGATATGGCGTGCGATTAGAAACGAAGACGAGGGAATAGATCGGGCGTTTGTCATCGTGTTGCTTCGTTAAGGGTTCTTTCGAGATCGGTCCACTTTGGCCAAAGCCCGATGAGGGACTATGCGCGACAATAACACACGAACGATAAACGAACGATTACCGCAGACTAAATAAGAGATGCGAATTCAAACAGATGACCAACGATTTTTCAATTCGTCGGGAAATTTTAAACATGTTCAAAATTTCCGCGCGAATTTGAATAATCGCAGCTGTTAGTTCAGAAGGTGTACGAACCCAAACACGAAGGGTAAATATGATTTACTATCAGTTACTATTGAAAACGATTTTTAAAAAAGTGCCTTTCGCCAGCCATCGCAAGGCATATTTCAGGCAATTCGGTTAGGTGTGAGGGGGCCTTTAGGGATTTAGGGGCTATGGCTCAGGCAGATAAAGCCACGGTGGAGTTATAGTCAATCTGTAAAAATATTCAAAAATATTCTCCTTCTTATCAAATCTGGTTATAATGTTGAGTTCAGGTTCTCAGAATATTTTTTTTTTTTCTTCTGGAAATGGTGTTTGATTTCTTAGGGGTTCTTTTCCCGGTTCTCCTCTTCCAAATTATTTATTTATTTATGTATATTTGCGTAATATAGATGAATTAACTAGCGCTTTCCAATTTCATGCATACTCATAACAATGGAGCAATGTAGATAAAATGCCTTGCTCAAGGGCATAAGTGTCGAACCACGGGGATCGAACCCCCGACCTTCGCGTCTTCAGTCAAGCGCCTTAGACCACTCGACCACGGCATCTCCATGGTGAATGACCGATAGACACGATACGAGAGGTATCGTTTAATTTGAATGACCATTTTACGAATTTGATTGGCAAGAGTTTAAAATTGACCGGGAAACCCTATTTTCCTTTTTGTAATTGGGAAATCAACCTTCATTATAAATTACATTGCGTTTTTGTTTAATTCTTACAGTATGATATAGGGAGATTCCTCTTCCATTCTTTCGAACGAAATTATTGATCGTGTGCAGCTAGAGTATAGTTAATGGCAATCATACTAGGCTTTTTTTTCCTTCTGTGCATGTACATGCAGCCCTATAATAATATACTCGATCAAAAGTAGCTAATTGCAGCTCAGAGACATCATGGTTTTATACTGTCTGTTTTCTCTCTTTCCCTTCCTAAGAGGGGTTGGGGTAGGTGGTAAAATAGTAATACTGATAACTATCATGGTTTCATCCAATAATTTTGCCTTCCCTGTTCCTCAGAAAGTATTGCTTTTGCATTGCTTTGGAAAAGGGCAAATAATGATGGTGATAATGATGATGATGATGATGATGATGACGATGATGCTGATAATGATAATAATAATAATAACAATAATAGTAATAATAAACAATAGAAAATAAAATTTGCTCGTCAATATAATAATTTGGATAGTTTTTGCTCTTATTTACTATAACATAGTTCATTTAGCTCTGTGGATGGGTTCACGATGAGATACACATGATGCAAGGTGTATGTATACGGTGGTAGACTCTACTCTTTTCCATTCTTTGGTTTATGTAAAGGCGTTTGACTTTGTCATTCAATTACATGTATGAACTTGCTTCAAGAATTGTACGAGGTTTCGTGAAATAGAAATACAAACATGCGTTTGCATGTGCGTGATTAAAAAAGTTGAAAAGAACAGACAAGAGAAAGCACCGGTAAAACCTGTACTAAGTTAGATCTATATATACTGTGAATAACAAAATGCAAATTGTTTCCTGTATCTACAACTGCAATAAAAACCATACTTCCATTATCAAACATGTTCAATTGTTCATCAACCATGCAATTGAATTGTGCCTATTAATATTCTGCACACTTTGCTTTTGAGTGAAATAATATCAACTGGGTTTTTTTTTTTTTCTTCAAGGACTTCTGTGAATGACTAACAAAAAATAATAGTACATAATGTACGGTACCTTCAAGCTTCCTCTTATGATATTCTATTTCCGTCCCCAACCCAATTAACACAGGTAGCACAACCTTTCTTGGTCTAATTGCCACACGTTAATTTGCCACACTCGATCCAGGGACCCGTTTCATAAAACTTGTTATCAATAACAAGTTGCAATAACTGTTATAATCTACTGAAATCCTTGCATGTGATTGACTAAGTCTAAGAGCAAATTTTTCATAGAAATGTGGCAGTTGTTACTGATAACAAGTTTTATGAAAGGGGCCACAAGAGAGTATATCAGGACAATAGAGTGTTGGTAATTATTACATGTATGCACAGTTGAGGAATATAATGGCGACATACAAATGCTGTGAATCATCATCATCATCATCATATTATACACGATTGTATCGACTTCATGCACTACCTAACAAAATGATACTTGACAAGGAAGTTGTGTGTGGTAAAAATCGTCGTGTTTATTTTGTTATTTGAAAACAAAATATAGGATTTCCCGGTCAAATTCAAACTTTCTCCAATCAATTTAGCGTTTCGAGCAATCAATTTCGTCCGAAACGCTTAAAGAATCAGAATTTAAATTCGTTGACCATTCAAAAACAACAACTCGTACTCAGCGATCAAATTTTTAATAGCGCCACTCAATTTGACACATCGAGCATTGGTATTCGTCAATGGTAATTCAAATTCGTCCATTCGTATCACTTTGGATCTTTTCGGTCATTCAAATTCGTTAATGAACACTCATTAAACTTAGTGCATTCAAATTTAAAATGTGAGGTTCACACAAAGTGGAACTAAAAAAACGTTAGGGATTTAGGGGCTATGGCTCAGGCAGATAAAGCCACGGTGGAGTTATAGTCAATCTGTAAAAATATTCAAAAATATTCTTATTATCAAATCTGGTTATGATGTTGATTTCAGGTTCTCAGAATATTTTTTTTCTTCTGGAAATGGTGTTTGATTTCTTAGGGGTTCCTTTATCGGTTCTCCTCTTCCAAATTATTTATTTATGTATATTTGCGTAATATAGATGAGTTAACTAGCGCTTTCAAATTTCATGCATACTTACCCTAAAATGGCATAGCAACAACTCTCGATCGACTCATTACTGCAGAAAATGCAGTCTGTGTTACTGACACAGCCAGGCATTCCTTCTTCAATGCCTAGCAAGGAGAACATCGTCAGAATTTCAGGTATAAAGATAACTGATCATGGAAATTAGTCCAGGGGCCGCGGAACGGGGGGGGGGGCTGCGAGTCCCCCCCCCCCCCACACACACACACACACTTTTTTGAGTAGACACATTGGCCTCTGTACAAAAACGCGAAAATAATTATCCTGGTTTGTCCTCTCAGCCCCCCCCCCTTTCAAAAACGCTCCGCGGCTTCTGAATTACATGAGAAATTATTGTAAAGTACAAAAACGGAACATAATTAGGCTATACAAACAAGAAAAGAAGAAGTATACAAAATACATACGAACTTAGGAAATATGAACAAGAAAAACGAAAAAGAAACAAAATGAGATCAAGACAAAAACTTAGAAGGAATTTTACAAAATACATTCATATCAGTAATAAAGAATAAAACCGAAAAGAAATGAAAAATATTATCCTGATTATGAAATGACAAAGATTAAAAAAAGCAAGAAATTTGAAAGTGCATATGCATGTATGGATATGAGATTCTATCGAGGCCACGCTAGCATCTAACAGAGAGATTCTAAATTGAATGAATAAAGTAAAAAATTGTCTTCCTTAAAACGAATTTGAATGCTCGAAACACGTTAGGCACCAGCGACTTCTTAATTTGATGCGGCAGATATTTCAAATTCTACCGCACATTAACGAAATCTTTTCTATTAGCACTCTTGATTGTTCAAAAACGAATTTACGTGCTCTAAAACGAAATTGCTTGCTATTTGTATGAATTTGATTTAAAAAAAAAAACAAAACAAACAAACACGTGCACACGTTGGTATTAATAATGCCTATAAGCATTTTCATTTATTTGATGTACGAGAAAAGAGCAATGTAGATAAAATGCCTTGCTCAAGGGCATAAGTGCCGAACCGCGGAGATCGAACCCCCGACCTTCGCGTCTCCAGTCAAGCGCCTTAGACCACTCGACCACGGCACCTCCATGGTGAATGACCGATAGACACGATACGAGAGGTATCGTTTAATTTGAATGACCATTTTACGAATTTGATTGGCAAGAGTTTAAAATTGACCGGGAAATCCTATATTTTCTTTTTGTTATTGGGAAATCAACCTTCATTATAAAATACATTGCGTTTTTGTTTTAATTCTTACAGTATGGTATAGGGAGATTCCTCTTCCATTCTTTCGAACGAAATTATTGGTCGTGTGCAGCTAGAGTATAGTTAATGGCAATCATACTAAGCTTTTTTTTTTCCTTCTGTGCATGTACATGCAGCCCTGTAACAATATACTCGATCAAAAGTAGCTAATTGCAGCTCAGAGACATCATGGTTTTATACTGTCTGTTTTCTCTCTTTCCCTTTCTAAGAGGGGTTGGGGTAGGTGGTAAAATAGTAATGCTGATAACTATCATGGTTTCATCCAATAATTTTGCCTTCCCTGTTCCTCAGAAAGTATTGCTTTTGCATTGCTTTGGAAAAGGGCAAATAATGATGGTGATTATGATGATGATGATGATGATGATGATGATGATAATAATAATAATAATAACAATAATAACAATAATAGTAATAATAAACAATAGAGAATAAAATTTGCGTATCAATATAATAATTTGGATAGTTTTTGCTCTTATTCAGTATAACATAGTTCATTTTGCTTCCAGCGTTAAGCCATTCTTATGTTCCGGCAGCATCGTTACACTTTCACTAATCAGAGTGTCTTCTTTATGGAAAATCTGACTGTGGCGGTGGTGACTGACAATCAGTCCGTCCATGGTCGATATTTCATTATGCGTTAATCAAGCAGGCTATTGTTTTATTAAGGCCGGTCCAACTTAAATGTGCACGTAGCATAGTGAGGCGTGGCGTGAGTCCATGCATGCATGGAGGGGCACTGACAAGGGGGGGGGGGGGAGACACCGGTCCGGGACCTGTTCGGTAGAACAGTAGCTGACTAACGAAAATATCAATAGGGGAGTGGAAGGGGTCGTACGTCCTTTCTCTCTCTCTCTGTATTTTTTTTTTTTTTCATTTTCAACCTCTTTCCTCGTGCAATCTTGCCCCTATATACCCTTATAGCTCTAATGTCTTTGGTATCCCTGCATGTCAATTTCTCTTTACACTTTTTGTATGCATTGGCGTGCAGTGGCGTGCAGAAGAAACAAGGAATCTGATATAGGGAACATGAGTATATCAGAGGATGGATAATGAGCAAAACTTGCGATGTTTTTAACAGGTAATTCAATCAGATAACTGATGTTTCAGTTTCATGTCAACAGCCCGATGACAGATGTGAATGTTATAGTCATGTTTACATTTATTCCAATGCAATTAAGCATCTGTACAGTCTTTTAGTTAGTATCATTCGTCATAAAGAGAAAGTAATGTTGCGTGAGCTTGTTATGATTATTTGATTCGGTCTATTTGAAAATATGATCACTTGCTTAATTTTAGGCGTATACTAGTTACCTTTATTTTATCTAAATAGCTCATTCATAATTTTTAAAGTTTAGTTGTTTATGATAGCACTATCTTATTTTTATTTCATTTTGTTTTGTTTCATTTTATTTTATGTTATTTATTTCATTTTACTTTCTTTCATTTAACTTTATTTTATTCTGTTGTATTTATTTCATTTTATTTCATTTCATTTTATCATATTATTTTTTGTTTAAATTTATCTTGTTTCATGTATTCCATTTTATTGATTTTATTTCATTATATTTCATTTTTATCTGTTTGCTTACTCTGCTATGCAATTTTTAAAGAATGTTACTTTTTAAAACACGCAGTACCTTCGTAATTATAAATAATATGATACAAACAACATAAATTCTTATCTTATTGTTAAAAATTAATCACATTGGGCTGAGACCACGGAAATTCAATCATTACCAGCGGGGTAGCAAGGGAAATATCCCGTTGCTAGCTTGCCTGCATGTCATGTCTATGCTTAAATATTCAAGTTGTTCTCCCATGGGACACGTATGAAATTGTGCATGCGCGCTGAGAATATACTTCAGTAGGCCTACAATGCATAGGGTAATTTCAGCGCTCACCACGCTCACGGAGTGCATTCGCGCTGGGCGTCCCGCTTTCCCCATTATCTATCGCGAAGTCACACAACACATACCGAGAACTCAGCTGATGACTTTCTTCTTCTCTCTCCCCCTCTCTCTCCCCTTCTCTCCCCCACTCTCCCTATCTCTCGTCGTCTCTCCCCCTGTCTTTAGATCATCTTCAACGAAGGCGCCGTATAGGGAGCATCCCTAAATTAATGATTCACCGCTTTCATCAGTTTTAAGTTTCTGCTGAACGGAGGAGCAAGGCGTAGAGGAGGAAAGAGGGACGCCTGATCGAGACGGTTCGCCCATCGCTGTGATATAGGAGGCATCCATGCCATGTCCGCGTACATTATCATGTGTCCAGGAAGTCTTGAATGAATAATCAGCATCTACCGTGCGAATGGGGAGAGCAGGAGTGTCCATAAGCATGAGGACTATATAGCTTTACATGTTCTTGGAAAGAACGATTGTCTAATCTGGAGGCGGATTGAATACCGACAAGGTATGTTGAATGATTGTAGCGGAGAGATCTGGAATACCCTGAAGTCTTGGGGGTCATTCAGTGTGCATGCATGTATGTAGGAGTCTTGCATAGCTCATGTCCTTGAAAATGGGTTGGATACAACTGCCCTTATGCATAAGGCGATCATTCACCAGCAACTTGTTGGTGTGCGTATACTGCTTCAAATTCATTTCAAACCCAATACTGCAAGGGCCTTTCTATTATCATTTCCTTGTCATCATTCAAGCATCGTTCTCTGTTATCTGTCAAGGATCCCATTCCCAGTGTTGATGTTACATTATCAATCCACTTGTACGAGCTGTAAAGCTCGTTACATTGGCCAAACCAAGCGACATTACATAACACGAGTACAACAGCACTTGAAGAAAGATTTTAAAAATTATCCTATCTAAAAACACCTGCAGTCCTCAAAGCAATCTCTATCAGAATGTACTACGCACGGCTTTCAAATTCTTGATACTGCCCACACAGATTTTCAACTCAAAATAAAAGATATAAATAAATCTGAGTAGATGGATTTTGCAGATCTTAAGTGTGAACCCTGAAATGTCTTGAATAATCATAAACTGGTCAACCCAACGGTTAGTTCTCGTAGGCACGTACATATTTTTTTTTTTTTTTTTTTTTTTTTTAGCGATCTTTACTATGTTTACATTTTTTTGTTTTTACTCATCTATCAAATTGAAATGTGGAGCATACCTTTTACTCACCTTTCCATGCGGGGCATGTTACGGGGGGGGGGGGCGGCGGGCGGTTCGCTCATGCAACATGTACCCTTCCAAACATACAGATACAAATGAAATGCGTATAAAAATGAGATAAAAATCAGTTTATATACAGTCTAAAACAGACTAGTACTACTTTAGTCAAAAGTGACACATTACTAGTCAAAATGTACTACATGTATATAGATCCTAGTAAAATGATTTGACTGGTCTATCGAATCATACAGGCATCGACACTAACTTAAATTGATTATAGTAAAATGACTAGTATTTTGGTAAAAGTCTGGATAATTTGTACTAGAAATCTGACCATTTTCACTGGAATCTAGATACATTTGACAAGAAAAGAGTAAGTGCCCATGGGATCCCGTGTTCTAGTCAAATAAGTTACTAGAATTCTGGTCATTATCACTAGAATCGTGTCGCTTTCGACTAGAAAGGTGTTTGTTCTTCGTAGAATTTTGGTCATATTGACTAGAATCTAGTCAAATTTGACAAGAAAAGAGTAAGTGCTGGAGTGATCCGGTAATCTAGTCAAATCTGACTAGTTTGTTTTTAGAGTGTACACTCTAAAAAGGATTGGTCAAGATAACCAATGTTGTGGTGAATATGTGTCCGACCAAGCTACCAAACTAACAAATATCAGAACTTCCACGACAAAAGAATGCTCCCCGAGTACCTTGTCCATGTTGAATAACTAACGTGATAAACACTCTTTCCATAGAGACATGGGGATGAAGTCAAGATTTCTTATGACAAAGGGAATATAAAAAGTGGCTTGTAAGAGCAATTTTCTTGAATTTTTGGTGACACTGACATGTGTTTTTAAGGAAACTACTTTTAAAAAAACCTATGTAAATAATTAACCAATATCATTGCTTTCAGACTGATATTACCAAAGCATAGGGATCTTGGTCTCTCATCTGTTGCTCCACCCCAAATTTGGTACAAACTTGACTAATTTTTTAGAAGCCCTTCTAGCATGTGATTATAGGATTCAAGTTTAAGTTGAAATTCTGTTGTAAATCCTAGCACCTTGCAGCCCATCCAGTGGATTACCCCCGGGAATCACCACGGAGGACTTGGTAGTAATCCTCGGTGCACTTCACCATCACGCTGCAGATGACCCACCGAACATGACGTCGAAAGAGCCTCCACCGAAGTCGAAGAAGACCAGGGTGATGTTCTGGGCCCTGATCACGGTCACGACGATCTGGTTGTTGCTCTGGACCACGTCCAATGGGAACCAACGCTACACGTGGCAGACATGGCAGGAGGAAGGCCCATCCATACCCGTCATGTGTCACCCTTCAATCTCCAGGTAAGGTCAACATTACTAAAAAGCGAACTCTGTATTTGGCTGGTTTGTTGGTTGGCTGGTTATTTACCTGACTTCTAAGAAAGCAGATGGATTTAGTCCGTGTAGTCCTTTCCATGGACCTGATAATGATGATGACTGATTTCCTTGCCGAAAGACACAAACGACAAAAAATAAGGAGGGGTCCAGCTGCGTTAAAAAGCAAAAAGTAGAAAAAAGGGTCCTCAAGGAAAATGAAGAATAACAGAATAAGAAAAGCTCAGTCGGCTAGATATTCAAGAAAGTTCGATGCAATGACAATGCTGAAGATATGAAAACAACTGAAAGAAAAACCACCCTAGTCGTGAATTCTTTATATTTTATTATTATTATTATCCCCCCCCCCCACACACACACACACAGACTCACACACCAGTACGCCATTGAATACTGGGGTAGAATCCACACTCTGAGGAGTCTTATAATAGGGATCACTTCATTTGGAATGGAAATCGACACTCCGAAAAAATAGTGGATTCCATATTCCCTAGGAGTAACTCCAACCGTTGCTTTAGAGTGGATTCTAAATGTCATATGATAATTTAAATGGGTTTCACTATGAAGTGATCCCTGATAGGAGAATTCACAAAAAGTGCACTTGGGTTTCTACTCCTGATAACGTTTGAAGACAAGGTTGATTTCTGGTAATAGTGAGACAAATAGTTTGTGAGATTTATCATTCTGTTAATCCTTGTGTCGCATCATATCAGATAGTGACAGGAAATTAGTTCAAACCTGCTTACCACATTTAGGTGCTACATGATGTGCGTTTGGCGTTTACGCATATAAATTAATTGATTTAGCAAGTTTGCCTTAATTTGATATCATTTTGAAGACTGTTCTATTCAGTCTTGATCATTAACTTTCTTTTATTGCTTATTTCAACTTTGTAAAGCGTTATGAAACCAGTCATGTGTAAGAGCGCTATACAAATGAACCCACTGTGTTGTTTTGAATATTGTATAAGATGTCCAAAACCTGCCTCAGTACTACATAGTCAAACTTTCCTCAGGTCATGATGCAGATAGACTTCTAGTGTCATGCACAATGCCAGGCAAGCATGTGGTTTATATTTCATGATTTCTAGACAATCGAAGTCAAGTGAGTTGTTTGTATTGATCAGATAACAATCAGCGTGATCATTGACATGGCTTGAATTGCATACGTCAACAACATTGCTAAAATATTCCTAATCGACCATGAAAACTGTTTATATCCAGGGTAGCCTCATCAGAATTCATATTCCTCTGTCTATCTGGGGACACTGCAATCATTACTTCCTCTAGCACTGCCTGATGACCAGGTACACACTCAGTACACCTGGGTCAAGAGGTACACTTATAGGATATAACACCTTGTGCATGCAGGATCGAACCCAGGACCTCTGGTTTATAAAGGAGAGTCAATAGCCTTTAACCCATTTGTGACTGGAATTATTTAAAGCCTAATTTGATCAGCTTTTATTCTTCAAATTGGCAACACCAACATTTTTATTTTATTGCTACATTTTTCCTATAAAACGTCATGTATCTGAAATGAATATAAATTGACAGAAATTATGATGAGAAGTCAAAAAGTTGCCAATTTGCAGGGGAAAACGGTGACTTTAAACTTTCTATCACATTGCCAATTTAAGGATTTTAATGCTTATTTTCCTTTAAAAAAATGTCAGCATCAAACAACGAATATTGACACATGACATCTGCTCATGTATTTGGTATGATTTTTAGGGCTTTGCATCAAAAGATATTAGGCCAAACCACAAAATGGGGACCTCTGTCACGAATGGGTTAACACTGTACCGCAGTGCTCCCACTATTCAGCATAACTGTCTGTTTATCTAAGAATTAAAATTATCAAAACAGATCTCATGAAAACCATGGATACATAATCGGTATCTTCCTGTTTGAAGTGGTGAAATGATATACTAAAATCAACAACGTTTTAGAATGAGGGGTGGGTGACATCGCACAACGAAGATGGCACAACGGACATCGCTCAACGAATCTAGGCTATAAAAATAAACAGGACAAAATACGCCTCATGAGCAATGGGGGAAGGGGTGGACATTGATTCATGCATCTCCCAATGAATTGAACTCGGATAACATTTACAAAAAAATAATAATAATGATAGAATCAAAATAAACTGTGCATCATCAAAACTATGCAGCTTAAAATCCAATGTTTAAAAGGAAATATTGCCAATATGATTAGTTCCCGTTTCGCTTCCTTGTAAGATAGCATGTTCTGCAATGGAGATAGGCAAAAATATATGTTTCGAAGTGTATGGTATATTATTCCATTTTTAACTCTTCGAACAATCCCTGCTTCGAACGTCCTCCCCTTCCCATGAGATTTTGATTTACAGTTTTGATTTACCCCCCCCCCCCCCCCCAATCGACGCAAACCAGGGCACCTAGAAAATAGTTCCTTTTCAAATAAAAGCTCAAATAGCTCAAATAGTTTGTACCTCGCTATGCCCAAATTCTGGACACACCACTGAAAAAGGGAATGTTTATTGAAAGAAGTCACACTGACTGTCAAACCTGCCCTAATGACAATCGGAAAATAGAGAACATTTTGCCTATGTCACGTACGGCGCACATTCAAGTACATGTAGCAATACACATATGGTATTTTAGAAGGGATGTTTTTTCGCTGTTTGTTTGATTGCTTTTTAAAAAATCTATAGTATCATTTTCCCCAGTAATCAGCAAGCTACATTCTTTATCTATTAATGAATAAAGAAACTTCAATAGCTCATAATAAAATTATGAGCACCCGACAGTGTTTTAATCATGGTCGCGTTATAGGTATGTCATACAGGATACTATCAGAATTTTGTTATAATGGCGCCTCTCTGTCATGTCTGTGGAATAAGTTACCTCAAAATATTAAGCACATACGTAATTTGAACAATTCTTATTGTCTCTATAAAGTATCTAAAGTATTTCCATAATCTTCCCGCTTCCCGTTGAAGAATATGTAACATTTTGGATAGCAATCACGAATCCCGAATCTCATGTCCCCCCCCCCCCTCTCTCTCTCTCTCTCTCTCTCTCTCTCTTTAATTTCTTCTTTTATTTTTCTTCCATCCATATGCTTCCGCCATGCATTTCTCTCTGTATTTCTTTGCCCTCCGTCCTTCCTCTGCCTCTGATTTAAAAGCAGCTTCTCTATATGTCGCATGGCTGTTGTGCATCATTAATTACGAACCACGACGCTGATTTTTCATGTGTTTTAAATTGGTATAATTTTGTGGTAAGTTGGTTTACATGTTCGCGTGCAATTCTTGAAGTGCTGTTTTTTTTTTACACCATTCCGATATTGTTTTTATCTTTTTATTTCTATATAGTTGTTTGTGAAATATTAATAGATAAATAAATGAAAAAAATGAATGAAAAAAATAAATGAATAAAATAAATAAATAAATGATTAAATAAATGGACAAATGAATAAATGGACAAATGAATAAATGGATAAATAAATGAATAAATAGAAAAGTTAAATAGATACATTATTGAATGAATGAATATATAAATAAACGCATGAGTAAATATTGAATGAAAATAAAGTACAACAGGATGACATCATTGTCAGACCAAACTTTGATGCAGGGCTGGGAATTTCGGGTATTTTTCAAAGTCGGGTACCCGTCCAAATTTCGGGCGGGAACCCGATTTCCCGCAAGTATAAACAGCTAAACACATGATCTAAATGTCCCTACAATATGGTTAAGCTTTCAATTTATAGCAGCTCAATAATTTTGAGAGATAATGAATACCTTTCTTAATATTGAAGTATACCATAAAAAGTTATACATAATGAAAAATAAGCATTAATTAGACCCAAAAGTAAAATAAAATTGAGGGAAACTCGTAAGTTTCACGATTTCTGTTAGCCCTTGTTAAAATCACAACATGTTTTTCAACACATTGGACTGAAACAATTTATACAACAGTTATGTGCCATTCATTGCAGCGTTCTGTCGATCTAAAGCTTAGAATCGAAAGGGAAAATGAACTATAAAAGTAAAAAAAAAAAAAAGTGGTTGATGATGATCATACCGGCAGTTTATTGTGGACTGAAACAAGTTATACTAACAGTTATGTGCAATTCATTGCAGCGTTCTGTCGATCTAAAGCTTAGAATCGAAAGGAAAAATGAACTATAAAAGTGAAAAAAAAAATAGTGGTTGATGATGATCATACCGGCAGTTTATTGTGAGTGCTAGATTAGAATTCAAATGTCATTCATACAATAACGGACTTAGACATGTTAGAAGGCTTGGATAGCCAATGTTCAATAGTTTTTTTCAAGGTCAGTCCCACATACTGAAAAAATTTTCGGGAAACGGGTAGCTGTTTTCTCTCCCGGTTTCCCGTGGCTCTCGGGCGGGACCCGGGAACCCGGGATTTAGTCACAGCCCTACTCTGTTGATTGCCAAATGATTTAGAATGACAAAGATAGATGTAAGATAATGCTGTGGAGGATGACGGACCAGTGGCGCAGCCTGCGTCCAACCACCGATCGTACAAGGCCATCGTTAAATGCGGGATAATATTGTATTATCCTTTTCCTATGCATTTTTATCATTTCCCCTTGCTTTACGAAGTTTACGAAGTTTACCTAGGTTTCGGAGAAATATACTGAGATAGATTTGTCAATGTTCGAGAAAAATCCATACCCGCATAAACGTACCATTTTGAAAAATTGAACTTAATATAATCTGACTCTGTCATGTCTGTATTTGATCAGATATTCCTCAAACTCTGCTTCCAATATTTCTCTGAATTCCCTGCTTTCATTCACTTATCATGCGCGGCCTGCCTTGATGTACAAGGAGTCGCCAGTCAAGAAAAGGAACGAGGCATTACCACTTTCCATCTATTTCACTTTGTACAATTCTTTTATCTTACCGAAAGCAAAACGTGCGAGCACTATATAAAGGTGATTAAATTGCTTGAGATAGCTTAGTATGCATGCATGACAGTTGAAACGAAATTCATTTTCCTTTTTTCCCATTGTTTTTATTTTTATTTTGTTTGTTTTTACTGCCTTTTTTTTCCGTGAGTATATTCCCTCATTAATGCCTTGGCGTACGGACGTACCCACGGAGATGGGGCGGGTGTCATGAGTGAGAGGGTGGGGGTAGGCACTAGAAACAGGCACCTATCCGTTTTGTATTTGAGGGGAACACTCTCAAAAAAAGGTCCTCAGCTTTAGTTATTTGGGGGATTTTTTTGGCGGGGGGGGGGGGGTTTGGCGGGGGGTACATAAACCAAAATTTGCCGACAAAAAGCCCTCAGCTTAAAAGTTTGATCATGTGTTGATGGGGAACATTTTAAAAATGGGGGGATACACACCCAAAATTTGCTGACAAGCACTTTAAAAAGGGGTCCTCAGCTTAAAAGGTTGGGGAAATAGTAAATACCCTATTGTGTCCCCCACCTTTAAAATATTTGGGGACGTGTCCCCCTGTCTCCCCCCTCTATTGACGCCCATGACTTGAAATGTACTTTGATGGAATGCATGGGAACAGCAAGGCCAGAGAGGAAGAGACTGATTCATAATTCTCACAGTCTCTTGCCTTTTCCTCTTTTCCCTTTCATTTCCTTTCAGTGGTTTCTATTATTTTCTTTCTTTTTCCCGATATTCACCAATGGGGCATGTTTTCCTGTCCAGCCATAGCAACGCCACTGTACATCCAAGTAATTTCGTCATGGTTAAAGAAGCAAAAGAGCGGATAAGATTCAATTATGTATGGCTATGTGAACCTGTCAAGCCAGGAACCCGTGTCTGTTTATGCGTGTATAAAAGTTTAGCCGCAACGTGAGGTGGTCGGGTGCATTATACTCCATGTCCTTCAAGGTCATATCTTTTCAAGGTCAAGTTGATCTACCAACAACTCATACGAACATTTGACCTTGACTTTTGAATGTATGAGGCCTGAAGAAAATTAGTGTTTCTTGTGTTGCTCGCAGTGTTGATGTCGTTTGCACCCCCCCCCCCCTTTTTTTTTAAATTCACCCATCACACATACATCATTTTGAGGAAACTACATATTCCCAGGCTTTTACTTGACTTTTTTTTCCCCTTCTTCCTCTTTCCCCTCTTTTTTGTCTCTTATTGTCCCCAGTCCCTCTCCCTCTCTCCTTCTCTCGTGAATCTCTCTTGCCTCTTATACTTTGGTCTCATTTTCTCTCTTCGTCTTTTTGTTTGCAAAGAATTGGTGGTTGTCGTTGGTTCCACATGCACGCCTCGAACGAATTAGACATCATAATTTCAATTTAGTTTATGCTTTGTACGGTATTGCTGAGACAGAAAGCGAATGAAATATACCCCCGAAAAATAACATTAATAATTGACAAGTTCAGGGGAACCATATTCACTTCGGATAATTACGGTTCCTTTTAGACTCAGTCATGTCAGTGTTGAGGATAAAGGGAGGGCCCTTCAAAGGAGAGGTGCAGGGACGTATCGAGATTCAAAACCTCAGTAGGAGTAAAACCTCTCCGCTCACTATGATCCACGTACCCACATTCTAAGAAAAAGGATGCAGTTTTGCATAACAAATGTAATAATAGCAGCAACTTTTGGGGGTGCAGTCTTTGCACCATTTTGTACTTGTATGCACCCGGAAATACCCATCTGCATTAAACATGTTAAAAGGTGCCACCATTATGCAGAAATTTTAGCATCTAAAGGGTGCGAATTTGCACCTTCCCTAAAGGGTATAAACTCTGCATCTTTAAGGGTGCAAAATGTAGCTCCTGCACTATTTTGTTTTATAATTAAGTATTCATTAAGCTTAAGCAAATGATAAAAACAACAAGGATAAACAAATCAAGCAAATTACAAGAAAAAGCAAATGAATTACAGAAATACAAACTGTTAAGGAGCAGCATAACAATACAGAACAAGTAAACAAGTAGCTCACTGCATAGTGCTTCTTTGGGTGCAAAGTTGCACCCATATAGCATGCATAAAGAAGCTTCTGGTGTTATATTTGAAGGGTGCAAAACTGAACCCTGTTTTCTATAGTATGCATGTCATCCTGCAAACTGCTTTTGCGTTCCAAGGAGGATGATGAAAGGGATGTCATGTGGATACATGGATCCAACGTCACTCACCGTTGTTCTTTCTTTCTTTTATTTTCACCCATCGTATTAATCTGCTCCATAGTTCCGCACAGACACTTAGGCCGCGTTCAAGCGACCATTTTTCACCCCAGAATCACGGTTTTGAAAGACGTTTAGTTTAAACTACGCTTGCGTTCAATCGATTTTTCGCAGGTCGTAAAAATAAACGTCTTTCAATAGGCCTATGCGTTGCAAAGAGCAATTGACTTACGTATGATTCGATAACTTGCTACTACATGTACTGGGATATAGAAATGTGACTGCAGTTCTTTTTTTTTTTGGATGGAAATCTAACAGGAAATCTTCCCTCCAAAAATGGTAGTGGAAAAACAATTACGATAGAGTGAGCAGTATAACGAGCTGTCGGGATATACAAGGCGAACACCTCAATTCTTTGGTAGATATAATGTGCGCGCGGCTTTCATGAACTTTATATTCGAGTGTTAATTAATGACGTCCATGCTTAGCATGATTTCTCATTTATAACAAATTAGGAATAATTATGTGGAGTTATGTCATGGTTGCACCTTACAAGAGTCTAGGCTGTTTTTGTCCCATACTTTAGTCTTAACTGACCGACAACATCTAAGAAATGTCTATATCTGATGACTGTATCACAACTATCAAGCTGATATCCTTACTTGAACTTGAATAACAAAAAAACATACATGTATTCAAAGCTATAGGCCTATATCTTTATATATGTTCACTTCCCTTCTACAGTTAAAAAATACTTGGTGACGCATAACATAAGACTTACAATGGATTTGCCCAATTATACACATCAACATCAAAATGGTAATATGATCATGTAATCAAAATTATTTGATCTAAAGTGACGGTAGATCACCTTACAAAGTAGATTTATTTCCCTGCTTTGTCCTTCGCATTATGATATATAATTCAGTCACCGAGAAAAGTTCAGTTGATGTCATTGTGTCCATGCACGTTTGGTATTAGCACAGAGGTCAGAGGGTGACCGATATATAGCTTTCATCGTTAGTGGTATACCGTGATGCGGGTTGGGTAGGACCTGAACCCAGTCATACCATAGCGACCTACACGAAACCGATACCTATTTGATTTAATCTAAGTTGATTAATTTATCTGCTTAATTCAAGGCTATGGTATAGCATGTCATGCCTGTCGAATAGCTTAATGAAGACAGTTGTACAGCTTTCTTAAAAAATAATATATATATATATATATATATATATATATACCATAATCACACTTACTCAAATGACATCATAAAAATCTTATATAGAATTTAAAGGAACCTTCAAAAGTTACCAAAGTATTCAAAATATTATGAGAACTAAAGACAGTTTTCCTTAACCAAAGGGGTGCCATAATTGGTATATATTTACAATTAAATGTTACATTTACATTAATGAATTAAATTCAATATTCATGAAAATTTTCTCGTCTGTGTTCAACAACAGACCGAACAAACTATAAACTTTGTACACAGAATAGTCAAGAATCGGGCGAACTCAGTGAAGAGCATTTCACAAAGTGTCTTGTCAGTGATTTTTACAGACAAATTTGCTCTCAGCCAATCAGATGCAAGGATTTCAGTAGCTTATAACAGTTGTCACTAAAAACCACTGACAAGACTTTTCATGAAACGCTGCCCTGGTTAATATGGCGGTGTGACTTGCGCATTAAGTAGGTCAGGGAAGAAGTCAAAGAAGCGAAGATGTGTCCTTAGAACAACAAACCGCCGGCCGACCGTACCGCCGGTCATCAGCGGAATTCGATCAAGAATTGATTTAGCCCAATTGCGTCTTCTCCATGCACGTCCGAGGCTTCTAACGTTCATAGAGGCAAAGAGATTCACGTGAATAGAGAAAACAATCTTTGACAGATTTCTTTTGTTTGTCTTCTGTTCGTTGGTTTCTTTTTTTTATTTCACCTTTTCCAATCGAAACTATTAAAACAGAAATCTCATGTAAATAGTATCACGTCCGATTGACGGAAGTCCACTATATACTCCCGTTTCTCACTGAAGCGGAAGGAAAATGCAAAGACGGTTTTGACCTCTTTTGACTAAATTCATTATCTACCCTTGCATACATTCAGATTAAGTATAGGGACAATTTTCAGATGATATAACGTCTAAATGCTTTATTGAGACAGAATGCTGACGATCTAACATTTAGGAGTTGTTGAGGTGTTCAGGTTTTAAGAAATCGAACATTTGCAATTGTCACCAGAAAATGTGTCGGAGAAAAAAAAGACTACGCTATAGAATTTAGCACAGTAAACGCTGTTTCTGACATTTTGGCTTAATGTTTCTGATATTTTTTTCCCAAGCACTTGAATATATATATATATATATTATGTGTGTAAGAACTATCTCTCTGTTTCTTTCCTTCTTTCCTTCCTTCTTTCTTTCTTTTTTCTTTCTCTCTTTCTTTCGCTTTTCTTCCCTCTTTAATTCGAACGAATGGATAAAATGATAGGCCCTCGTGAAGATCGACATGAATTATATATTCGTTTAATACTCAAGGAACGTTACGTAGTTTCCCTTTAGCCTAAACTGCAATATGAATACCACTGAGAAGTATAGAGGCCAAAACATGTGGAGCATTACGCATGATTATAATTATGCAGTCCTTTGCAGACAGGGGCATCAATCTGTTTTATTTGTATTTATTTATTTTGGAGGGGGACACTCTTAAAAAAAGAAAGGTCCTCAGCTTAAAATTTTGGTGAGTAATATCAAATTTGAGAGTACACACACCAAAAATTTGCTGACAAGCAAAAAAAAAGGGGGGGGGGTCCTCTGCTCAAAATGGGTGGGGGAGCATACCCTATTGTGTCCTCCACCCTTGATTTTTTTTTATTTTTTTTTATTTTTTATTTCTTTTTTTTTTTTGGGGGGGGGGACGTGTTCCCCTGTCTTTCCCCTGATTGACACCCATGTTTGCAGATGATATAATTTGCATTTTAAGGTTTTAGGGGGCCCGTTGCATAAAACTTACTATAATAGTAACTTTGCTATTATAGTAACTCTTCATGGAATACTGGATTTTGATTGGCTGTTGAGCAACATGCCATGCTCAACAGCTAATCAAATGCAGTATTTCATGAAGAGCTACTATAATAGCAAAGTTACTATTATAGTAAGTTTTATGCAACGGGCCCCTGAGGGTAATTCATTTAAGAAGGGTGACTATATAGTTTCATGAAGTCAACTCATGCACGTCATGTGCGAGATCAAATGTATGACATCACAATGCCTTGATTAATTATGTCTCCGCATTATAACTTCATGCTCCATGAGCATATATCATGATGATTACGCTGGGTAATATCATATTTGTTGTATTTACCAAAAGAAAAGATGTGCAAGTTTAGTACGGTCAGTAAACATGTCATTTCTGAGAGTACAATGATATATGATTTTCTGCAATTAGGATCTTTGTACATTGCTTCACAAAAAACGCGCCTGGAATGAAAATACTCAGCCAATTTTGACAAATTTGGTATCCTTTCTTCTGGATTCATGATCTACTGTTACCGCTGAAATTTGCCCCGCAGTAATAGAAATACGCCTGTCCGTTTCATCCAATTATCATTACTATCAATATTATTTAAAGAAGGGTGACTATATAGTTTCATGAACTGATGAAGTCAACTCATGCACGTCATATGAGCATATATCATGATGATTACGCTGGGTAATATAATATTGATGGTAATGATAACTGGATGAAACGAACAGGCGTATTTCTATTCATGAGTATTTTCATTCCAGGCGCGTGCTTGTGAAGCAATGTACAAAGATCCTAATTGCAGAAAATCATATATCATTGTACTCTCAGAAACGACATGTTTACTGACCGTACTAAAACTGCACATCTTTTCTTTTGGTAAATACAACAAATATGATATTGCACGTAAATTATTTTGGTAAAGACGAACAGACCCAAAATAAAAAATGAGAAATTTTACGTTTGTTTGTCTTTACCAAAAATTAAAAAAAAATCCCAACGGTGAACAAAGCATACTGTTCGACACGCGTCGAGACAGATATACACTCCTTTATCACCCAAAGAAGATCAACAGTTCTGTTCACAATTACTGTTCCTTAAAAGAGCAAAGTCACTCGGGTTATAGTCCTTTATTTAATCATTTTCTTTTCCCAACATCCATGTGACTCTCTTTATGTTCTACTATTGTTTTTGTACTTTGTTCTTTGTTATTTATGCCGAACGAGATAATGATAATAATAATGATAATAATTCATTTTATCTTTTTCCCTAATCATGCTAATTCCTCTAAACGCCCCCTGAATGGGCTCTTATGGGCGAAAGAAGATATATATAGCTTTCACTAAGTGCTATAAGGCTACCATAATGGTATTTTCGAAAGTATTCATAGTGAAAAAAAAACCCAAACCCAAAACATGGAGTAAAAGTACACAGAAGATGTGCAAATCCGTTGGTGTGGTGCAATTCTCTGTATGCATGCCAAGATGTTTAATTTCATTGTATGTTTAAGAAGCTATTGATCGAACTGCAATAAACGACAGATGGAACATAGACACATATTTTTCTCCTTTCAGGCCTGGCGTTTTTAATATTTGTCGGAATCCAAATATCTTGGGAATGAACGCAGCATTGGATTTTACACAACTATTGTACTTCATGTTTTGTTGTTATTTTTGTTTGTTTGTTTGTTTTTGTTAAAGACAAAAAACGTAAACTGCATGTGTTTTACGTGGGGTTCGTTTGTCTTTACCAAAGAGCATATGAACGTTTATTTATATTTACCAAACAGAAAACATGTGCAAATGTATATGTTTGTTTTTCTTTAATAGAATTAGAAAAGATGAGAACAGAAGATTTGAAATCCGATGTTGTAGTTACTCCCATAAAATTGTCATTTATAAGGATATGACGCTTGTCCCGTTATAAGTGAGGGTATAATGTGACACCTTGCCCACCCTTTTTTTAAGGCTCTCGTGTCTCTTACGAATCGTGGTTCATCAACTTTGTGTTGACGAGTCGCGTTATTACATGGTGAAACGTGATAATATCTGCATGCTAATGATACGGTATAAGAATTTACGCAGTCTAAAACTTGCACAAAAAAAAAAAAAAAGAAGAAGAAAGAAATTCTCCAATTATTTCCTAAAGTACGTCATTTTTCATTTAAATCATATCCTGCATTATAATCAAGGAGTCGTATGCAATTTCCACACTGTTGCTCTTACATTTATCTGACAAAGCCCATGTTCATTTACATAACCTGCATATAGAAGCCAATTGTTGCAGCTGACCGCATGCAATTTTAGGTGGTTTTGAAAAAGCATGCGTCGATTTTCAACATACCATTTTTTTTGCTATGCTGCAGAACTCTATAGTTGCATCTGTAAGCTTCATGGATGTGCATGAACTGTCACCACCTGATATTTTATGTAGGCCATCACACAATGTATAACATCCACGTTTCCTCGAGAATTGATTTTGTGTTATCATTATTCAAGGTTTGCCCTTGCTACATGCGGTTTGGATATAGGCCTAACTTGATATCACTGATCACATTTAGTCCATGCAAAGTAATCCCATACAAATCGCAAACAAATCGATAGGACCTATAGTACCCTGTGTTCATAGGCGGCGATCCCGGGGGAGGGGGGGGGGACGTGCCCCCCTCGATTTTTAGAGCTCAGTATTTTTATTTTATAGGCCTAGTGTATTTTAATGGCAAAATGAGGCTTCTTTCATTATTTTTTTGTGGTTATTTTTTTTAGTTCGCTCGCTTCCTCGCTCGTATAATAACGATTATCCCTCTACCACTTCTCGAAACAGATTTTCGGCGGTGACCTTCGCTGTTTCCTCCCCCCTCCCCTCACACTCGTTACATGAAATCGCCGCCGCTGCATGTGTTGTTGTTGTCACCTTATTCTACCTCCATACAGGCAAAGCCAATGTCTACAAGATAACGATATAACTATAACTAAACCTATAATCAATATATAATTTAACGTTCTTATTTCGATATAGGCTATCCATTTAAAATGTTTGAAAGAATAAGATAAGAAAATCAATTTAAATAAGAAGTGTCTGGAGATGCTTTCTCTAAAGAAAATACTTTTGAGATCCCCAGGCAGAGGGGTCGTGTGCGTCCACCCATGAGGGGCACTACTATCATTGAGGAGGGGGGGGGGGGGGCCAGTACGTCCTCTTCGTGAATGAGGTGCGAATCAAACAAGGCCATTAATTATGACGAGAAGGGCTCCAGTCATCTTCTTTCCATATCAATCTCCATTCCCTCCCCCCATTAATATTTCTGCTGATGCCCCCATACTTTTACCCTCAAATCACTCATAAAGCTAAGAAGTTTAAAAAGAGGCAAACTTTCTCCTTTATAAAACAGAACTCAATGATCTCTGGGAGTCTTCAAATTCCTTTAAAAAGCCAGTGTAGACATGATAGATTTACCTGTATTTTTTCACTCAGAAAGATGGATATAACTAAGCACGTCCAGCCGTATATCATGCATTTTCTCCTATTTTCGAGCCTGTACAAATGAAATTAAAGGAAGAAACCACGCTTCTAATTTGACTCAATAGCACTGAAATGCACAATATGAGATGAAATGGACCTCTCCTCTTTTTTTTTTTTTTTTTTTTTTTGAAAAGCGGATCAGAACTCGGAATCAATTGCCTATATAATGCACAATGCAGATTTTTTTAAATATTTTGAATCGCAAAAAAGAAACCCTGCAGTACATACGTTTCATCTCATAAATGCAAACATAACGATGTGAGACCTTACCCAAGGCTTGTCCATCATAGCAACAATAATATGTAAACATTTACTTTCTCCTTTATTATGGAAAGTCAATGTTGCACAGTGTTACCGAAACGCTGTTATTACGATCTCACACAATAACTGAAATGGAATGTCAGTGGGGATTATATAGGCATGAAATTTTTCCATTGTGTGGGGGTATGTATAATTGTGCATGGAATCATACAATAATGTGCTTATTAAAGCTTGCCCCTTTAATGGTAACCGCGCATAGATAACATGATTTATGTGCCAATAAGTTATTGACGGGCTTGCGGGGCTGGCGCGACTGCCCTTGTGCGCTATACTGATCGATTTCATCATGAGGGCTCCTTTGCTATATAGCTCGATTTCCATGCATGTTGCATACACGTCATAGTTTTCAATCCTAGACCCACTATTCTTTTCAGATTAAGATCCGCATTTATTTCCTTCTGAGACAATAGGGTGTTGACAATATAGATCAATGCAGTATAATATATTATAAAGAAGGAGGCGACACCTGAAAAGCGTAGCTTGTATTGGGGACCCTGCATGAAGACAGAATGACAATTTTTGAAATAAAAAATACGTCACTCAAAGAGCATCGACATAGACACTTTTCTAACATGAAATGAGCTCATTTCAAATAATAACAGGCTTGTAAGAAACTTTGTGATAAGGATAAAGTTTTTAAATCAAAGCTAAGACGAAAAAAAAAACCAAAATCACCAAAAAATTGAACGAAATGGGGACACGGAACAAGAAAGTTTTGGCTACATGACATTATATGACTGTTATGACGCTACCTCATTGATAACATTTTGTTGACAACTCTAAATAAGTTTTGTATACATACATGATTAAACTTTTTCTTTTGCTTAAGATTTGCCCATTATTTTTCTTAAGCCAAACTCAAGATATATAATGTAGGAGTGTTTTCTCCACAACATATTTGGGATAAGGACAATGAAAACGTGTTCTTTAAGATAAAAATCAATTCTGAAATTCTGTGTACAAAACATATTGAGAGTTGTCCTCAAATTATATTACCAATAGCTGTGGTATAGTGTCAAAAACAGAAAATTTCATATAGGCACAACTTTCTTATTCCGTGTC
The DNA here is from genome assembly GCA_029962745.1 of Echinometra lucunter. Classification (NCBI taxonomy): domain Eukaryota; kingdom Metazoa; phylum Echinodermata; class Echinoidea; order Camarodonta; family Echinometridae; genus Echinometra; species Echinometra lucunter. The sequence continues at coordinate 27,442,374 of CM057154.1, read as the reverse complement.
CGAAACATGAAAAAATGTACCTGACATAGGCATTCAGCCATTTAATGGATATATAAATTCCTTTATGCAATATCACGTAGAATGTTATGATGCCAAATTTACATACATAACCATTCCTAACCATTCTTACAGTCAAAATATTCCATTTATTTCCCTCCTTCGTCCATGTTGTCTCTATCGATCTTCGCCAGACCTTTTAAAACAACCCTGTTCTAGATAATATGCAGAATGTTAATTGTGGTCCTGAATAGGAAGTCCATGATATGTCATTCCACACTGGAAACTACACATAACAATGACATTCATCCCAGATGAATATTGATGGTGGTGTTGGGGGGGGGGGAGTTAAGAAAATGAATTATTGCAATGAAATCATATATATGAAAGAAAAATAAGGTATTTGAGAACTGATTTTAATGTTTTAATGCTATAAGTAATTGTTACTGTTAGATTTCACTTTTTCCTTATGTACATTAACTTTGTGCATGGGTTTTACTGTTGGAAATGGAAATAAATGACATGAAATGAAATGAATTTGGTTTGTTTTACCTGACTGCTAAGAAAACATGCCTGCTAGTACTGCATTTTAGGCGACAATCTTGTCCTGCTTACATCTTGTAAGAGATATACATACTCATATTTAGTATCATGATAACAACCAGGGGCGGCGCTACAGGGGACAGGGGGCGACCCTACCCCCATGATTTTTTTGAAGTGATTAAAAAAAAAAGAGGAGAAAAAGAAGAAAAAAGGGGAGAAAGAAGAAAGAAGAGAATGGGGAATGAGAAAACTGGGTCATGCAACTATATAATACCCCTATTTTTCATTTAAAACGTAAATAAAGTCACCTATTGGTCATTCTTGCCACTATCAAAATACCATGGCGCCGCCCCTGATAACAACTTAGCTAGTAATGGCCGCCTTATAAATATCAATACGATTCTCCCCCAAAGTCCTTCTGTCATTAGTCGAGAATTGTACACATTAACAGTCTGACAGTCAAGAGGGACAGACGTGGGTAAAACTCATTGTTTAAGGTATGGACATCGAGAAAGAATCGAACCCAGAACCTACAAAATCAAGAATCCTCGCAAATATACCACAATGATACCACTGCACCTTATTTTTTTTTCAATCAATGAGAACTGCAATGGAACCCATAATAGGTAAAAGGATATAAAAATCAATATGATTCTTCAACCGCATAATGTATTATAATGTAAGCAGTGGTGAAGCTGCGGAGTCACGGTCACTTCAATTCGGAAAAAAAAATGAGAGGACGATACGAAGGAGAGAAACGAGAGGGGGAAACAAAATGAAGAGGGAATTAAAGGGACGTGAAAACGAGACATATATAGACCACCTCCAACATTATCCCCTGATTGATTAAAATTTCATCCTCAGAATTAGGCAAGTGCCCCCCCCCCCCCCCCCCGTCATGATGTCGTGCCCCTTCAATGTCTGGATATACACTACGCCATCGACTGCATGTAGTGAACAACAAAGAGGTATCATGTAGCACATCCTTGCTCTTCATAAATTCATCATCGCAACTGTGACATAATTACGTCGAGAAGCGATTCGCCGCCGGCCTCATCACCTAATTATACTTTCTCATAAACCAATAGGAGATGCACGCAGCAGACTAAAACTCACGTACAAGATCCCCTATTAATGCAAGAGAACAAACATGACTCGAATGCCCCTTCTATAATATGTATGTATGTATGTATTTATTCATAGAACATCATTGACATCTATCGATATATTATTCGAATATAACATCAATAACCAGGACGATTATTACAATAATAATAGCATATTATAAGAAAACAAATTAATCATGAATAAAATTGGTAGCTAAATACAATATTGAATAATATTCCAATCAAATATCAAATCAATACATTCAAGTGGAATTAAGAGGAAATAAGCCAAGGTAATACCAGTGGAAAAAAAAAAAGAAACGCAATTGGTTGTAGACGTATGTGCATGTTGCATTACAAATGAAAAGCACAAGTTTAAAGATTGCCACGTTGATCAATAGTATATCGTAAGAAAATGGCACACTCTTGAATGAGAGCATCTTCTTTAACTGACAATATATAAATTTATCCAAACTGTTCATGTTATCAAAATTATCGTTGAAATTTTTAAGATTATCAAGAAAGAGTTCCCTCCTAAATATGAACTTTTCACATTGCATGACATAGTGGAATTCGTCCCCCCAGCCCATTGTGTGCATACTACAGTCTTCATATGATAAAACTGCTCATGAGTCAAACTCTTGGGTCGATTTGTGAAATGGACACATCTGACAATATTCTTACAAGCCCAAAAATTAAAAAAAGGAGAAAGTAAAGAGACCAGAAATTCGAGGGGTTGGGGCAGAGAAAGAAATACATGGAGAACACTTCCCCGGATTTCCACCCATACAGACTTTGAACAGAATACTAGTATGTTGTTCTCCTACATTATTTTGCTCCGACTTTTATTGCGTCAGAGATACAAGGTTAGGTTTAAGGCAGCAATGGGGTTTTAGGCTATGTCTGTTCGGGTTAGGGTTAGTTTGTTCCAGGGCAGAATGTAGAATGTCTTGTACAACCGACTTTAAATTGAATCCATGGACAATTTTCCCAGAACTCCGGGGATAAATTACCCAAAAGCCAGCTGCTGACATGAGTGTGCGTAAAAAGAGGGGAAAGCGGGAGGGGGGGGGGGGGAATGCCCCTCGATTTTTTCTTGGGGCTTGCCCCCCCCCCCCCCATTCTTAAAGTTTAATGTTTTTATTTTTCTATTTTGAGTCAGGTGAATAAATTTAGGCCAACCACTTGAATATTTCATAGGCCTAGAGTGTATTTTAACAGTTTAATGGCAAAATGAGGCTTCTTTCATTATTTTTGGCGGTTTTTTTTTAGCTCACTCGCTTAGCTCGCTCGCATATTAACGATCACCCTCCTACATTTCTCGAAACAGGTTTTCGGCTGTGACCTTCGGTGTCCCACCCCCCCCCCCCCCCCCACTCGTTACATGAAATTGCCCCCACTGATTAGTACCTACACTTTCGTAAAAACTGTTTGGCGGTGGGCTGTTTTTATTTGTGTGAATGGGTATCAATAAGGCGTCGGTCACATTTTGACTCGTAAAATAAGGATAACGACTTTTTTTTTTTTACTTAAAAAAAAAACCCTAAAGGTACGCACCCTAGAGCTACCATCCTAATAAGAAGACACAACCACTCACATGTACACACCATTATAATAGAGTACTAATTGAAAATTTCGCTATCGTTATGGTTATCGGTCAAAGTGTGACTGAGGCCTTAAAGCCTTTGCCGACATCAATCATAAATCATGGAATGTCACTCGCATGCAGTCTGAAGGTTCATGGCTAGTACAAGACAGATTTCATACCGACCCCCTATGGATGACTTTATACCCACTTACATGTTGATAGTGACGCATTATACAGACTATGGACCGCGTACAGACCATGGCCATATAATTCTTGATCATAGACTTATTGTTCTCAACAAACAATAAAAGCTGCGGCAAAGTGACAGGTATCTGCATAGATTAATCATCGTACAGAATCCTTCTTAAAGTGCTTTATTTTTTCAATAGAGATTTTGATATTTCCAAATCATTCTCCTTTCACAATAAAAGTTTGTAAAAACAACAACAAAAAGTTTCTTATGACAAATGATAAATACAACAGTGTACATTTCAATTTACAAACCCCTCATCTCACAGTGCACTTGATATAATGTATCTCATGCATGTGTATTTCATTCTATCTGTCACTGAAATGGATAATCACAGATCGATTGTGACACATGTTTTCAAAGAGCATCTTAGTTTCTTTGGTATTCACATTGAATATACGCCCCCCCCCCCAACCTACAATATACATATTGTGGATTATATAACGAAGACAGCTACGTGCGTCCCACTCATATACCTTTACCCAATTTTGACCCTTTTCACCCAAAAGTGGGCAACATTGTTTTGGAGTTTGGAAACAGCTTGTCCTATATATGTCTGCAGGACAATGTATCTAGGGCTTACCTAAAATTATCATTTCCACGAGATTGGGAAAGGTATGATACCTGTCATTTAAAAAAAGTATCAAAATATACCGTCTGTTATGATACATGAACCAGAATATATTCAGGCACCGACATACGTAAATATTTGACTTGCGTTGTTATATAGGACATTCTTTTATGCTTCGTGTTATCCATCAATACCATTCAGTGCGTGCAAATCGAAAATTTCCTCTGTGCCTGCGTGAATAAACTATCGTTTCTGAATTGATAGGGCATTGACCTCGGTAGATTTTTTTTTTAAATTCTATTTTTTTTCCTCGTTGCTTTAAGACCAGGTCATTATTTGCAAACAGCCAAACGTTCTTGTCAGTAAGTTACAGTGTTTACCTTTGAAGCCAGTTCCAGTACCTGATAATGACAAAGCTATATCCTGTAATTAAAGGTAGGCCCTTAATGAGGTAGGGATGTGGGGGGGGGGGATTACTTCCTCGCCCATTACTAAAACCCTTTGCATTGCTTCAGTGCTTGTACAATTTTGACCATTGGTATATCTTTATCTAATTGTACAAACATTATATGAGTGCTCTATTTAGTGAATTTAAAGAGTTATTAACAGATAAAGGTCCATTTACAGTGTAAAGGTCAAGATAATGTGAATTCGTGCCTACTAATTGCAAGCTAAATTATTAGCCATATCTATACGTTTGCTCCAGTTTTCCATGTCTGGATACACGTGTGAAAGTCACCTGAAAAGAGTCATAATGCAATGAAATTTCTCATTGATCTATTCAGATATCCATTGTCCACCCTCTTTTGAGCATCTAGCAGTAAAATGTAAAATGCACCTAGACAATGCCGAGACAATGTCCATTTTCCCCGTCACATTAATGATATTTTACCAATGCTGTTCTTTCCGCTAGGTCACATGACTTGCTGATACAGAGACAGTGCACAGTGTTGCCGAGATATACTCCGTTTCATGTTTTGAAGGAAATGAGTAAAATGCGCGAGTACATTTGATTGATTGATTGATTGATTGATTGATTGATTGATTGATTGATTGATTGAATTTATTTGCCAAGCCTCCAAAACACAACAATGGATATACAAATCAAATAATAACAGATCAGTAAGCTTGACCAGGATAACCCACGAAAGCTCGAAAGCTTATTTCCGGTGGGGTCCTCGATATATGTGAACAAAATAATAAGTTAAAATCGTAATATTTACATGCAGAATAATAATCAGGAATAATAATTATAATGATAGTAATGATAATTTATACAAGAATATGAAGAAGGAGAAAAGTGAAAGGAAGAAGGAGAAGAAGAAGGAGAAGAAGAAGAAGGAGTGAAAAAGAAAATAGGAGAAGTAGAATAGGAAAAAAGGGGGAGGAGGGGAAATAGCAATGAATATGTTGAATCTTTCAAAACGTACAAAACCATATAATATACAATAAAGAAAGTATTGACCTGCATGGCAGAGAAAAGAAGGTGGTCTGTATTGGGGCTATTTCAGCTATATAACATATCATTTGCTTCTTCCCTCTGACTCTCAAGTGAAAGATATTCTTTCAGTTTCCTCTTAAAATGATACAAAGTTTTCTATTCCCTTTATATCATTAGGAAGAGAATTCCAATGCTTTGTGGCAATGTAATAAAACGAATTACCAATACTACCGACTATTTCTGGTAAGTTGAAGTTGAAACGGCTGTTTCTTGTATTGTAATTATGTAAGTCGGTAACAAGATTAAAGTTTGATCGAATATTATGATTTGACCTAGTATGATATATTTTATGCACGTGGTGCAATACAAGTTGTTTTGATCTTTGGTTGACTTCAAGAAAACCAGCTTCGGAGAGTTCGCTGTAGCCAACGTGAGTTCTGGGACCAGAACAGTTGATGAATCTCACCATTTTGTTCTGTATAATTTTCAACTTCTTTTGATCAGATTTGTTTATGGTACTATACCATGCAGGGTTAGCATAGTCAAATAAACATTGAATAAGAGCAAAACAGAGAATACGTCTTGCTTTTTGATCCATACAACTTTGATATCTGTACAAAAATTTCAGACGAGAGTTCGCTCTCTTTACAACTGATTCTACTAAAGACGAAAATGAAACTGTGCTGGCCAGCTCAATGCCTTAGTACTTCACAGATTCTTTTCTCTGGATTACCTGATTATTGTATGTCACCTTAAATTCAAATGACTTTTTAGAACTACTTTTAGAACAAAACAGAATGCTTTCTGTTTTGCCCAAGTGTAAAGATAACCTGTTATCAGTCATCCAATCGACACACGTAGACAGCTGTTCACTAGGTTTTTCTTCAACAAATTTTGGATTGGGATTTGAATAAAGCAGTACGCTGTCATCTGCGTACAATAATAGTTTACAGCCTTTTATACAAATACACATGTCGTTGATATAAGTTGAAAATAGAATTGGGCCTAAAATGCTTCCCTGAGGAACACTGCATGTTATGGGCATAAGTTTGGAACGAATATCATGGATGGCCACTACTTGATGTCGATTAGACAAGTAGGATTTGAACCATTCTAAACTTGCTTGGTTAAAACCCATTATTTGTAACTTTTTTCAATAAGATGCCATGATTAACAGTATCAAAAGCTTTTTGGAGATCAAGGAGTACCATACCAACGAAGTGTCCCTTGGATATTTCTGTCCTCAAATAATCAGTCAGGTGAATAAGACATGTCTCAGTCGAATAGTCATGTCGAAAACCAGACTGAAATTCATAAATTATTTCGTTTTCTTTCAAATATTGTTCAATTTGAACACAGACCGATTTTTCTAGAATTTTGAATTTGTTATCCAACGACTTGCAGTTTCCTGTATCTTGTCGTTTTATCCATTATCATTGTTCTTAGAAATGTCATCCGGATCTTGGCATTAAGAAACTGTGGACAAAATCGTGTGCGCGGTATATGTTTAAAACCCTTATATGTAACCTTTAAAAATGTCACGCGTGTATATTAGTGACTTACATGAGGGGCACATATAAGATCAATCATCACAACATTTTTCAACTATTGTTTATTGTTGACGAATTGGTGTATATGGGGCATGTTTTAGTAGAGTTACTCTTTTGATTATCTTGATACCTTTTTTGCTTACCGCCTTTTCTGCTTGCACAAGACACGCGAGTAGAACCTTAAAGGTACCATACATACATGTTCATTGAATTGCTCTTATCATGAAAGATCACATAAAGCATCTATGGGAAGTAGAGGACATCTGGGAGATCAGAACTATTTCCGCCACATTGAACTCGTATCGGGAATAGTTTTCATTTTGACCCCAGTCACACAGCCAGACCGATTCCAAATCAACCCATAAAAAAACAAAAAACTTGGCCATTCAGTGTAACGTGTAATTTTCGATCGGTCCCTGCATGGTCATTCTTCACGTTGTTAAGGTGCTTTCACACATGATGCGACAGTGTGGTAACACGCTGTGTCACCACACTTTCTTTTGTACTATGGGTAATGGGGCGACAAAAAATGTCGCCGAGGCCGAGGCAGGACACACTTTTTTTGCTGCCTAGATACACAAAAAATGCGCACCAATAAACTTTCTAAAAAGTTAGCGCAAAAATTGTTGCCATGAGATTGCTTGCGCAAGTTTTGACAATAATAATCATAATGCTCTCTTATTGAGAGTTGACGCGTTAATACGCGTTCATTATGTGGTGACACAAAGTCCCACCATATGTGAAGATAAACGAAACACTGTCGCATCATGTGTGAAAGCACCTTTAGTGTGACTTAAGTATTACTAAGAAGGTTGAATTACTGGCGATTACGAGTATGAGTTTAATGTTTAAAAAAAATCAATCAGTTTTCAGTTGTTCATTGTTTACTACCTGGTGTGTTAATGTAGCCTTGTTTGGAAGATTAATCCTTTCTGATTATTTGGAAACCATTTTGTACACCATCTTTTTCATGTTTGAATAAACAAGGGACAAATGAAAGCGGTGGTTCCATACGGACCATGTAAACTTGATACAGGTTTTTTCGCCCATTTTCGTCACTTCTTCATTTAATTTCAAAAAATGTGCTTTCAATTTTGTCTCTGGCCCTGTGGAATGTCCGAATGCTTGTTTCCATTTCGTCTTTGGTCATTCAATTTTGAAACATCGTCATTCAATTTCGTGCTTTGTTACCCATTTCGTCAGTTGCAATTCGTATTCGTCGGTCACAGTAGCTGGGCACGAGACAGCAAAATCTATTTCGTCTTTTGGCATTCGTTGTCGTCAATGATTCATTCGAATTCGTCGCCCCCATATACGGTATACTGACAGACAACGATCCTGTGGTGTATCATACGAAATTACTTTCTGTGTTATAGAATTTAACATTATGAATAATCATTTTCATATTTCAAAGAAAAGTAGCAAACATCAAATTATATCACGAGAACGTAAAATGATTAAAGACCTGGTTTAACCCCCCATTTAAAGGCCCATATAACTCTTGACGAATTTGATCCAAGCATTCCGTGCTCGCTTAGCGGCAGAGATAAATTTCAGTGACAATTGACGAATTTGAATGCTTGATATTCTAATTTGGTCGACAACAGACGAATATGAATGACATTTTAACGAAATTGAAGTTAGGATTTAAACGCAGTTAGCTTCTCAGGAATTGAATCGATGAAATTGAATGAAGAGGTGACGAAAATGAGCGGGAAAATCTAAACAGACCATAGTGAGACATCATGAAAGACTAAATTGACACATCTCAGGCGTTGGTTAGGCATAGCATTGTTAAACAAAAGATAATAAACATTATGCACTCTCTAACAAAATTACTTCTTTAGTAATGAGAAAGTAATTTCTTTCTTTTTGCATTATAGGAACATTCTGCAAGATGATTATCAATAGTGCATTAATCATGGTAATGGCCCTTGATTATAATGAAATATCTAATTACTTGCAGTATTAGTCTTCAGCTTCATCCAGTAACTAATTGCTCTGTAAACGTGATTAGGTGCCTTTGTTGCCATATTTGACACTGGTTTCACATTATCTAAGATCATTAAATGCTTGTTTGTTTTTAATGAGCCTGAAATATGTATGCTTCATTTTTGTTTTTGCAGTATTTGTCAATTAATAATCTTGTTTGATAGAGCACGCATGATTTTATGTCCGAAACGTCTTATCAATGTAATGTGATCACCAGGGCATTTATGGCTATTTTACGTTGTTACGGAACATGCAAGGTCTCTTAAAAGTAATTCACACAAATAACCGCAGTTAGGATTTGATCAGCATGTTAATAAACATCATAGAGGAATAAGTATAGACTTGATTATCATCTCATAAAAGGAAGTTTAATTTCGAAGGAAAAAAAAATGGTGCGTCACCCCTACACTTTCAGCAGCCATCCTGCATGATTTAAACTTTTCTGTAACAATTTTGAAACTGCTATTTTCACGTTTGGAATAAACACCCATAAGTATCCTTTTCCTGAAAATTAATCATTCAACTATGATTTCTCCCTTCTATCTAACCTGGACCAATATGGAGTATTCCACATCATGAACCTACATAGTGTCCTAAGGAATTGGTGTCACGCTTGTATGTGTCATGACCTACACGATTCTTGAGATAAGCATAATGAGTTTATCATTTTTTTTCAATTTGCATACTAAAGTTTGTGTAAATAGAGTCATTTCATCCTTTAGATGACATTGCTCGACAGGTAAATACACAATCATGACACAGATACTGAGTGTACATAATCCCGAGGTTGTGAGTCACCGTTTCCCCAGTTATTGTTGAACAATTATCATTACACATTGTTCTTACGTGCCATCACCATATGTTTTATATTTTCTATGTAGCTATGTTCTTTGAACTTTGATTAACCTTTTCCATGTGGTTTTGAACATCAGTCATCTCAATCTCTGTCTAAATCAATGTTCCTGTTTAATCCGTTTGACAGGTTTGAGTTAAAGCAGGACACAAAATATTAATTTGGAAATTTTGGACATCAATCTTTGTTCAAATCTGTCTTGCTGTTTAATCCTTTTGACTTTATAAAGCAGGACACTAAATATCATTTTGGATATCATCACTTTTCATTCAAACCCATCTTGCTTTTTAATCCATATGACTTCATTCAGGACACTTAATATTCTTTTTGGACTCTTTTAGAGACCGGCTTCAACCGGGACACTAAATATTTTTTTGGACATAAGTTTTTTTTCAAATCTTTCTTGTTGTTTAATCCAAACGACTACACTCATTATTTTGAACATCATTTTTTTTTTCTTCGATATCGATCCTACCGTCATGTCTGCACTGAACGTATATAGTTCCTCGCACTCTTTGACCCCCTAACATGATATGCAGGGACGCATCCGGGCTGGGTCATGAGGATACGGACTCCCTTTTTTAATTTTTGATTTGTCGTTGTCTTTTATTGATACGCATTTTCGGGTTTAATTCAGCAACGTCGACAGCCCACTGATCTGACATGCAGCATTTTTCATGTATATTGATTTATTCATACAGCTTATTCATCTATTCGTTTGCTTGTCCGACTTTGAGGAAATTTGACCCCCTTTTAACAGAATCCCAGCGCCTCTCCATATCTTTCCCCGATGACAGAAAAGAAATACCCTGTCCCGTTTGATCTAAATAATTGCAACACCATGGTCACGACATTGCCTCGCTCCAATCGTGCTGTTCGCCAGACAGGGCTAGGCATACCATGCATGCACACGTGTTTTCACTGCACCACAAGAAACCCTGCTGAAATTATCTTCAGTAGACAACTCCATTAAACTACATCCAGGCTTAGCCTGTTAAAGGGATGAGGGGATGGGATATATTTAGCAGAAGGCATAGCATACAATTGAATGTAAATTGAAAAGTATGTAATGAAAGGTGGACGATGTCGTCAACTATCATGACTATAGATCATAGAGCAGTAATGAAGATAGATAGTATATGCTATCGTATGCTGCCATGTACTAAGGAGGGTAGCTGGTATAGTATACTCACTATGGAAGTAAATGGTATAAAAGTAGAATATTATTGGCTGAGGATCATGTAGTAGCTTTGAAGATATATAGTAGGCTATAGCATACTACCATTGATTAGTGTACAATGAAATATCAATGGTATGGAATATACTACTGAATAGTTACATGGTATATCATGTTATCAAAAGTATATCTAGTAGAGTATAATATACTGCTGAAGGTATAATAGAGGGTATATTGTACCATGGCAGGTAGCTGGTATGGTATACTATTGCAGGTCGAATGATAATACTACTGAAAGGAGATGGTGCATATTACCACTGAAGGTAGATGCTTATGGCATACTTTTGAAAGTGTATTTCAAACTGTTGAAAATGGATGAAATAGTATTACTATTGAACGTAGATGAATATACCATGGGAGGTAAATGAAATAGTATACTGTTGGAGTCAGATGAAACAGTTTACTATAGGAGGTAGATGGTATATAGTAGACTATCGAACCGAGATGGTATGCAGTATACCATTGATTATATTGACGAGACATAGTATACGTAGATTTGTAGTACATACGAAGGAAGGTAAATGGCAGAGTACAATCTTGAAGGCAGATGGGCTAGTAGATACATCGTGTCTGATAACGCCCCAAAGCGAGTGTCAATACATATGAACAAAGAAAGCCAAATGAATTTACACAATTCACAATGTGGAAAAAGTATTGAGGTATATAGAGAGAGAAAATTACAATGGTCGAAGTTAAACTTTTGTTATTAGATTATCACCGATTGCTTATCACATTGTCCTTTCATGGTCTTTAGATAGTGCAGAAAGTTTTAACTTAATAATTCTCACTGCATCGATTTCACTATAATTATAGTAGAACATAATTGATAATGATAATCATTTTATATATAAAAAAGGAGAAACTTCTATTTGCATAATTGTTATGACTCTCTAGCCTTAGAAATTGGTAATTTAAACTCTAAAATTACTCGTTTCGAAGCTTCCATTTGAATTTGTGAAAGGGAGAAGGTCCCAACACCACTAAAACGGGTCTTGATTTATTCAGAAAAAAACTCAGACAGAATGTTTCTATTTTCATTGGGTGAATATTATTCTTTTAAAAAAAAACACGACTGTCTTGTAAACTTATCAAAAATTTAGATTTGATATTTGTCCACGTTTTCGTGGAAATTCATTGGGAATTAACATGTTAACACAAAAGAACAACAAAAACAAATGTAACAACTTAAAAATGATATGATGGAGTTGCACCCTTCTTCCTCTCATTTTTTGTTTCAATTTCATGCATCATCTGTTAAAGAAGAATCGCTGCTCTATATTTCTTATGAAAATAATACTATAAATGATTCTGAAAGGTTCATTTGAGATGGCATTTAGCCAAGGGAAGGATCTGTATCGTACCCCAAAGACACCACACGATCTGTGCATGGGTGCCATGGCGCCTATAGGAGCTCGTTTTCTTTAAGCATTCAAACGTAAGCATTAATGTCCACGCTTGTGTTGAAACAACTGAAAGAAAAATGGAAAGAATCATGGCCGTTTTCTAGTCCCAAGTCATTCAAGTGGGAAATGTGCATTGAATAGTGATTGACTGATTTATATGGAGCGCATAATAAACAAAAGAGTATTTCAGTGCGCTTTAAAAGAAGAAATAAGCCCCTCCCGCCCCCAAATACATACATAAATAAATAAAACAAAATAAATAAATTAAAAATAAAAAAGATGAATAAAAGTAATAATGAATAAAATGACTTTAAAAAAGATGAATAAAAATGAAATTAGATTAAATTCAATTCAATAAAAAAATATTTTAAAAAACAACAAAAGGGCAAGTACGATTCCAATTTCATTTTTAAATCCACAAACTTAAGTGACTCTAAAGGTAAAAGAAATACACAGTGATGTAAACAAAAGAAGAAAAACAGAACAAACCTTAGATGATTACTTCATCACTTGAGTATTACACAGGATATGATACGTAACATGGTTAACTAAAATGTGCCAACATTACATCTTCATTTCATACTCGTAAAATCATTCGAAGCACGGGTATGCAAAAATATCATGTAAGAATTGCTATACGTAAATTGAAAAGGAAAAAGGGAGGAGATAGTCATGGGAGACAGACAGAGAGAGAGAGAGAGAGAGAGAGATACTGTGGTACATAATTTATGTTTTAATAACCTGTATTCTGCTAGTTCGTTCCTCGCCGATTCTTATACCATGACTATACGCACACTGATGTAGGCTTGGTGGGGGTGGGGGGGGGGGGTATCACTTCATCATTGTCAGTGCATCGAATTTTGTTGAATATCTAGCCGATTGCCCCCCCTTTTTTTTACACTGTTATTCTTCATTTTCTTTGAGTCTCCCTCTCTTTCCTTTTTTTTTCTTCCACATAAAACAAAACCCCCTCTCCATGCCTTCTCCTTCTCTTTCGTTGCCTGCCTCTTCTTTGTTAATGAATAGCGATATCAAAGTTATTCCGTGGGATTATAGCTGAAGTCATTGCTCTCAATCGATGAAGGGAATTCCTACCATCGTCGCCTCCAGACGAGATTGGTATCCAATTTTCACATGCTCAAACCCGCTAAAGCATTTTGTGTTGCAGAGACTAAGTCACCTTCAATCATCTCTCTACAAAGTTGTTATAAGCAATTTATGAATTCGTAAAGACACCCAAGGAAGGCATGATATAAAGGGTGTGATTCTGGTGACAGTGACTGAGCAGGCCAAGTCGTCTTAACTCATTTCCTGCTGGAACCAGACGGTTCTTGTATTACGCCTACGTAAAAAAAAAATCAGTTGTCAGTGGGCTGATGCCAAGTAAAGAGAAAAGTATGAAGAAAATGCAACTTGAACCTGACTGAAAGGAGAGAGGGGGGGGGGGGTTCTCAAAGTCTCTTATACAGTTTTGTGAATGTGAATCTTAAGGCACCCTGTCGTTTTTATCATTATTGTTGATATTATTATTATCACTATTATTATTATCATTATTATTAATATTATTATTAATATTATTATTGATATTATTATTATTATTATTATTATTATTATTATTATTATTATTATTATTATTATTATTATTATTAATATTATTATTATTATTATTGATATTATTATTATTATTATTATTATTATTATTATTATTATAGCATTATTATTAGCATTATTATCATTATCTTTATTGTTATCATCATCATCATCATCATCATCATCATCATCATTTTTATTAATATTGAATACAAAATGAGGATTAGAATCTTGAAGGCTCAAATAGGAGTGGCAAGTGAATTGAACAAATCAGGTAAAAATGGTTAATACCGAACCTTAAGTATGAAAAAAAAAACGGTTCGAAAACAGATTTCTTGAGAAAAGTTTAAAAAAGCAGAATGCATGGTATGCTTGAACGGGTAATGATACATGTACAGGATTGGTAACATTTCTCTCGAAGATTGAGCAAATGAATGATCCGACGAGATAGCTGTTGTTTATTCATTTATTGTTGACTTATTTGTTCATTCATTTGTTCATGTATTCATCTATTCACTTATTCATTTATTTTGCTATTTTGGTCTATTTATTTTATTTACTCACAATCATATTTGATTTTGTTTTATTGTATTTCATTTTCTTTCAGTTATATTTTACCTACTTCCATTACATTTTTTACATCTCATGTCAAGGAGATTTACTACACACACTCTTAAGTTTAAGAATGTTATTTGATCGAGCAGTGTTGATGCCGATGCAGACAGATTGCTTTATTAAATTGCATATCTTGGTTTAAAAATCCTTTGGTGGGAAGACCGTTCAAAAGATATATTCTTTGCAGCATCTGTGCTATGCAGAACATCTACTAGAGACAACTTTATAGAAGACAATTGGGAAATTTAGGACGAAATAACTTTTAAAATTCCCTTGAGAAGTAATATAGAGTAATTAGATTGCACATTGAAAGACAACATTTATTATGTGTTTAAGAAATGATCATGGTCTTCGGAAGAAGGGGACAATGGGGGGGGGGGGAGGAGGAGAATGTACCCATGGTTCCTCTTAAATTACGTCCCTGTACATGATGGTGAGGCAGATAGACATCATCTCATCAAGCTGTCGGTTTTGTGGGTGAGGAAGGGAGGGGCGGGGGAGGAGGTGCCCATGACCCCTCTTTCTTAAAACTCCTGTGCATGATGATAAAGGCAGATAGACATCATCTCATCAACCTGTCGTTCTGTGGGTGAAGAAGGTGGGGGCATTGGGGAGGGGGGTGCCCACGATCCCTCTTTAATGAAGCTCCTATGCATGACGGTGAAGGCAGATAGACATCATCTCATCAACCTGTCGTTCTGTGGGTGAAGAAGGTGGGGGCATGGGGGGGGATGCCCATGATCCCTCTTTAATGACACCCCTGTGCATAGGCAGATAGAAATCTCATCCATGTCATCAAACTTGCATGAGGAAACTGTGTTTCCAATCAAGCAACGTTTCCCCAATGAAGGAATGCCGGGGGAGAGATTGAGAAACCGCTACATGCCATCTCGTCTACCCTAATAAGCTCCATTAGAAGGTTGTTGAAATTAATTCACACGACGTCGAGGGCGATCAAGCTCCCTTAAAAAAAGAAATAAAGGAAAAGGGAACATTGTACAAAGTGATGCCGGAGAAAAATTGCCCAACGTGAAGATATTTATTTTTCCTCTCCACTAATCGTACTTTACACAACCCCGATCTGTTTGATTTTAATTCAGAGTGAGTCCAGTTTGAACTTTAATAAAGAGGTTTTTTTTTTTTTTTTTACATACGCCTGATAGAAAGGCAGTTTTCCTCCTGTTTTACAATTTTTATCTTGAATATTACATGATTGATATACATGTCTCAAAGTGATTATATTCAATGTATAAAATACGAAGAAGAGATCTGATTTGCCTGTCTTCATGAGGAGAGACGTTGGCAGCAAGGGCGTAGATAGCGAGGGGGGGGGGGAAGGGATGCATCCCCCCCCCCCCACATTTTGAGGTGGACTCATATATGTGTGTACAAAAATATGTACGAATGAGCTAATCATTCCCCCCCCCCCCCCCCAGGTATGAGGACATGTCTACACTAATAGTCGGCAGGAATGAGTGAAGCTGTGAAAAAATGAAGAAGGGAGTTTTGCCGTCTGCGAGCTGTATGTCAACTTTTGAGCCACACTGAGTAGGCCTAATTACAACGATTACCAAAAATTTGGTTAGAAACAAAATTAACCAATTGTTTTCTATCATTGTGAAATTTTCTAACAGTTTTTTTTTTTTTAAAGCAATTAGCATTTCATAATCATCAATGTAGATCAAACTTACCCTGATTCTGGGGAATCTTGACTTACCAGTGCTTGCTGTGGCTGGATGTAGTTCTTCAAAATTCCGGGGAAAATATAAATTGATGATATATTGGTTTCCCTCTCGTCCTTCCCCCTCATCTCGTCATCAGAGGGTCATTAAAATTGATTCATACGAAGGCGAGGGTGACCATAAGCTCTAAAAAAAGGAGAAATATAATTATTGTTACCTACGATGCGTGTGAAGTACAGTTTACTTTCAACTATGCTTTAACCATGGATCCATGCTTTAACTTATGAAGTCCAGCTGATTGTATTTTGTTGGTGTGTGTGCGCGCGCGTGTGTGTTTTAAGTCTTTTTATACATAAAATTAAAGGTTTTTTCTCTCCCTCTCTCAAATTCAAGGCAATGCTCAGAGAGATTTTTACATAATTATCTTTAAAATTTGCCTCCGGCATTTTTCAAAAGTAAGGAGACTGATGTTACGCCTCGCACCAACACCCCACAGCTCTCATACTATATACTTCACTGACTGCACAGTATAACAGATACTCCATAATTTGTATCAGAAAAGTGTGCTAATGTAACGAGCTCTGCAAACGCACCACGTACGAAGATGCAGACGAATACATTACAAAAACAGCTTTTCTTGAAATGTGATACGTCGATGCCTTCTCACCCCGCTATCTTCCCACCCGACGTAAATCAATTTAAGATCGTTCCAGGTACATTTCAATCTAATTAATCCGAAAGCAAATTAGTTGATGCGAGCGTAAGGAAATGCCATAAGAAACTCTGCCTTGTGATACGAAATTTTGGAAATTAAATCAAACGGTCACCCTTAAGAAAAATAAATGAAATGGAAAAAGAAAAGGCGGCGTTGAATTACGGGTATGGAGTGTTGAATTTGAATTTTCAATGAGACGTTGAAACGTCCCGCGGTGTCATGTTATGCAGCTCAATGTAAATATCGTGTATCTCGCATTCTCATTTGGTTTACATGACCATTATCTGAAACGGGAAGAGGGTGTGGGTGCTTTTGTGTGCGTGTGGACAGGTACTGCTATGAGTTCTGTTTATCTGCTATTAAACATTATGTCATGATTGCAAAATTATATTTAAATTGTTTTATTGATTTGAATTAATTGTTAGAGAGCATTTTGTTAGATCATATCAAGCCCGCCACAAGTTCTTGTTTCAGGGAAC
>CM057154.1:27401594-27424262 GCA_029962745.1 Echinometra lucunter | reverse complement strand
CGATGAGGTATATGAGCAGCGTCAGGAACACGTACAAAGCGATCAAAGAAAGCAGACTGATTCTTTCCTCTAACTGAGGTTCTGTTACACGATTCATATTTAGCGGTGTTCCTGCTTTCCAAATGAATCAAAATCCCATAACTAAGACAATTTTATGAGCAAAATAACGGGATTCTTTCTCGGAATGATTTTGTTCGGTGCAGTCACGTCAATCCATTCCTACGTTAGATTGGGTTCAAGGCGTTTTCAACATGTTTTCTTTTGGGGGTGGGGGGGGGGGGGGGCTACTCTTCAGGGCAGTGCCAGAGTACTAGGATCTCGGGAGGGGGAAACCTTCTGGAAAAAAGAGGTAGGGAACGTCATCAAATATCCATCAGTGTTGGCACTAGCTGGAAAAATATCTGATAAATACCAAAAAAGATGAGGGGCAGGTGCATTTTCTTTTTCATATGATAGAGAAGGGAAGAAAAAAATGCGGACAACAATCAAATCAAAGCGAAAAAGAATTTTCAAATGGTAAAAATTGAAGAATCCATTTAAAATCACAATCTGTTGTTGTTATTTTAGTTTTAATGGTGCTTGTCATTCAATTTTAAATATTTATAATGCACTGTCCTTTTCTTTTCTTTTTTGGCAGGCAATCAAAATTGACTATTTTTGCCACTTATTTTTCAGTCATACTCATTTTATTTTTTTCTCACCTTTTTTCTCTCTTTCTCTCTCTCTCTATCTCTTAAAATTCTTCTTTTCTCACTTCTTTATTCTCTCCTTTTTCATTTTTTTTCTCTTTTCTTCATGGCTCCACTATATAATCTTTCAGACTTTCACAAAAAGGAATTGCTAGGCAAGTGATAGGCTTATGCAGATGTGCAAATACAAAGCACATAAAATAAACCAACTGAAAAAAAAAGGGAAATAAAAGTATGGCAGTAGCAAGTCATTCAACACTGCAAATAATTCATATGAAAATTTGTTAACCTGTAGGGCAAATAGGGTGTAATATTACACCAGCTTGTGTAGTATCCAACCACTTGGCCCCTCCCCCTTCAAACAAACACAAACATGCATCCTGCACAATTTTCAGGATCTTTTGAAATCCTTAACTCCACACAAAAAATATCAATATCAATATCAGCCACACATGTATACACTATGGCCTATGCAGAGTCTTGCACATTCATACTAGAAGACAAAAAGTTAAATGAAGCATTCATGGACTTCTTATTTAGATTAAGTGTATACAAAATATACTTTAATATACATCAGATCAAGTCTATCCCAAACACAGCAAGTTCAATATACTGACTTCACATAACTGATGGCCCCCATGTTGGCCTCCTATGTAAAGTATTTCATGGAAAATTACACATGTTAACAAGTTCATTAGCAGAGGAAAAGGCAAATCTTTGATTTAAAAAATTGTGAAAAGTAAAATCTATTCATATTGCACAAATTTACAAGCAAGAAATACAATTTTAAAAAACCCTGTGAAATCCAATTTTACAAGTAATAGTAGCAGGCAATAAACTAGTAGGATGGGGGGGGGGGGGGGGGGGGGGGGTTGGATGTCCGGACACTTAAGAAAAATAAAAACCTCTTTTGCCTTTGGATTTCATGAAATATATGCATGAACTGGCAAAGAAAATTGTGAATATTGCTGCTCTGTAAGATTGTCCAGCATTACATTCAAACAATTTATAATACTATTTGCAAAATTCTTGAAATTGCCGTCTTGTCCTGGATTGCAACCTGTCCGGACAAACAACAACTGGGTATACCAGATTCCCTATTCCAAATGTTTTCATAATTCAAATTGGAGCTTCAAAAGTCAACCTGAAAGAGGAAAGCAATACTACATTTAATTCATTGCTATTATGGCAAGTACTGTATCAAAATGATTGTACAAAAAGGAAAATAAAATTTAGCTAATGACTGAATGTATTATGCACTATATACACTTGAATACTATTGAGTAAGCTAGCCCCCCTCCCCTTTAGAGACTGAAATTTAATCCAAGGCAGTTTTATTCTCTTTTTTATATATATATACATATATATATATAACAATGTCTGTTCAAAATCTCTTCAAGCTTCAAGTTATTTTGTCTATGATAGAACATGTCCCCCACCCTGCTCTCTATTTAAACAGTTCTAAAAAACTTAGGGTTTGCAGGCAGTTACCGGTAACTGTTGTGAGTAGTTTCATGTTCCATATCACCACTGGCACATCACTTCCTTGGCTATGGTTTGACACTAACAGGCACCTGGGACAATGGGCATCCAAAATCTAGGTCTGTTCATCCCAATTTTAACAATTTGTGACAGAGGGTCCACATTTTGTGGTTTGGTCTAAGAACTTTTGATGCAGAACCCTAAAAATCATACCAAATACATGAGCAGAAAGAGCAACAAATTCTACACATATTGTGCCTGTTTTCGTTGCATCAATATTTTTGTTTGATGCTGAAATTTTTTTAAAGGAAAATAAGCATTAAAATCCTTAAATTGGCAATGCGATGAAAATGTTAAAATTAATGTTTTTCCCTGCAAATTGGCAACTTTATTACTTCTCATCATACATTCTGTCAAAGTTATATTTATTTCAGATACATGTTTTCAGGGAAAAAAATACACGGGGGCGGCGGGCGAATTCGCCCCGGAAACGCCTGAAAGAGCTCCCGAAATCGGCCGAAAAAATGATTTCGGGGGCGACTGAAAATTAGAAAATCGCCCCCGAAAGTTATTGGTGAGAATCGAGCAAGTCCGTTCCTGAACCAATCGCATTTTGCAGGAAAGTTTCAGCACTGTTGGAAAGGTAAGCACTATATAGGTACCAATCCTGCAGACGCAAGCTGAAACCCTAACCCTAATCCTAACCCTAATCCTAACCATAACCCTAACCCTAACCCTAACCCTAACCCTAACCCTAATCCTAACCCTAATCCTAATCCTAATCCTAATCCTATGAATATTTAAGAATATTTATGAGCTTGCGTCTGCAGGATTGGTACCTATATAGTGCTTACCTGTTGGAAAGCCCTGATGAAGCGCATGGCACATGGCACATGCGCTTGATCATGCGTTCTTCCATCAGTTGCATGAATCTTTCCCGCCAATGCGACTAAGACTGCCCGTCGCATTAACTTTGGGAGCAATAATACAGCCAAGCTCTCGGTGAAAGCTTTTGTGGCTCAATTATTCAATGGGTGTGCTCAAATCACGTGTAGGGAGACACTCATGAATATTCAAGTTAGATATGAATATTTATGAGCTTCAGATATGAATATCTATCACCTTCAGATATTGTGAATATTTATAAGCACTTCCACATACGTGTGGTGCTATAGTTACAACTTTAGATAAAAAAAAATGATATATATCTTTGTTAGTTAGTGATTGCACAATCAGCTAGGTAGATGATGCTCATAAATATTCACACCAGATATGAATATCTATGAGCACACCTACATGTACATAGAAATGGATCATTCTTGCAATAACTCAGTAACCATATGATGGATCAACTTCAAGCTTGGCTCATGTATGCATATGGGAGGGATAATGGTCGATCAAATTTTTGGGTCTCAAGGTCAAAGGTCAAAGGTCATAGAGGTGATTCATGTAGATAGAAATGTATCGTTGCAATAACTCAATAACCATTTGACAGATCAACTTCAAAATTGCATCATGTATGTGTATGGGAGGGACAATGTCTGAATAAATTTGGGGAACTCAAGGTCAAAGGTCAAAGGTCATAAAGGTCATTTTGTACATAGAAATGGTTCGTTCTTGCGATAAGTTAGTAACCTTTTGACGGATCAACTTCAAACTTGGCTCATGAATGCATATGGGAAGGACAATGATCTGATTAGATTTTGGGGACTCAAGGTCAAAGGCCAAAGGGTGATAGAGGTCATTATATACATGAAACTTGCTCGTTCTTGTGATAAATCAACAAATCTGTGACGTTTAACTTCAAACTAGCCCCGAAAATAGTAGCCCCCGAAATGGGAAAAGCAGCCCCCGAAAGTTGAAAAAGTAGCCCCCGAAAAATTGTATAAAGCTCGAAATGGAGCCCCCGAAACAAAAAAATTAATTTTTTCCCTGCATGTTTTATAAGAAAAATGTAGCAATAAAAGAAAAATGTTGGTGTTGCCAATTTGAAGAATAAAAGCTGATCAAATTAGGCTTTAAATAAT
Source organism: Echinometra lucunter (assembly GCA_029962745.1). Classification (NCBI taxonomy): domain Eukaryota; kingdom Metazoa; phylum Echinodermata; class Echinoidea; order Camarodonta; family Echinometridae; genus Echinometra; species Echinometra lucunter. The sequence goes on along the minus strand of CM057154.1, from coordinate 27,420,064 downwards.
TCCTGTCATGAATGGGTTAACATTCATTAGTCTCAGTGCATACAGACCTGAAGACTTCAATCAGGCTCCTATGACAAAAGGTAGTATGGAGTCCTGCTTAGCCCTTGTAATTGCTACTGACAGCTATTTCAGATGAACAAACTGTCAAGCAATGCAATGATCATTTATGTTTATATATATATATATTCATTTATTTCACTCACTGCATGCTCAAAGCTGTTCTAAAACTATGTACAGTAGAAAACTCACAAAATGCACATAAGTTTCTGGTTCTAAAATATCTCAAACGGTTGGATTCAGTGTGTTGAAAGAAAAAAAAAAAAATTCTACTTGAGAACCTATTCTTCAAATTCATTAAATTGAACAGGCTAAATCTAATCAGTTAGATATAGAGCAACGGGGCAGGCATAATGGCTAGGATACTAGCCCAATAGGACTTCATCTGATTTTGCAGCCATAGACTCGGTACAGTCAAGGGTTAGGCCATACAGTTATCAAGTAATGGAGCAATAAAAATAATACAAAACCTGCTTTGTGAGATCTATCTTGTTTTTCTTAGGGGAAAAACAATGGTGCACTAGTACATCTTTGCGTCTAGTCTGTGCAACCCGACCCGTATATATTTTTCAAACATTGGTTCACATTTCTAATATTTAAAAATACTTCCTGTGGATATCATACTTTTACACTGGTATTTTCACACCATAACCCTTATGTTTATCCCATTTTCAAGTAGCAAAAATGATTAAAAGAAAAACTATAAGAATGTTAACCAATGCCTTTAAACCCGACATGATAATCTTTAAAAGCAGCCGTTGTTTTCCTCTATAAATATATGACCCATCCATGACCCAACTTGCTTCCATAATGCTGAAAGGTTATGTACAGCCATTGGTCGTTCCTTACAATAATCAAGTAATAATGGGGCAACTGAAGAAGCAATGATACTAGTTCCACAAGAAGATCTTTCCTTTCCTTTATGTGTTGACAGAATCAAAGGCACCCACTTCCTGCACTCATCCTGACATCCAGAACCCCTTGAAGCAAGAGCTGTCACTAGCTATGTATAGGATCCTTTCTGTTTTCATAATACTGAGATGTTATGTACCATCTACACAGCCCTGGTTGCTCTGTCAGATATCAACCAGTATGGCAACCATAAGAGCTGTCAGGTATTTACCAATCTGGCAACCATACTGGCATACATGTTTATAAGATAGTTGTTCTGTCAGGTATTCACCAATATAACAACCGTACTGGTACACGTCTCTATAGCCCTACAAGATCTTTCCAGGATTCATAATGTTCAGAGGATCGATAGTGCGTTTGATGTCCTTCATGATGTTGATCCCGACATCGCCAATCTCCTCAATCAGGAGCTGTTTCTTGCCGAGGCCGATCCCATGCTCCCCTGTGCAGGTACCCCCAGCAGAAATGGCCCTCCTTGACAACCAGAGCAAGAGAAGAAAAATCAAAATGGTTTCTTCTAACTGCATAATATTCTTGCAATCATATTCTTCCAATCAGTGAAACTATTACAGTTTTCTTGTTTACAGCAGCTTTTCTAGACAAGATTACACATACATATTCTTCCCTTTTGACAATTATCAAGTATCAACTATTATTTCTTTTCAACCAGAGCGGTTGTTTTTAAACTTTTCATGGATAGGTTACTCACTGCTCTTGTAGATTTCTTTCACCGCTGCACAAATAATTAGTCACTAATTTTCATTTTTTAATTTGAAGGTTATGACAAATAAATACACAGCTCAAGTGGAAATTTAGGTGATCTGATGAGTTCATTCCAACATCTTTTAACATCGATGTCAACAAAAGGCCTGTCTATGATGGCACTAGATTTGTGTCATAAGCCTATATGCTTTCAGACAGTGGTATAGAATGGATCCATTTAGGGGTTGCTTTCATCATTTGGGTGGGCACTGGCTGGCAGTGGTCTTAATTTGTGAAAGAAATAAAAAATAATAAGTACATTACATTACTTACTCAACTGAGGGTGTGGAGTGAGTCATAGCTTTTTCTATTTATGTTCCCTTTTTCCATTTATGTTCCCTTTTTCCATCTCCATTTTCCTGGCCCTCTCGTTTCTTTATTTATCCTTCTTTTTGTTTTGTTTTTTAAACAGCTCACCCCCCCCCCCCCAGTCCTACATAGTTATGTGCCAGATAGATACATTTTGTAGCAAGTAAAACTCACATCCTTCTCATTCTTACCTTCCAAGTGTGTGAGTGAATTCTTTGGCTTTCTTAATTTCATCACTCTCCTTATCCAGCAAGAGAATACAATGGAAATTACCATCACCAACATGGCCAACTATGGTATCTGAAAGTGAATAACAGGAATGAAAATCTGGCTAGAATAAAATCTCATTTGAGTCTAAGTTAGAGACAGTCCATACCATAGACATATAATAAATTTACTAGATGGAAAGCAGCATGAGACGATATCATCACAAGAATGGCATTAGGCCCCACCTCTTTTGGATCATTTGAAGAGGCCAATAAGCACCCGTTATTGCCATGATATCGATAACAATGTTGCATTACTCATAAATTTTGTACAGATCAGTTTTATTGTGACACTTTGATTTAGTGTGCATTTGTTGCGCATTTATTCTGCATGAAACTGCGCATGCAGTAAGCTGATGTGTGTAATGTTTCACAACGTGTACAAACAAATGCTACTAGTTGGAAGCATCTGAAAAAATGAATTATTCACTTTTCATCATGAATATTGATGGATGCTTAGGTCGACCTTCTAATGCATCTGGACAAAATGGCGGATCGAGTTTTAGGGGCCAGGGCCGGTATTCAATTCAATACTTGGATTAAGTAAAACTTTTACTAAGTATTTTACTTGGCTAAGAAATTTGCTTAAGTCATATTCAATTCAAAACTTTCAATTTTACTTTAGTAAGTCAACCAAAATTCTTACTGCTAAGCATTGTGACGTCATATTTCAATGTGCAATTAGCGTGTCACATCAAATGTGCTCGAATACACTATGATAAAATTCTGCGCACCTCATGATGACTGCGTGTATAAAAACCCATGCATGCCAATCAAGGCCTCCAAAATAATTGGCTCAAGTCTCCCAGGTAGGTGTCTTAGATTTAGAGTAAAATACTTAACCAAAATATTGAGTCGAATACCAAATTTTGCTAAGTACTTTATCTATTAAAGTAAATATCTAAGAAAAATACTCATATTTCTGACTTAAGTATTGAATTGAATATCAGCCCTGGTCCATACTTGGTAAAGAGAATTCCTACATGATCAGTTTGAAATAAATTTCTGTTCAAAGGCCAAGTGAACTTGAATCTTGGTATCAATATCTCATCCATTTTCTTTTAAATGAGGTTTTCCTTCCTATTTGATAGTTTTCTTCTGTATAAGCTATTCAAGATCAACATAAATTTTCCTCACAAAATTCATTTTGCCGTAGTGCTGCAGAGACTAAAAACTACTTGAAAATGGGCTATCAAAATAGTTTTGTTACTTTGTTAAGATTTTCTCAGATTTCTTCACAGCAACAAAAAAATTCAAAACAGGAAAGATATCAATGACAATAAAAAAATTTAAAAAAAGAAATACCACTACTACATGTATGCCACCTTTTAAAAGGTATTGAATGAATAATACTTACACACAAAATCCATTCTTTTGAGATCTTCAATGGTTTCTAGTATGACACGAGGCATCTGAGAAATTGGTACACATACATCTGTAGACAAGCCCTGGATGATGATAAAGTATTAACAGTTTCCATAAGCACTTTCAATTCAATTCAATAATTGTTTCATCATGCATAAACATGTTTGATACATTTATCTAAATAATTTCACATAAAACAAGGCAAACGCCAAGCGTTGTCTCGCCTGCATATTGCAGTCATGAAGAGACTGCATGTCAAAACTATGCTATATGACTTCTGAGGCTGTCAGCAGTTTAGGGGGTGAATTGTGGTTCTGACAGTTTACATATGCAATAATGGTATAGGCCTACTTTATCCCTAGGAAATCAGATAATACTAAGAATGCTGTTAATACTATGAAGCTATAATTATTTCCATGGAAGTAAGGAAATGAATGTTAGTGAAAAAGAATGTAACTGATAATAATGTGAGTAAAATTGTAAAATTAAATTAATTATTAAGGTGTTATGGCAAACTTATTGTTTGAAAAATGGTATGAATTTGGTGATTCCACGTCAAAGCTATAGAAAGTTATTAGGTGTACAACATAGCACAGTGCCAGTTATGAAAAGTTCATTGACCTTTAACCTTTGACCTTAATCAAATTCAACTCACATTCGAACTTGACCTGCACCTTCAAGAGATGGACCTCTCATATGAATTTGGCAATCCTACCTCGAATGTATAGAAAGTTATTGTGTGTACAACATAGCACAGTGCCAGTCATGGAAAGTTCATTGACCTTTGACCTCTGACCTTATTCAAATTCAACTCATACTCAAACTTGACCTGTGCCTTCAAGAGATGTACCTCTGGTATAAATTTGGTGATCCCACCTCGAAGCTATAGAAAGTTATTGTGTGTACAACACAGCACAGTGCCAGTCATGGAAAGTTCATTGACCTTTGACCTTTGACCTTAATCAAATTCAACTCACATTCGAACTTGACCTGCACCTTCAAGAGATGGACCTCTTGTATGAATTTGGCAATCCTACCTCGAAGGTATAAAAAGTTATTGTGTGTACAATATAGCACAGTGCCAGTCATGGAAAGTTCATTGACCTTTGACCTTTGACCTTATTCAAATTCGACTCATATTCGAACTTGACCTGCGCCTTCAAGAGATGGACCTCTGGTATGAATTTGGTGATTCCACGTCAAAGCTATAGAAAGTTATTAGGTGTACAACATAGCACAGTGCCAGTTATGAAAAGTTCATTGACCTTTGACCTTTGACCTTAATCAAATTCAACTCACATTCGAACTTGACCTGCACCTTCAAGAGATGGACCTCTCATATGAATTTGGCAATCCTACCTCGAAGGTATAGAAAGTTATTGTGTGTACAACATAGCACAGTGCCAGTCATGGAAAGTTCATTGACCTTTGACCTCTGACCTTATTCAAATTCAACTCATACTCAAACTTGACCTGAGCCTTCAAGAGATGTACCTCTGGTATAAATTTGGTGATCCCACCTCGAAGCTATAGAAAGTTATTGTGTGTACAACACAGCACAGTGCCAGTCATGGAAAGTTCATTGACCTTTGACCTTTGACCTTAATCAAATTCAACTCACATTCGAACTTGACCTGCACCTTCAAGAGATGGACCTCTTGTATGAATTTGGCAATCCTACCTCGAAGGTATAAAAAGTTATTGTGTGTACAATATAGCACAGTGCCAGTCATGGAAAGTTCATTGACCTTTGACCTTTGACCTTATTCAAATTCGACTCATATTCGAACTTGACCTGCGCCTTCAAGAGATGGACCTCTGGTATGAATTTGGTGATCCCACCTTAAAGCTATAGAAAGTTATTGGGTGTACAACACAATTGTTGACGACGACGCCGACGACGCCGACGCCGACGACGCCGACGACACCGGAAATAGTGATACCTATGTCTCGCTCCGCTACGCAGGCGAGACAAAAACAGTGGAAGCTGGATTATTCATGTCTACATATTTAGTGCAATAAATACCACTTAAAAATATACATTTTAAAATCAAAATTATCAATATAAAAATACCAGTAAGACATATAAAAGTGGAATTCCATATGCACATTCAGGCATACTGCTTAAAAAAATTGCAGGTAATTTTCAAAATCTAGCAATCACACTTTACTGTCACTGACTGCAGCTGTACCTGCTTGACTTAACACAGTCAGTTGACTGGGTTAGGTTAAACAAAAGGCTTTATTGAATTTTGCTTAAATATCAAAAGACACTTTGCTCTGTATGTCAGGGATTTCATGTCATTATATTACATTCAAAATATCTGCATGAAACATCATATCTATAAAAGATACTGCAAGTTCAAATATACATGTTCAGTTAACACAATAGTGACAAGAGAGTACATGTCTAATTGACGTACATGTACTTGTGTCCATGAATTATGGCGTTTACCAAATTAAAATGTAGGGGTGTTGTGGTCGAGAGGTTTAAGGCACTTGACTGGAGACACGAAAGTCAAGGTTTGATTCCCGGCGCAGCACTTATGCCCCCGAGCAAGGCAATTTATCTACACTGCTCTTTCATTGTATATCAAATGAATGAACATGCTGTAGGCATTTGAATACCAACATGTGCAAGTGTTTATTGGAAAAAATTAAAATGCCATTCGATTCTGCACATAGTGATCTTATGTCATCCTTTATTTCTTCAAACTCCTTTAACTGTTTACCCCTGGAATTCCAGGAAGAGTTTTTTGTTGTTAACAAATTATTTTTCAGGTGATTGGTGAACTTTTAGGGCAGAATTCACAAAAGTGGTTTAGATTTAGACCATGGTTTATGCAGTTTTCATGGCATAAGCGCGCTTGATGGTCCAACAATGAGCATGCGCGTTTGGCATAAGATGCTAAATTCACGCTAGTTGCTATAGTGTAAATCAAATTTACTCATGGTTTATCCAAATTTGAATAAACCATGGTCTAAACCTAGCAACTCGCATGAATTCAGTGTCCTATGCCAAACACCTGCATTCATTATTAGACTTTTCTGAGTGTACCTGCTAAATTAAGCTCACTTATACCATGTAATTTGCATAAACCTTGGTTTAAATCTAAGCCACCTACTGGTATGTGAATTCCGGATTAGTATCAAAATAGCGAGTATGCCTACAGAAGTGTCTTGTAGAGTAGAAATAACCAAGAATAAGATAGCTCTAGTACCTTGCTTCCTGGTCGTAAGGCTAGACTGGCATACCAGATATCATGCCTTGCTTTCCATAGCTTGTTCCTGTCTTCCATTTTCTCTGCCCATTCAAAGTTAGATCCTCCATTCAATGCTACAATGTCGCCTAAAGAAAGGAATACAATTAGAGGTATGTAATAATGTAAATAATGCATTTTACTAACATTTTTATTCTCTCTATGAAAGCCTCATAATTTTTATCTACAAAATTTTTAGCAAATATACTCAGTTACAATATGTCCGCTTATTATGTCCTATTCAAAATTATCAAACATCTTTGCAGGATTTTACAATCCTTGATTGTAAAGTTCTCGAACAGTCTTACAGAGTGTGTCGCTCTACATTGCTCTGCATAGCTGTGAAATATACATATTCTTTTGGTGAACTACTTGCATATCTTCTTTTTGTACATCAGATTACATAGTTTGATCACACTTTCACACATCTTTTTATCTGATTTCTCGGCTTTCCTTCAGAATAACCTGCTATAAAACTGCATGCCCTCACACGGATCCACTTACCAACTGTTTCTATTTGTGATCTGATGCTTGCTTCCGATCCATGAAACTCAAGGAAGAGAGTTGGAGCTAGCCTATTATCTAGATCACTGTACTTATTTGTTGCATCAACAGCATATTCATCCAGAAACTCTGTATGAAAAGAGTCACAGAAAAAGTAATGGTACAATCACGACTAGCTATGTTTATCCATCGTGTTATCTTCACTCAAATTATTCATATGACCCTTACTTCTATCATGGTATCTTCTCTTAAGTCAATTTATTCATATGACCTGTGACCCTTCCATCATTTCATCTACAGACATCCCTCTGGAATCATGTAGGGCCCTACAGCATTCTAAATTTAATTTGAACCCTCCTAACTTAAAATCCTGTTCTAAGCCTATTCCCAACCCTAAATCTTTGCCAAAATAAGACAAGGAGCATTAGTAGGGTCACCAGTTACATACCAATCCTTGCTATAGGAACTCCACACTGTAGAACCTGTGTTACTGACTCAACTGCTGCATTAACTGTATCAAAGGAGCACACTGCTGACATCATCTGCACAAACACGAACAGAATATCTCATCTTCAACATTCAACTTCTAATTGCACATCAGATGAGTAAATTTGATACAAGCAATCCTATCAACATCACAAGCAAATCCATATCTCCAGATCTTGAGCACTTATGTACAGATTACACATTTCATTTTATGCAAGATGTGCCTTGCTGATGAAAACAAACATGATGGTTTTTCAAGAATTATTTAATTAAGGACACCGTAAATTCATGACACCTACCATTTCAGGGAGGCCATATATCCTGAGAGTTGCTTTAGTGATGATTCCAAGTGTCCCTTCTGATCCAACAAAGAGATTTGTCAAGTTGTAGCCTGCAGAACTCTTTCTGTTTGTCACAGAAATTAAAATCATGTATGATTATGTCATGGAAATGATACTCTCTGTGTATTGTTTAAACAGTACGAAATAATAAAAACATGTTGAAATTCATTTGTCGTGAACATCCTATGATCCATTGGTTAGGGGTTGTTAGAGCTTTTATTGGATCAATGGGACTTTTTAGTTTACACTCCAACTGAATCTAGATGTCAATCAAGAAACTATCACCGGTCTTGCTTGTGGTCTATGCTTGTCAATGGTTCATGTCACGCAGTAATCACAAAATTACACAATATTACACTTCAAAAAGTCTCAGAGTCCCTGGTTCAACAGTATTTACTTTCTTTATGTCTAAAATCAATCAACCAACCAACCAACCAACCAACCAACCAACCAACCAACCCAACCCAACCCAACCCAACCCAACCCAACCCAATCCAATCCAATCCAAATCCAATCCAATCAAATCAAATCAAATCAAATCAAATCAAATCAAATCAAATCAAATCAAATCAAATCAAATCAAATCAAATCAAATCAAATCAAATCAAATCAAATCAAATCAAATCAAATCAAATCAAATCAAATCAAATCAAATCAAATCAAATCAAATCAAATCAAATCAAATCAAATCAAAATCAAAATCAAAATCAAAATCAAAATCAAAATCAAATCAAATCAAATCAAAATCAAAATCAATCAATAAATAAATCAATCAATCAATAAATCAATCAATCAACCAACCAATCAGGATTCCTACTTACCTTGGTCTACTGCCCTCTCCTGCAGTGTGCAGAATAGACCCATCTGGAAGCACAACCTCTAGGTTGAGAACATTCTCCTTCATGGTACCATACTGGACAGCATTGGTCCCTGATGCACCTGTTGCTGCCATACCACCAAGAGATGCATCGGCCCCAGGGTCTGGAACAAAAAGGAAAGAGATTCTCATAGAATTATGCACTTTCATGTCTGAGGCAAGTGGCAAATTATCAGAGTTCTGCTGCATAAAAAGAGTAACTTCTAATAAACAAAATGTAATGATTTGGGTAATACAAACATAATCACAAGTGTACAATAAGAAAATCCATAACATCACCCCTTGTTTAAAGCCATTACCAAAATACATGGAATTCAAACTGGTAAAAAAAACAATGCATTCATAAAGAACTGTCCACAAAACAATTCTTAAGTCTTGCATGGCAACAATCTGTAATCTTCCTTTTCAGATATATACAATAAATCAATCATATACATTTAACTCATAACAGATGCTATCTTCCAGGCTCAATACATGCATCTATAATAGGAATAGAAGGGAATCAAGGTAAAGTTGCTTCTCTCAGTTATGGTACTTGAAGGAACTTAAAAGTAGCACATCATCTCACCAATGGGGAACCACATGCCATGATCCTTGAGGTGATGATTGAGAGCTAGTCTGGTCACTCCCGGCTGGACAGTCACATCAAAGTCCTCTGGATGAAGGTCTAAGATCTCATCCATCTTGGTTAGATCTATACAAACGGACCCCTGAGAGAGAGAGAGAGATTTCTGTTTCAATTAAGCGTCATTTTCATGTCAATTAAGCGACAATCATTTTCGACTGAGTGACAGGTGCTGCTAATTGAGCGACCAAAGTGCTATTTGAGCATAATGGTCAATTGAGCCACTGTAATTGCAAAGTAAGCACCCAAAATGGACTCTGATGCTCAGTTGACATGCAATTCAGCACCTATTGGAGAGAAGTGTATGTAAACCAGTCTTCTTCTTCCATTTTGTTGTTTTTGTCGCTAATATATTTATGTTAAACAGCCGTGCATGTCGAGCGCGGGCTTTTAAAATTATGCAGAGACATTTAGCATGCACCAGACATTTAAATACTTGTACTTCACATGCACATCATGACATGACACACACAAATAATCGATTGTTGGAGTTCAAGCTAGGAATTGCTCAATCATCATTCGATCCAGAGCACGCAGTAGATATGTCATGGGTGAAAAGACCTCCAAAATGTCAAGTCCTTACTGTAATAAATATATGGTTTTAGCTCAAGTGTAATTAGTTATTGATCGTAATTCTATGATAGACACTAACGTTAGGCCTACTGACTGTATTACATGTTAGAATGCAGTGCAAGAGCTGAGAGCTGATTGCACACACTGTCACTGTCAGTGCACATGGCATGCCAAACCAAGTAATAATAATAATAACAATATGGCTATGCATAAATGCATTGAACTTGAAGGAGAATCACTGTCAGGCTTTTAACTGTATAGTGTCATAGAAATGTCATAGAAGTGTAATTTGAAATAAAAATGACTGTTTCAGACAGAACTGATGCTGTTGTGAGTAGCTTGAAACTCTTCATGTTTTTATTCTGATATTTCACGAAGACATGATCCTGCCTTCTCAAATTCCTTGAAACATGGAGTTCCTGTGGACTGGAGTAGGCTAAAAATACTGAGAGACTACGTCATGGTCACTATGTTTTTAAACGGTGCACCGAGAAGCGGAGTGGTTACAACTATGACTTTGGCGCAAGTAGAGTCTAGAAAAGAATTCTCGGAGAATGGAGCAGTGACACACATCACTGAGGTGAGCATTTTAAGATATTACTAGAATCAAAGGTGTGGTAATATCTTCTAGTTATTTTTCCAATCACAATATATTCCTAAGAGCTTGTGAATAAGTTCCGATATTTTTACAAATCTAATATGTTATAATCCTGTGCATTTTTTTCTCCTCCTCATTTTGAACGTACAGGTGCAAAGACGGTGACACGACATTTGCTCCGGCGACAATTGCTCCTGCCTTAATTTCTCCGAAGACATAGGGTTAGGGTTAGGATTGTAATAGGGGTTTTGGTTCAGAATGATGTGAGGATAAGGATTAGGGTTAGTGTTAGGTTTGGGGTTAGGTTTCATGTTTGGCTCAACGTTCAGATTTTCCATGGGAGCAATTGTCGCCAGAGCAAATGTCATGGAACCGCAAAGACACAAGACCGCAAGGAAGTACAGTGCTGCCCAAGTCATTATCGATGAGGAAGACTGGGAGTGCATCATGGTCTATAAAAACCTCGGGAGAATACAATCAAGAGGAGTAAACGTAGATGCAATTTCCAGTGGCAAGAGCCCCCTTTTTCCTCGGGAAAACTCACTTGCACGTTAAGGCCAGCGAAACTCTCACGAGACGTTGGAATGCCATGGGATATGCTGGAAAATTAAACCCGACCCCACTCCGGAAAACAGTGGTGACCTCTGTAAGTTTCTTGTAGCAAATTCAAGTTCTGTTAATACCATTTTTTGTATTCCTTTTCTTTTTTTCATTCAAAGGGACCTGTATTAGCAAATCTGAAATAAGGGGTCAAACAACACTGTGCTCATTGTCAATACTCAAATTATCTTCAAATAGTTCCCTCCAACTTTTCTTCTTTTTTGTATTTGATATTTCTTTACCGTTCTTTTGACTTGTACATGCTATTATCCTTTGTGTATTTTGTCCACTAGTATTTCTTTCTTTTCCTCAGCAAGTCCCTGTTAATAAATCCTCCAGGGACAATATTCAAGCCCATGTGACTGTGTGAAGAGCACTTCTGGGAAGAGTAAGTACAGTGTATCTTTGTTATGCCCATCCTTTCTATTCAGTGACCTTAACAGGGCTATTGTGACCGGTGTTTGCATAAATTCCATGTCCATCTATTGTATCTTTTTCTTGTTCAGAGGCTGATGGCAACATCTTCCACACATCTGTGTATTCTGCCCTGTTCTAGTACACATGATAAGCCATTTCGTAGATACAATCTGAGCATGAGCAGATAAAGATCGACTGGGACAAAATCTAAAACCCACAGACACAAATACTTGATAGGTGCCAATGATTATGCACCCATGGTGCATTCCATGATGATTTTTACCATTTTTTTTAAACAGAGTGATGAGGCCTACAGCAGTAGTGGGCTCAAGAAGATACTGTCAGGTCAGCAGTACTATGATAAAGCCAGGCACATGGGCCTCTTCAAGTGAAGCACCATCATCTATTGAGTAGAAGCAGTTAAAACAAATATCATGTTGTACAAAAACTGCAGATGGGGTTCATGACCTTTTTTTGCATATTTTATTGAAAATGTTTACTGATAAGCAGAGGATTTATGGAATTATGAATTCGAATCTGAACAATCCTGGGAACTATCATTAACTCTTTTATCATAAACTGAAATCATGTGGTAAAGTATGTGAAAATTAGAGTGTATTTATTGTGGAAATCATTCAAAAAAGATATTTGTGATGATTATATTTATAGTGATTTTTTCCCAGGACAGAGAGCTCTTTTCTTAGAACATTATGATTGCATAATATGGTAAAAAGTTTCCTTTTTATAAAACAAATTGGCAGAGGTGCTATTTGTATGATGTATCCTTGTCAACAGATTTTTTCAATGAGAAAACCTCTACCTCTCTACACTTACATACATGTATATTATTTTTTATTTCTGTTATTTCAGTTAACGCAATGATATCAGTGTGTATGGTGAATCCTGTGGAAATGAGTGACCCTCTAACCGCATGCCGGGCAGCACATCCGGCCCATTGTAGGAAGGCGCAGGAGAAAGCCAAGAGAAGCAATGCTTCAAAGACTACCCTCCGTAAGTCCAGCCAGTCAGGATCAGGTCAGGATCGTAACCACAGTACCAACCTGACAGGCAAGCACTTCCTCCATCAAAAGAAAGACCAGCTTAATATCCAAGAAGTCTGTGACAAGTGGAGTCTGAACCTAGGCTGAACCTACCAAAAGCTGGAAATACCAGAGCATGGAAAAAGATTGATGATGAACTGTCAAAGGCATTGAAATCACTACCTTCTTGCAAAGACCCTTGTGAAGAGATAGAAAGAAAAGAACGTTTCATATATATAAATATCTCCAAGAAAAATTTGATGTTAAAAACAATCAAAAAGCAAGGACATAAAGAAATGCCACAAAACTTGCCAACTGAGGAAAATATGAAGACCCTGTCCATGCTAGTCAAAGTAGTGTCAGAGGAACAGATGCTGGTATCTCTGTATAGCATGGCACAACAAGGTAGATGGCTCGGATGGGAGACAGCCATGCAGATGGATACCAGTTGCAATAATCTCCTCTACTCATGGTCTCCAGAAATGCTGAAGTTCTACCTGAACACTATCCAAGATACATTACCCACACCAGCCAATCTCAAAACCTGGAATAAATACTCACTTGGGGTGTGTGGTCTGTGTGGTTGTAATAACTGCACAATGGTGCACATATTGAACTGTTGCCAGTACTCTTTGCGGACTGGAAGATATAACTGGAGACCTGACACAGCACTCCAGGAAATTGTCCATCAGTAAAAGATGGTAATAAGGAAATCCGCACAGGCATTGCCTTCAAGTCATAAGGGCAACCGGTATGGCAACACAACCTGGGTGAAGGCCAATAAGCAACAAACCATTCAGAATTGTGAGGACTGGAAGGTGGTGTGGGATGAAGACAAACACCCAACAGTCTTCCCTCCTGAAATAATTACCACATCACTAAGACCTGATATCATCATATACTCATCCCCAGGGAAGGTAGGAATAGTTATTGAACTGACTGTTCCAGCAGAAGAGAACATGGCCCAAGCAAACCTTAGAAGGAAATGTAAATATGAGGACCTCATCAGGCAAGGGCAAGATGCAGGATGGGACCTTAGTTATTTCCCAGTGGAGGTAGGGTCCAGAGGATTCACAAGCCGGTCGCTGAGGACATGCTTTCGATACCTTGGCTTGACAACTAGAGAAATCAATGTAGCAATGGACTCAATTTAGAGGGTAGCTCTTCACGCTACCTACACACTGTGGCTAGCAAGACATAACAAGGTTTTTGGTGACTGGCAACTGATCTCAAGACCCAATATCCCTCCAGTAGAGGAAAACATGCCGGACACTACACTCTAACCAACTGAGACATAAAGGCTAGGTTCATCTTCCTGTGACCAGTCTTGCCCTGAATGGAATTGCACATACTTCAACATCTAGGGTGCATATCCTATCCTATGTTCTCCAGTCTAGGATACACAGGGTAAAGTAGGGGCAAGGACTTGGCACTTTGGTGTGTACACCAACTGTTCCTAGCCTTTTAAGAAATGATAAAAGAAGAATTACATCTACTAGATGTCCTGACAGTCACTGCAGCTGGAAAGGGAGGGTTCCCGGGACCAAAGCGCAAGACCAAAATGGCAACAGGATTTCAAATTAACCTGGGCTTGTTGTTCTCACCACCATCGAGGCTGTGCACGTTCTGAACAAACGTTGATGCAGATCAAGCCAGGAAGCGGCCACACCAGGCCATGGATTTCAACCTTCAGTGATTTCTTTGATGGAAGATAGGAGAGATGATAGTGAATCTGACATCATGGGCTCTATTATAATGTGACATCAATTAAAATTAACAAAGGAATCACTGATTTTATTTATTGCAATAATTAACTGATACATGTAGATGTTCAGTGTTTATTAAGGGATGGAAAAAAGCATTGATTTTTCCTTTATTATGCTGGTTTCTTCACATGTTGGGGAAAAAGGTTCATGCCTGTACAAAGTTACTCATTACAAAAAATATATGGCAGTTCATGACGCAAAAATATAGGCATATACATGTAGGATGTCAGCTTCAAACTACTGAATAGACATGATTTTCCGTTTAGCTACCGAGGTGGAATCTAAAGGATCCATAGCAGCTTCCATCGGTCTTTTTCTGTGACTTGAATAACTTTGCAACCATTTGCTCATTTAGAACTTAACTTGGATGGTAGATGATCTAAAGGCATCAGTGTTATTTGGGGTCAAAGGTCAAATTAGGTCAAATGTTAGGCCTCACATGTATATGCAAGTTTCTACTGGGGTTGGTAACTTTGAACCATAAGTCCATTTATCACCAACTTGGATGGTAGATGCCCTGTAGGGACCTCAGTGTTATTGGTTCCAAGGTCTTGTAGGCAGGTCAAAGTTTACATGCAAAAAAGATTGCACATGGGGTGAGATACATCATGGCTGTGTCTAATTGATAACACTGATGCAGATAGTATATGAATATCATTCTATTAATACTTTTTTTCACTGAGCAGGGAGATGTAATGCAGGCAGATTTAGAATTATGCGGTGATTTCAGCTTAATGATATAAAGCTTATTATATTATTCCTTGTATGAAGTACAGTAGTTTCCTTTTTATCGAACCACCGAAGGTGAAGCAAGACTACCGGGGTTAGTAACTGTTGATCAGCTAGCCCGTTTGTAACCAAACTTGGATGGTACACTCCTTACCGTGACCTTATTATTTAGGGGTTGAAGGTCACATAAGGGCAATTCCATGGTAACTGACGTTACCCAGATAGTGTACTAGTGGTACTGTTTATATTGTAGTTTTGTGAATGACACCTTCTTCGGCTTTTAATTACTATTGATAAATAAGTTGATAATGGGGAAGAAACACGTGGACAGTTTTCATCTCAAACTGCATGTCTTATCACACAGCAAGCGAAAAAGGGGCTGGTAACTGACGTTACGCAAAAATACATGGAAAATGACAATGTCAAATCAAATTTATATATCTCATGTCTCAGACTTGTAGGAACTACATAATTCATTTGGCATTACACCTAGATTCATGGGAAGAGATGTGCAAAGTAATGAGCCATTTGAATAATTTGTTTTAGTGCCATGAAAAATTTACTAAATTATTTGCTAAATCTGGTGAAATATCTTCCTACCATGGTGTTTCGATAGTATATGGTACATGTTAAGTTTCCAGCGGCACCATTTTTAAGAAAACTCGATTTAAATGATGTTGCTTACTTGACACATGAAAAATATCATTCATAGAAATACTAAAGGAAAATGATTTTTTTATAAATTCATTTCACAAGCAACAGGGCTGAAAACTTGGAAATAGCAAAAACATACATTAATACATCATTTCCATCTTGAAATAAGCATGAAAAAAAAATATTTTGCCTAACATTACAAATTTCTGAATGAAGCAGAATTTGCTTTTTCACTCAAACTATACTCAGATTTTTGCACAATGAATATAAGTAGGAAAGAAGATCTTTTGTTGGTAATAGCCAGCGAGAACAAATGAATAAAAGCAAGCTTAGTTTTGTCAAAAAGAATGAGAAAGCCTAATTTGGGTTTGAAACTAACTCTCATTCTTTAAAAATGAAAAAAAAAAGGTTGCAAGTGTGCGTCATTTTGCATGTTAAAATTGCATTGAAGGTGCTGAATTTGCAAGTCAGAGAGCAAGAAAGAAGTAAAATCCTTTTTCATACCAGTCTTGTCGCACGAATGTTTGTGAAAGAGCATTAGAGAAAGGGAGAAAAAGACAGAGAATGCGAGACAAAGGTTATTGGAAGGGTAAAAGAATCTAAATATTCAAACATGATAGGTGTATTGATGAGAGAAGCCTGCCACGGAACAGTAACCAAGGTCTATGAATGCAGTACTTGCCACTATGTTCAGTTTATAAATACACATAGTAATATTTAATTTCAGTCCTGTATTACATAATTTGGTCTTTTACTCTGAATTTATCACACTACTATTCTACAAGACAGAAAATAATTTGGCATTTCTTTCCCTCACAATTTTTAATCATGAGCTAATGAGCTTAAATCGGAATGGGAATGGTCTGGAAAAAAGATTACCCTAGAATCAAATTCATGCCAGAACACAAGAGTCCCAAGAAGGTGCAATCATCCTGTTCCCATAACCTCTATTTCCTATGCATTCTTTGTCAAGAAAATTGAGCAGTCTTAAAATCCTGATTATTCAATATATCATAAGACCATGATGAAAACTAGGATACAACTGGCCCTTTACCGACTGAGCTAGGACTCCCCCTTCAAGTCCTGTTCCAGTTCCAAATGGGACAATCGGGGCCTGGTGATCTCTGCATATCTGGACCACTTGACTCACTTCCTCTGTGGTCCTGGGCCACACTACGAGATCTGGAGACGAGATCGGGCTGAGAAAAAATAGAATGACAAGTCAGGAAAGGTTTAATTTTCATCATATACTTGATAAAAACAAAGAGATTAGCACGCCTTAAAGGGGGTATCCCAATGCTGAAACAATGTTAGTTCATTTAAAAGAGCATGATTTTATTAGCAGAAAATCATCTGCCTGAATTTTTTTTAGAAGTCATGTTGCCAAGAAAACCCCCAAATGTGGTAAGATTTCAGGGTATTTTTGACCCCTTAGCTGTGACCCAGTTTCAACTGGGTACCCACTTTGACGTCAAAGTGGTTACCTTGTCGCGCACTTCTAGCAAAATGCGCGCAAGGTATAATACATATTGTACAGTCTAGCGCGCAGCACAACTGTAATGCGCGAGGCTGGGTACCCACTTTTACGTCATACCTCATACTCAAATTTTTTGGTCAGCTCTTGACTTTTTTATGAGAAAATTAGCCGAAATGCACTGATTTCGATTGAAAATCATCATA
Source organism: Echinometra lucunter (assembly GCA_029962745.1). Taxonomy (NCBI): domain Eukaryota; kingdom Metazoa; phylum Echinodermata; class Echinoidea; order Camarodonta; family Echinometridae; genus Echinometra; species Echinometra lucunter. Next base: position 27,402,243 of record CM057154.1, on the reverse strand, counting down.
TTTTTAATGTAATTTTTCTTAGAATTCTATTCTCGATCATTTATCCCAAAAAATTTACCATTGTGTAATCACTTTAAAAAAAAACGTTGTTACAAACTACATACCAGTATCCATGACAGATTCCTTTAACAAACAAAAATACATTGAACCTATGCAACATGAAACACTATATAACTTTTTTTTTTCCAATTGTCACCATTTTGGTAATTAGCCTGCCACAAAGCTGTCTCTTCAACTGAACATACAAATTATTAACTTCTGACATCAATCCATAGGTGACTTGGTGCAAACATTTCAAGAGAAGACAAACTTCATTTAAGCAGTAGCCATAAGCAATCGAAGAGCAAGAAAGCAAAAGAAATAGGCTGGCCTTTGCTTGACTTCATCATTATCAAGAAGATTAATTTAGAGGAAAGTGAAATCCTGTCATGATCTGTGTTAATATTTATGTGGTTTCACACATTCCCAAGTAAAAAGATCTTTGTACCATCCCAACAACACCACAAAGAAGAACATAGATGTAATGTGCTGATCAGGCAAAACTTGTCAATTTGCCATATTTCTATTGCAATATCTGATGTGAATCAGTATTTCTTATAACTCAACAGACCTGGAGAATACCTCCATCACAACTTACCTATGATACGAT